>PVHT021183523.1:12444077-12570580 GCA_004024745.2 Catagonus wagneri | reverse complement strand
GCACTCACCTTATCTTTTCTAGGCTCTAGATCCAGGTGCTGCGGGCACTTCGGTGAATGTTTATAACTGCTCTTTCCCTCCACCCCATCCAGGGGTTGGCCAATGAGCATTCCAGTCTGTACACACCTCTCAAGATCACGTTATGTCCCCAGCTTGTGTATTTGATAGAGCATGAGATTACTCAAGTAAGAAGAAAGTAAAATTCCACTGGTTCATTCCATGAGTATTTACTGAGTACTCCTTTATGACAGGGGCACTGGTTTAAGCCCTTGGAGTCTACTGCGGTGGGCAGGGCAAACCCAATTTCTGCTCTGGTGGTGCTTACATTTCTAGCTAGGGAAGCCAAGCAGTATAAATATATAAGCAAATACATGCAGTCTGTTCAAAATAATAGTGGCAATAATATATCAGATGGTTCTAGGTTATGGATAAATGAAATTTATAACACTGTGGTAAGGGGCAGGAGGGAAGAATTGGGAATTCAGTTAGAAGGTATCCGCACCATCCGTGACATATACAGTATACTATAGGCATAGTGTTATTCAAAAGTGGTCTTAGTGTGGTTGTACAGAAATATTGCAAACTATAGAACAACCGGGAAAATGTCAAAGAAGAAAACTATAATTAACACGCTAAGAGAGGAGAGAACATGGAATCATATGAAATGTTCAATTAAAACCAGACAAGGCAGAAAAAGCGTAGAAAACAAAAAAGCAAAAAAGAAAAAGAAACAAAAGAACTAGGGCAACCAAGAAAAAAACAGTCATAAGCACGGTAGAGATTAATGCAACCACATCAATAATCATTTTAAACATGAATGTCTTAAACACACGTGTTAAGACAGAGGCTACTGTGAGTGGATTAAAACAAGACCCAAAATTATGTTTTCCGCAAGAAGCACACTTTATTTTTTCTGGCCACACCTGAGGCATTTGGAAGCTCCCAGGTCGGGGATGGAACCCGCACCACAGCAGTGACCTGAGCCACAGCAGTGACAATGCCAGGTCCTTGACCTTCTGAGCCGCCAGGGAACTCCAAAACCCACTTTAAAGACACAGGTTGATTAGACAGAGAAGATGGCCAAGGGGTGTCAAGTGCTCTGAAGAAAATGAAATAGGATGGTGAGAAAGAGGTATGGGGGTTGGGGGTGGGCTACAGAGCTCGTGGTCAGAGGATTCCCTTAGGTGGGGAGGTAGGACAAGGAGACCACCTGACAATTTTCTGGGCAATTTGGGTTAAAGGAATGAACAGCATGCACAACAAAGAGGGACACCAGCAAGTGGCTGGCGGCTGTTTGCTGCAAACCTTGCCCCTGGAATTCACTTGCTGCCGTTTCATCCCCTCCATTCCGTCTCCCCTCCCCCGACTCCCGGGTACCCGGGCAGGAGTGTCAGATGTTCCTTCAGGCATCCAGTCTGCCAAAGCCCCTCTGAGAGGCTATGCTGGGTCACGGGCTCATTAGATGCTGCACCTGGTCCTTGGTGTGCATTTATGCCCTGTTGGCTCAGCCTCTGTGGTGTCAGCCATGAGCCTCCCGGGTCCCCTCTGGTCTGGTTCACTCAGCACACTGAAGTCTTTGAGGATCATTATCCTCAAAGACATCAGTGAAGCGCCTGACTTCCTACCCTATTCCCAGAGACTGGTGGCTTGTGAAAATGGGAGGGTGGAGGGTGTTGGGACTAAAGGGTCTGGACCCAAAAGGGACTGTGACAAAGCTGGGGGACTGCACCTGTGCAGGATTCGGGGGGAGGGTTGTTCTCCATGTGGGAAGTGAGCTGCATGATTTAAGTTTCTGCAGCCGTGAGCAGAAAGACATGGAAACCTGTCTTCACCCAAGGCAGCTTGTCTTCTCTAATCCTCCCATTCAGGGCAGAAGCCAACTTCCTCCCTGGCTGTCTTCTCAATGAGCCAGCCTTAAGGGCCCCCTTGTTTTTAAGAGAATTAAAACTCCCAAAGCACTGTTTACACTATGGCTTATGATCGACCCAGCAGGCCTTTGAGTAATATCAGCAGGCAATGGCCCGCGGTAGTAAAAATCCCACCCAACCGGTCATATAACAGCCCCAGGCTCCTGCCGTCCCATCAAACTCAATGATAGAGACCCCTGGAGGTTATCAATGTCTGACCCCCACGTGTAAATTAATCTCCAAATGAGTGTAGGGTTCCCCCTCCCTAAAGAGTTTGCCAAGAACAATCCCACAAGACGGCCCGGGCTCAGATGGCAACCAACCGCAGGTTCAGGGAGTGTTGCTCCCAAAAGCCCTCAGGCCCCACAGTCCGCTCGAAGGACTCACAGGAAACGGTTATACTCACGGTTTTGGCTTCTTACAGGGAGAGGATACAGATGACAATCAGCCAAGGGAAAAGAAGTCCAGGAAGGTTCTAGACGTGGAGGGGCCAGATGTCCTCATCCAGCGGAGCCATGAACAGCGCTAACTCCTCCTGGCAAGCACGTGTGACAATGGAGCACTATCAACAGGCAGGCCCACCCACGCCCAAGTCTGATCATTGCTGCGGCTCAAAGCCTGCGCCCAATTATATAAGCTGTTACTTGGCAGGCCCAGGCCCCGGGGAACACAGACACTCCCAGCAGGCTTGACATCCTAAGGGCTTTAGAGATCATCTCCCGGAAGCAAAGCCAGGCCTGTCTTGGGAAAGGACTCTTTCATTACCCCCTGCCATCCCACTTTCTTCTTTTTGTTCCCTCGTTCCCAGGAGGCTGGTGGAGGCACCACCCTGGGTCACCACTGCTCCTCAGGCCAGCCCTGAGGGGCACCTGCCACCCTGCCTGGGCTCCCCAGCGGTTCTAAGTACGTGAGTGACAAAAGAGCACAAAGGATGATCTTCAAGGTCTGTGTTGGATTTTTCCTCTAATAAAACCCCAAAGTGCCTACTGTGCTGCCAACAGGCATTAAAGGTTACTTCACAACTGTTTTATTTTTCATATCTGGGCAAAAATCCCTCTGGCAGTAAAGAATGAGCATGTCCTATGAGATCTGAATTAAACACTTGCCTTTTTTCAGGTTTTTTTTTTTTTTTTTTGGCTGCACCTGTGGCATATGGAAATTCTTAGGTCAGGGATTGAATCCAAGCCGCAGCTTTGACCTACGTCATAGCAGCAGCAATGCCAAATCTGTAACCTGATGCACCACAGCAGGAACTCCTTTTTTACAGTTTTTAAATGTCTAAATATTAGATACTCCCAAAGCAGCAATTCTTTCTTTTCTAAAATTACTTCTGCCGTTGACACATCTCTCTCACCTACTGTGTGGTTGAGTTTCTTTTTTCTAAAGCAGGGTCTCTGTTCCAGGGTTCTGCCTCCTGGCACGTAACAGGTGCTCAATTAAAATTTGAGACGTAAGTCAACACATGTTTAAAGCAGTATTGATAAGCCAGACATACTTTCAGCTCTGAAATGCAAAAAACTGCCTCTATATAACCCTTTGGGCAGAAAGAGGATAAAAGTTATCTATCAATTTCTATTTTCTTATACTTGTGTCAAATGCAACTTCCAGGATATACAAATGCTACCGAACTTTGCCTGTGGGGAGCAGAACTGAAAAGAACTAGGGGCACGACTGAAAAAAACACTTCCAACTGGCTAGCCTTTTATACTTTTCCAATTTTTGAACCATGTATTATATATTCCAAGCAATTTAATTTAAAAACTCCAGCAGCAGGGCAGTGAATTGTAAATCCTTTATTTCGGCAAACATCAACTGCATTCATTACTATCACGGGTCTATTACAGTTCAAATGAGAGTTACTCACATGTAGTGAATTCCCGTTGTTCTTAGATGCTAAAAATAGGAAGAGACTGGAGGGGGTTAAGAACAGGATAAAGAGAGGAAGAAAAAAGGCTCAGGGGACAACCGGAGCTCCTGCCCATCCTTGCTACCAGGAAATGAGTTGACAGAGCAGATCTAACTTAAACACCAGCTTCTCCAAAAGGGTTTGCAGAAGAGGTCCTGTAACACTCACAGGACAAAAAAGAAGAAAAAAGAAAAGAGCACTGTTTCTAGAAGAGACCTATCCCCTTGACATGAAAGACCAACTGAGGAACAATATACACAGTACCATGACAGAGCTGGGTCACGGCAGCCTGGCTTCAGTTAAGACACTACTGTGGACACAGCAACCTCTGTGCATGGCGTTTGCTCACGGCTGCAGGCTGGTCTACGGCATAAAAACGTTGTACACAGTCCTCACATAGATGTCATCCGGGGGAGGCTTCTTCTTGCTGCCAGGTTCAAGGAATTTCTTAATTGTAGGGATATTACTTATTTTCACCGTGAACTCCTGAAAAGGGAGAACACAAAAGTTTGAGGCGAAAAGCAAAGGTATTTCTTTTGAAGAAAATAACAGTGGTGCAAAAATGGGCCATCCAAATGGGCTCAAGAAAAATGTGCTGCAGGGATCCACACAGAACTGTAACCCAGGACCTGTTCAGGGGCTGATTTCTTGGGATGATTATTTCCAATCACTGCCAGCAACGGCTGGAATCTAGACCAGGCTTTACGCAAACACCCAGATGTGAACTCTTTTCAGAGACAGCAAAATAAAAAATGATCCTTGGGAGTTCCCTTCGTGGCTCAGTGGTTAACGAATTCGACTAGGAACCATGAGGTTGTGGGTTCGATCCCTGGCCTTGCTCAGTGGGTTAAGGATCCGGCGTTGCCATGAGCTGTGGTGTAGGTTGCAGACGCGGCTAGGATCCCACGTTGCTGTGGCTGTGGCGAAGGCTGGCAGCTACAGCTCCTGTTACACCCCTAGCCTGGGAACCTCCATATGCCGCGGGTGCGGCCCTAGATAAGGCAAAAAGACAAAAAAAAAAAAGATCCTTGGAATAGGATTAAACCTTCTTTAAGAGAAAAAGGGAAGGATAAAAAAGACATGACTCAAATGTACTGATCTTAGATAAAAATGCCTTAGATAAATATTATTTAAATAAAAGTGTTTAAATAAAAGTATTATTCAAATAAAAGTGTATTTAAATACAAGTTACATATTAAGATGCAGCTTCCTTGGACATTTTCACTCCTATTAACAAATGAATCCTCTTCAGCTATGTGTGGGAGACAGCCAGTTGCATTTTTTGTACCCTAGGGTTCAGAAATCAGATACCAGATATTCATGTAAACTGCAATGGAAGAAAAAAAATCCCATTTTCTGTTCATAGAATTAAATCTTACCAATGTTTGGTAATTAAGAAGAGAAGTCCATTCAATCTGGTAAAAGTTTTGAACTACATGAAAAAATGTTTAGCCATCACATACAATTATTCTAATAAAATCAAAGTAAAAGATCATTTATTTTCAAAGACACTATTTATCGAATGTCTCCCTATTTAAAAAGCACAGCCTTAAGCTTGCACACAAATATACATAAGCATTCATACATATCACCAATATTAACAAAAATTCCAATACTTGTGTCAATAAAAATCCTTTGAAAATATAGCAATCTTCTTTTTTTATTACTAATTTGAACTGTTGTGTTATTATATTTGTAAGGTTGGTATTATTATCAACATTTAGAAGTTTATTCCATAGGATTTATCATTTCAGGATTTATCTGGGGTTCGCAGGTGTCATGTGAAGTAAAATTTTTGTGACCTTTGACTAATTTTTTCCCCTTTAACCAATACAGGAATGACCCTTTAACTCAATCAGATCTGATGTTCAATTCTAAAGTCCTTTAATATTGACGCTTGATCTGATCAGATTTTAAACAGGCTTTAAAAACAAGTTGCTGGCATCATGGGTGGAAAATACCAACAGGTCTTTGGGCTATTTCAGGGATCTACTGGTGTGAAAGTCAAACTATAAAATGTTCATCTCTGTATAATAACTATTTGCCTTGTTGAAGATTTCTGTTCTTGTTTTGTGAGTGTGTGTATTTAACTGGTGACTGCCGTCCTCATTAGTATGTCAAAACTAGTATGTTCACTAGACCTGAAAAAATTATTTTTTTAAACAAAAGTATACGTATTATTCTTTAGAGATTTAGTATGTGTTTCTCTTGGCTTTTGATAACTTGATCAAAGAGATGTCAATTTGGTCTCTATAGGGGATTGGCAACCTTTTTCAATAAAGGACCAGTTAGTAAATATTTTAGGCTTTGCAGGCCACATGGTCTCTATTAGAACAACTCAGCTCTGCTGTGGTAGCACAAAAGCAGCCCTAGACAATGCATTAATGAATGGGTGTGGCTTTGTGCCAATGAAACCCATTCGTGGACACTAAAATTCGAAGTTCCTATAACTTCATGTGTCATGAAGTATTACCATTCTTTTGATATTTTTTCAACCATATAAAAATGTAAAAACCGGGAGTCCCCATTGTGGCTCAGTGATAACAAACCCAACTAGTATCCATAAGAACTTTGGTTCAATCCCTGGCCCTGCTCAGTGGGTTTAAGGGATCTGGCGTTACCGTGAGCTGTGGTGCAGGTTGCAGATGCAGCTTGGATCCCCTGTTGCTGTGGCTGTGGTGTAGGCCAGCAGCTACAGCTCCGATTAGACCCCTAGCCTGTGAACCTCCATATGCCGCGAGTGCGGCCCTAAAAAGCAAAAAGAAAAAAGTAAAAACCCTTCTTTGCACAAGAGCTGTATAAAGACAGGAGGCAAGGCTGATTTGGCCCCAGGGGCTGTAGTTTGCCAAACTATTCCTACGGAAAAAGCTTGTTTGAAATAAAAGGCTAAGATTCTAGGCAAAGTAGAGGTACCTACTAATGAGGCCACCTCGGCTGCTGACTTCTTCATCCTGGGTTTCTGGTTCCCATATATATATTGAAGTGAGATTAGGGGTTTTTTTGTTTGTTCGTTTTTGGCCTTTTTATGGCACATGGAGGTTCCCAGGCTAGGGGTTGATTTGGAGCTGCAGTTGCCAGCCTACACCACAGCCACAGCAATGCAGGATCCGAGCTGCCTCTGTGACCTACACCACAGCTCAGGGCAACGGCAGATCCCCGACCCACTGAGCGAGGCCAGGGATCGAACCCACATCCTCATGGATACTAGTTGGGTTTATTACTGCTTAGCCACAATGGGGAACTCTGGGCGAGATTAGTTTTTAAAGCCCTTTTCTGCTTCAAAATTCTATGATCCCTCCTGCCAGAAAAATACCAAGGAATAAACTGAGTCTCACACACACGTGTGTGTGTGGAATTTGGGGAAGAAGAATGGTGAGAACTTTGGGGGGTCTGCAGTGCCTCTTAGCTCTCAGAACTCAGGCTCCAACATTTCTAATCTGAGACGTTATTTCTGAGAATGGGAGCCATACCCTGACGACAAGGCTGTTTCTAATGGTGCCTCTTAGGCCCTCCCATCGGCACGCACAGCACCAGTGGTGGGGAAGGCCTGGTCCCTACAATGACCTCTCCAGCAGATCCCGCTTGGCAGACCCTGCATGGAATTTGTTCCAAGAGTGCAGTCATGCTACAAAACTAAGGGACAACTTCTTAGATATTTCAGATCTAAGGGTTTGGGGACCAAAAAACCAATTTCAAGTCTGTATCTTCATTTCATTTTACTAACTAGAACCTACAAGAACTACACACACACACACACATACTGCAAACCAATCAATAGACATTGGAGGAAGGCCTAAGAGTTCCAGGCCAATCTTCCAAAATGTTGTTTGATTTACCTGGAGATGAGGAAAGGCAGACAGGATATTAGGAATTTTCTCTTCAAGAGCCAAAATGGTCTGGAGCAGAATTATGTCTGCAAGGCTCAGCTGATTGCCGACAAGAAATCTTTGTCCATGCCCCCGTAAAACCTGCACGGTACAAAAGTTTTGCATCAGTTATAATACTCAATACAGAGAAACTGATGAAGCTATGGGATCAGCACAGTATCTGAGAAGGGCTGAGACTAAGGCCTTGTGCTTATATAAAAGCATCAACTAAGAGGAAGTTCCCTATAGCAGAGAGACAGAGAAAGGTGTGAAACAGAAGCATCCCTAAATATCTGCTTTACGTCAGGATGAGACCCTGAAAAGGGGTAGGAGATATGAATTCCGGATTTAGCATCCAGTACTTTAAAAGGATACACCCATTCCATAAATGTGTCTACACAAAATTAGCCCTGATGCATTCCAGAGGTGAGAGAACTGATGTAAGATGCCCTGTCCAAGGGGTCTAATCACATCTGCCAGTTCTGTGTTTCTAAGACCATCATGAACTAGACATGCGGTAAAAAATTAGCCTTCCTTTCTCATCTTCTAAGTTAGAGAAAATTAACAGGATGACAGTTCACCTGGACTCCCACTTTGAGAGTAATATAGAGGCACGGAGATTCACAGGAATAGAACTGGGAAGAGGCAAGGAACAGGGGAGAAGTCCTTCGAAGATTCTATATATGACTCCAAATCAAACAGGGTCCCTGGAGTCAGAGTGGGAAAGGATGAAGAGTTCCGAGTTACAGTTAGAGGCCAGAGTTCTAGTCCCGGCGCCACGTGGCCCAGTCTTTCTGTGATTCTGTTTCATTATGTACAAGAGAAGGTAACAATGTTTGGCTCACATGTTAGCAGAGCCCTGATATAGCCTGGGCCACAGGGACATAGAAACCGGCACTGCCCCTTCGGGGACATAGAAACCGGCACTGCCCCTTCGGGGACATAGAAACTGGCACTGGCCCTTCTCCAAGGCACCTGTTCCTCCCTCGTCACAGCCCATTCCTGCATTATCATATTTTATATTCACAAAGTGCCTGTGGGCAAAAGATTCTGAAGCTAAGGACAGGAAAACTCAGAAAATACCTCTCTCTCTTCTCACATCTACTTCCATGTAGATGACCACAGGAAGTCTGCCAGTTCCATAGTTTTACGTTCTCTTTTTTCAGTTCTTTAATGAAAGTATTGAAAACAATTCCTCTCCGTGGAGGAAAACAGAGGCGGTTGAAGTTCAGAAAAACAGATAATAGTAGCAATAAGACAAGAAAAATAAGACAACAGAAAACCAAAAGAGCAAAGGGAAGAGAAATAAAACAGCAATTGTTCTTCTCTTCTATCAAATTATCGAGTAGGATGTCAGCTACACAATGTCTCTGGAAGGAAGGAATGAAGTGGGTGGTTTTTGCTCTACTGTATCCTACACGGGGTGGCACCTGGCGAATATAAGCAATGATAGTGCACACACGGGTGAGCCCATATTTCCCCCAGAAAACACGGAAGACTTGGGAAGAGGCTGGGAGCCTCCAAGACGCACGAGCTCTATGCTGACGGCTACTGTCAGCTCTCAGGGGTCCAAGAGGTTGGCCCAGTAGGGCTCAGCTTTTACTCTGCCCGAGTAGAAAGGGGCATTTGTGGCCTGGTGATGCTATGTTCACAGGCTTCCTTGCCCCCTACCTTTTCGAACACAGGAAAGTATCTAATGATAGCCTTCTGGGCCATGATAACCACTTCCTTTTGCTGATCGTCTGGTTTGAGGAAAGGATGCATGATAATCAGCTCCAGAAGGTCCAGTGTCCCCTCCACATACATGTCAATCCTGCAAAACACAAGAAAGCATTTTCTCAGTCACCCCACTCTTGGAACTCACTGACTTCCACAGCTAAGTATCCAGAGTGCTTTTCTCTTAAGGCTCTGGCAACTCAGGACCAAGAAGCATCAGTCTACACCTGTCCCTTAAGATCTAGTTGTAATTCAGAAAAATCCTTCAGAAAAATATCAAAGGTCTCTAAGCACAAAGGTCACAAATGTTCTCCCTCCCTGGCCCCTACTCCCACACCCTGATTCTGGCACCCACGCTTGGTCTAGGTGGGACTTCACATTAATAAAAATAATGGGTATCATTTGTAGAGTGCTTGGTGTGTACCAGGCACAGGGCTAAACACTCTATAGCCAATATCTCAATGAATCCTACAGCATGATGAGGAATGTGCTATTATTATCCCCATCCTACAGGAAACTCTTCAGGACACTGGGGTGTAACATTTTGCCCAGGGTCATGGTCCAGGAGGTTCAAGAACTAGTGTACAGTGTCCCAGGCCTTGAATGTCACAGCTGTTTCCCATTCCTGATACTCAGTGACATTTGCTAAGACAGATTAAAAGAAAAATCAAATCATTGAAAGATGTTGAGGAGTCCCCCTGTGGCACAATGGGATCGGCAGCATCTCTGCAACGCCAGGACACAGGTTCAATCCCCAGCCTGGCACAGTGGGTTAAAAGTTCCATTGTTGCTGCGGCTGCAGCATGGGTCACAACTGCGGTTCGGATCCGATCCCTGGCCAGGGAACTCCGAATGCCGCGTGGTGGCCAAAAATGAAAAAGAAAACAAAAGAAAAGAAATTCTATTAAAAAAAAAAAGACCCTTACAAATCAACTATATTTCAATAACACTAAAAAAAAAATAAAAAAAAACAATAAATAAAGATGCTGAGACCTGCATCACACCCCAGACTCAGGCTCCAATATCTGAATTCAATTTTTTCTATCATTTTACTCAAACTCTCTGCACTGATTTTCCATTTGGTCTTGATGCCCTTTCTGGGGGTTTGTTCCCTCCTGTTTGCACAAATGACACAGAACATGGAGTGAACAGGTGTGCCATGAAGGACGTCTAATCAGCTAAGCATCGGTAAGCAGACAAGCAAGGACACGTGAGAAAGGCCACAGTACAGGGTTCTCTCCTTGAGGTCTTTGCCGAAGAGATGGTGCTTGTCTGCTATGTAGTGGAGGATGCTTCGGGTCTGCACCAACTTCATCCCGTCAATCTCAACCATGGGCACTTGCTGGAACAGCAGGTGGTTCCCTGGAACGGAAGCTCAGAGTTAGAAGTGACTGCTTCCCTGCCCCCGCCCCTAGCCCCTCAAAAAACGCTCTGCAGAATGAAAAGGGACAGCAGGGAAACAGTATAGAGCTCTCTCAGCTTCATTCAGAGGCAAATTTAGCCATAAAATAAGCCTGCAAACTAGCACTGACCTAAACCTGCCTTTTTTGTGTGGTTTTTTTTTTTGGCTGCACCCGAGGCATGTAAAAGTTCCTGGGCCAGGGATCGAACCCGCGCCACAGCAATGACAACACCAGATCCTTAATCCCTGAGTCATCATGGAACTCCTAAATCTTCCCTTTCGATTTTCACCCCAGGGAAAATACCTAGCTTCAGCGACCCCAGGAAAAAACACCTAGCTTCAGCGACAACGGGTGGGGGAAACACAGTGAACACATTCTTGAGAGCTGGGCTGGCCAGTGCAGTAGCCAACAGTGTGTAGTTAAAACTAAACTTAAATTAATCATGCTTTTGAGAAATTTAACACTTCCTTAGTCACCCTGGACACATTCAAGAGTTGAATTGCCACAAATGGCTGCTGGCTCCTGTGCTGGCCAGCGGAGAACAGAACAGTCCCATCCCTGTAGAATGTTCTAGGGCTGCACTGCTTTGGCAATCTGATAATGAAACCTAAGTCATCAGCTGATACTCACTTGCTCACAGCCTCAGACCATCTACTACCAAGTTCGCAGTACTTTTTTCAAGAAGCCTATCTCAAACAGTCCCCCCCCTCCCCCGCCCCGAAGCCCAGGTAAGGCTGCAAATACAGGATATAATCCAGTTTTGGGGGTGGGGGATCGAGGATTGGGTGTATGTGCAGGTCAAGGGGGAATGCGTACTCAGCACATGCCTAGTGACGCCCGGCAGTGTCACACATGACAGGTGCCACCACAGCCCTGTAGAGCCGGCCCTTCTCCAGGGAGTCCTGACTTGGGCCCCAGAACTCTGCTCATGGCCAGGAGGGAGGCTGCTTATGGGAGCCTGGGTGTAGGTGGAGGGTGTGACCAGGAGTTAAAGGGGGGCC
Organism: Catagonus wagneri; assembly: GCA_004024745.2. Taxonomy (NCBI): domain Eukaryota; kingdom Metazoa; phylum Chordata; class Mammalia; order Artiodactyla; family Tayassuidae; genus Catagonus; species Catagonus wagneri. The sequence goes on along the minus strand of PVHT021183523.1, from coordinate 12,558,781 downwards.
TTTCACCCATGTCATGTCTGTTTGCTTCAGAAAGCAGCCCGGTGTAAATGGGGACTTGCATCTGCATACTTTAAGCAGACACTGATGCCTCGAATAATCTGAAGGCGAGGAAGATGAGGAAGGAGGGGATGAGGGAGAGGAAGCGGGGGGGGGGGGCAGAGAAGGATGGAGAAGGGCCGCCCACCCGGATGGAGGGAGGAAGTGCTCCCTCCTTTTCGCCGGCTTTTACAAAACAACTGAATAACGGAGCCACTTTCTGTCCATTTCAGCCTACTGTTCCCTCTTGCATGGCCAGTTTCAGGATCCTGGATATTTAGTAACAAGCAGCATCTTTGCCCTTCCACATAAACACTGGTTCTTAGAAAAAAAATCAGCATTACCAATAGTAATACATTTTTATACTCACCATCCTGCAACTTCTGCAACTGTTCCTTTGTTTCTAAAAAGTCTTCATCAAACTAAATTTAAAAAGACCCCCCCCAAGAAAAAGAGGAAATATCATTACAATTTCAGGATCAAAAATTCCAAGTCAAACTGCCTCAAAAGCAGAGAAAAAGAACACAATCAGTATTCACATCTTGGTTTCTAAGTATCAAGGGGCTTGGAGTTCCTGTCGTGGCTTAGCAGTAATGAACCGGGCTAGTATCCGTGAGGATGAGGGTTCGATCCCTGGCCTCGCTCAGAGGGTTAAGGATTCAGCATTGCCGTGAGCTGTGGTATTGGCCGAAGACGAGGCTCAGGATCCCATGTTGCTGTGGCTGTGGTGTAGGCCAGTAGCTGCAGCTCCAATTCGACCCCTAGCCAGGGAACTTCCATATGCCTCAGGTGCGGCCCTAAAAAAAACTTAAAATAAATAAATACATGTGGTAACTTAAAAAAATTTTTCAAACTTCAAACTGATGAGTAAGCAATACACTTCTAAGGCCAAAAGGTAATAGATTTTTCTCATCCAGTTAGCCGATCAACAGGAACGACTTCATAGCACAAAATGTTGGCAAAAACCTAGACCACCACATTTTGTTAGAAGGATGCATATTATTTTATGTTTCAGGAAATGGCATGCCCAGGGTTTATTTGATAAAAACAATGTATGTCTTGATATTACTGTTAATAACTGATAGTTGGCTATGACTAAATTGTCATTAAATTTCAATAAAAATTAAGTAAATTAAACTTAAAAAAAAAAAGGCACACAACACATTTTTTTGCATGCCCAGAGAGATTCCCTAGCCACATTTGGACAATTCAAGCATCAAAATGAGTGATGTCACTTATGGATTAGAATACATACCAACTAAAAAAACCTCTGTATCCACAAATGACAACACACACACACACACACACAAAGGAGAAGAAAAGTTCTTTTTTACAGAACGAGCACTAATTAGTGTAGAATTATTGCTAACTAATGATAAAATTAGAAAATCACCAATTTTCACCCTGCAACGTAGTAACTGATTCTGCTAAAGGTTATAATGGACACTGAAATGACTGGGTCATGGGGCACAGAACAGACACACCATCTCAAAGGCTCACCCCACAAGTTACTTAATGGTACCAAGGAAAAAAATCTCTGCAGATTTGGAGATCTCACCGTCCACCTAACCACGTGGCCAAACTCAGCTCCCCACCAGGGTCACCTGGAGATACCAAGTGCTCCTGTGGAAGACCCAGTGATGCTGCCAAAACAGTGCCTAAAACCAATTTTTTTTTTTTCTTTTTAGGGCCACATCTGTGGCATATGGAGGTTCCCAGCCTAGGGGTCCAACTGGAGCTACAGCTGCCAGGCTGCACCACAGCAACAGCAACGCCAGATCCAAGCCGAGTCTGTGACCTGCACCAAAGCTCTTGGCAACACTGGATCCTTGACTCACTGAGCGAGGCCAGGGATCGAACCCTCAACCTCACAGTTCCTAGTTGGATTCGTTTCTGCTGTGCACATCAGAAACTCCCCAAAACCAGTTTAACTTGGACCCAACTACAAGGTGAAAGTGGGGCCTGTCCAGAACTTGGGCCATTCTATAACATAAATGGCCTAGAGTCTTCCCGATCTACTGAACTTCTGTTTTAAGCTCCTCCAGGATGCACAAAGTTTGGGGGACTGTTCGCTTCTGCTGTTCCCACACTGTGGTCCTCACCCCTTGTCTAGCTCCCATTTCCCAGATGTCCAGCCACTTCCCCATCGAAAGCCTGAGCTCCACTCTCAAGGGCAAATCTTTATTTAAAAGGAATTTGACCTTAGCCAGTGGCCCAACTCTGATAATTCTGTCACTTGGCCTCCACGTCACACAACTATTTTTGCTGGCTGAAATTCACGCCAAGAGACTCAACTCCTCCTGCACACATTTTCTGTTAAGTGAAGGGTATGGAAGAAAAGAACAAAATGCAGGTTCTGTTTCGGATGAAAAGAGTCTACAGACAAAAGCACCAAATACCTGAATCTTGATTAGATAGGGGTGACATATGAGCCCCAGGGGCTGAGAACAGCGGGGACTTGTCAGACCAAGTAAACTGGGCCTTAAAAAGTTAGCTGAAGGAGCTGAGCTCGGCTGGAGTGGAGAGAGAGGATTGTGAGAATGGCGGGGAAGAAGGAGGCAGAGGCTGGAGCAATGAGGTTGCAAACGGAGTTTGCTGACCAACGCAGTGGTTGGGATCTGAGCAGGTGAATCTCAGGCTCCCCCGCCATCAGGGGAGTGCTTGTTTTTTTGTTTGTTTGTTTGTTTTTAATATAGACGGTGGTCCTTTTGTTGAGCCCTGTAGTCTGTGGCCTTGGGGCTATCTTTGTCTTTGGGAACTCATCTGTTACACGGGCCTATTCTATGAGAAGGAGTCTGTGTCCTTGTAGGCCTTGTTTCATTTTCCATCTAAGAAAGATGACCACTTCAGTCACTCTTGGAGTCAAGGAGGTCTCCCCAATTACACATGCGCAGTGAGACTCCTAGGGGTCAGAAAGGGAAGGGGCGCCAGGCCAAAATAAGTCCTTATACCATCCCAGCATCCTTTGCTTTGGAATCCATCTTTGTCAAAAATGCATCTGCATATTGGGAGGGTTCTATGTCCAGTCAGGTGTGAGAATTAAAACAAGATAATTGGCTAAAGGTAAACAGAGAGCTGGAAGAAATGTCCTATATAAGCGATTTAAATCACCTCTCTGGCGCACGGCACGACTGCACCCGCACCCCCCCTTTAGGGTGTGTGTTACTTCTTTGCTTCTGATTAAATAAACTACTTCTCTGTGTGCTCTCCCACATGTTATACTGTGACTGTAACAATAAACTTTATGCTTGCTTTTACAGTCTTTGCCTCCTTGAAACATTCTTGTTTTCCACAGGGGGCAAGACTCAGGGCGATTCTGCTTTTAGCCTCTAGTTAGTCTAGTGGTTCACTGACAAAACAGAAGCAGACTCAAGGAAAACAAACTCACAGTTATCAAAGGGGAGAAGGGATAAATTAGGAGCTGGGGATTAATAGATATGTTCGACTATATATAAAATATAAAATAGATAAATAAGGTCCTACTATATAGCATAGAGAACTATATTCAATATTTTGTAATCACCTATAATGGAAAAGAATTTGAAAAAGATATATGTATAACTGAACCATTCTGTTGTACACCTGAAATACTGTAAGTCAACTATACTTCAATTAAAAAAAAATTTTTTTTTAAGTCCTTCCAAACGGCTCTGATTCTGGTTTTTGACTTCTGGGAACACCTAGCAAAATTCATGCTCTCTCACTAGAGAAACTCGTGTTGAACTTTCTAAAACTGTTGGTTCGTAAGAAGAAACTGGCATCAGGATGGGAGACGAGAGGGTGAAGAGAGTGGCAAGGAAAAGTCACCAGGCAGAGACTGGAGGATCTGCGACTGTCTGGGTGCTGTTCCAGCCTGTAAGGACAGACAGCATTTCTATCCACACAGCCAGCCGTCTCTGTTCCCAGCCAGGGTGCAGCTGCCGTGGGACCCTCCGGAGAGGCACCCCTGCCCACCCCACACCCTCCCTCTTCACGCCCTCCCTTCTTCTACGTGAACTGCAAAGTCCTGAATGAGAAATCTGTGGTCTCCACCTCTTCTCTTTTTCACTGTCCACCTCCCTCTTTGCAAGGAGGATCTGACTGGGTTTTGGGGTGGGGGTGGGGCGGTCTTCGGGCAAATGAAGCCCCCAGCAGTTGAGAAGCAGCATCCAGAACAGAGTAAGTTCTGAGGACTAAAACCCGGCTTGAGACAGGGGACGCTGACTCCCTGAAGTTGGCCAGGCTGTCCCTCGGCAGGTGTCAGTTACCTGGTTCCTGGGATGCATGCGCTTTACACTTGCTTTTGAGAAAACACAAAGAGCAAGGGACAATGCTGCTTCACAGTCCCCCTGGCTGGAATCTTTACTGACTTCGCTTTTCTCTCCCTTCAAATCTCTTCTCCTTCCCCTTATAACTCCCTTAACAGTTCTCCTCTTAATAGTACTCCTTGGCTCTGGTCCAACACATCTTTTGATCAAATTCATACAAAACACAGTCCAGACCGTGGTCAACCGAACTAAGGGGAATTGCTCCTCCTTCAACAATACCGATATCAAACCATACCCCCAACCCAACCCCAATTTTCCTTTTTTTTTCTGTTCTCTTAGTAGGAACTCATGTCCTGCCACTATGCCATCCCAGACACATGGTCCCCATCTAGCGGGAAGTAGTCACAGAAGAGAGTCGCTGACCCTACCCCATACACCCAAAGGCTGGAATGATAGGTTCCTAGGGAGGCAGCAGATATGACTGTTCAAGTTGAGCAACACAGGACAAGGACATAAGGCAGGTTGCTTGGGAAGCTGGATTGACTGACCGAGGATCGACTGCTCTGCCTGCTTATGTCAATCCCTGCCCTGGGAAGGGCGGTTGCAACACTTATCCAGACATGAGCTATGGAGAGGAGACACAGACTCCTTGGCCACACCCCTGCCCCACACACTGTTCCCGCCACCAGCCCTTTATAAGCAGAAAGCCACCTCACGATCATCAATGATGTCATCCTGAGCTCAGGCCATCCCTTCTGGATGCCTTAATAAGTCTCTCTTGCTTTACTGACGTGGCCTTGTGCATTCCTCCCTCCGCAAAGCTAACAGTGATGATCAAGGCTGCAAAGACCGTTGCGGAAAGGGTAATGGGGCAAAGTCACACATGAAACACACAGTGTTTGGATTTTACTTTAAAATAGTCCCAAAAAGCAAGTGGAAGGGAGGAAAAAGATGAAACAAGATGAGCATAAAGCTGATGGCTGTTGAAGCTGGTGACAGGTACAAGGAACTCTGGTAATGTTCTCTCTACCTCTGTATCTGAAAGTTTCCACAAATAAGAAGTTATAGGAACAGAATAAAAAGAAGACCCAAAACACTGTGGGCCAAAGCACACAAGTCTGCCAACAAGATAGGAAGGCTGCCAGTTTGAAGCCACAGAAGTACATAAGAAATTCACTCAGATATTCTATATTCACAAAATTCTGGGTGTAACTGGCAAACTGCAGCTTCGTTCCTTTTCCTCTCATTAATAAATATTTATTGGGGGTAGATCAGAAGCCTGTGATTAAGTAAAAGCTGAAAGTAAAATACAATTCCATCAACTCCATTCTTCATAGAGAAATCCTTTTGGGGAAGGACTCACTGAAGCATGTCTGCAATATTAGAGGGAGAAGCCAGGGCTCCACCATTGACGTTTCCCTCGAAAGTCCCAATGTTGTAGGACAAATGTGTGCAGAAACAGCAATTGGTAGGGTAGGTACCTCGACTCCTGCCGCAGCTAAAACCCATCTTACGGATTCCATCCGGCCTCGTCCATTTGGATAGTGGAGCTTGGGCTTCGAAGCCATCATGGCTTTTCAGGTTTTCTGAAAAACAAACGCAGCAGCTCCTCTCAAAAGAACTGCCTCAATTTCGTGTCCTCATCCCAGTCCTCAGTGGCTAAATGAATATTCAAGATTTTGGCACAAGAAATTGTTTTTTGGATTTCCGTGGTTTGGAAGGGAAGGGGTTTTATTTATTATTATTTATTGACTGATTGATTGATTTTTACCGCTATGTTTTCCCTCACTCAACAATAACATACCACCATTTTAAAACCTTAAAAAAAAAAAAAAAACCCACACACTTGGCTTTCCTATCCTTTCTATTTATGATTTCATACTCTGGATAGTGGGATGCTGGGGCTAGTTGCTGGAAAGACATCTATGCTAGCAACAAGGGACTTCACCTATCACGAACATCATGTATATTTGACCTTGAAAACCTGAGATTTTACAAATTCGGCCTGGACAGGCCAGACCCCAGGCCGCGGAGAAAAACACACCCATGGAACCGCTGCAAGAATTCACTTCCACACGCATCAGATTTGAGCCTCACAGCAACAGGGAGGTGGATGGGCCAAGGATTACTATTGTTTGCAAGGCCTGCGTCTGCAGGCGAGGCGGCCCTGGGTCGCGCATGCCCGGCCCGCGTCCCGCGAGGACACGGGCCCCCAGCCCCGGCAGCGCCCAAGCCACCGCTCGGCTGCCGAGCCAGGGCCCCAGCACTCCACGTGGCTCGGCCTGACTCGGAGACCATCCGAGCCTGCCTCCCGTCACAGGGCTGCGGACTCCACAGAGCGGGTTAAAAATGATACGACATGAAGCCGAGCAAGACCACCCCCCTCCCCCCGCCACCTCAGCCCAGGATGGTGCGGGGGCGCAAAGGACCTGGGGGAGGAAGATGACAGAAGGATGAATGCAGGGTGGTTAGGGGAAGAAGGGAGAGTGAGAGGCTCCGAGCCAGAAGTAAAACAGTAAGAGGGAAAAGAGCAGGTGGGGGCGGCAAGAGGAAGACAGACCTGGGTCAGCTCGGAGTAGCCGGAACCGCACAAACCTTCCCGCTAGCTGTCTGCAGCCGGGAAACCCGTGAGCTGCCACGGAGCTCGGGGTGGGCGAGGCTGGAGGACTTCGCCAATAGAGACGGCAGTATTTAGCATGCTCCACCCATGCTGCAAGGCATGCTGGGTAATACGAAAGTAACCCCAATTCTAGCCGTTTAAACCCAAATTTTAGCGATTTGATGGATGAAGCCACCTTTTAAATGTTACTTAGATTTTAGTTTAAAATGTATGTTAGCGAGTTGGCACGATTAAGTAACTCGACCTATGCGAAAAGAAAAAAATATCCTCAGGTTTATATACCGCGCGCCCTGCCGTAGAACCTCGGATGTGAGGGCGATCTGGCTGCGACATCTGTCACCCCATTGATCGCCAGGGTTGATTCGGCTGATCTGGCTGGCTAGGCGGGTGTCCCCTTCCTCCCTCACCGCTCCATGTGCGTCCCTCCCGAAGCTGCGCGCTCGGTCGAAGAGGACGACCATCCCCGATAGAGGAGGACCGTTCTTCGGTCAAGGGTATACGAGTAGCTGCGCTCCCCTGCTAGAACCTCCAAACAAGCTCTCAAGGTCCATTTGTAGGAGAACGTAGGGTAGTCAAGCTTCCAAGACTCCAGACACATCCAAATGAGGCGCTGCATGTGGCAGTCTGCCTTTCTTTTGACCCTTAAGCTTCAAAAGTAAAGTAATAAAACTGTCAACTTTGTTAGCCTACTAAGCCTCCTAAAAGTGATCATTCCTATTTTTTTTCCACTCTCACTGAACAAACATTATCCAACATTGTTGACAAGCCAAACATTTATTTCCTTATTTCTAACTGCTTGAGCCATATCAAATTGCTATTTCACTATTTTTTTCCCCTAATGTACAGAAGGGCTCACTTCATACTTCCAAACTAATAAATCAGGGATCACATCCTACCAATCTTGTTTACCTGAAAGAAAAACTACAGGAGTGTCATAAGACTCTATCTTTACACAGGCTTGAGGAGAAATAAAAAGTCCTGTTATAATAATTCTGCCACTCTATGACAGGTACCCTAATGCCACTGTGTTCCTTGGAAGCCTCGAAATCATTTTATTCTTGGAGACTCTTGGTTGGAGACTCTTGGAGTTGCTCTCACCCTGGGACGGTCCCACTCCCAGATATACCGGATCTGCGTGTTCACGGGCCCTGGGAACTTGTCTCCGCCGTTGACCCTCCTCCCACACAGTCGGTAGTAAACTAAATCGCCTGGACAGAAACTAAGAGCTTTAGATTACAGTTTAAGAAGTGCTTTTATGAGTGAATATTCCGAGAGAATGGAAACAGCCTCGGCTAGGATTGATTGTATCAGACCCTATTCTAGCAACAGGTTTTGATGGCTGAGAGCTTGACTCCGTGTGGGGCACCTGACCAGGTGGTAGTGGGGGAACATATGACAAAATGTTAGGCAAAAGAAATAATTACACAGGCTGGGCGGGGGTGGGGTGGGGGTGGGGAGCGTCTTCTAACTGGGAAGCGCCAATCTACAGATTCACCAATACAGATTCATAGGTAAATCATGTTCCCTCAAAATTCTTTCAAGGCGTCTAAGACTGGGAAATGAATTTCCTGTGAAATCCCGTATGCAGTTCATGAAGTTCTGAACTTCTTTTGAAGGATTGCTTTGTACACGTGAGTTTACTATGAAAGCTAGAAAAACACAAGTGAGGTGTTAATCATAATGAAATCAACAAGAAATTGTATTGATCTGCTTTTTAGAACTTTTATATTACTTTATTACCTACCTTGTGAAAAGCTAAATTTAAAAAGCCTCCATATTGCAAGATAACTGTTCCTACTGATATCTAAGTACATGCTTCCAATTTCCCGGCAGTAAGCTTTTAAGAAGTTCTAAATCATCCAAATTCCAAATTAGCAAATAGCAATGTTGATAGAAGAACGTAAAAACAAAAACAGAACACACAAATCAATTTTTCTTAAACTGAAACTTTATTTGGAGCAGAATCTTTCTTAGGTAAAGTTAATGTTTTTAAACACCTTAGGGCAAATTATTCAAAACAGGAACATTTTAAGTCGGAAGGGGCTTGAGTAAGTGGTTTTCTGTCCTATCTTCTCATCATTATGAATATTTGCTTTATAAATAAAGTATTAGTTACTCCCTTGTGATCAAATCAGGTAACTCAATTGTCATCAGTACTACAATAGCTGAGATCAGAAGACTGTTCAGGTCATTTTACAATCACATCAGCACAGTGTCCAGAAGAAACCGATAATACAGATTACTGTGATATTTGCCCCGTTTGTCTTCTATTGATTTCCATGAGAAGGTCCTCACAATAAATTACATAAAGTACAGTACTTTGGTTGGAAATTGTAAAAATAATTCTAAAAGTTAACCACATATATTAAACAAGTTGCTACAGTATGTTTTAAATGATATGAAATAATTAGTATGTCAAACATTTTCTTATAAACATATTGCTTTGGGTCATACACTGAGCTAAACGATACAGCCTGCATTCTCTTTCTCTCCTAAATGGCACAAAACAATGGATTGATGCCACTTTGTGAGAAAAAATGGTGCCCGTGAACTCCAACAGTACCATAATTGGTACTTCAGAATAATTCTTGTTTTACATATTATTTTGATTATATTCAATTTTTGATAACTCCAGATGACATAGTATCAGTTTATTAGACACATATAGTCCTTTAGGTTAGAGTTGTATCTAAAAAATTGCTTGAAAATCTGTTTTCTTCCTTTTTCAATCATGCATGAGCTAGGTGAGGGCATAGCAAATTACTGGAAATTTATTGTAAAATGAACAATCACACCAAGAGTAGCTTTTATGCCCATTCAACTTTCTCTGAAGTTTACACACGTACTCCTTGGCATATCAATGTCACTGAACCTTTGGGAGCTGTACCATTTTCTGATACCCCCAGAAGTTTTCTGACTGGAAATGAGGTACAGTTGTAGATAGGTACAGTTCAAGCATCATTCTTCTTGGTGTCTGGCAGTATGCTTTATAATTCTATAGTAATTAAGATATATGCAACAGGTAGCATTCCATTTTCACTTAACAAAAAATGGTGATTATTGGGAGTTCCCTTGTGGTACAGTGGGTTAAGGACCCGGCATTGTCACTGCAGTGGCTCAGGTCTCTGCTGTGGCTCAGATTTGATTCTTGGCCCAGGAACTTCCACATGCCCAGGGAGATGCAGCCAAAAAAAAAAAAAAAAAAGTGATTATTCTCCTCTATAGTAAGTACACAGTTTGAATGCCCAATTTATCCTTTACCCATTTCAAGGTGGGGGGGGAGAGGAGGGAGGATTTTATAGGATTTTGCTAGTTCTTTAGAACTGACATTGTTTTTTCAGCCTTAGAAGAGTTTTCTCAAGGGCAGGTCAGCTCCTTGACTTCCCAAGGGAAGTTGTTTGATAATAAACAAAGGAAAGAGGAAGAGGAAGAAAATGGAAATATTTTCTGAATTGGGGGCCTACAAAAGTATCAGAAAAACAATTTTATCCTGTGTAACAACTAGGTAACTAGGCTTTTCAATTTTAATAAAATGTAATGACCTTAACATAAGCTAGAGTGCCAAGAATATGGTATTCACAATCCATCTGCTTCTCTAGGAGGTATTTACAATTTAAAACTGGCTTTCCAGCAAGCTGGTTAAGGTTTCAGATTAACTTACTTTTCATACATAATACAGAAAAGGGAAATAAATATATAACTGCAGAATAAAGGACTTATCTCCGAAAACATAATTTCTGTTGCTTGAGATAAATGAGTTGAGAATATAATACAGAAATGAATTCAGCTTCAAGTTGTGCTTACATATACATATTTATTTCCTGAAGCTTTGCTGCCAGTTTGTTAACAGAAAAGTATCACCTCTCAAATCCACGTCCATGGTGTACTTTTCCCATGCCCCCAGGGATCACGGTGCTTGGCCAAGTACATTTTTGAGTCAGACTCTCCAAAGCACAAATTACTCTCTGGTTTTAGTCTAGGGCCCTTTGGGAACCATGGTGACTTGTCCCAGCTGCAATGCATCATTAATACATCAGAGTGAAAGTTCACCAACTTATTAGGTTGAACCATATCAAAGGGCCACTATTCAGTTTAACCTATCATTGTCACCTACAAAAATGACGATTTCATGGGCTCAACTTGCTATGTCCTGGAACCAAACGAGAATGGCTTGAGCCCTGGGAGAAGGGGAGGCAACGCATTGGAGATTATGTCACATTCCCTGGCGGGGACCCTCCCTTTCCGGCAACCATGCTTGGAGGCGAGTGTCCCCAAAAGAGTTGGAAGACAGGGGACTTTGGTCTTTTTTCTGTTGCCAAACTAGCTTTGTCTTTTTCAAAATTGCTGTAAACATTCCTCTCCATGGAACAGCCTCTGCCCAAAAAGAGAGTTCTCACTGCTGAAAGAAACTACCCAAGGGTTAAGAGTTTGAATGTGGCACGCGATGGACACTGACACTGTGGTCACTTTAGCTTCCCAGACCAGGGGACCTCTGTGTCAGTCTTTCCGGCTCCCCAAACCACCCTGAAATTTGGCTACAGGACAGAAGGTTATTCATCGTCTGTCCCTAGCTAGGCCCGGAGAACTGTGCTAAATGCAAAATTCTATGGGTTCGGATAATAAAAAATCTGCTGCTGCTTTGAAACTTAGCTTTTGGCTCACGCATCCTGGCAGGGATGTATGTTTAGGCAGGTATGTTCACCTTTATGGGGAGAACACTTTGGCTTGAAAAGCTTCCCTTTGGTGGGTACTTGTAAAATTTGACTTCAAAAATGGAAGAAAATAGACTGTGATGGCACAGCACGGGTTCAGCTGGATATTGCCAGCCACCAGAAAGGATGTTGCAAAAATGTCCAAAACTATTAGGGTTCTTTCATCTGGGGAATCAAAAGAAAACAAAGTAAATTATGTAACCGTACTCTGAGAACAGCGCAGTGGTATCAAAAAGTCAAACCAACAACTTGGTATTGAGAACAGCAGATGATGGGTTTTCTAGGGCTGAGGTCAATCCAGAAAAGCTCCGAGTATGCCACATTTAAATTTTAACCACTTGTCCAATATCTGTACACACTGAGGAAAAAAACCTTTATCATGTAGCCTTAAATTGCACCCCTGTTGCAATACTGCATCAATATTATTACATTTTTAAAAATCTGTATAAAATATTATCTGGAACCCCAAAGGAAAATCAATGAATCTTTAAAAAGTCCATTACAAAGTTGACGGTATAAAATGCTAAAACATAATAATCCATATATACAAAACGCTGCTGTTTAAGAAAATAAGGGGACCCAGTTTTAGAATAAAATAACTTTGTACAAAAAAGGTATTGCATTCAAATCAATATTTAAAAAAAAAAACTTTAAAAAAGAATATTGAAATGTCTCAGTTCCGAAGAATAAAGTGTTTCCTTTTTCACCATCTGAAAGTCTCCGGCAGGTAGAACGCCAGCTGGCCAAGGGACAGTGTCCTGCTGTCCCTTACAAAGGGCTTCGTGACAGTCATCGCCGAGACGCGTACTTGGAGACCCAGTCCGTCCGGCCGTGTACTGGCTGGGCGGCCGGAGGCCGGGGCAGCAACCCAGGAGTGCTTCTAGGCTGGGTGTGGAAAAAAGGTCGCCCAGGATGAGGTCTCACGGCCTTCAGGGAAGAATAACCTGCAAAGAATGACAAAGGTGGGTCTGACTGATATGAGACCCTCGCAAACAAAGTGCAAATAAGAGCATCTTGGTGACAACGATACCAGGAAAGCAGAGTTCAAGAAGAGCTGCCCCCTCTAGGTCCTCCTGCCCAGTTAAGGACATCCGTACTGCGTGATGGTCAGGGCAGAAACGCTGGTGTCATTCCTGACCCCTCCTTTTTTCTCAGATCTCAAGTGTAATTTGTCAGCAAATCCTGTTGGCTCGACCTTCCAAATCTACCCAGAACTGGCCCGGGTCAACTAGGCAACGAACAAGGCCTCGTTCCTTGCCTGGATAATCACGACAGCCTCCCAGTTGGTTTCCCTGCTTCCACTCTGCTCAGCCCTTTAGTGTGGTGACAACAGGGCTTCCAGTCCTTCTGACTGGAAGGCAGAAGTCAGATCCCCTCTCCCAGCTCACAAGCCTCCAGGGGCTCCCACGTGGGTCAGACTCAGTGATGACCTGCTTACGGTTGGTGGCCTGCGGGGCCTTCTCTGACCTCCTCTTCCCGCTCCCCTCCCCTCGCTCACACCATTCCTGCTGTTCCTTGCATCTTCCAGGCCGATCCTGCCCTGAGGCCAGGCACTAGGAGCCCATATTATAAGGCTTGCTCACTCACCTCCTGCAGATCTTTACTCAACTTTTACCCTAGGTAAAAGCGCATCGGCCCCCCACACTCCCTACTGCCTTCCCGCTTCATTTTGCTCCTTAGCGCTTTGGAGCATCTTATTCAGTTAACTTATCGCCTGGAGGGTACGAGTTCCTTGACGACGGGAGTCTTGTCTGTTGCCCACACTCGTGGACGCTAGGCCTACGAGGTCTGGGACAAAGCGGTTGTTCAATAACTATTTCTTGAAGCAATTCAGAAATAATCCAAAATAGACCTTACCGGGGGGAGGGTCAGGAACAGGTGCCAAGTGGACCCTCTGCATAGCAGAACCGATTTCTTTTTTCAGAAAGGAAGGGATATAGTTTCCAGCCAGTCCACTAGAACTTGTGGAGCAGGAACCAACTGATTGGCAAAAGGAAAAGCTCGTTACTACAACGATGTGCACGGGACTCCAACGGGGGAAAGGACAGTGGGACAGGACAATAGAGAACTGGGTTTTTACTTTTAGGGGGAAAAGAATTAGGATAAAAACCAGTGAATTCTGAGCAGAGCATTCCACACCAGGCTGCTGGGAAGACTGGCAGACGGGGTGCTAGGGAGAGGGGGCGGCACGGAGACAGGGCTGCGCCCACAGCCCGCACGCACATGAAGGCCAGGAGGTTGGCTTGCTTATAAAGAAGAACGGACAAAACAGAAACAGACTCACATAGAGAACAGACTTACGGCTGCCAAGGGGGACAGGGGAGGGAGAGGGGCGGACAGGGAGTTTGGGGTTAGTAGATGCAAACTCTTACGCTTACAATGGATAAACACTGCAGGCCTACTGTACAGCACAGGGAACTATATCCAGTCTCTTCGGACAGAACACGACAGAAGATAATATGAGAAAAACAATGTATATATATATATATGTATGACTGGGTCACTATGCTATACAGCAGAAATTGGCACAACACTGTAAATCAACTATATTTTAATAAATTAAAAAAAATAATAAAAAGGGGGAAATCTGTAATTTTCTTTCTGGAATAATAAGTTTCACCTGTTCTGATATTTGCTTTTCTCCACTCCATAATATATATAGAAGAGTTAGCTACATGCAAATTCACTATATAACATATTTCAGAGGTTGGCTAAACCGTAACTCATTTAACCATTCTCTTACGGATCGGCATATAGGAGGTTACATTCATTATCCAGCTATTATACATAATTCTGCTCGAAATATTCTTGTCCAGAACCAGAAAATTAATCGTAATTAAAATACATTAAGTACATTCCCTTTTTATGCCATTTCCACCTTCAGAGTGTTTCGAGGGCAGGAATTCGACTCTGCTCATCCCAGTCCAGGCGGTTAATGGAAAGCCTTACACACTGCAAGTAACTGATACACTTTGGATGGGTGAGCGAATATCTATGACGAGCCTTATTATTAAGGCATAAAGACGCACGTGGACTAATGAAGAACATTATGCAAACGGAAGTTATATCCACCGGGAAGCACTCATGGGCAAGAGCTAGCTTAAGGCAGAGAGGGAAGAACAGGCTGGAACTCGTGCCTGAGGAGCTGGGCTGGTCAGCTGGAGCACATTTTGCAATTTTGGTGAATAAACAGGTAAGAAATAATGGAAAAAGAATCTGAACAAGGAAATCACAAAAGGAGGAAAACATAACGTCAGTAAACACGAAAAAAGATGCTCAACCCCATTAGTGAATGACATGCGGGTTTAAGCCACAGTAAAACGCCATCGCACACCCTCAGATTAGCACCAGTTCACACTCTCGATGGTCCCAAGAGGCATCAAGGACGCAGCCCAACTCCCACACCCCGTGGAGCAGCAGTCTGGCAAGATCCGTGAAGTCGAAGAGGAGCACAGCCTTTAACCTACCGGGTTTCGGTCAAACCCAGAGAAACCTCAGCTGTACAACAACAGGGGGCATCCATGGTCGGTTTTCCGCTGTTTATTTTTTTGGCCACAGAAGTTCCTGGGTCAGGGATCAAACCCACACCACAGCAGTGACCCGAGCCACCACAGTGACAACACTGGCTCCTTAACCCACCTCACTACCAGGGAACTCCTCCAGTGCTCTTTCTAACTACAGTGTCGACAACTTAACACGTTAGTTAAGAAGAGAAAGGGTGTATAAATCATATTCTAAGTGACTATCAACAGATGGACGAATAGAGAGGATGGGGTGTATATACATGATGCAATACTACTCAGCCACAAAAAGGAACAGAATTTTGCCGCTTGCAGCTCAACAGATGGGCTTGGAGGGTGTTACGCTTAGTGAAATAAGTCAGACAGAGACAGGCAAAGACTGTATGATATCACTTCTAGGTGGAAGCTAAAAAACACAACAAACTAGTGAATATAACAAAAAAGAAGACTCAGAAGCAGAGAACAAACTAGTGGTTGCCAGCAGTCGGGGGAGGGGCGACTTAAGTGTAGGAGAGTAAGATGTACAAACTATGACGTATAAAGTAAGCTACAGGATATACTGTACAACATGGGCAACATAGTCAATATTTTATAATAACTATAAATGGAGTGTAACTTTTAAAAATTGTGAATCACTATATTGTACACCTGTAACTTACATAACACTGAACAGCAACCTATACTTGAACTAAAAAAATATGTTCTAGATTAGATAATAAATTATGGCAATATACAGTTATATATATTAGATATGCTACATTACAATGTGATATATATTTTTTCATAATGTGATATTCTATGTATATATAATTGTTGCTACATAATTATGAAAATGAGCTGAGATCCAGGATTATATGCATATAATATAATGTAAAAGCAAGTACATTCTTTGTATACTAAAAAAAAAAGGCATGGGAATAAAAAACACCCAAGTCAGGAAGGGTGGAGGGTTGTGGGGAAGGAGAGGAAGAGAGGAGGAAGAAAAGGCTGGGCCCTGGATTTGAGTGTGTTAGCAGAGGGTGGCTGGTAGATCTGTGGATGTTGATGTATTCTTTCTTTGCTTTTATTCATTTATTTTCTTTGCTTTTCTCTTAGGGCCACACATGCCGCATATGGGGGTTCCCAGGCTAGGGGTCGAATCAGAGCTGTAGCTGCGGGCCTACACCACAGCCAAAGCAACGCGGGATCCGAGCCATGTCTGGGACCTACACCACACTCACAGCAATGCCAGATCCTTAATCCACTGAGCGAGGCCAGGGATGGAACCCATATTCTCACGTATACTAGTCGGGTTTGTTTTCTGCTAAGCCACAATGGGACCTCCTCTTTCTTTGCTTTTTGTGTCCCTTAAAACACAGGAACACACAAGGCACAGAGGCAGGGGGAAGAGAAGCCCTGATGTTTACTTGGCACGTGGAAGCAGAAGGGGCTGCCTGTGTGGGGGAAGCTGGCCTCCTGGGCTCCGGGGTGCGTCGGCCTGGAGGACTTCTGAAATTCACCTGTCTATTAAAAGAGAGTGGGGCTGGCCTTCCAAAGGGCCAGCCCTCCAACCAGAAGGGGTTGGATGCTCTGGGCCAATGCTGGGCCATCAGATGGAAGGGACAAACCAGAGCAAGGCAGACCCACAGGAGGGTGACTTCTGGGGTCACCCACCAGAGCAGGGCCCCAGATGCCTGACCTTGTAAGGCTGTTCTTCCCTCGAGCCAGGGAGGACTGTGCCCTCCTCCCCAGCTCCTCTTAAGGGGAGCTGGCAGAGTCCCCAGGGCCTCCTGTCGAGAGAGAGGAGCCCAGGCCTGGAAGAGGCCCTGGGTTTTCACATAGAGAGGCCCTCGTGGTTTCACCCTGGTCCCCTGGTCTCTCTGCACCAACCCTGCAGCATCCAGAGAGCTTGTCATTTAGGATTTAATAACCATCACTTGCCTGAATTTATCTTGCTGATCACAGATACCGTCCCTGAAGATTTTCCAGACAAACCAGAACTGGACCACGAATTGGATGGAATGAAATCCTTGCCTGGATTTGGGAGTATGCCGTTTCTTATATTTATTCCTAATAGGGAAGAAATGCTTTTTAAAACGCAAAACTGATATTTAATCTTGCATCACTCGTCAGAGATAAAAGGACTGCAGAACCCAACTGGTTGAAAATTTCCCATGGCTCAACGATCTAAGCCAAATATGACCGTGCTGACGTCACTGGCAGGTGGCCTGAAAGAGGTCTCTTAACAGAGATCTGCCAGCAGAGATCTGTCTGATGTCTTGGCCGCCTGGTGCTGTCCTGAGCTTCAGTGTCCCTTGAATTTCCTATTTATCCCCTTTTGCAGACCACTGCCTTCTCTGTCCCCTGCCCCATCTCATGCCCAGCTCTGCAGCCCTCTGCTCCCCTTTCTGAATTCTGAGAGGCCATCTTCTCACCTGTTGGGGACCATCATTGCCCCGGTGACTCTGGTCTCTACCAATGGCCTTCACTGACTCTCTCGCTCATGAGGCTGCCTTGACCTCAACTGCAAGACGAACCACCCTCCCCCGGGGGCCACCCACTTCCCACTCCCATTCGCCATCACAGCCACCTTTCAGGACAGAAAGACTGAATTCAACCTTTACCCTTCTTCTTCCCATGGACCCCGAACGAAATAACTCTCCCACTCACTCCCTGCCCCCCTCTGCCTGTGGTCCCTGTCGCTGGAGAGCCTGACACCCTGTCATCTGGGAATTGTCAGGCCAATCTCCTAAGACCCCAGTGCCAACCCTGATGAGCACTGGGATGGCCTGTTCCCAGTCCAGGGTGGGAAACCAAAGCAAAAGCAGGACCTCCATTCCCTGCCCTGGGACCCCAGCCCTGGCTGAGTACGGCTCCCCCAAGACAGCATCAGCTTGCGGGGCGCTCACCCACGCAGCACACGATGTTGCCAAAACCGTGTCACTATTCCAGTTACAGCCCTTCAAGAGCTTCCCATCACTCATGAAATAAAATCCAAATTTCTTCTAAGACTCTGTGGATGCCTCACACACCATAACACATCACCCTCTCTGACGGTACTCAGGCCGCGCTGCCCTCTCACCAGCCAAGCCTTTTCTTGCCTCCGGGCCTTTGCACTGGCAGTTTCCTCTGCGCGGCATGCTCTTTCTGCAGCTCTCTGCACAGGAGCTCCTTCCCAATCTCTGGGGCCCAGAGAGAAGTCACCTGCTCAGAGAGGCCTTTCCCCACACTGCTCTATCTAGAGCGGTGCCTTCTCCCCGCCTTATATCTCCCTTAATGTCACCTGTCACCATCTGTAACTACTGCGTGCCCATTTACTTAGAGTCTGTCTCCCATCACTAGACAAGGGTGAGCATACCGTCTCCGGGCTGTTGGCTAAAGTCGCTGCATAGACCGTGATGTGCAACCCACTAGCCCCGCTTGGCTATCGTGTACACCTTATTCCCAGCACCTGGCACAGGAAGGCACTCAGTGTGTCTCCGCTGGTGCAGTGAACTTTTAATGAACAGCTGGCTGATGCTGTACACTCAGAATACAGAGAACCCGGGGAAAGGCTTGCACAGCCCCCAACTACTGTTTTTTCACTTCGGCCTGTGGTACAGCCGGAGGGGGCAGTGACTTGGTTTCCTGAGAGCACGGGGCTGGCAGTTTCTGGAGCAGAGACCCTGGGTAAGCTGTCT
Source organism: Catagonus wagneri (assembly GCA_004024745.2). Taxonomy (NCBI): domain Eukaryota; kingdom Metazoa; phylum Chordata; class Mammalia; order Artiodactyla; family Tayassuidae; genus Catagonus; species Catagonus wagneri. The sequence goes on along the minus strand of PVHT021183523.1, from coordinate 12,539,986 downwards.
GGCTTTTCCACCCCTGCCTCCTCCCCCAGTGTTGGGGGCTGCACCCGGTTTCCTCTACCAAATTTCTTATCTCAGGCAACTACAGAAGATAAGTGGTGGTCCCTGCGCTGGGAAGAGAAGCCCCAGGCCCTTGCCGCCCAAAGGGCCTATGAACACGTGATTCTGAGGACACGGTTTCTCATGGGGGATCGGAGCAGGAATGCATATTACCAGGCAGGTACCGGGAGTGCTTCAGGTAGTGCTGCTTGGCCGCCGACCGCAGGGTGGGCGTGTCGCGCCGGGAGTAGGACGCCTGGGTGGGGGCGCTGCTTCCGGTGCTCACCGGCTCCGAGGGCTTCAGGTCCAGAATGCTCTCAAATCTGCAAGGGGAGAAGACCGGGCAGGGTTGGCCTGAGCTGGGCAGCTCATCAATGAAAAGACGACGTCGCTTATTCCGGGGGCAGCTTGTGCACAGACGGGAGCCCACACTTGCCTGCACAGAGCCTCGTCGCTCTGTCTGTTCTTGTTCTTCAGGTCAATCCTGGTGAAGGATGGGCTGAAATCCGAGTCATCCAGGTCAGCCCAGTCATCAGAATCCTTTGTTGACCTAGAAACGAGACCCCACCTCCTCCTACTCTTTGGCTTGATCTCACCATTGTTGTGCTCCAGGCCAGCGAGAATTTTCTGTGTATACATACAAGGAGAGGGGGGAAAAGCAATACTTGGCATGAATGGAGCTCACCCACGAGTAATCCCCATTCTGAGCTTTCTCGGTGATGACAAGGAGGGTCCTGAGGCCTATCATTCCCCAATATGTACAGTTTGTCACATGGCAACCGTGGAAAACACAGTCCCGGGCCTCTGACTCTCACTCACCCTGCACAGACGGCATCGGTTCCCGACAGATGGGGACACTAAGCTGCGTAAGACAAGGATTTAAAAAAAGAAATTTAAGCAGTTCCTGCTGCGACTTAGTGGGTTAAGGATCTGGTGTTGTGTGGCAGTGGGGGATCAATCCCCGGCCCGGGAACTTCCATATACCGCAGGTACAGCCAAAAAAAGAAAGGAAATTAAGGTACTTCTCATAAACGAGGAAGGTGGCTGGATTCTCATCCAGGGTTCAGCTCTGAAAGAGTTAGCGTGACTGACATGCTCCTAAGTAGAAGATAAGAAGTGTTAGTCACCTGCTCTTTTGCAGAAAACTATATGAGGAATGCATTTTTTTTGCCTCCTCAGTGGACCTGGATACGATTTAATTGCAGAATTTAATGACAATTAGAAATTTCCAAACACACACTGGTGTGTCTGGGTAAAGCGGAGGCTGGAAACACCACCCCGTAACCTCACGCTGTGCTAGTCAGGGGCCAGTATCTGAGTAAGGACTTGCTGACAGAACAAGTACTACTTTTGCATCAAGGTGTTAGAAAATTAGACTCTCAATCCACATTATGAGGCTAACAGCAACCAGGCTCCCCTGTCAATTATCACTTTACTGGATCTAACACCCATTGTTTCCTTTTGAGCCGCAAGAGAAGAAAGAACTGGGCTCAATCAACAGCATCAACTGATGGCATGGGTAGGAATCATGATCTATGAATATCAGTGTGATGCTTGACGGAAGGCAGGCATTAGGATCCTCTATTTTTTTCTTTTTAGGGCCACACCTATGGCATATGGAAGTTCCCTGGGCTAGAGGTCAAATCAGAACTGCAGCTAACGGCCTGCACCACGGCCACAGCAACTCGGGATCCCAAGCTGCACCAGCGACCTACGCCACAGTCTGCAGCAACGCTGGATCCTTAACCCACTGAGTGGGGCCAGGGATTGAACCCAAAGGTCACTATGATGGGTTTCTAACCTGCTGAGCTACAATGGGAACTCGAGGATCCTGCTTTTCAAGAGGAGGACACTGAGTCCACAGGGACTGTTGATAATAATGACAGACACTGATCGAGTTCTAACTGGGTGCCACATATTATTCTACATTCTTCATGCCTGAACTCATCTAGTCCTCAAAAGAACTGGATCTGGTGGGTGCTCTCATTCTCCATCTCACAGAAGAGGGAGTGAGGAGCAGAGGGGCCAGGTACCCCGCACAGGGTCACTGGGCTATGAAACAGCAGAGTTGAGATATGAGACCTAGGCCATCTGGCTACTGTGTCCAGCCCTCGGCCACCCTCCCACGAGCAGCACCGTAACTGACAGGCAGAACTAGATCTTGAATTGAGACCTTCAACTCCAAAGCCAAGGCTCTCTTCACACCTCCACGATATTGCAAAGACAGATCTATTATAATTTGATAATCATAATTAACAACTAATTAATAATAGGTAATTAATCATGACTTCAAGGATGCTGAAAAAGAAAATATTTCCTGCGGTAAAGGGAGTGAGCAGAGGCTCAGGCCAGACACAGGGCTCTCAAGCAAGGCTTCGTGCTTACCGCCTGAGGGTGCTTGGTATGCAGAGACGGCAAGAGCAAAGGGCTGGGCTTGTCTTCTGGAAGGTGGTCTGGCCTGGAAGCCTCGGCTTTGTAGGGGTACACGAGATGCTGAGGGGGGTGGCTGGCTTGATGCGGTCTCGAAGTGATGCGCGTGTGCGGCTTGGTCGGGGGCTGGGCAGGAGGGACCGGCTTGATGTGAGGTGGAGGGCCTGCCTTTTCCAGAACGTCCTTCTGTGGTTTTCCCGAATCCTGAAAGCTCTGAGTGGTGCTGCCCAGGGGGTGCCCAATCTGGAAGTAAGGATATCGAAGCGCCTAGAAGGACACAGAAGGCTGCTTTAGGAGAAGAAACCGGCCAGGAAGGTTGACGTCATTCAGGATCACAGGTTAGATTTCATGTAACTCAGTTTACAGCTGCTTGGCCCAAACCAACTATAAAACAGCATCTGGAACCTGTAAAATCCTTGTGATTGTCCCTACCTAAAAAAGAGCATAGAATGGGTAGTTCCCATTGTGGCGCAGCGGAAACAAATCTGATTTTTATCCATGAGAACACAGGTTTGATCCCTTGCCTCTCTCAGTGGGTTGGGGATCTGGTGTTGCTGTGGCTGTGGTGTTGCTGGCAGCTGCAGCTCCAATTCAACCCCTAGCCCGGGAACTTCTATATGCCATGGGTTTGGCACTAAAAAGCAAAAAACAAAAAACAAAAAAAAAAAGGAAAATGCATGGACTGTTTGCATCACTAAAATTATTTAGGTAAATATGCAGCCAGGTTCACTGCTATTCCCTTTGACACTTCCACCAAGACCCTGGCTTTGTAACTTGCTATGTGTCTTAAATATAATATTTCACCATTCTAAGCCCATTTCTTCATTCCATAGAAAGAAAAAAAAAGTAAAACGGAAAAGCCAAATAAAGACCAGGAAGACTCTGAAGGATTAAATATAAAATAAGCAGGTACAGATAAATAATAACGATTTACTGTACAGCACAGGGAACTATATTCAGTATCTTGTAATAACGTATAATGGAAAAGAACTGCAAAAATTTACATGTAAAACTGAATCACTTTGCTATATACCTGAAACAAAGATGATATTTTAAGTCAACTATACTTCAGTAAAAAAAAATAAAATAAAATAAGCAGGTACGCCTGCTTTAACACCAGAAATGCCAAGAGTGTAATGCATGCTATAGTTAAACCTTGCCTATCAAGATAAGTTTTCCAGGGAGTTCCCTGGTGGCTCAGTGGGTTAAGAACCTGGCATTGTCACCACTGTGGCTCAGGTTGCTACTGTGCTGTAGGTTTGACCCTTGGCCTGGTAACTTCCATGTGCTGTGGGCAGGGCCAAGATATATATATATATATGTAATTGAGTTTTATGGACAGCTGAGGGATAAATCTTAAAGTGCTGAGGTCTGTAATTCTATTGGAACTATTCTCTCATCTTTCTGAGTGGAAGACAATGATAACCTTGGCTTTGACCTTTCTCAGTGACTCTGGGACATAGCTATAAACTCCTGTAATAATAAGTAAGTGCAGACACAGAAGCCCAGAGCATGGATACTGTCTCAGAGAGGTCCTGGACCCTAATAGCAAACTCAGAAAGTCTTCTCTGCAGTCTCAGCCACCTCTGCAAGGCTCAGCTGATGTGGTGGTATTTTTAGCTTTTCTGATACTACTTTTAAAAGTACACATTCTTCTCTTGGTTCCTTGCTACAGGATCTTTTTCTTTTCATCTCTAACGTGTATCCTTTAAAAAGCTGAGTTCGTCAGAAAGCTTCCTTCCTATCCTGGGAACATGTGTGACTTTCATCACCAGAAGTGCATTTCTGAGGGCTCGTTAACCTTCTTAGCCATCCAGAGCCTTAGGGAACCTAAAGGATGACTCTTCTTCGTGCCACCACAAAGCTGCTTTTCTCCAATTCCTTCACCCCCCCGACCCAGCATCTCTCAGATCTCACAAACTCTAACATCGCATGGGCCCCGTCTTCAAATATCTCCACCAACTTTGCTCGGCCAAATCACTGACCCTGTTTAGAACTGGTTACTTTTTTGATCCTCTGGGCAATGAGACTGTCAATGAAACAAGCTGAAAAGAAGCCAGATACAGCTGACGCAAAGAGAGGCCGGCAGGAAGCCTGGGAGTGGCTGAAGCCCATGGCACCACATGGGTGCGCTTTATAATCCAAGTTAAAGTGGCCTGGGGGACATCGGGGTGGGAAAACAGGAAGTACGGAGTCAGAAGACTTGCCATCCACGTGGCGGAATTGTAGTTGGTTACCCTGTCTGTACCAGTTATTGGATTTTCCAAAATTCAGTTTTCTCATTTATAGACTAAAAACAGTAACGCCTGTCTCATGGAATCGTCATGGGGTTAAAGTCCCATGAAGACACAGTAAAGCATTTGCAGACCATAAAGTACTTTAAAATGCTAATTACAGTTAAGATCCTCTTTCTCTGTCCTCTGCAAAATTTGGATCTTAAAAGGAATTTTCAAACTGCCTTTCAACAGTCAGTGCTGCCTTACTAACGAACTGCTACATCATTTTAACTCATAGAGAATATACTTGGATATATAGAGTCTCCAAAGACAGATTTATTTTCATTTCCACAAATGTGGGGATAGATCACATGAATCGTGTGGCAATTTTCCCAGTAACTAATATACTGCTTAAACCTTAACTACTTTATACACAGAGAGTTTCCAACTATTCTAAGTTCTTATGCCTTATATAGTTCATTAGTGGTATTCGATACTATTTTTCACCCGTAATACCTGATAGGTCCCTAGGGGGATGGCAGATGGGACTGTTCAAGCTAACCGACATGGGACAAAGACAAATGGATAGTCGTTGACTATCCTTTCTCCCTTTCTTTCCTTCCTTCCTTTCTTTCAGGTCTTTTTAGGGCTGCACCTGCAGCATACGGAGGTTCCCAGGCTAGAGGTCCATTCAGAGCTGTAGGTGCCAGTGTACACCACAGCCATAGCAACGGCAGGATCCAAGACTAGTCTGCAACCTGCACCACAGTGTAGGAATGCTGGATCCTTAATCCACTGAGCGAGGCCAGGGATCGAACCTACGTCCTCATGGATACTAGCTGGGTTTGTTAACAGCTGAGCCATGATGCGAACTCCTACCCTGCCTTCTTAACACCAATCCCTGCCCTTGACAGGGGCGTGGCAACACTTATCCGGACATAAGACTTGGAGAGGAGACACACGATGCTTCGCCACACCCTCCCCACATAGTTCCCACCACGTTTCTCCCACCACCAGCCCTTCATAAGCAGAATGTCTCCTCACAGTTGTCACCGATGCCATCCTGAGCTCAGCCCACCTGTTCCAGGTGCCTCAATAAATCTCTCTTGTTTTACTGACTTGGCCTTGTGCGTTACCCCCTAGACAAAGCTAATAAGACCGATTTTCCATGTGAGATTTAAAGGAATTATTCACAGTTAGAGATGAACTTCATACGAAACACGTCAGAAGAAAACGAAAGAAAACCTGACTAGCTGTTGGCCGTTTCTTGGGGTCCCACTGAAGCATGTCTCTCAGGAGCTGAACTGCCTCGCTGCTGGCGTTTGGAATCAGGGTCTTCAGGTTATTGGGCACACACTGGGGCCAGCGGAAGTTCATCGCACTCGAAAGTTGGTAGCCTTCAGGCCAGTCAGTCTGAAAGCAGGAACAAACAGGTGGAAAATCTCACTCAGCCAGTGGTGGTGATAGGACTTTATATTCTGGCATGTGTGCCCCTAAGGGAAAGGTGACAAGTCCTTACCACGCCCATACTCACTATGGTGGCGCTGTGGGCACCGAAACATAGGAGGATGCCAACAGACACAAGGAACAGGAAGGCTGGGGAACAGAGGGAAAGACATTGGATTTGCCACCAATCTGTTTTATAACTCTAACACAAGGCAGTTCATCTCTTGAGATTTTGGGGTTGAACCAAATTATTTTTTTCCCAACTGCGTTCTATCAGACAGAGGTTTTAGAAACCACTAATGAGATTTTTTTGGAGGGGAAAAAAATATGACACTTTGTTCTTGGTCAAATGACTTTATGAAACTCTATGTATTACTTTATTCCCATCTGGATGATTCAAAGCACACGTGCTGATAAGTCCAATAGTCAAGACAGCTGTTGTCTCAACAGCTTTTCCAGGCATCAGACCTACGGGACACTCAGCCCTGGAGTAAACGACAGAAGATGCTGAAGAAGCAGGCTTTAAGGGCCCTTTTAATTGCAACAAACTACTATTTTACAAGACACGTGCTAATGTAATTGCTTTTTATTTTATTTTATTTTTTTGCTTTTCAGGGCTGCACCCACGGCATATGGAGGTTCCCAGGGTAGCGGTCGAATCGGAGCTACAGCTGCCGGCCTATGCCAACGGCCACAGCAACGCCAGATCCGAGCCATGTCTGTGATCTACACCACAGCTCCCGGCATCCTTAACCCACTGAGCAAGGCTAGGGATTGAACCCGCAACCGCACGGTTCCTAGTCAGATTCCTTTCTGCTGCACCACGACAGGAACTCCAACTTTTCATTTTTTTTAAAGTCAAGTGGCAGAATATACAGCTCATAGTGTTCATTTACTTGGATAGTCACCGAGAACCTCCTATATGCTTTGTGTTGTTGGCGATGCAAAAAATAATCCAATATAAATCCTGCCCTTAAAGACATGACTGTCCAAAAGAGAAGAGAGGACATCCATTTACAGAAGACAGTAACACAGAATAAAAAGCAGCAAAGGCCACCAGAGAGGTAGAGGTACAGCTCTCCGGAGGAGGGAGAGGTCCCAGCAGGAGAGTCTGCATGTCTTGAAGAGGTGGCACTTACGCTGCCTTCAAATAAATTAAAAAAAAAAAAAAAAATGTGTGAGGGTCTGGTTTGTACCCGCCACGGTGCCAGGACCTACAAAATAAATGCAAAGAAACACAAGGCAAATCCTATCCCTGAGTTAACTTGTGGCCCAGGAAACAGGTATGTCCACAGACAATAAAGACAAGACACAGGTGAAGAAGAGGTCTGGGGACCGGGAGGGTCTTAGAAGAAGAGCGGGGCTGGGGCACGTCAGACACGGGCCGGGCAGACGCGGGGAGATTCCGGGGCACAGAGCCAGGAGGGGTACAGGCACCACATGGGGGATAGGGAGGTGTCAGAGGGATGGGAACTGGGTACTTCTAGGACAGGAGGGCAGTACAGAGCTACCCTTTAGGGGATAAATCTGGCCGCAGACTGGAAGAAAAGCTGGAGAGAAAGGACTTGAAGGGAGAAGTACTGAAGGGATACCCCAAACCCCTCACCCAGGCAGTGATCACAGCAAGTCAGACATCGGGAGTAGAGTCAGCCGGCTCCTTGGGCCAACTGCTGGGATAAGCGGAAAGGGAGCAAGCGGGAAAGACGGAAAAACTGACACTCAGCCTTGAGGCTGGAGCTCTAGGATGTGAGGGGACCACAGGCACAAGTGGAAATGCATGAAGGAGGCTGACTGGGGGCTAAAGCAAAGGCAATCTGGGCCACCTCTGTTGAGTTTGAGTGTCAGGGGAAAAACCCCAGAGACACGTGTAAATCCGTGAACGCAGTTATGAAGCGGGAGGGGAGTGCGACAGATCACAGCAGGTGACTTCTGCGTGGATGAGAGTTGTAGCCTGGAGAACAGAGAAACTCTGCCAGGGAGCTTAGAGGAGGTGGGGAGAAAAGCAGAGCGAGCCAGGAAGTCTTCCACTGCGGGGTGGGAGGAGAGAGCGGAGGGCTGCCCCGGCGAGGAAGATTCCAGAAGGAGCTGTGCTGCCCGGGGTGCAGGAGAGGGAGTACAGGAAGCCGCTACTCTGGGCCCCGGGCCTTTGTCCCACATCATTACCTTTTTTGGAGTCCCCAGCACCTGGCAGATTTTGAAGATCGTGTCGATCTCGCTGGCCCCGGGGAAGAGCGGCCGGAGGGTGTAGACCTCGGCCATGATGCAGCCCACGGCCCAGACGTCGATCGGGGAGCTGTAGTTGGTGGAGCGCAGCAGCACCTCTGGGGCCCGGTACCTGCAGGACAAAGGAGAAGCTAGTGATGCACCGCCGGTCAGAAGGAAACTAAATACACAATCAACTCCCGCGAGTGTAGTTCTGCCTGGGTCAGGGCAGTGCATGGACTCGGGAGGACTTGGCCACCCTGCAGGCAAGTGGGACCCCTCCACTTCCTCTCAGGCATTTGATTGCCTGTTTTCTGCGACACCTTCAAGAAATACAGACAGTGAGAGAGCAGAAGAGAGCCAGCAAGAGAGGAGGGAAGAGGGGCGAGAGAGAATATGGAACTCGTCATCTACAGGCTCTCATTGGTCACGGCCACCTGCGTAAATCAGATTCTTAGAGTCAAAGCTTTAATGACACCACTTAGCTGGTTTTCACACAGGTCCTGGAAGACTCTTAAATGACTCTTCTAGGAAATGGTCTTCAGGAAACTCTAGATACAGAATATTATTTAGATTATGGAAAACGCATAACAGACTTCCTTTTGTAATTTTTTAAAAAATGGAAATACAGTTGATTTACAATATTGAGTTAGTTTCAGATGTAAAGCAAGGTGACTCAGTTATACATATAACATATATATCTGTGTGTGTGTGTGTGTGTGTACAGAAACAGATTCTTTTTCAAATTCTTTTCCCTTATGACAAGTGTATTACAAAACGTTGAATACCGTTCCCTGTTGGACTTCCTTTTAAAATGTTGATCGACACAAGCTTTCCAAGCTTGTACAGTGCCAACATTCCCATAAATATCTGTTTCAAACGGTTCTCTTTCTCTTAGCAAAAAGTTAGCATTTGTGGCATTAATATCATCCTCAGTATAACTGTATGGTTTTAAAAAATAAGAAATGCAAACATTATTATTATCCTTGGTATAATGGTATAGTTTTAAAGATGAGCAATTAAATCCTCTTGAGGAAGGTGGCACTCACCATCTGGTAGATACATAGTCGGTGTACGGTGGTCTTGATCGGATTTCTCGGGCCAATCCAAAGTCTGCAATTTTCACGAGATCGGGTCCCATACAGAGGAGGTTCTCTGGCTTTAAGTCCCGATGGAAGAAGCCTGCAGAAGTGGTGGAGAAAGAATCCAGAGGCAAGATTGCATCTGCATTACTCTTTGCAGCTGTGACTGTTCTTTTCATGACAGTGATAATTCAGAAAGTAGTCTGGTATGACGCTGAAGCCTCTGTACGTTCATCCCACTGACAATGTAGAGCCCTTTGGACCATTCATTTCCCCGTGATGAATCCAAAATGTCACATCATTCAAAAGCTGACCTTCATAATGTTTTTCTAAGAGAGCAAACTTCTTTTAAAATATCAAAACTCCATTATGGGGTTGAGATAACTTGGCAAAAAGAAATTGTCACTCAAGGAAAAAATATGCCCAAGTCATCCAGAAAGAACTTGAGATTAAAACCATTCCACAAGACAAGTCTTGCGGCTACTGAGAGTTTACACCACAGCAGAAACACGATGACAGTTTTTGTTTAAGAAACAAGGGACTTACGAATATGACCTTCTCATATCTGAGACTCTTTAAAAGGACTGATGAAAACTGTTATTTGTCACATATGTCATCTGTTACACTGTATTCAACTTTATAACTTTACAACCTCGAAGCGTTTGTGAATATGTCTGTAGTGAATATGTCTATCTAGCCCTCTGTTCTTTTCATTACCGAATCAGCAATAACTATCACCAGGCTATACCCATGAGTTCTCTTCCTTGGTAATTAAAAGTATAAGACCTTCTCGTCATTTACCTTACTTTTCATCTCTATTTTATTTTAATTTTTTTTTCTTTTTCTGCTGCACCCACAGCATATGGAATTTCCCAGGCCTGGGATCGAACATAAGTCATCTCTATTTTAATAAGACATCACTATTTTATCACTATGAGAGGCAATGCTGCATAGTGGTTAAGTTACAGACCGTTCAGGTTGCCTGATTTCAAATCCTAATTCTGTTCACTGACTGGCAAATCACTTCAGGTCTCTGTGCTTCACTTTCTTCATCTGCACAATGGGGAAACAACAGCACTTACTTCTTGGAGTTATTTTGCAGAATTCAACATGTTAGTATTTGTAGAGCTTCGGGAAGTTCCTGTTGTTGCTCAGCAGTAATGAGCCTGACTAGTATCCATGAGGATACAAGTTCAATCCCTGGCCTTGCTCAGTGAGTTAGATCTGGCATTGCCATGAGCTGTGGTGTAGGTTGCAGACGTGGCTCCGATCCCTCATGGCTGTGGCTGTGTTGTAGGCCGGCAACTGTAGCTCCTAGCCTGGGAGCTTCCATATGCTGCAAATGCAGCCTTAAAAAAAACAAACAACCCCCCCAACCCCAAAACAAACAAAAAATATTTGTAGAGCTTCTAGTGCAGTGCCTGGCACACTGGCACCTTGCAAGAGCTTGTCATGGTCAGTAGTACGGATCTTCTTATTTTATCTCCCCAGCAACCCGGCAAGGTGGGCAGGCGGACAGGGCTCCATTTGCTGCAGATGAGAGTAAGGCTCATGATGCCGGTGACATGCCCCCCACCCATGAGGAGGTGGTGCTAGGCTCTGATCTGACTCCTGGCTGATGCGCCTTCTGCTGAGGTGTGACCAGAGCTTGTCTAGTGAACCCACCTCTCCCTCTGTGCTTCTGATGCACAGCGGAAACCCTTCTAGCCAGGTCGTTCGGGGATCCTGCAACAGCAAAGTGCTGTTAACAGAGAATCTTCCTATTCAAAACTGTCTGGCTTTCAGAATTGCAAAAACAGACCTTAGATTTAATTTCAGGGTCCCGCATGCCAGCTGACTGACGGATGGCGGAGGGCTTTTCTCTTTCATCCCGGCAGAGAATGTGTTGTGCTTTCTTTTGTATTAACAAGCCTCGGGCAAGAAAAACATCAAGCCACCAAGAAGTCTTTCTCCCCTTCACCAAAATCTGTTCATGATGAACCTGATAGGAATATGTGGAAATAGCCAGGGATGGCTCAAACACTGTGAATTTCTAGAGCACACTTTCTTGCTAGGGAAGTTGTAACTTCACTGATATCACTCAGTTTAAACCTACAGTATTTTATCCAGAAGGCCAGGAAGACAAAAAAATGCCAAGAGCTGGAGTTTCCATTGTGGCTCAGCGGGTTAAGAACCTGCATAGTTTCCGTGAGGATGCGGGTTCGATCCCTGGCCTAGCTCAGTGGGTTAAGAATCTGGCATCTCTGCAAACTGCAGTGCAGGTTGCAGATGCGGCTAGGATCAGGTGTTGTGGTGTAGGCTGGCAGCTTCAGCTCCCATTCAGACCCTAGCCTGAGGACTTCCATATGCCGTAGGTACGGCCCTAAAACGAAAATTTTTTTTAATTTTTTAAAAATTCCAAGATCTGACTCAGGTTCACACACAGCAAAAGAGTAGTAAAACACAGACACAAAGAACCATCTCCTGGGACAAAAGACAGTCCTCCAAGCCACCTAAGGCATTTCAGATTTCCTGCATGGATGTGTGTAAGGGAGGGCAAGGTTTGCATTAACTATTTAATTCAGGCAAGGACACACGCTTTGGCCGTGCTCAGTCAGCACCAAGTGGAGCTGGGTTTCCATTCCCCGTGGGGGGAAGCAGTCACTGACATGAACTGCGGCCATGGCAACCACCCACAGCGCTGTGCTCCCCTCCCAAAGGAGCCCACTCCCTGGGACAGAAGGCACCTTCACACAGCGCGAACCAGCCGACAGGGAAGAGCCTGAAAGTCCTAAGACACATCTGAAAAATGCTTTCGATTATTTTTCTTTTCCGTAACTGGGGGAAGGGAATCATTTAAAGCCTAGGTGTTGAGTTGGTATCATATGCCAACCATCCAAAAGTTTTTGAAAATCGTTTCTCCATGAAAAAGAGAACAGGACCTGCAAAATGAACATCCATCCCACCTCCAATGCTGGTCACCATTTCCTTCACCTCTTGGTCTCTGCTCTCTTGGAGAAAAAGTTTTTTTTTTTTAGGAAAGCCTGGCAGATGGGCACAGATAGCAGAGCTCATCTCCATTCTACTGCTTGAATGCAGTGGGGCCCTCAGCAGGTCTTCAAGCCTCTCTGAACCCCAGTTTCCTCCTCTTTGGGAGGAAGAGTTACCTGCTTCCTCCCCACCTGAGAAACCAACAAAGGAAATAAATAGGGTAACAGATGAAACGTTATTAAGCTCAAACTGGAACTGGCACTTAGCTGAGGAGAGTGTTGACAGCAACCTCAGAGTTCCAGAGAGCTGTTTCAACACAATAATTTCTGGATGCCAAGTAATTACTGGATACAAATATGGGGTGTGTGTGTATGTGTGTGTGTGTGTGTGTGAGAGAGAGAGAGAGAGAGAGAGAGAGAGATCATTTGATGGGATTAGGTAGAGACCTGGCTAAAAAACTACAAGTTCTTTCCTCAGTCTCACGAAAAGCCACAAAGAGGAAAGAGGAGAAAGCCAACACATATTAACATTCTTATAGGTCCACCACTCAGTTTCCACTACTGAGCAAGGAGCCCCCGTAACAGACACTATGATGGGTCCTGTTTGAAAATGTCTGGTTAAACCTTTCTCTTTGGAGAATCCCTTAGGCTTCTCACCGTTTCTTTGTCCTGGGCTCTCAAATCGAGTTAAGTGGCCCTTCTCCTCCTATCTGTCCCTAAGACGCCATAGCAGTTTTCAGCATCTTGCCAGCTCACATCATCCCTTGGGAATTCTTGTGAATAGAGGCAAAAGTACTCCTCCTACCCCACGTTGGTGGACTCAGAGATGACTTTTACTGAAAACTCTTTATTAGAATTGATCCCTGGCAGCTGCAGCTTCGATTCGACCCCTAGCCCGGGAGCCTCCACATGCCACATGGCCCTAAAAATCCAAAAAAAAAAAAAAAAGACAATACTGTTTCCTACATCTTTTGCCTGATGAAAACACTTCACTGCCACCCCAAAGCACAATACTCCAAGTTACCTACCGTGTTTGTGAATAAATGCAAGTCCTTGCAATATCTGATACATGATATTTCTGATAGCAGACTCGGGAAACAACTTATTTCTGCGTGGGACAGAGGAAAAAAAGTTATACATCTAGATTTACATATGCAAAGGAATCCCCTGCTTTCATGTTCTTTTGGTTATTCAGCAAGAATTTAAGAAAGCATTTGCTCACATGCTAGTTTGACGAGATCCTTTGACAATAAAGACCAACGAAAACAACCATTTATCCATATAAGAGAGCATAACTTATAAACTCTAAATAAATTTAATTACGATGAAGAAATGATTAAACATTTAATAACCAAAAAAATTCCCTCCAATGAATCATATAAAAAAATCTCTCTCCAGGAGTTCCCATCGTGGTACAGTGGTTAACAAATCCAACTAGGAACCATGAGGTTGCGGGTTTGATCCCTGGCCTTGCTCAGTGGGTTAAGGATCTGGTGTTGCCGTGAGCTGTGGTGTAGGTTGCAGACGCGGCTTGGATCCCGCGTTGCTGTGGCTGTGGTGTAGGCCGGCAGCTACGGCTCTGATTCGACCCCTAGCCTGGGAACCTCCATATGCCATGGGTACGGCCCTAAAAAGCAAAACAAACAAACAAAAAACTCTCTCCATAATCTACATTAAAACTTTAAATTTTTTTGCTTTTGTCATTTTTAAAAAAGAAAAAAAAAAAGGCATGCACAAAAGCCACACTGTCAGTAGCATCTATGTAGGTAGCAAAGGCCTCCAAAGCAGGAAGGCAGGTGGGGCCCCTTAATCTAACAGGCAGCTTTAAACAGCAAAGCCCAAGCTTTTGTAGTAAACAAAAGCAAAAGAAAACACATCTAGGAGTTCCCACTGTAGCTCAGCAGGTTAAGAACCCGACCAGTATCCATGGAGATGCAGGTTCAATCCCTGGCCTTGCTCTGTGGGTTAAGGATCCAGCATTGCCACAAACTGCGGTGGCGTAGGTCGAAGATCTGGCTTGGATCCAGCGTTGCTGTGGCTGTGGTGTAGGCTGGCAGCTGCAGCTCCGATTTGATCCCTAGCCTGGGAACTTCCATATGCTTCAGGTATAGCCCTACAAAGACAAAAAAAAAAAGGGGGGGGGAATACATTTACTTTGCAACATTTATTTCTAAGATCGTGATGACCAAACTGTACCTTTCTTTAATAAGCTGGTAAAGATTTTCCTTCATGTACTCAAAGATAAAATAAAGATGATCATTTTCCCTGATAACTTCTTTTAATTTTACAACGTTGGCATGGTTGAGCTTCTTTAAAGACTGAAAAGTGAGGAAGAAGAAAAAAGTACAAAAAAAATTAGAAGTCTGTTGTTGAAAAAAGAAGTAATCCCATGTGTACTTAGGAAGAAATACCTTATTCTATTTTTTTGTCGTGGTGGTTGTTTTTATGAAACACCTCATTCTAGAACCACAGAATGCCACGATTCATATTTTATTGATAATATCTTAATAAATGGTATTTCTCTGAAGTTGGTATTAACTTGATAGTGGAAAACTATTTCAGTTGACTAACCAGAAGGTAAGTACTTGACCATAACTGGACCTTGCGGCTGCCTGTAGCCCCAGGCACTGGGCCAGGGCTATTTTAGGGACACCCCCTCTGGATGATGGCATTCACTCCATGAAAGGGCCAGAGGGGACTCCACTGAGGCTCTAAATGATCTGGTATCAGACAGGCAGCAGCCTGGAGCTGACATCATCTGCCAGCAGTCTGCAGCCACTCTGAACAGGACATTGCCCCAAGTGACAGAGGCAGGTAGCCTGATTCCCTCAACTTTCTTCTGACTCCTATGTGCCCATGGGACAAAGAGGGCCCTCTGCAAGGTGAGTTTTAAAGGAGCAGGAGCAGCCTCACTGGAAAGACCTCTGCTTCCAAGAACAGCAAGGGCAAAAATGTCAGGCTGAGGAACAGAGCGGCTCAGAAAACGCTGTGGGACCTGAGTATTCCCCGTGCGCATGCGTGGTTTTCCTCTTCCTGGAACATATCCGTGGGCGCAGCCACGTGCCACCTACTTTGTTTGCATCACCAGCTCCGTTGATGGTGAACAGACAGACTGTTACATCAGCGACCCGCAATCCAGCTCGGCCAGGACCGCCAGACACCCAGCTGCCGGCGTGCTCACCAGGTGATCAGAATTTGATAGACCACCTTCCTCAGGGCGGCCTCGAAGGGTCACTGCGGCAGTGGGTTAAGCCCTTTAATTCAAAAAGCCTTTGCCTCACAGAGACGTGAAGCTGATGAGAACAAACTGTAAAGTCCTCTTTATCTTGGAATGTCCTTAAAAGGAAGATCCCTTCTCTAAAACAAACACTAGGTCTGAAGATGAAAGTGGCAACCTGAGTGTCCCAATCTGGAAGGATGCTCACTAACAACACACCCAAGCGACCAGAGTTGGGGAATGCATGTAATAAGATCGAGTTATTTCAAGCGGCTGGGAAGAGAGAGGAAATAGGGCCAGTGAATGGGAACAAAACAAGACTCTTCTGGAAGCTCTTTCCTAAAAGACAAGCTTTTGCCAAGCGCCTCTCTGGCAGGCAGTCCTCAGTTGTTTTGGCCAAATGACCAGACCCTCCAGAATGACCCAACTGGGCTGATTACTTCTCCTGCCTGGGTTGGCTTTCTGGTTCTCCGTGAGCAGCAAACATCACCTAACCTGTAAGCATTCCCCAGACTCTCATGGGCGGCAGCCATTTCTCCTGCCTGTTTGTTTAAAATGTACCACAAGCAACGGCTGAGGCGTCCAGTGGACGAGCAGCAGAATGGACACAGCACATTCATCCAGAAGAAAATGAAGCCAGTTTTCAAGCTTTCCAAGAAGAGAGTCTAGGCAAGGAGGAGGGCACCTTCTGCTCTTGGCCTCAAGTGGGTTTTGAGCATGAATTCCTAGGAGTCTAAGGAGCGGCCACAGCTCTTGTTTCTAAGTGGGGCTCACAGGCAAGCGAAAGTCTCCACCGGTTTCATAGAAAAAGAATAAAGCGAGAATTCGTTTTGTGGAGGATTTGGTATGATTCATTTTCAAGAGGCATGTTTCCAGGGCAAGTCTGAAAGGTGAGGTCAAAAGGCAGACGGAGGGCGGAGGCTGATTAGAGAGAACAGCGGTGCACGGACGGACCGAAGACCAGGAGCCATGGAAAGGAGGAGTTTAAAGATAAAGGGAAGGTTCACAATAGCCGAAGGCTTCCCCTGTCCACTGATGGATGAATGGATAAATAGGACAGTACAGTCATGCAAAGGAATGTTAATCAGTCTTAACAGAGAGGGAAACCCTGACACATCAGGCTCGGTGAAATAAGCCAGTCACAAAAAGAACAACACTGAAGAGGCTTCTTGCCATTACATTCAAAGATCGAAACT
Source organism: Catagonus wagneri (assembly GCA_004024745.2). Lineage (NCBI taxonomy): Eukaryota > Metazoa > Chordata > Mammalia > Artiodactyla > Tayassuidae > Catagonus > Catagonus wagneri. The sequence goes on along the minus strand of PVHT021183523.1, from coordinate 12,523,192 downwards.
CAGAGGCTGCCATCATCAAGCAGCCTTGTTTTTCTGTAACTCTCCCTGCAGTCTTGCACTGAAGGATGCTGCTTTGTCTTCTGTCCCGAAATGATAGGCAGAGTCGTTTTCATAACTTCGATAAGAAGTTCCCACATTCACGTCTCAACACAAAATAATCTCTGTTCAATCATTAACATGTCTACTCCAGCGCAACACTAGACAATTTTGAATTTTAAAAAACATAAATACTGTATGATTGAACTTATACGAGGTCCCTGGTGTAGTCGACTCATGCAGACAGAACGCAGAGCGGTGCCGGCCAGGGTCGGGGCAGAGGGGTTCATGGGGGGTTATTGTATCTTTTTAAAAAAGGGTCACAAGGTAAATATTATGTGCATTTCATCACAATTTGAAAGAAAAGAGGTATCAGTGAGAAACTAGTGAAAGCTGAATAAATCTGTGGTTTAGTTAAATAGTGCTATTGTCAAAGTTATAAAAAAATTAAGTGCATGCACACACACACAAACCAAAAAAAGGTACATGCAGTAATAGCAAAGAAATCTCCTTTCAGCTGTTAGCTGTATTATTTTCTTATTTGCCTCCATTTTCAGAATTAGTGAAACAATTCAAACGGTATCTATGCAAGCAGAAAACTATTTTAATCAACCACACATAATGATCCCCTTGAGTATTAATAAATACCTTAACCTCCCGAAGGTTCATGCATTCCTCCCAGGAATAAAACTTTCTTTTCATTCTAAAAGAGAAGAAGGAAACAAATAGCACACTTATTCACAGTAACAAGCTATACCTTACCTTTTTTTTTTTTTTCGGTCTTTTCAGGGCTGCACCCGCGGCATATGGAAGTTCCCAGGCAAGGGGTCGAATCGGAGCTGCAGCTGCTGGTCTTCACCACAGCCACTGCAACCGGGGTCTGAGCTGCATCTATGACCTATACCACAGCTCACAGCAACGCCAGATCCTTAACCCACTGAGCAAGGCCAGGGATAGAACTCTCGTCCTCACAGATACTAGTCAGGTTCGTTACTGCTGAGCCATGATGGGAACTCCTACACCTTATCTTTAAAATAAAAAAATGTCTTCATTCTGAACCTAATGAACAGTGCTTAAATGGGTTCCAATTTCTACCCAAAATAGCATTTATTTAAAAATGGTTGCAGTGCAAACAAGGTTCCAGCCCCAAATTTCCCAGCAGAGTTAGTCCAGGGCACCGCAAAGAGACCTGGACTGCTGTCTTGCTCTGTCACTAACTGGTTAACCTCACCCTGGAGGGAAACTCCTGAGGCTTATTTTATCTAGACCACAACTGTCCAATCGAATTTTCTGTACCGGTGGACACGGTCTGTGCTGTCCAGTATGGTAGCCACTAAACACACATGACTAATGAACGCTTAGAGGGAGGCTAGTGTGACACAGAAACCGAATTTTTAATTTAAAATTTCAATTTAGGAGTTCCCATCATGGCTCAGCAGTAATGAACCTGACTAGCATCCATGAGGATGCGGGTTCTATCCCTGGTCCTGCTCAGTGTGTTAAGGATCCAGCGTTGACATGAGCTGTGGTATAGCTTGCAGATGCGGCTTAGAACTGACACTGCTGTGGTTGTCGTGCAGGCCGGCAGCTACAGCTCCGATCTGACCCCTAGCCTGGGAACCTCCATATGCTGCAGGTGCGGCCCGAAAAAAAAAAAATTAATTTTAATTTAAACATATAATGACTCCCTGCCATGCTGGACAGTACAGTGACGGACCCCCTGGTACAGAGGTTGGCAAACCCTGGCCCACGGGCCACCTCCACCCCACCATCCGATTATACACAGCCCACAAAAGAATGGCACTTATATTTTTAAATGGTCAGAAACAACAAATCAAAGGAAAAAATAATCTGTGACAGGTGAAAATGATCTGAACTTCAAGTTTCGGTTTCCGTAAACAAAGTTTTATTGGGAGAAAATCACACTCATCTGCTCCTGTACGATCTATGGCTGCCTTCCTGCTACAACAGCAGAGCTGGGCTGTGCCAGAGAGCGTCTGGGCTGCAAAGCCTACAATATTGATTGCCTGGCTCTTTGAAGGAAAAGTTTGCCAACCCCTGGTCCAGCGCTGGAGAGGAGAGACAGAGGGCCCGGTGAGCTGGTCAGAAATCCAAGGGTCAGCGTGCTTCCTTTCACAGCCCCTCAGCCACGTGGTCTCATCTGAATCTTGAGACCTGGGCACAAAGCAGCCCCCTGAGACCTGGACGCAAGGAAACTATGCCATTTCCCCAAGACCTCACCCTGGCTGGTCACAGACCGACTCTCCTCTCTCCGCCTCACTCTGACAGTCTGTTCCTGTCGTCACATCATTTCCCAGTCGAGTGACCCGTTCCTTTATTCATGCCCCAGATATGCTGTAGCTCCTGCTACGCGGCAGAGGCGCCGGCACAGGAGACACAGTGATGAGAGAGATGCGCCCCGTAAGGCTGACCTCGGGGCAGGAAGGGAGGTGACTGAGCATGTTCTGTGCTGAGGGCACGAAGGACAGGGACAGGGCCCCCGTGACACTGGACACCAAAGCAACCTGATCTGGTCTAGGGTGTCAGGGGATAGCCCTCCGGGAAAGTGGTATTTCAAGCAAGACCTGCAGGCCAGGGGCATCTGGCTGGTTGAGGCGTGGGGTGGGGTGTAGAATGGAAAGGCCCAGGGCAGAGGCCGGGTGACCAGGACAAAGTAGGAAGGGGGCCAATGAGAGGAGACGAGGCTCAAGGAAACAGGTGGGGCCGAGTGAGGCAGCAATGGGTAAAACTGCGGGCTTGATCCTAAAACTGATAGGAAGACATTAAAAGCTGACCTAGTTTGGGTTCCCTGAAAAGCAGAGACGGAGGCAAGGGCTTGGGTGCAGGGAGCTGATTTGCGAGGTGATTCCAGGAAGCCAGGGCAAGGAGCACAGGGGTGGGAAACGCATGACAGGCACATCACGGAGCTGACACCATGGTGGGCAGGGGGCTCGGTCCCGCTGGGACCTTCTATGGACCGTGCAGAAGGTGCCTTGGTGAGTTTCCCATGAGCACCCGGGATGCTGGCGGCGGGCACAGCGCACTGAAGTCAGGTGGGACAAAGGGGATGTGATGGGGCAGCAGAGATGGTTTGGTGCAAATGAGTTTAGGCAGTTAGACTCATGGGTTTAATATAATCCCTTCAGGCTGGGACAGGAATGAGAATGGAAGCCAGGATCCTAGAGAGGAAAGTATTCTAGAGGCAGAGGTAGTAAGTGCTAATGGGTTAATGGGAGGCTAGCAGTGGGGAAACAGAGATGCAGGTGGATCAGAGAAATATGTGGTAGTTAGAATTCACAGGGCTAGATAAGCAACGCTGGGGCACACAAGAGGGAGGCGGGGGGGGGGGGACTCCCAGGTTTCAAGGGGATGGAAATGTGACATTTATCAAGACAGGGAATACTGAAGGAGAAACTGGCTTGGAGCAAAAGAGAGAATGTTCCGGACAGAAGTTCTGTTTTGGATATGATGAGTGTGGGGTGTCTGCATGGAACCCAAATGGAGATGCTGAAAAGGCAACTGGGATTTCCCATTGTGGCATGGTAGAAATGAATCTGACTGGTATCCATGAGGATGAGGATTATTCCCTGGCCTCGCTCAGTGGGTCAGGGATCTGGTGTTGCCGTGAGCTGTGGTGTAGGTCACAGACACAGCTTGGATCCCAAGATGCTATGCCCATGGCACAGGCTGGCAACTGCAGCTCCGATTCAACCCCCAGCCTGGGAACTTCCATATGCCACAGGTGAGGCCCTAAAAAGCAAAAAAGAAAAAAAAGGAAAAGAAAAAAAGAAAGGAAAGGCAATTAGATATAGATAGGTGTGGTAGGCAGATGCTAATATGGTCCCCAAAGCCCTACCTCCTATTAATTACAACCTGGCATAACACCCGCTTCCTTAATGACTTGCTTCTAACCAACAGAATACAGCAATTTGAGAGGATAACCCTCCTATGATCAGTTCACAAATGCAGTAAGATGTCACTGCCATCTTGGCAGAAGACTCTCATTGCCCTCTTGGTCCCCATGTTTTGACGGAACAAGTCACCCTGTTGTGAGCTACTCTTTGGAGAGGTCCTTGTGGCAAGGGCCTAAGGGCAGTGTCCAGCCAAGAGCCAGCTGGGGACTGAGGCGCTCAGTCCAACAACCCATGAGCTACTGAATGCTGCCCCCAGTCATGTGAATGAGCTTAGAACTGGATCCTTCCCCAGTCCAGCCTTCAGATGAGACCCAGCACCAGCCAACACCTTGACTGCAGCCTCATGAGAGACTCCGAAGCGGAGAACTCAGCTCAGTCATGCCCACACCCCTGACCCACAGAAACTGAGATGGTTGTTTTAAACCACAATTTTTTAGAGGGCTGGAGGCGGGTACACTGTCGTGAAGCAACAGACAATTATACAGTGGGTCTGGACTTTTGCAAAGGGAAGGTGGGGAGAGGAGAGCAAAAGAGTGGTCACCAAAATGGAGTCACACATGCAAATGATCCAAAATAGGCCACTTACTTCCTCTGTTTCAGTTTCCTTTCCTGTAAAATATTTCTTGGAGTTCCCATCGTGGCTCAGTGGAAACGAATCTGACTAGCATCCATGAGGATGCAGGTTCGATCCCTGGCCTTGCGTTGCTGTGAGCTGTGGTATAGGTTGCAGACATGGCTCAGATCTGATGTTGCTGTGGCTGTGGTGTAGGCCGGCAGCTACAGCTCCAATTCGACCCCTAGCCTGGGAACCTCCGTATGCTACAGGTACTGCCCTAAAAAGACAAAAAAAAAAAAAAAAACCCAAAACCTTCTTCATCTGCTTATTACTGCCTCCCAATATGAGCAGACCCTTGACAACAGTACGAATGCTGTATGCAAAGTAGTGCATCGAACATGGGGACGTGTTTTAGACTCCAACATGAGCCTTCCAGATCCACAGTCACCTAAATCGCAGAAACCAAAGCCTGAGATTCTCCATGTTCCACACACTTCCCTTTAGAAACTTTTCAAAGGCAAGGAAAGGAGACAGTACAGTTAAAACTATGTTGACGAGGTATCATTGAGATTGAATTCGTGAGCATGAAGGCTAAAACTTTTTTTTTTTTTGGTATTTTTAGGGCCATACCCTCGGCATATGGAAGTTCCCAGACTAGGAGTCAAATCACAGCTGTCGCTGCCGGCCTACGCCACAGCCAACACAGGATTCAAGCAGTTTCTGTGGCCTAAAACAAAGCTCACGACAATGCTGGATCCTCAACCCACTGAGCGAGGCCAAGGATCAAACCTGTGTCCTCATGGATACTAGCTGGGCTAAGCCACGACGGGAACTCCCAAAACTTACTTTTTAATAGCAATCAGTTCCCCAGACTCGATGCTTCTTCCCAGCAGGACGGAACCATAGGTTCCATCCCCGAGTTGCTTGATGGTTGTGTATCTATTCATGTTGTGCCCACTCAGGCTGGACACGCATCTCAGGGCCAAGGCGGATCAGTTCTGCGGGCCTCCCCGGAGTGTAACCAGATTTTTCTATGGCAGCACCAGCACAAGGTACTCAGTAGAACGTGACTATCTCCCAAATACATATTTCCAAAGATGAGTCTTCTGCCTGTAGAGAAAAATGAGACAGGGATAAATACTAACGCACATTCTGAGCCTATCTAAATCAGGCACCAGCAAACTGTAACCCCGGCCCACAACCTGCTTTTGTAAATAAAGTTTTGTTGGACTAGTCGTGCCCTTGCACTTGCATATTGACTGCAGCTGATTTCATGCTAATAGCAGAGTTGATGTGAATATTTGTCAACTTCTAGTGTAAATAATGCTCTTTTCATTGCCATATGATCCAGCAATCCCATTTCTGGTTACATTTCCAGACAAAAACTACAATTTTAAAAGATACACGCACCCCAGGGTTCAGTGCAGCACTATTTACAATGGCCAAGACATAATAGCAACCTAAATGTCCACTAACAGATGAATGGATAAAGAAGATGTGGTATATGTATACATACCGTGGAATATTACTCAGCCAAAAAAAGGATGAAATGATGCCATGTGGAGCAACATGGACGGACCTAGAGATTATCATACTAAGTGAAGTAAGTCAGAAAGATAAAGACATATCACATATTACTTAAAGGTGAAATCTAAAATATGATGCTACTTATTTACAAAACATAAATAGACATACATACATAATAAACAAACTTACAGTTACCAAATGGGAAAGGGAGTCAGGGAGAGTTTGGGATTAGCAGATACAAACTACTATACATAAAATGGTTAAACAACAAGGTCCTATGTATGGCACAGGGAGTTATATTCAGTATCGTGTAATGGAAAAGAATATGAAAAAGATTAAATATATATGCATATGTGTGTGTGTATATATATGTATATACATATGTGTGTGTGTATATATTTATATATATATAATTGAATCACTTTGCTGTATACAAGAAGCTAACATAACGTTGTAAATCAACTATACTTCAATTAAAAATAATAAGGAAATGAAATAATGCTCTTTCCCAATTTTTTTATAAAACTAGAGATAGCATTCTTGGAAGGTGGATTTGTCATCGACTCAGAAACGCATAAGCAGCAATTTCATGCCTTTCTGCTGACTAACCACTGTAGGTAAACATTACAGGGTAATAAGGGTTGATGGAACTAGCCTAGCTACAAGAATCCATGCTAAATATACTGTGTTCTGTGTAATTCAGCTCCAATTAACAATGTAAACATACAAAGGCCAAGAAGTGCTTAAATGAAGGTTCTCCTAATATAAATACATGTATTCCACAGACTCTTTGTGGCTAGCCAACAAGAGTATTATTTTGATTACTAGACATTCAGAAGCTCAACAAAGAACTAATAATTTTTTAAGGCCTGTGTATAGGGTATGCCCCTTTTAAGGTCATTCAACTATGTTTTTTAAAAGAATGTCATTCGTTTTTCAGTTATAAAATTGAGTCTACCGGCATTTCCGTTGTGGCGCAGCAGAATCGAATCCGACTAGGAACCATGAGGTTGCGGGTTTAATCCCTGGCCTTGCTCAGTGGGTTAAGGATCCGGCGTTGCCGTGAACCGTGGTGTAGGTCGCAGACACGGCTTGGATCTGGCATGGCTGTGGCATAGGCTGGCAGCTGTAGCTCCAATTAGACCCCTAGGCTGGGGACCTCCGTATGCCGCAGGTCTGCCCTAAAAAGACAAAAAATTAAAATAAAATAAAATAATAAAATAAAATAGTTAAATAAGAACACTAAAGGCATTTAAAACAACCTAAATGTCCATCAACAGATGAACGGATTAAAAAGGTGTGGCATATATACATAATGGAATATGACTCAGCCATAAAAAAGGACAAAATAATGCCATTTGCAGCAACATGGGTAGAACTAGAGATTCTCATACTAAGTGAAGTAAGAAAAAGAAAGACAAATATCATATGATATCACATATCTGGAATCTAATATACGGCACAAATGAACCTTTCTACAGAAAAGAAACAAATTCAGGGACTTAGAGAATAGACTTGTGGTTGCCAAGGGGGAGGGGGAGGGAGTGGGATGGACTGGGAGTTTGGGGTTAATAGGTGCAAACTGTTGCATTTGGAGTCGATAAGCAATGAGATCCTGCTGTATAGCACAGGGAACTATATCAAATCACTTGTGATGGAACATGATGGAGGATAATGTGAAAAAAGAATATATACATATATATATATTTATGACTGGGTCACTTTGCTGTACAGCAGAAATTGACATAACATTGTAAATCAACTATAATAGAAAAAAATCAGCTAACTAATGCAATTTATTGCATGCTTTATTTTCTTAAAGTAGGCTTTGACCTAGAGACAATAAGGAGTCAAGTTTATTTAACTAGAAAATAGCATGACCAGGTTTGCATTTTATAATCCAGTTAGAGTATTTTTCTTAATATCCAACCAAAACCTGCCTATTCTAACTTAAACTAATTTCCTCTTGCTTAGTTTTTTGCACATATAAAGAAACTACCTCACGAAAATGTGTATATATATGAAATCAGTAATCACATGTGCATCTCTTTGTCCCCTCTGGCTGTAATTACACAACCTTTCCTCATAGGACCATTTTCCACCCTTTTCCTTGTCTCTGGCATTCATTTCTGAAACCTCACACATTTCTCCATCTCCTTGAGGAGCTGTGGCGACTATAACTTAATAAAGATCTATAGTCCAGCAGCACGTGGGCTCTCCTCCACTTTTTTCTGAAATGTCATCATATTCCTGATTCATATCTACCAATTATTCATCATAGAAGCCTTTCTTTGATGGCTGCTTCCTCATCTACTAAAACTGTGTAATTGGACAGTGTCTTCCTAGATTATCACCAAGAAAGCTATCCGTCAAAGAATTAAGAACTTTCTTGAAATTATGATAGAATAAGTCATTCATTGAGCACATAGCTGTCCTATGATTCTGCCTTGTTACAGTTTATCATATTGTCACAGAACAAAATTCAATTACTCTGGCAAGATTCGGCCCTCGCCATACTACAGCAGTTGCTTTTTAATTTCATTTCAGGTAATTAAACATCGGCTGTAAAACGGATTGGACTAGAGTCTCTTCAGGCACTGAAGTCAGGTTTAGAGTGTATATAATTTCATCAAAGTTTACCAAGATGCCAAGCACTATGCAAGGTTCCTGGGGCACATTACGGATAAGGGAAGAGCCCTTCCTTTAAATAATTCATGACTGACATATACATTGAAAATGCAGACGGTGCTATGAGCACACAACAGGGAGAGCAACCAACTCCTGGGAGGAGGGAGAGCTCGGACAGCCCTTCAGAGAAGCGGTAGTACTGAGGTCTGAAGAATAACCAAAGAGTTATCACCTAGAAAAGAGGGAGAAAGGAATTACAGAGGGAGGAAACCATACCAAAGTTTGGTGGTAGAGGAGCTTGGTGCGTTCCCAAGAAGGCAAAGCCTAGTGCTTCGTACCGGGGGTGAATAACAGAAACCCCGGGGAACTTTCAACAAATGCTGATGCCCAGGCTCCACCTCTAAGCGTCAGGTCTGGGTTGGGGACCCAGTCTGGGTAGTTTAGAAAACTCTCCAGGGGATTCTAATGTGCAACCCCACTGCGAAGCACAGGGCTAGGGTATAAAAGCCATGGAGGGCAGTAAGGAAATGCGGGAAATGATAGAAACTTAGGGTGGGCCCCAGCTAAGAAGGGGTATATTTGTCATGCAGGCATTTGGGTTTTACCCTGACACGTGGGGAGTGGGGGTTAAGCAGGGAAATGCTATGAGGAAGACTCCGCTGGACTATTCAAACTGATGTCAGAACAGAGAGACTAGGGGCAGAGACTACTCAGGAGGGTACCGCACTGTCCAGGTGAAATATATGCAGGGGCACTGGGCAGGATGAATGTGACACAGAGCAGGAGCAGGTGTGGAACAGGGAATGCGTGTGTGTGTGTGTGTGTGTACACGCATGCATGTGCATATATGCGATTTGGACAATTCAGAGACAGCGGGTTCTGTTTCTAAGGTGTTGAATTTGAAGTATATACAAAACCTCTCCTTGGAGATGCTCAGCGGGCAGCTGCAAGTAGTTCTAAGGTCGTTCCATTGTTTTTCCAAAGATAATGCATTATCGGAGTTCTTATTAGGAGGGTAGCATTCAGGCAAGGCTAATATATTGCACGACTCTAGGGTACTCAGAGAACACAGCAGAAACGGTATCCACTGGAGTTTTGCAACACAGTGGCCGTGGGTCCAGAACAAGGGATGTGACAATCTCGACATATGCCTGAATTACTGTCTAACTTTGGATGACAAGCTTCATGAAAGATATTAAAGAACATAATTAAGGGCCGACAGGAAAGCACAAGAAGCACAGTTGAAGAAACACAGAGCACAGGAGGAAAAAGAAGACCTAGGAAGCCACTGTCATTGTTTCAAGTATACAAACGGGTATGAGAGCTGAGAGCAGAACCATGACAACTATCTGAGCTTTCTAGTCTCTAGTGAATTACTTCCCATACTGAAAAGAAATGAAGTGGCATTATTCAAATTAGCCTGAGACAAAAAGTCCCATTCAACCCACAGTCAACTCTAAGCTTGTCCCAGGAGCAAGTGGTTAAGTACATTCGAGATCAGTGTTGTGCTGTTGTGCATCATTTTTGCGGTGGCCTGGATATGATGACTCATGTCATACTCTGAAAGGAAAGGGCAAAAACGTACTGCTGCTCTGGGCCAACAACAGGGTGATGGACAGCGCATTAGGAAGAGGGGAAATGCGACAGCGCCATCGCCGACCCGCCCAGCAGCGTGCTCCTCTGCTGCAGGATTCAGAGCTCTGAGTTTATTCACGATTCAACATAATCGGGGATGGCAGCCACCGACTGCAGCCCCGGGGGGTGGACTTATGATCAGTCGAGGCCGAGCCAAGCAATCCCACTTCCTACTGAAAACTGTTCAGGAGGAGGTCGACATCTCGAGTATAGACTAGCATATGGAGAGTCTACACTGTAAGGACCAGGAGTTGCAAACTGAATAAAAAGCAAGACGAGAGTGGTTGCCATCCCTTTATTTTTTAATTTTTTTTTTAATTACTTAATGGATTTTACTACAATTATGGGTGTACAAAAATCACCATCCCTCGAGGCCACGCACGAGTTCTCTAGCTTGTCACCGCCCCACCCTCCCTGTGTCCCTAAAATGAAAGCCGTGTCAGTGGCTAATTTTTTTTCGGTTGCCATTTCTTTTTGTATCTTCACAGCCGCTTTGTTTTACCGGAAGAAAAATAACTCTCTGTTCTTATTCCTCTATCAGAAGTGACAAAGGAAGGAGGGGGTTCCCACGGTGGCTCTGTGGGTTAAGAACCCAACTAGTATCCATGAGGATGCGGGTTCGATCCCTGGCCTCACTCAGGGGGTTAAGGATCCGGCGTTGCCGTGAGCTGTGGTGGAGGCTGGCAGCTGCAGCTCTGATTCAACCCCTAGCCCAGGAAACTCCAGATGCCGTGGGTATGACCCTAAAAAGAAAAAAAAAAGTGACCAAGGAGTTCCCTTGTGGCACAGTGGGATAAGGATCTAGCACTGTCACTGCAGTGGCTCAGGTCGCTGCTGCAGTGCAGGTTCAGTCCCTGGCCCAGGAACTCCCACATGCTGTGGGTAGGGCCAAAAAAAAAAAAAAAAAAGTGAGTTAAGAAGACAATCGTAAAATCTAGGAAAAAATTTAATGGAAGATAAACTATAACCTAATACTAATTAGCATAGATTGAATTCCCTTTTTTTCTTTTTTTTTTCTTTTTAGGGCTGCAGCTGTGGCATATGGAAGTTCCTGGTCTAGGTGTCGAATCGCAGCTGCAGCAGCAGGCCTGTGCCACAGCCATCGCAACACCAGATTCAAACCACATCTGCGACCTACGCCACAGCTTGTGTTAATTCTGGATCCTTAACCCACTGAGCACGACCAGGAATCGAACCTGCATCCTCATGGATATTAATTAGGTTTTAAACCACTGAGCCACACACAACAGGAACTCCTGTGAATTCTTAATTTAATAGGCCCTAAGTTGAACATGGGCATAGCATGTTGAGGAAGCTTGACTACAGAATCACATGCTTTGGGCGCAGGCAAAAAAATAGGATAGCTTGAAAAAAACTCACATGAAGAGAAATTGGAGGGAAAGAAAAATTGTTCTTCTGAAAAGAGGAGAGCAACTCCTTACCGTTTAACAAGTGCATACCCAGCTTCCTTGAGTCTTTTATGTTTTCTCCTCTGCCCCTGACAGCATCTGAATTCACAGCTCCTGGTCGAGACAGTCATCATTGTCTGAGATGTGAGTGGGGATAGCAGCCCACCCATTACCTTGAAGAATTAGCTCACACACTAATGCGTGATTCTTCTAAATAACACTCAGACTCCAAGAATAACTTGGACAACCACTCACTATAACTAATTCATAACTAACTCACCATAACTAATCCATACCTAGCTTTCTAATATATCAAATAAGCTGAAAAGGTAATAATAACAATCATTTTAGAACTTACTCTATGTACAGTACTGTCATAAGTGCTTTGCACATAATAATCTTTTTAATCTTCACAACAGTACCAGGCAGGTACGATATCATTACCGCTATTTTACAGATAAGGAATCTGAGACACAAGCTACTTGTTCAAGGTTATGCAACTAGTAAGTGTTGGCATTGAGACAGGAACACAGGCCAACTGCACCAAAGTCAAGGGGGAGACTGCAAAAGATCCAAAGATCATGAAATCTTCTGAGGTTCTGAGAACAAGAGGAATTGAAAGAAGTCCTTTGTAGCTCAGAGTCCAAATACAGAACCAGTGAGGTGGCCGTGCTCTGGGTGGCCTCATTCTGCAATCGAGCTTCAGCAGACCCAGCAGGGACCTCACCGGCACTGACGGCCTACAGAGGAGGCACATGACCACCAACAAAGAGGGACTGGGTCCCAGTTTCCACTTGGCACTGACCCTCCCATGACGCAGAGCACCTCTTGGTCCTCGGGTTCATTTCCGTGAGGCTAGGGAACTGGGTCTGACGGAGTGAGGTGATCTCCTGCCCTAATGCTCTGTGGTTCTGTGATTCTCTGGGTCAGGGATCAAGGCAGCCTTCGTCTAAGAAAAAAACGGATCAATGTTTTCACCTTTGCCATCAATGCGCAAAAGCTAACGAGGAGCAGACAGTGCCACACAACATCTCTCTTCCAGGGCGGGACACATGTCCCTGCCTCGGTCAGACCCCAAAGCTTAGAATCTACTCTCTCTCTCTGAGTCCAGCTCAGATGTCACCTTTTCAGAGCCTCCTGCCCAAACTTGCACAGACACAGCCAACGGCTCTCTCCCTAGGATGTCACGGCACCCTGTCCCCACCTCACTGCCAGCCCTTCCTTCCCCAGTGGCCAGTGACACAGAGGCCTGCCCCAGACACTCACCACGCCTCCTTCATCTCTGTTCTCACGCCTCATGCTCTGCTTGCACCAGCAGATCCCCATGGTGTGATGGTCAAAACATGAAGTTTAGTCTTTGCTGTTCACTTATTTGCTATTTATTTGGTCAGTATCTCCCAATGCTCAGTGCTTCTATTTCTTCACATCCAAAGGGATGGTAATCAGACTGCCTGTCCCGAGCAAAAATGTTCTGAAACGGGAGAATAGTAAACAGTGCAGAAAGACTAAAGCAGGCAGGCTGCCTGGCCTCCCACTACAGTGCTGGAATTACTGCACTTGGAGGATTGCAGAAAGGCCCCCGCAGATCAGGCCTTTGGCGTTTGGGTTAGGCTGTACCCAACTCACGGAGTGACACAGCTGTATTTTGCCTTCAAAGGGTTCTGGCCAATCTTGGAAAGCAAAGCTTCAGTTTTCCTGGCTAGGTGACAATGGGGAAACCTTTCTGTAACCTGCCCCAGTGCCCTGCCCTCAGCTCAGTCCTCAATGGGAGAGACCACCTGCTCGGGCTAGCAGTGCACGCCCGGTGCCCTGCTCACTCACAGCCTGGAAAACCAAGCGGGTACAAGGACAGAGGTGGTCTGCTCTTTCTTTTGGAAGCTTGATAGTCACTGAATAAATGCCGCAATTACTCATTAGAAAAAAAGAGACAGAAAACTATATGGGAAAGTGGGCATCTCTGAGAGCGGTGGCTTACCAGCCCCACTTCCCCATTCAGACCCTTAGCCTTGATCATTTTCCACTGAAAAGATTCCATGGCTTCTATCTGTCCTCTCAGGAAAACTGGATCATGGCAAAACTGCTCGATGGCCCTTCTACTGGCCCTTCTGAGTTCCACTTTACCTTAACCGGCATGAATTCTAGGTTCAAACACGTCATGACTTTACACAAGTAAAGTTAATATTGTCACATTTCTTTTAAAAGCGTACCCAAAATAGCACATCTGTATTTCTATTTTTCTCTCTGGGACCTAATTCTTCTGCCCACAGAAGAATTTTAGCAAAACTGTCCTTTAAGTATTTTGCCTCTTGGACAACTGCTTTCTTCTGCACTGGGGACAGGAGCTACAAGGCTAAAAGAACCTTCTTTATGGGGAACTTGATTTGCCTTCTTTGTGACAAGGAGCACACCAAAGATGCTTCTGGGAGTTCCCATGGTGGCACAGTAGGTTAAGGATCCAGCATTGCTGCTGCTGTGTCTCCGACTCACTCCCTGGCCCAGGCACCTCTGTATGCTGGGGATGCGGCCAACAAAGAAATTTAAAAAAAAGATGCTTTTGGCCATTGCTTTAACTGGAGGGATGGGAGGGGAAAATCCATCACCTGGGCTGCCCTCTTCACTACCCCCAGAGACCATTTCAGTCCCTGACTTCCCCCTCTGCTCCAGCCCCAGCTTCTGAGAGGAGAATTCATGCACCAGGTCCTGAGTCCCAGAAGGGCCTACAACTTCCCATCACTTTTCCCACTCAGGGTGCTGTGCCCTGAACCTGAAGGAAAGTCTTCCATCGCTTGCAGATTATTATTATTTTTTTTAGGGCCACGCCTGCGACCTATGCAAGCTCCCAGGCTAGGGGTCAAATCGGATTGCAGCTGCCAGCCTACACCACAGCCACAGCAACAACAGATCCAAGCCGTGTCTGTGTGTGACCCACCCACACTGCAGCTCACAGCAACACTGGATCCTTTAGCCACTGAGTGAGGTCAGGTTTTGAACCCTCATCCTCATGGATACTAGTCGGGTTCATTACTGCTGTGCCACAAGGGGAACTCCCACTTGCAGATTATTTCTAAACTAGGACCCATCGCTCTATGTGGTCTCTCGGCTGTGAAGACCTGAAGGGAAAGGAGATACTGAAGACCCAGAGGAGGAATAATTTTCCTCTGACTTGTGGGAAGCTGTGAATGAACCGAGGTAATGGTGCCCCAGCTTCACGCAGGCAGTGGCCTTGTTCTGGCCCCACCGCTCGCCTGACTGCCACCCTGTTTTTAAGGGTGGACAAGGGAGGGCGAGGTGAGGATGGGGGAGCGAAGCGGAACATGCCACGTGTTCAAGTGCTACGAGCAGGAATCACAGGACGCGAGCAGGAATCACAGGACGCGAGCAGGAATCACAGGACGCGTACTCAGGGCTGGTCCCATGTGACGCCGGATGGCTCCCACCCTGACTAACCAAACGAATCAATACCATGTATCCAGGAAGTCAAGGCTTAATATAAAGATGAAACAGAGCAGGGTCAGCAAATGTTTAATGTGAAGGGCCAATTAGGCTGTGGGGGGCGCTATGTCCCTGTCATGACATGCCTAACTCCTCGCTGTCTCCCCAAAGCAGTCAGACGGTAGGTGAACACACAGGGGCACGGCTGAGGTCTAGTCCAAGGCAACTGATGAAAGCGAGCAGCAGGCAGGACGAGCTGCAGGGCATGGTGGGCAGACCCTATGACATAGGAAACCCTCCATAGAGACAGGAGCACCCTGACCCTCCTCCTATGACCCTCACTTAGCCCAGAGTCACAGGGTTACATGGACACACTGCGTGTGCGCTGAGAAGATAAGCTCTCCAAGGGCAGAAATGTTGTGATGTTCACAACTGTACTCCCAGCATCTAGACAAATAAGTACCCGGTATCCTGACGGCCCACGTAGGTACCCATCATAAAGATGGGTTGCATGAATAAACTAATGAATGAGTGACTTGTGGGTTTATACACGATCATTTGGACTGCTGTTAATTTTCCCATCCCGTCAGCCCTGTGCCTACTGCCATCCTTCTTGGCAAAATTGGATGACTCTATGGAGACCAGAACACCAAAATGATGACTCCTTCTAAAAACGTTGACAACAATTTAGGAAAACAATTGCTTTTGAAGAGCTAAGATGGCCCATAGGCGTACATCTTTGCTGACGTTTTTTTTCTCACTCAGTTTTGTCTGCGTTAAATCAGTCGTTAATAAGTTCACTTTCAAAGCACAGGCAGTGTCCCAGAGGACACAGCCGTCAACTATTGTCTTCTGGGAACTACAAGCTCATGCAGACAGCAGACTCTGTGACACTGTCAAATAGGTAGCTGGATGTTACACCGTTACTCCTTTATCTTTTCTATTCCAGGCACTCTCTTTTACAGTAACCACGAGACCAGGCACATAATATTAGCACTTTATCACAGATCACACTACCCCTACAGAAAGGTACAAAATGACTCACATTGACCTTTCCTCACAAATATGTGGCTCTCACAAGTCTTCGGCCATCACTGAACATGTATAAAGTGGATATTAAGAGCATGATGGAAAATAAGACTATTGTGGCCTTCCGTTTAAAAAACCTGAGTTAGGGAGTTCTCTTGTGGCACATCAGATTAAAGATCTGGTACTGTCACTACAACAGCTTGGGTCACTGTTGTGGCACAGGTTCAATCCTTAGCCCAGGAACTTCCACATGTGGGCATAGCCCAAAAAAAGAAAAAAAATAAAACAAACAAACAAACAAAACTGAGTTAGGATGACAATCTTAAAACCTAGAAAAAATTTAACGGAAGATAATATATAACCTAATTCTAATTAGCATAGATTGAATTCTTAATTTAATAGGTCCTATTAAGGGCACAGCATAACGCTGAGGAAACTTGACTACAGAGTCAGATTTTTTTTTTTCCCCTACAAGGGATCTTAATGATCACCCTGAACCCTCACTTTACAGATCAGGTCCAGAGGCCCAACCAGTAGAATTCTGGTTACCTTCAGGGCAGCAGAGTTTTAAATGGGTGAATATAAGATACGTTTTCATAGTTGATTAAAGAGGTGACAAATGCTCCCCCCTCCTCTTCTGCAAAAAGCATATGAAGATATTGCTAACCCTGAACCACATATGAAAAAAGTAGCAGCTCTCCAAAGACATGCTTTCTTCAAACTCCAAGACAGCTTCACAAGTCAGCACTCCCAGGATATGATGCCAGCTGCACAGGGGAGTCCAGCCTCAGGTGTTCTTTCTCCGAAGGTTTCAACTTTCAGAGAACAGAGAGCCAGGCACTGAAAGTGCAAGGATGCTTCCGTATCCTTGGAAGGAGTCAAGAAAGGAGGTTCTCTGCTTGGACGGAGTAACTCCCTAGGACCTGCCGAGCAGCAGATCTTTCCTCCTATCAGACAGCAGCCCACGAGGAGCAGAGACGTGAGCGCGAAGTCCACATCAACCTTGGCTACCATCTCGAGGACCCTCCGCTGTCTCTTCTATTTCTTTGGCTGCTTTCATTTCCTCCTGCCACAAAATGCATTTTAATGCATTTGGCCCCAGAAATTGATTTGCTTTAGCAAACAGTTTTTGTGTTTTTTTTACCAACTCATTTTCTCGAACACATGTATATGGATAAGGAAATTCAAACTGTTTTAAGGTAAGCACCCCCAACCTAGGACACCGTGACACTGTCACCCTCACGCACTATGGATGTAAGTCCTGTGGCACACATCTCTGCTGGCACGTTCTGCCAGTCCCCCACAGCAACCACAAACACTGAGGTCCGTAGACAGGAAGTTTCTGACGCTCTAGTCACAGGCCCTTTTTACAAGGCCATGGTCGTCCAAGAGAGCTGATGAGACAATTTATAGTTAAGGGAGACACCAGTCACAGGCTGACAGACCGACATACACAAAGAGGTCACTGTGCCCAAAAATCTGTTAAGAAACCACTAGGCAACTCATCCTGCTCACACGAACCCCAAAAAGCAGAAAAATAGAAGTGCTACGTACAACTCCAACTCAGCGAGATCTTGCAAAATGAGATGGAGGAGCTACTTGTGGTGGCCAAGCGGGAAGGGGAGGGAGTTGGATAGACTGGGAGTCTCGGGTTCGTAGATGCAAACCATTGCATTTGGAGTGGATAAGCAATGAGGTCCTGCTGTACAGCACGGGGAACTATATCTAGTCACTTGTGGTGGACCATGACAGAGGATAATGTGAGAAAAAGAATGTGTGTGTGTGTGTGTGTGTACACATATATATGACTGGGTCACTTTGCTGTACAGTAGAAATTGACAAAACATATATCAACTATAACAAAAAAAATTGGAAAACAAAAAGAGGCAGTGAGAAAAAAAAAAAAGAAAGTTTAAAGGCAGTCATGTTCCTGCCAAGGTTTAGATGGAAAAACAGCAACAGATCCCAGAAGCGGAGCTGTAGCCAGGGATAACCTAAGCTCAGGCCGTCTGAATAAAGGGCAGGACAACACTCCAGGGTTGCCCTCCTCTGAGTCCCCAGACCAGCCATGACTTGGCTCCAGGTCAGCTGACAAACATCTACCAAATATCTACTACAAAAAAAAAAAAAAAACAAAAAACAAATATTTACTACACATGCAGGGCTAAGTGACCGGAGAGGGCTGAGCAGATTTGTGTCAGGTGTGTGCCTGATGCTGACCACGTCCACAACGCAGCCGGCTGGCGAGGTGTTTCCCCCTATTTCACTTGCGAGGACTAATGCTTGGAGAAGCCATAAGGCCACGTGAGTGACAAGGAGGAGTCAGGCCCTGACCTCAATTCCTCCTGACTCCAAAGCCCCCACCCGCACCCACGTGACCGTGCAGAAACCATGGCTCCTGCTCTAAAGACGCTTAAAATAACCTAACCCAATTAGAGATCCATACAGTCCGAATAATGAAGGCCCTCGAAAAAGTTTGTCTGGAGCCTTTCAAGAAACAGAAAAGAATGAGTAGTGAGAGAAGAAACAAGTTAGGACTTAGGGGCCGCTCCTGGGGAAAAGTAAGATCTGCAAAAGAGAAGGGGAGAGGGGTTAGGGGTTTCTAGGAGAGAGACCTGAGCAGGGACAGTCCTGGTCCCCGAGTAGAACAGGCTAGCAAGAAGACTACACCCACAGGGTGCAAAGATGCATGCTAAGCTGTAAACAGGATTTTTTCAAAAATTTTATTTATGTATTTATTTTAGGGCCACACCTGCAGGATATTGGAAGTTCCCAGGCTGGGGTCAAATTGGAGCCACAGCTCTAGCCTACGCCACAGTCACAAGGAATTCTGCAGCTTGCGGCACCACCGGATCCTTAACCTGCTGAGCGAGGCCAGGCTGGAACCCACATCCTGACGGATACTATGTTGAGTTCTTAACCCAGTCACAATGGGAACTCCCTGAAAGGAGAATTTAGATAGGAGGAGCGAGGCCTGACTATGAGAGGCCTTGAAAAATCAGGCAAATTCTTTCGGACTTGGGGTAGTTGAGAAGGGAGAGGATCTGAGGGTTGCAAGGCAAGAAGAGACGGGAGGAAGTGATAGTTTTAAGAGATTAGAAGGACCAGGCTGAAGAGACCAGAAAGGGGTGTGTCTCATTCATTCATTTATTCATTCATCCATCCACTCACTCAGTAAATATTTAATGAGGACTAAGAGCCGGCTTGAGAGGCTAGTTCTGAGGCTGCCACAGTCTGCAAGAGAGGAAGGGTGAGGCTCTAGATTAGATTATGGAGGGAGGGCTCTATATAAATCACATTTCAAAGGTCTAGGTGACTCACTGATAGAAAGGATGAAGGAAATGAAAGAAAAGATGGTTAAAGATAATTCCAAAGGTTCGAGATGCACATAATCTCCACCAGTAGCGGGAACCTCAGAAAACGATGAGAATAAAACATGAAAGTATTAAAAGACTTGTTTTTTTTTTTTTTTCTCTTTAGGGCTGTACCTGTGACATATGGAAGTTCCCAGGCTAGGGGACTTGAATCAGAGCTGCACCTGCAGTCCTATACCACAGTCACAGCAACGCTGGATCCAAGCCACATCTGTGACCTATACTGCAGCTTGCGGATCCTTAAACCCACTGAGTGAGCCCAGGGATCAACCTCGAATCCTCATGAATACTAGTTGGGTTCTTAACCCACTGAGCCACAACAGGAACTCCTAAAAAGAGCTTTGATGATGTGAAACAGTCCACAAATAAACACCCCCCCCCCCGAAATAAAACAAGCTTTATCCAGGCAGCTTGTTTACGTACAGTTTTCTTACATACAGGTAAGAAACTTCAGTGGGAAAAACCATTTCTTTGTGACCAAATGCCCGAGACCCCTTGGCTAGGACAAACCTCTGCCTAATCAGAGAGGCTCCAGCAGCCATCCAACACATCCTTCCAGCATCTAAAACTTAAATTTAGAAAGGTGGCTGCCCACTCCCGCCCTGTCACCAGTTTTAACTTTGAAGAAGGGGACAAGGCAAAGTGGACAGACTGGCAGTGTCAGTCGCTGTACAGGGCTGGACCTTAGGGAGGCTGCAGTGGTGCGGGGTATCATTTTAAATAAAGAATCCCAGCACTGCTCTTATTTCTACACCCACAATTACTGGTCCTCAAATAGATGGGAAGGCCAAATTCCTTACCAACTCACAGCTCTTTGTTCTGAAACTATTTCAAATGTGCATATTTACGAATACATTAATTCCTAGCACAGCTAACATATGGCTGAGGCACACATTATTCTTAATAATTTATATGTGCACTACGCAAATTTAAAACTCATTTTAATTTTATATTCAGCAATAGTATAATTCATTTTGGAGCCACATCCTTAGAGCCCACTCACTGGAAAATGTGAGAAATGAAAACTAGCTATCAAACTGCTACAAAGAGCGCTCCAGACTAAAATAAAAAAACACAAGTGCCAATACCTTAACAGAAACGTAGCCCTGGATGCAGAATTCAGGGTGATATTGTCTCAGTTTTATGTAGCTTCAGCAAAAGCAGACCTTTGTGTAGTTGTAAGTGGAAATGAGTACTCTTTTTTGCAGAATGAGACACTCAACTCCTTTTATATTTCAAAGTAAAAGTCAAAGCCCTCAAAGCTAGCGTCCAAGTCAAACTTAAAAAGGTGCATTACAAAAGAAATGGTTGCTCTGGAAAATCCTTCAGCATTCCTCTCACAACATCTACTCGGATTAGTAAGACAGAAATCAGAGCAGACAGAAATCCAGTGAAAAATGGTTGCACGTGAATGTGCGAGCATTTCTTGCACAGACCCCTTTCGGGACAGCCAAAGGCCTAGTCGGGAAAATTCCAAGAGCAAGTCCTCCACATCCTATTAAAGGGACTGCAAATCGGGCCAAGGTCTTTCCCCTCTTTAACGCTGAAAGGTAAACACCCATCAAAATCTTCTAGACTCCAAGGAAACCGGAGTTTTTCTGCCAAGAGGGAGAGACCCACAGGACCGCGGAAAGAAACTACAGCCCACGAGCCTCTCCCTCACCACCCCCCCGATCCCTCGCGGGGCAACCGCACGGGGGTCCCTTGCAGCTCGGGGCCCATCGTCCCGAGTGACAGGTCCCTCGGCAGAAGCCCCTAATCCCCGACCCCACTTACCAGCGCCGCGAGGACAGGCGGTGGCCCGCCCCTGCGGGAAGCGCGGCTCCTCAGAGGGCAGGCGCGGAGCCGGCGGGGGAGCAGGGGCGGGAGCGGGGCGATCCCCGCTAGGACCGACCGAGCGGTGGCCGCAGGGACGCCCGAGGGCGCCGGCGAGGGGCGCGGGCCGCGCGGCGCATGGTGAGCGGCGGGCACCCGGCCGCTCTCCAGCCTCCCGCAGGAAAACAAACAAAAGGCAGGGAGGCTTCTGGTGGGGACGACCGGCCGCTTTCCCTGGGAAAAGTTACCCTGCAGCTCCCCTTGCAGGCCTCGCGCGTCTCCGCACCGCGCCCAGGCCGCCGGGGGCGCCGAACCGCGCACTCCGCTCTCCACCCAGGGCCGATCGGAGCCCAAGGCTCCCTGCCGACCGCCGACTGCGGACCGCCGCCGCGCCCTCCAGCTCCACCCGCTCGCTTACTGCAGATCTGCCGCCTCGGGCCTCAGGATGGGGAAATGCAGGCCGAGGATGCGCGTTCGGAGAACATCTCATTACAGGTGACCATGGTGAACACTTTGCTGGCTTTAAAAAAAAAAAAGAAAGAAAGTACCTGAGGTTGCCGGATATTGTGAATGTATCAATGCCACCGAAACGTGGTTAAGACTGCAAATTGTGCCATGGAGATTTTTACCACAGTGCAAAATATTTAAAAGAAAAATTAGACTGCCCCGTGAGCGTCTATTTGAATTTTAAGTTTTCATACTGTGAGCAACGTGAGTTGGAAAAACTGGATTGTTACCCAGAAGGGGAACAGACTAGATAATGCTCTATGCAACTGTCCTGTGTGTGTAACTACCCATATGACTCTAACACTTTAACATTTTTTAAACACTCTCACTTGTATCATTAACTATATTGTAGACCTTACCTAAATCGTCTCTATAAGGCGTAACTTTGAACCACTTTGAAAAAAGAAATTGCTTCGAGATCCTCGGTTTAAATTTACATCATTGTCCCAAGTCAGGGGTTCTCAAACTTCAGCTGGAGGCATCAGAACCACCAGGAGAGCTTGTAAAAACCCTCTCCCCCAAATTCTGGTACTGATGCTGCTGGCCAGGGCTACCACAATGCCTTAAGCAGCACAATTTTAGTTAATATAACAGTAATCCTTTCACACACTGTGAATCGTTATCTGAGTTTAAATTCCCTAGTTCATATAATTTTTCTCTTTCTGAATTTTTCTTTGTTTCTGAATTCTAACTGAAAAGATTTTTTTTTCCAGTAAAGCATTTATGCAAAAGGCTTGAATCCCTCTCTCCTCTTGTTTCTGGTGAAGAAACCCACCAGATACAAGACAGTCAAGCGTCCTTAGACCTCCTGTCCCTTATGGAAAAGCATCATCTGGCCACTTAGCAAACGTATAACACTTATCTACCTTCATGTTTACTTATATAACAACCATATGGCAAATGAAAATTGAAAGTCATTACCAACGAAAAGATAGGGAGATAGGAGGCAGCCTAAAAAAATCACATAATACTCCCCATGAAAAGTGATTTTTTAAATATTCAAAATGATCAGTTATAGTCAAAATTCAGTTGTCCAAGCATCTGCCAAATGGACTGTCTCCATCCACCTTTAACAAGGGTCTGTTGGGCTAGTAAATGGCTTAGGTCAGGAGTCCTAGCCTCAGGAAAATTGTAACCCTGTAAGTATGATATGATGAAATAATACAATGCTATAAGGAGCTCTAGTGGATAGAGTGAGTGAATACTGATGTAAAATTGAAAATTAGTAGTTATGAAACAAAACAATGTTTTAATAAAATAGGTGCTCAACTTATTTTTTACAAATACTAATTATATTTTAAGTTTTACTAGAATAGAAACCACCTGTCCTAACTGACAAGCATTCAACAGTTTAAAGAAATAGAATAGTTCTGAAAATATTTCAATACCCTATTCTTCCTTTGCAAAAATGGAGTTCCCATTGTGGCGCAGCAGTTAACGAATCCGACTGGGAACCATGAGGCTGCGGGTTCCATCCCTGACCTTGCTGAGTGAGTTAACGATCTGGCATTGCCATGAGCTGTGGTGTAGGTCGCAGACGCCCTCGATCTGGCGTTGCTGTGTCATACGCAGGTAGCTGTAGCTCCGATTCGACCCCTACCCTGGGAACCTCAATGTGCCACAGGTGTGGACCTAAAAAGACACACACACACACACACACACACACAAAAGGATCTTTTTGTATTCATGAGTCACACGTAACATTTTATTATAAATCCTTACATCTAACCTTTCCCCCAGATTTAAATTTCAAAATCCAATTTAAAAGAGGCCATTGGAATAATAAATAAAGAGGTCACTGGGAGGAACATTATCCTTAAAAGACCCAAGCCCTAGAGTCTCCTTTAAAATTTAAAAACTATTAAATTTTTGGTATCCGTTAAACAAGCAGGTACTTTTTATAGGTAGCTAATTTAGGATGCAAACAAAAACACACCTCTCCAAAAGGGGGGACCCTAGTATTAAAAACAGCATTTAGGCCTTCCTGATTGTAGTTCACCATTCTGCACCCTTCCTCTTTGGGGGGGGGGGGCGGCGCTCGATTTTCCTGCCGTAAAACGTACTGTATTAGTAAGCTCTCCAGAATAAAATAATGTATATGAGATTTAAACTCTGTGAACTTTGTGGAAGTAGGTAGGGTCTTGGAATCCCGATGTCTGTTAGTACCAGACAACTAGTAGAAACTTTAGAAACATATTTACTGAATGAAAGGAAGAAGCTCTAAGCCTGTAGGCTTACACAGAGAAGAGAGCAGTCAAAATTCAGTATTTAAAACAATGTAAAGTGAGAAAAATAATACGCCGCCTAAAAAATGACAAGAAATCAGATGTTTGGGCTTTTAAGAGGCGGGGCGAGGACTAGTGTGTGGGTGCCCGCGCTCTACGCGGAACGGCGGACTACATATCCCAGCGTGCCAGGAGGGCAGTCCCCGCGGGACTCGGGCTTTGGGAGCGTGGAGGCAACGTCCTTACCGCGTTGCATGATGGAATCCGTAGTGAGATGTGCGTTGCGGAGGTAGCGTTTTCCTTCCCCCCGCTGCTCTCCTGAGAATATATTTCTTAACCTCCAGGCATGTATTTTTTAAAAGTTCAGTCGTGATAACTGCCTGTGACCATAGTGGAGTTTCAGCGTTTCCCTGCAATTCTGGAGTGGGACTCTAGCTGCAGTCGCCGAGGAGACCATGTAGCCATCATCCCGAGCATCCCGTTGGAAGCTCCTTAAGAGTCTCAAATCTGAACTTGAGTTACCGCCTGATCAAGTTTGCATAAATTTGCTGAGCCGGATACCTGGGCTGAGTTTGGCTTCACCAGGGCTGTGTCCCTCGCCCTCTACGGTGCAACGCACCGGCCGAGTCTCGGAGCTCAGCTGCCCACGCGGGCGGCGGCGGCGGCGGCGCTGCACTGCGCATGCTCTGCTCCGGCGCAGGTTTCCGCAGCAAAGGAGCAGCCTCGCTGCAGCGCCCGGGGTTTCCGGCAGGGCAAACGCTCCGGTGCGTGCAGTACTCGGCCTCGGCGGGCCTCCGGCGTCCTTGCGCTCTGCTAGTCCCGGCTGGCTCCGCAGCGCGCCCAGATCTGGCCCCCTGCCCTACGAAGATGGCTGCCGTACGCCGGGCCCGCAGTTACTGCCGCTGCCTGGTGCGCTTCTCCGACCGAGAACTCTGCTAAGCCGCGCCCCAGCAGACGGCAGAAGTAGACGCCGGACACCCAGCGCACCTCCTTGCGGGGGCGGTGCCGAGGGGGCGCCGAGAGCCCCGCGGCCGCGGCCGGCCGGCCCGCCAGCATGGTAACCCGCGGAGGGGCTCGGGCGGGCAGGAGGGCCCGGGCCTGCAGAGAACCCCGGGGAAACGGGGAGGGGAGCCTTCGAGGGATGGAAGCTGTACGGGTCGCACTATCCGGGGGCCCAGGCCTGAGAGGGAGAGGACGGGTGCCATCCCTGACCGCCACCCGAGATTCCTTCCTCCCAAGCCCCCCTCTTCCCCCGCGGGCCTCCAGGTGAGCAGAGAGGGTTTGCAGGACTGCCGAGGGAAAGGCCTCTCCCCGGCCTGCAGGGGACATCGAACCAATCTCATCACTTTTGAGGGGTTATATTAAAAGTGAGCGGCGATTGAGGTGAGCCGTCGCAGCATCCGAAATTTAGGAGGGAGCCTTGGCTAGCGGAGACACTTGTTGATCGCTCCGCCTCTGAAAAGCCTACCCGCGGAACCGCGGTACTGGCTCCTTAAGGAGTCCTGGATTTAGGACGCACCTGCCCCAGGACGCAGCAGCGTCTGAGGCAGGATTTTAGCAGGAGGTCCTGCAGGCGTCTGGTTGAAGGGATCTCGTGTCTCATTTCACAGCACTGAGGGCAGCAGCAGCGGTCATTGCGGTCCAGACGGAAAGACTCCAGAAACTGACCACGCAAATTCCATGGGGCTCTTGTGTGCTGGACTATATAGCTGCCTTTCTTTGGCTGTAAATAAATTGTCCAACTAATCTCTGGGTAAAGTTAAATGATTTAAGGGTGGAATGATAGTAAACTAATTAGCTTACAGTAGACACTCAGCATTTATTGAATACAAGAATGGTTGAATGAATTTATTTTATGAAGTTAATCTGGAGGATAGAAAAACACTGACTATGCTTCTAAACGTTCAGAAATAGTTTTCAAACCAGGCTGGAGCACTCTGTGTACTTCGTTAATCCCATGTGTAAAAACCGTAAAACGATGAACACGTGAACTACTCAAGTGAAAGGTGATGTTCAAACTTATGAAAAAGTGCAAAATCTTTGGATGAGAGCCAGAGACCTACTTATTTCAAGTGGTACTTGAGTTGAAAAATGTAGTAAAACGCCACATTTGATGGTTCTTGTTTTTGTCATCATACTGTCAAAATCAAAATCGTAATAGGGGAGTTCCCTTCGTGGCTCAGTGGTTAACGAATCCGACTAGGAACCATGAGGTTGCGGGTTCGATCCCTGCCCTTGCTCAGTGGGTTAAGGATCCGGTGTTGCCGTGAGCTGTGGTGTAGGTTGCAGACGCGGCTCGGATCCTGAGTTGCTGTGGCTGCGGCGCAGGCCAGTGGCCACAGCTCCGATTAGACCCCTAGCCTGGGAACCTCCACATGCCGCGGGTGTGGCCATAAACCCGCGGCCATAAAATGACAAAAGGCAAAAAAAAAAAAAAAAAAAGTCGTAATAGATTAGAACTCTGTTACAACACAGCCCGGGAAAAGAAAGATGCTGTCTATATTATAGGTTTTCTGTCTCCTTTCCTTATCCTTGAGATATGCATTGTATATCCTTGTGGCATTTTATTTATTAATTCAATCGATTTTTTGAGCAACCGTTAATCAGCCTGGCTCAATACCAGATCTTCAATATAACTAACCCTGTACAGTGATTTATGGTAAACCCACAGTCATAGAATGTCACCTATGAAAAGGGACCTCAGGGGTCACCCAATCCAACACCCTCTCTACAGATGAGACGGCCTAAGCCTGCACGGGCCTTTATTATGAATCAAGCAGTACATTTGGTCCTAAGGTGGCAAGATGACTGAAATATGATCCTTGTTGTCAGTGCAGTAGTTCTAGAGGAGACAGTATCTCTGTACAAGTCTTAAATGCTGTGATACGAGCGCAAATGTAAGGGGAAAACAGAAGAGGCAAGAAAAGGATCGGAGAAGTCTCCTACTAGGATTATCCCTGAGCTGAATCTTAAAGGATGAGTAGCAGTAGCCAAGTGAAGAAGGAGACCCAGTGGTCCCTGATTCAGAGAGGGAGCAGCATATGCAGCATGGGGCCAGGGAGAGCAAGGGAAGCTGGTGGAGTCAATTTAGTGGGGCTGCTGGGCTAGACGTAGAGGCTGGATTACTCGGAAGTACCCCAGGGACCTCAGATCCCCTTCCAGTAGTTGTCCTCAGAGTTTACAGTAATAAAGCAGACACTTGGAGAAGAGAGAGAAATACACTTATCGATGAAATCTGTAAATGCAAACCT
Organism: Catagonus wagneri; assembly: GCA_004024745.2. Taxonomy (NCBI): domain Eukaryota; kingdom Metazoa; phylum Chordata; class Mammalia; order Artiodactyla; family Tayassuidae; genus Catagonus; species Catagonus wagneri. The sequence goes on along the minus strand of PVHT021183523.1, from coordinate 12,495,854 downwards.
CTTTATAGTGCAATTTCCCATTCATGATGTTCTTAGTAGAAAAAGCGCTCAACTTAAAGAGACTTTAAAAAATGTATTTGACAATACGTTAATGCTTAAATTTTTCAGTTTTCCAGAAATTCAGCCTGCCTCATTTATTTCTTCATATATTCCACATGGGGTTTTATTTCTTCATATATTCCATGATTCTTCATATATTCCATATACTAACTAGTTCACGTCTAATAGGCAACTCTGTGTTAGGTCTGGTTGTCACAGATAAGATAGGAAGCCAGGCCTGTTTGCGTTGCACTATGAAGTGACTCAAGTATACCCAGATGCTGTGCTCAGAGATAGGTGTAAATACAAACATTTCAGTCCTGGCCACAAATTACAACGCAAATCGGCAACTGTAAAACTTACCATGTTTGGAGTGAGTAAAATTAAGTAGGTTTTATTATTTTTATTTCTAACCTTCAGAGTCACTTCCCTGATTGCCACATTACTTCGCAGGGCTAAACACTTGAAGAGTTGAGCAAGCCCTATTTGATAATAGTCTGTTAGGTAACAGACTAGACCTAGGCGACGTTTTGTTTTCACTGGAAGGTAGAATTCCATTTAATTTAGCAAACATTTATGGCAAATAAAAGGATGAAATGGAAGGAAACAGACCTGAGGCCTCTGTTACGCCCCAAACCACGCTCAGTAATTCCAACCAGAGTATTCCCATGGTAACTCAATCCAATATATAAAAATCTGGATTTATAAAAAAAATAAAATAGAAGGGATTCTTTACAAGAACCTTCACCATTATATGTCTTCAGTTAATGAGCTTTTCTAGGATGTTTACACTTAAACAAAAGTCATTCATAGGTTAATAACATTCTAGTTAGTATAAAGAAGAAAAAACCCCATGTGGACTATAGATGGTCTTTTAAGCGATTCATGAAAAATTATTTGTTGAACTCTATACCAGCTGTTACTTTCTGAAACAGAGTTGTTCTTTTTATAACTTTTTTTTTTTTTGCTTTTTAGGGCGGTACCCGCGGCATATGGTGGTTCCCAGGCTAGGGGTCAAATCGGAGCTGCAGCCACCAGCCTACACCACAGCCACAGGCACGTGGGATCCAAGCTGCATCTGTGACCTACATCACAACTCACAGCAATGCCGGATCACGGACCCATTGAGCGAGACCAGGGATCAAACCCGTATCCTCATGGATGCTAGTCGGATTCATTTCCGCTGTGCCACAACAGTAACTCACTCCCCAGAGTTGTTCTTTTTAACCACTTACTAAAACATTTAAAGCTGGAGTCCATTGAAATTGTTTGTTCTACAGTATTAAAAAATTAAAGTGAGAGTTCCCGTTGTGGTTCAGCGGTAACAAACCAAAGTAATATATATGAGGATGTGGGTTCCATCCCTGGCCTCGCTCAGTGGGTTGAGGATCCAGTATTGCCACAAGCTATGGCATAGGTTACAGCTGCAGCTCAGATCCCGTGTTGGTTGCTGTGCCTGTGGCATAGGCTGGCAGGTGCAACTCCAATTCAGCCTCTAGCTTGGGCACTTCCATATGCTGCAGGTGTAGCCCTAAAAAGAAAAGAAAAGAAGTATGTGCTCTTTCTAATTGGAGTCATTTACCTTATGGTGTAACGACGATATCTAGAGAGGCAGCTAGATATTTCATGGGGCAGGTAGCTGCACAGGAGATGCAGATTACCACGGTGTTTGCGCTTTACTAAGCATTATTTGCCTTCTCCCCCCTCAGGCAGAAGCGGAGGAAGATTGTCGTTCTGATGCTGCCAGGGCAGGAGATGATGATGAAAATGGCAGCCCTGCTGAGACAGATCTGCAGGCAGGTTTTCTTCAGCTGTTCTTTGGCTCTTCCATTGCTTTCCATGCACATGCCGGAGGTGGTCGTGATGAAGATTTGTGGGTTCTTATTTGCATTGAATGTAACTATGTTCCTACTCGCTCATAGAATACTTAAGTTATAACCGTGCTGTGGACTTCTTCTGTGACAAGAATTACAGTCATTGCTGCTATGTAATTCAATATATGGATTTAAAGTGTTCAAACCAAGGTGTAAACATGACTAAAACCCATCACATTAAGGAAAAATATCGACAGGTTTGACCACCTAAAAGTTTACAACCTCTGCGTAGCCAGAGACATCCTAAATCAAGAGAAAGAATTCATTGCAAAACCTGTTTACCACATGGGGCAGAGAATCGATATCTCTCACATAAATAGAACATCCTTATAAAATTAGTAAGAACAGAAGATGGAAAGATAGGAATGGACAGCTAATGTAAAAAATTAATATGTTTATTTAGTAAACAGTTGAGCTAATTGGTTTCACTAATAATTTTTCTTAAATGCAAATTTAATCTACAAAGACTGTTTTTGGGGAGCCACACCTGCAACATGTGGAAGTTCCTAGGCCAGGGATCAAACCCATATCACAGTTGTAGCCTGTGCCTCAGCTGCAACAATGCCAGGTCCTTAACCCATCGTGCGACGAGGGAACTTCCTACAAAGATTTTTTTGATGATGATGGTTAGATTAGTAATTGATGCCTGGTGCTGTGCAGGCTATGAGGACACTCATGCAGTGTACATGAAAGCATAAGTTGCTACAACTTTTTTGGAGGGGAGATTAAGAAACAGTATGGATCAAAATGAGTAACACCCATTCCCTTTGAACCAGGAAATTCTACTTCCAGGAAATTAATCTTAAGGAAATTATAGAGGAAGCGAGTAAATATCCATGTACAAAAATGTTTACTGTAGCATTGCTTATGTAGAAAAAAAGAATACGACCTAAATATTCATCACTTGTATTAAGTAATGCAGCCATTTACAGGGATGAGAAATTTCTTTGTGCAAAATAGAAAAATATGCATTGTAATGAGTTAAGTGCATCCTACTGAATTTGTAAGTTTTATAATATGTGTTCATTTGGAGTGTACCGTCTATAGACATTGAGTGCTGCCAAAGATCCTTTAGGTCAGAGGTTTATGTGTTATGTGTCAGAGGAAGAAGGTGGAAGTCAAAGCAGTGTACAGAATGTAGGGGAAAATTATTTTTTAAACTTTCATATTTTAAATATAAACAAATGAAAAAGCCAGGATTAGGATTTCCCTTGTGGCTCAGTGGGTGAAGGATCTGGTGTCGTCACTGCTGCTGCTCAGGTTGCCGCTGTGGCATGGGTTCAATCCCTGGTCTAGGAACTTCTGCTTGCTGAGGGTGCAACCAAAAAACAAGCTGGGACCAATACACGCAATCCAGTTACCAAGGGCAGTCTTTTTGGGAGAAGGGCATCCTAGGTTGGGTTCCCAGAAAGCGACTCTTAGGAGGATGCCGGAGGTTTGTTAAGCAGTGCTCTTGGGGTCAGCACCTGTGCAGGGAGGGAGGTCGGAATAGTGGGGCGAAGTGGACCGCTCTGAGGTCTCGGTGACTGTCTCGTCACTCCTGTAGAGTTTCTGAGGCTGGAACAACCTATCAGAGCCGGGCCTTTGACAGTCATTGATGTCATTGGCATGGATTGCCTGGGAAGGGGTCGTGCTCCCACAGGGCTGGCTGTTTTTTGGTAGTTCCTGAAGGTTCTGGACAGTACAGCAGGTTCACCACACAGAGGGGACCTCACTTTTTCTGTAATTTAAAAAATTTGTAATGATACTTACTAGGAAAAGTAATTCTTTCAAAAAAGGAAATGGTTATTAAAGACTTCGGGCTTCCATACTAAATTTTGAGATGACTATTCCAAGTAAAGAAATGTTTGAAAACATCTAAGTTCGGTCCCTATGTGATGACTTATATTTTCAGTTCCAACTAAAATTTGATTTTCGGTGTTCCCATCATGGCTCAGAGGAAACAAATCTGACTGGTATCCATGAGGACACAGGTTCAATCCCTGACCTCACTCAGTGGGTTAAGGATCTGGCATTGCTGTGAACTGTGGTGTAGGTCACAGAGGCGGCTCGGATCCTGTGTTGTTGTGGCTGTGGCGTAGGGCAGCAGTTAGAGCTCCAGTTTGACCGCTAGCCTGGGGGCTTCCATATGCTGCAGTAACAGCTCTAAAAAGACAAAAAAAAAAAAAAAAAAAAATTGATTTTCCCATACCATTAAATTTCTCTTATATAGAGAACCTTATTTTTCGGCAAATTTTCCCAATTTCTTCAAAGTCTTAAGTAGAAAAGTATCTTGGAAGATCACTGGTGTTTAATGGTATTTATTTATTTATTTATTTACTTACTTATTTATTTATTTAGCTAGCTAGCTAGCTAGCTAGCTTTTTAGGGCTGAACTCACAGCATATGGAGGTTCCCAGGCTAGGGCTCGAATCTGAGCTACAGCAGCTGGCCCACGCCACAACCATAGCAACACCAGATCCGAGCCACACCTGCAACATACACCACAGCTCATGGCAACACTGGATCCTTAACCCACAGAGCGAGGCCAGGGGTCAAACCCACAACCTCGTGGTTTCTAGTCAGATTTGTTTCCGCTGTGCTACGATGGGAGCTATTTTTATTTTTTTTTAATGATTTTTATTTTTTCCGTCAGAGCTGGTTTATAGCGTTCTGTCAGTTTTCTACTGTACAGCAAGGTGACCCAGTCACATATACATGTGTACATTCTTTTTCTCACATTATCGTGCTCCATCATAAGTGACTAGATATAGTTCCCAGTGCTATAACCCAGGATCTCATTGCTTATCCATTCCAGAGGCAATAGCTTGCATCTGTTAACCCCAAATTCCCAGTGCCTCCCACTCTCTCACCTTCCTCCTTGGCAACCACAAGTCTGTCCTCCATGTCCATGAGTTTCTTTTCTGTGGAAAGGTTCATTTGTGCCACATATTAGATTCCAGATATAAGTGATATCATATAGTATTTGTCTTTCTCTTTCTGACTTACCTCACTTAGTATGAGAGTCTCTAGTTTCATCCATGTTGCTGTGAATGGCATTATTTTGTTCTTTTTTTATGGCTGAGTAGTATTCCATTGTGTGTATATACCATATCTTAATGGTAATAATTTAAAGACAGTGTTTTCTCATCTTAGAAGATGTACCTCTGTGGAAGCAAATGTTGGACCTGTTGACAGGTTGTTCCAGAGTTGAACCACTCTTCCTGTGAGTCTTAAAACTCTATTCTACCCGTAGGCACAACTCCAGATGTTCCGAGCTCAGTGGATGTTTGAACTCGCCCCAGGTGGAAGCTCGAGCAGTGTAGAAACTCGACCTTGCACAGCATCAAGAGGCTCTCTGCTGAAAGCAACAGATACCAAAGGAAAGCAGGAACTGGCAAAAGAAGAAAAGTTAAGTGTTCTGGGCATCGTACTCAGGAAGATTTTGACAGTGAATCGGTCCCTCATGACATCTTGTAGGTGTTTGGATGGTACACTCCTTTCCGCGGGTACACAGGCCTGATGGACCTCTTTGGTAACGCACACACTCCTGAGATTTCCTTGGTCTCTAGAAGATAGATATCTCAGAATTTATTAACAGAAGCCCAAAGGGGGAGAAATTTCTTCTGACAACTTCCCCTAAGTCTTAATGCAGTAATGCTTTTTTTTTTTTTTTTGTCTTTTTAGGGCCGCTCCCCAGGCATATGGAAGTTCCCAGGCCAGGGTCGAATCGGAGCTGTAACTTCCTCCCTACACCACAGCCAGAGCAACTCGGAATCCAAGCCGCGTCTGCTACCTACACCACAGCACACGGCAGTGCCGGATCCTTGACCCACTGAGCGAGGCCAGGGATCAAACCTGCAACCTCATGGATGCTAGTCAGATTCGTTAACCACTGAGTCATGACGAGAACTCCCCTCATTACTTTTTAATTTTAGCAATTTTGTATGTGTGTGGTGATCCATCCTTGCGATTTTAGTTTGTTTCTCCCTGACGGCTACAACTGTTGAATACCTTTTCCTGTGCTCTTTCCCATCTTTGTAGCCCCCTCTACGAAATATCCGTTTGTCTTTCCTAATCAGGTTGCTCGTGTTTTTACTGTTGAATTTTTAAAAGTTCTTTACATATTTCCAAATCCAAGTCCTTTGTTGAATATGTTGCTTATAAATTCTTTCTGTTTGTAGCTTGTCTGTACATCCTTGTAACAGGAAATTTCCCAGAGGAAAAGTTTTTAATTTTGATGAGGTTCGGTTTATCAGTTTTTTCTTTTGTAAACTGCTTTTGTTATCAAGTGTAAGAACTACTCTCCTAGTCCTAGGTCTCCAAGATTTTCTTTCTTTCTTTTTTTTTGCCTAAAAGTTTTAAAGTTTTATATGTAAGTTCTTGCCCCACTTTCGAGTTCCTTTTTACATAAGCAGTGAAGTTTAGGTTGAAGTTCATTGCTTTGCCCGTGGATGTATAGCTATGGTAGCACCAATTACTCGAAATACTAGCTTTCCACCACCTGTACTCCTTTTTAATACAGATTTTCAAAAATTATTTTGCACTTATTTTTATAGGCTCGCGAACTCTTCCTAAAAGCAGTAGAAGAAGAGCAAAATGGAGCTCTCTACGAAGGTAACAGCTCAGGGCCCAGGATCATTGCGTTGTGACATTTCTGAATAATATCTCTTTGTTACCGACCAATTTGATTTTATTTTTTTACTAGAATATATTTGGTATAGAACATCCGTCTCCTTATATGGGAAAGTGTTTTCTGAAAACTCAGAAATGAAAACTGTGTTTTCAGATAACTCATCTCTTTCCAAGAAAATACTGCTGGGAAACATCATCATATCTGTAGGATGAGTAAAATAACCTTTTTCTACATTGAGAGTTTAGTATTTATTAATTCTTCATTAGTAGAGAGTTAAAAATAGGGAGTTCCCTGGTGATTCAGCAGGTTAAGGACGTACTGTTGTCACTTCTGTGGCTCTGGTTACGGCCCTGGTACAGGTTTGATCCCTGGCCTGGGAACTTCCTTGTGGCATGGGCGTGGCCAAATAAAAGATAGTTTTAAAAATATTGTTACTCATTGGAAAATAGTGCTGCTCCTTTGACAGGTGAAAGTTATTTCAGAGTAGGGGACTATAAAAGATAGATTGAGGAACGTATGTGTGTTTTCTGAATTCTAGTTTATATTATACAGGAAGGAATAACCTTCATCCTTCACTGTCTCTCTTATTAGGCCGGTAGAAGTGTGTAAGTAGGAGTTTCTGCTGTGGCACAGTGGGTTAAGAAACCGACTGCAGCGGCTCAGGTCGATGTGGAGGTGCAGGTTCAATTCCCAGCCAGGGTCATTCCCATCATGGCCCAGCAGAAACCAATCTGACTAGTATCCATGAGGATGCAGGTTCAATCCTTGGCCTCACTCAGTGAGTTAAGGACCCAGCGTTGCCGTAAGCTGTGGTGTAGGCCAGCAGCTGTAGCTCCGATTTGAACCCTAGTCTGGGAACCTCCATATGCCATGAGTGCAGCCCTAAAAAGACAAGTAAGTAAATTAATTAATTAATTTAAAAAGAAGTCCCCCAGCAAGGCTCTGGCATTGCTGCAGCTGTAGCGTAGGTTGCAGCTTGTGGCTGGGATTCAGTCCCTGGCCTTGGGACTTCCATATGCTGTGAGCGTGGCCATAAAAAAGAGAGAAAGAAAAAGAAAGTTGTGAGTAAACGAGGTGACAGGACTGTCTGCCAGGTTACGCTTGTCATTTTGCGATAGAAAAGCTAGTCATTGGGGCATGGGGAAAAAGGCTTGTGCTTGAATTGTTTAAAAATGTCCCTCTCCATGATGTTTTCAGAATTACTTCATTTATTTGTAAGTTCCTTCTAGTGGTGTTTTCACTTGGAGTTAATAAAAGGGCCCATAACGGTGGCACCCCTCCATAGTTGGTATTAGCTTGCGAGCCCCCTGTCCCCACGCGGTATGACTCGCCCAGACTCAGCTGAGGGGCATCATCTGCGGGCGAAGAGCTAGTCGGCCTGTGCAGCCCCGAGGTCTGTGGTCTGTGTCTGCAGCAGAGATGGCTCAGGGTCCCAGTTCTAAACTGCCTGGCCAGGAGAGTCATTAAAAAACAGGTGGTAAAGGTTAGTTAGCTAAATTAGAGGCAGCGGAAAAAAAATTTAAAAATTAAAAAAATTGAATAAATTAGCGTCAGCGGGTCCAAGGGAAGTGGCTTTGAAGAATAAATTCCCCAAAACTCTTTTTACTCCACTCCCGAGGAAGCATTTGATTTTCCTCAACTCTACATCCTAGAAAGAAATTTGCCCAAAGTTTGCTTTTGTTGGGGTGACAGCGATGGCATTTTCAAAGCTCCAAAAGAGATAACCACATATGACGGCTTCTAGCAATACACACAAGAGGCTGCGGAAAAGATGGGCTAACAGATGAGTAAAACGCAATGTCTTAGGTTAACATAAGAGCTTTAGAAAAAGATCGTTTCTGAACAGTAAGCTTGGGAAATAAATTTGTTCACTGAACTGCTGCATGTAGAAAAAGGGAATTTGGCTGTTTGTAAGAAAGTTACCAAATTAAACCACAGTTGAGGGTAATCAAAGGAAATGACAAAAATTTGTGGTCATAGCTAATTTAGCTTTATTTCTTCTTTTAGCCATCAAGTTTTATCGTAGGGCTATGCAACTTGTACCTGATATAGAATTCAAGATTACTTATACCCGGTCTCCAGATGGTGATGGCGTTGGAAACAGCTAGTGCGTATATAATTTGATAGACAGTAATATATAGAGTTTGTTAAAGTTAAGCGTCTTTGCCCTGTTGACTCTTGACATGATAAGAAGATGGTGGTAATTCTGTTAAGTTATATAGTCTTTAGTATAAAGACTTATTTATAAAGTTGCAGAAGTTTTTTTAATTAGGGGAATTTTAAGATTAAAGTATTCTAATGCACATTTTAAACAGATGTAACAAAAATAAGGTGATGAAAGAGTTTTGTTTTGTTTCATTTTTCAGTAAAAGCAAAGATTATTGAAAGGAGTAAAACAAAGGACACGTTTCAACATTCTGAAACCTGTATAAAGTTAAAACTATTAAAATGTAATCAAGCCAGAGCTGAAAAATGTTCAGAATGCTTGAACTTGGGTACATGGGGCTTCTTTATGCTAGTCTTTCTCCTTTTGTATCTGTATGAAACTATACATTTTTGAAAAGGCTTTTTATTAGGGAAATAGTGGACTCCAGCCAGACTTTGTTGTAGAGAGAATGTTGTTAAGACTGTAACATTTGTTGAAAAGCACAGGGGCAGGATATGGACGCTGCTAAAAGAAACCACCTTCATGACATAGATGCCACTGGCATCAGAGTCATGGAGTGACATAGACGGTTTATATGGACACAGATAAAGAGAATGTATTTTTAAGCCAATACTTTTGAGGCTGTTTGTAAATTACATTGTATTGGCTTAATGAGATATTGTATTAGTCATTATTCTATTACCTCTATCATGAAGCAGTTAATACCTTTATCGATAACTGATGCAGATTGCCAATGCTTTTGTAACTGCTTGCAGTATTAACAGTTAAGCTTTGATTAAGCCATATTAAAAATATCCTAACGAAGTCAGTATGTATTGCCTGTTTGAACTCTGGGGCTAATAATATTGTTCACCAAATTCAGTTTAAGTGCACGAGGTAGATCATACTCCAAAGGGCTCCTTTGAGCTTTTTCTGAGCCTTGTTTAAATTTGAGTCGAGTTTGGAGTTCCTGTCGTGGCTCATCGGTTAGTGAACCCGACTGGTATCCATGAGGATGCGGGTTTGGTCCCTGGCCTTGCTCAGTGGTTTAAGGATCTGGCATTGTCATGAGCTGTGATGTAGGTTGCAGACACGGCTCGGATCCCACATTTGCTATGACTGTGGCATAGGCCGGCATAGGCTGGTGGCTACAGCTTTGATTAGACCTCTAGCCTGGGAACCTCCACATGCCAAGGGTGTGGCCCCAAAAATAAATAAATAATAGTAGAGTCATTTAGGCCTAGCCCTTAGCCAGTTTTAGAAATAAATGCCAGGTGCTGTTAAGAAAGTTTGTACTAAAACATTAAAGAAGCTTTTCTTTCTCTCCTGTCCCATTGTGCAAACCCAGATGCTGTGAAAGTTCTTTAAGGTTACAGTTGTTTATTTTCTTAGCAGATCTGCTAGGCCCTAGTCTCTGCCCGGGTTGTCTGTTTTCTGTAAAGTCAGTAGCAGAGGAGTTCCCTGGTGGCACAGTGGGCTAAGGATCTGACATTGTCACTTCTGTGGCTCCTCAGGTCACTGCTGTGGCGCGAGTTCGATCCTTAGCCCAGGAACTTCCACATGCCACAGGCATGGCCAAAACAAAATGAAAAATAAATTTAAAAAATTAATTTGTGGATGCTGCCAAGATTTTAAAATTTACATATTTTCCTCTTTAAAGGTAGGGTGGTAAGGCACATATATTAGAAAACCCTTGGCAAGTAAGCACCTCAGATGATGTCTGTATATTTGATTTTTATCCAATTCGAATGGATTGTGATCACTTAAAAGGCTATATTTATATAAGATTTTAAAAAATCAGTTGAAATTACACTTTTTACTAATTCTCAAACTCTACTTCACCAGAAAACTAATTCATTATGACTCAGTGCCTTTAGTGAAAAATCCTGATTCTTTCTCTGGGAATTAAGATTGCTGAAGCTTTTTGCAAAGCAGGGCCACCTCTCGTCAGGAAAATCGGTAGTAAGAAGTTTGCTTGTAGATGACTTTTTCTAAAGCAGATTTGAAAGTGCTGTGGAGAGTGTGAGTAGACTGGGGCACTGAGCTTGCTCGCCTCCCTTCTTAGCATCGAAGATGAAGATGAAGATGAGGACAGCAAGACGGCGGACCTCCTGGCCTACTTCCAGCAGCAGCTTACCTTTCAGGAGTCTGTGCTCAAACTGTGTCAGCCTGAGCTCGAGAGCAGTCAGACTCACATCTCAGGTGTGACTTCATGCCCGTGGTAACTCAGGGGAAAGACTGTACCTTAGGTTTCAGTTCTCCAGGCTTATAAGTTCAGATAACGTTCAGACACTAGTTCTAGTTCAAAATGCGGGGGGCGATCTAGTTATAACTCATCTGTATTGCCGATAAGCTTTTGAAGGTCTGCAGCTGAGCAGAGTTTGCAGCACAGTTGTTCCAGGATACTGTTCTTTTTCCAGTGACGACCTAAGAGGGTGAATGCCTGAGTGGTCGGGGCCGCCCTGAAGCAGTTGAAGGAACATTGCACTTCAGCCAAGTTGGACAGTAGTCCTGAGAGGCTGAGTGTTTAAAAAAAATTTTTTTTTTCCTTTTCATATGTTAAATATTTTTCCTTAGTTACGAAACCTCTCAGAGGAGAACAATTCCAAGTTTTCAAGGAGATGAAACTAACTTTTTAATGTTATAGTAAATGCAGTACGGATCACATAGCACATGTACATACTGCTTTTCTAAAGTTTATTTTTATATGTCTTGATGGCATAGTGATCTGAGGGAAAGAGGCACTGTATAAAAGCTTTGGATCTGTTCTAGACTGAAAAAAGAAATACATTTGTGTCTTTAGGTTAAAAACCATTTATTACTTTTGGGGAGCTAAATATGCTTGTGCTGCAGCTCTGAGCAGTACTAAAGGTACAGTTTATAAAATGTTAGGAAGACATGAAGGTAGTGGCACTGGCAACGTGACAGTAGAATGACACAGAGTCACTGAGAGGTTGGTTTCTCTTGCAGTGCTGCCGATGGAGGTGCTAATGTACATCTTCCGATGGGTTGTGTCGAGCGACTTGGACCTCAGATCATTAGAGCAGTTGTCACAGGTGTGCAGAGGATTCTATATCTGTGCCAGGTACTTAACTTTTTTTTTTTTTTTCCTTAAAGCAACTCAGGCAACATTGAAAAGGGCATTATTGTCTTTTACCAATTTTGATAAAAGAATTTGATATTTTGTGTAAAAGCTTACAATGAGCAGTTTGGCTAAGCCATATTTAGATGAGTTTCTCAACCAGCTTTGCAGGTAATGGCCAGAATGCATTAGGTTTCCAAGGTGTGCAATACTATGTAAAACAGACATATTATGTCCATGGGGTAGTTTGCATACTAGCTTAGCAGATGTGGAAAAAGAATTATGCTAGGAAAATATGCTTGTCATTTTCACAGTAGCTGTAAACCCATTAAGTGGTAGTGATTTAAATTTATGATTGCACTAGAATCTTCTTTTGGCTCATTAAAAGTTATCCTAAAAATTCTTAGAAACATACGACCTACCAAGACTGACTGAATTAGGAAGAAATAGAAAATCTGGAAAGACCAGTTACTGATACGGAGATTGAATTGGGATAAAAAAAATCTCCCAACAAAGAAAAGCTGAGGCCTAGATGGCTTCATGGGTGAATTTTATAAAACATATTAAAGAATTGACACCAGTCCTTCTCAGATGCTTCCAAAAAAGTCAAAGAGGTGGGAATACTCTCAAACTCACTATACATGGCCACTACTGGAAAAGGAGACTATAGGCCAGTGTTCCTGATGAATACAAATGTAAAACTTCTCAGCAAAATGCTAGTAAACCACATTCATCAGCACACTAAGAGGATCATTTATTACCATCAAGTGGGATTTATTCTTCTACCCAAATTGGCGTGTGGCTTACCACATTAAAAAGGTGAGAGAGAATCATAGTCACGGCTAAACAAAATAAAAGGGTAAATTAAAAAAAATTTGTGGATGCTGCCAAGATTTTAAAAATTACATGTTTTCCTCTCTAAAGGTAGGGTGGTGAGGCACATGTATTAGAAAACCCCTGATAAGTAAGTACTTCAGATGATGCCTTTATATTTTATTTTTACACAATTAGAATGGATCATGGTCACTTAAAAGGATTACCTTTCATCTTATTAATGTGACTTCTGAATATATATCCAAAAGAAATGAAAAAACTGATTGGAAAAGATATCTGCACCGCAATGATCATAGCAGCATTTTCCCTTTTTGGTGGGGGGGAAGTTGCAGGTAAGGCATATGGAAGTTCCCAGGCTAGGGGTCGAATGGGAGCTGCAGCTGCTGGCCTACACCACAGCCGCAGCCACGCTGGATCCTTAACCCACTGAGCGAGGCCAGGGATCAAACCCGCATCCTCAGGGATATTAGTCAGGTTTATTTCCACTGGCCACAGCAGGAACTCCCCATAGCAGCATTATTTACAATAGGCAAGACATGGAAACAACCTAAGTATCCATGGGTGGATGAATGGATATATGAAAAAAAGTTATCCTGTACTTTTAAAATCTTGCTATGTGAAGAATAATTAATAGTTTAGTGTAACATTGACAAGCAATCTTTTATGTCTTACAGAAGAATATATACTTAGTCCTTAGCATCTAGAACTTTTTTCCTTTTTTTTTGTATTTTTAGGGCCACATCCGTGGCATATGGAAGTTGCCATATGGAAGGGGTCATATCGGAGCTGTATTTGCCGACCTACACCACAGCCGCAGCATTGTGGATCTGAGCTGCATCTGCGACCTGCACCACAGCTGATGGCAATGCTGGATCCTTAACCCACTGAGCGAGGGCAGGGATCGAACCCAAGTCCTCCTGGATCCTAGTCGAATTTGTTGCCACTGAGCCACATGGGAAACTCCCCCTAGAACTTTTTTATAACGTTAGTTCTTAAAATTTAGATGCGTTATTTTTATGTTTTATTCATGTATTTATTCACGTATGTATGTATGTATTTATATACATACATATATATATACTTTTTTAGGGCCGCACCCACAGCATGTGGAGGCTAGGGGTCCAGTCAGAGCTACAGCTGCTGGCCTACGCCACAGCCACAGCAACGCAGGGTCTGAGCCACATCTGCGACCAACACCTACACCACAGCTCACAGTAACGCCAGATCCTTATCCCACTGAGCGAGGCCAGGGATTGAACCCGCAATCTCATGGTTCCTAGTCGGATTCATTTCCACTGCGCCACAATGGGAACTCCAATGCGTTATTTTTAAATAACATAATTTCATTCGGAGTCTGTTGGGTCAAACATTGGAATTGATTGAAGCCTTTGTTTTCTGGTGATCTCTGTGCATTTCTGTTTAGCAGGTAAACACCTAGTGAATTGACCCAGCCTTTTGAAATTGGGGTTTCTAGCCCTGTCCCTCCAGTAACTTTTCTTTCAGTTATTCTTGAGAAAACATTATAAAAAGGAAACCGATTAAGAAAACAAATTTTCAAGGCTAGGATAAAGCTTAGTTATACACCTATTTGAAGAAAACATTTTAAGGACACAGTGCATCATAAATTTGGGGGTGAGGGCATTTTTCTCTTTTTGCACTCTGGCTTGGATGTAAGTAGTTCTTACGTCTTTAAACCTGGGTGCTACTGATGGGGTTAAAATTATTTTAAGCCGTATTGGAATCATGTGCATCTCAGGACATCTTTTGCTTTGCTTTTTGCACTAATCCCATAACAACGTCTCCTTGGTGCTACCTTCAAAATTTATGTCCGGTCCGACTCGCACTGTTTCTCCAGTTCCCACTGGGACTCAGCCACTGTTGGGCCTGCTCTGCTTTATGTCCTTGGCATTCTTTATTGTCTCTGGCCTTCCACTGTTCTTACGCCCCCTGAGCATATTCTCCGTTAATCACCAGAGCGATCTTTTAAAAGCGTGAGTCCTGCTCTGCGTCCTCCAGTGGTCTCCACGTCATTCAGCAGCCACTCCTGCCCACCTCTTCTCCCAGGTAGTCTGCACTTCACCTTGGCACTTTGCTGCAACCGTGTGAACCTTTTGCTCCTTCTTGAGCACACCAGCCAAGCTCCAGCCTGAGGGCCTTGCGTGCGGTGGCTTCTGCCAGGAACCTTCCTCATCACCATACATACCTGCCCAGAAAAAAGTAGTCTCCGTTTCCCCGTTCCCATCATCCTTGTCTTTTTACCCTGATTTGTTTAGCTTTGTTCTAAGCACACTACCTGAAATTTCTCTCTCTTCATTTTCTTGTTTTTGTTTGCTTTCCCAGTAAAAGAGCAGAGCCTTTGCCCTGTCCGTCTGTCTGCCCCTGTCGCTAGGACAGTGCCTGGCAGGCCCTCAACCAGTATTGCTGATAGAACTTGTCTGGTAGGAAGACTGTTTCCTGTGTCTGAGTCCCTAGAGAGACTAAGCCTGTTATGTATTCTGACGCTGTGCTTTTGTTACCTAGAGACCCTGAAATATGGCGTTTGGCCTGCTTAAAAGTTTGGGGCAGAAGCTGCATGAAGCTTGTTCCCTACACCTCCTGGAGAGAGATGTTTTTGGAAAGGCCCCGTGTTCGGTTTGATGGTAAGTTGAACTCTTGAGAGAAATTGTGGTCTGTTGTGCTGATTTTGATAAAGACACTGTCTTCATTTTCTATAGCAGACCTGTGTACTGTAAGCATATGTTAAAGAAACCACAGTAGAAATAAGCTGGAAACGTGTTGCCTGATTGTAATATTGAGTTGTCTGTTGTATTGTTTTTTGAAAATCTGTTTCCATGTACAGGCGTGTATATCAGTAAAACCACATACATTCGTCAAGGGGAGCAGTCTCTTGATGGTTTCTACAGAGCCTGGCACCAAGTGGAATATTACAGGTACAACTGTAGTAAATTGAGAGAGTGAAAAATTCTCTCTCTCCAAGTATTAGTTCCTTAGTCATTGGACATCTGTTCTTTGTGGCTTCTGCATTTGTCCACAGACTGGCCCTCAGTATTTTTATCCAGGGTTACAACAGGCACTGCAACTCAAAGAACCAATAGGTGAAAGTAAATCACTTAATTCGTCCTGGCCTCCAAATTTCGGAATTACTTCCTACTCTAGAGCTCATCCTTGTCTTCTGCGCTTTTCAGAGAGCTGGTGCTCAGCCTCACTGTTCCCAAACACCACTGTCCTCGATAAACCCGTTAAGCAGTATTAACTGCTGGTGATGTCATTGGGCCTCAGCTTTGTTTGACATTAATTAGTACTTCAGGGAAAAAGACCCAAAACTTGAGCAGATGTCTAATCCCTTTTGCTTTTATTCAGTGAGTGAAAGTAAAAGTTGCACGGTTCCCTCTAAGGATGGTAATAAAAGGCTTCGCCTCTCTGCCGCCCGCCTTAGAGATCGCATGCGTTTCAGTGATATGGTGCCAGTTCTTTGGCCCATGGTATTTCCATTTGGGTTTCACAACTGTAAACGAGTCGAGGTGCCAGTGAATCAGGACATGCTTTATATTTCCATGGTGTCCTGGGTCTCTCTTCCTGGCTACACAGGTACATCCGATTCTTTCCGGACGGCCATGTGATGATGCTGACCACGCCCGAGGAGCCCCCGTCCATCGTTCCGCGTTTAAGAACCAGGAATACCAGGTAGTGTGTCTCTCTGTCGTTTTCTATCCAGTCCGCGTCTCCGGAGGTAACTGGCAGATTGTATGATTGTTAAGTATTAACTGGGCGATTAAAGAAGCCATCATCCAGCACTTGTGAAAAATACCACCCCCTGGCCCGTCCTTCAGCAGGTCTGGAACCTTGGGAACTAGGTGTGGTGTGTGCTCACCTCCTAGCCAGTCTAAACACTTCTAACCCATGACTGTCCATTGCTTAAATAAATGCGGATAACTAAATGTTAGACCTAATGTGTATGTTTTTAATTTTTAGAACTGATGCAATTCTACTGGGTCATTATCGCTTGTCACAAGATACAGACAATCAGACCAAAGTATTTGCTGTGATAACTAAGAAAAAAGAAGAAGTGAGTATGCAAAGAAGGGTGGGCAGTTTTCTTTTGATTTCTGTACCCTGCTTGCTCACACATTCTTGATCAGGAAGGATAAAATACACTGTTTCATAATTTATACAGTTACACAAAATTTGCCTTAATAGCCTGTCTCTGAAAAGAGCTGGAGGGTTTTCTAAAGTGTGGTTATTTTTTTTATTGGATCAATTTATTTGTTCTTCTCTAAGTTTCCTTTTCTGGTCCAGGTTTTTTTTTTTTTTACACATGAAATGTAAAGCCAAAAAATCCTCTGAAATAACCAGTACAATTATATCTGAATATCTTTTCAGCTGTTCTCATTTTGAATCATAGGTTTTCTTGCTAAATCGTCACAAGGATATTTTGTAGAATTTCAGTCTCTACTGGAAATAAGCTAAAGTGAGATCATTTCCTTCTTGTTCTTGCAAGAGGAAAAAAAAATGCCAAGCAAATAGGACGGTTGAGTTATTCCACCCCAGAAAACCTCAAACTCTCTTCACAGATGAAGGGCCTAATTTTTTTCACCACCTCTCTCCATGTGCAGTTTTCTCAGTCCTGGTTAAAAACCATAGTGCCCAGCAAATCAGTTGTGAGTTAGCTGGAATAGACTTGCCTATTGTTTTTATAATTGATGCAGTTTTTTAAAGTTTATTGAAGTATAGTCAGTAGAACTGATATAGTTTTTGAACAAAGTTTCTCTTGTGTTAAAGCCTCCCCTGTGCCCCACCCCCGCCCAGCGCCCTGTATGCGACTAGTTTAGAGCAGGGTTTCATCAGTGAGTCCTGTTGCCTTGTGGCCCTCAGCTGTGGCTTCTCTGGCTTCTAGAATTGGGACAGAAACGCTTGCTGTCAGTGGGATCTGTGAGTTCCCTGAGGTCAGAGGTGGTGGGGCCTGAGTTGTTTCGGTTTTGTCTAATAAAAGAGTTTAGGACCTAACTCCCATGCTGGCCACCAGCTTTCTCTTCAGAATATGACATAGTGGAACCTTGCATGGTGTCCACACTCTTGTGCGTTGGCAGTATTTGCAGAACGGTTGATTCTAGCCTACCATGTCACATCTGTTTCTCCGTCGACTCTTACTATTATGGCAGAAGGGTAAGTTATGCTCTGGGCTTTTTCTGGAGCCTTCACCAATTTATCACTTTCCTCTTTAAACATTCCCAAGTGTTTTCGAGTAGAAGGAAGTACAAGGCTTAGAGACGGGGGTTTTAGTTCCCATCCCTGACCTTGACCCTTGGCTGCCTGCCGTGGTCCTCATCCCAGCAGCCGTGACATGGCAACCATGTGGTCACACGTCACATCACACCTGGGGTGGTTGTGACGATTGAGATGATGGTGGTGGAGGGAAAAGCCTTCTGCTTTTAGAGGCCTTAGCACTTTTCCGGGCACTCATACACCGAGACAACTCTTCACTGTGCGCGGGGGTCAGGTAACTTGCGGCGTTGCCCTCGGACCCTGGCTGAGTCGTCTGTGGGAGTCGTAGCTCATCCATCTGTCTCTGTCGCGAAGTGAGGCCTCATTGTTGTTCACGCACTTCTTCTTTTACAGAAGCCACTTGACTACAAATACAGATATTTTCGCCGTGTCCCTGTACAAGAAGCAGATCAGAGTTTCCACGTGGGGCTGCAGCTGTGTTCCAGTGGCCACCAGAGGTTCAACAAGCTCATCTGGATACATCACTCTTGTCATATTACTTACAAGTAGGCACATGCAAATAACAGTCCCAGGGTTACAGAGTGGCTGTGCCCCTCCATCCGGCCAAGGGGACTCTCACATAGGGTTTGGTTCCTCAGAGTTAAGGCTCCATTACAAAGCAGAACCACAGGGTAAGACTCCCGCAAACCAAGACAGCAGCCACCTTGGGAAAAACTAAAAGTGGGCCAGGTAATGTACATTGGTAAAACCCCGTGTTTGTCAAGGGGAACCATCTCTTGATGGTTTCTGTGAGCCTGGCACCAAGTAGAATATTACAGGTACAACTGCAGTAAACTGAGTGAGTGAGAAATTCTCTCTCCAACTATTAGTTCCTTAGTCATTGGATATCTGTTCTTTGTAGCTTCTGCATTTGTCCACAGAATGGCCCTCGGTGTTTTTATCCAGGGTTATAAGAGGCACGGCACTCAAAGAACCAATAGGTGAAGTTAAATCAGTTGCTTTGTCCAGCCCGGCACCGGTGGGAGCGAGGGTGGGCACCTCCACTGTGAGGTCGAGAGCCACCTCCACGAGTGGGACGGGCTCAGCCACTAAGCTGTCCGCCTGTGACTTCATTCATTGACATACTCAAGGCAGTTGTAAAAAAAAAAAAAAAAGCAGCTCTCTCCCACATTTCAGTCTTAACTATTTTTCACTAGTTTATCCCCACGGATTATACACAGATTTAAAGTAAATTGTAGTTAGAAGAGTAAGTCTGCTAAAAAGATCCCATGTGAGAGTTCCCATCATGGTTCAGCAGTTAACAAATCTGACTAGCATCCATGAGGATGCAGGTTCGATCCCTGGCCTCGCTCAGTGGGTTAAGGATCCGGCGTTGCCATGAGCTGTGGTGTAGGTCACAGACGCGGCTCAGATCCCTCGTTGCTGTGGCTGTGGTGTAGGCCGGCAGCTACAGCTCTTAATTCGACCCCTAGCCTGGGAACCTGCATATGCCACAGGTGCAGGCCTAAAAACCAAAAAAAAAAAAAATCTGCTCTTTGTCCTCTGGAGTTAGGATCAACTTAGATGAAATAATTCATGATGAACAGATGAGGGTGTGTGCCGACAGAACGGTGCAGAAAAGAGTAGAATAAAGGAATTAGGAAGGTGAAATATCAGTCATGTGGATACTGCCGTGACCTGTTGTTAGGTTTGAGAAGATATTGGTGGGTGACCGAGGGTCTCCACTGCATCCCCAGTTCTGAGAGGCGGGTCGTGAGGTCACCTTCCGTTGGCTGGCCTACTTCACGGCCTCAACCAGGTTGTCAAACACTTTCTGGATCACATTTCCACCTTCTGAGTAACTTCCCACACGTCTGGAAGGTCCCGGCAGCTGAGAAAGAGCATTTTTCTCTCTTCTCACCCTTACTAACCAGTCCTGCCATCTTTGAATAATCTGTGAAGTGCCAACTCTTTTTTCTTTTCAAACAAAGAAACCAAACCTGGAAGTAGGACCAAGCAAAAGAAAAGTATATTTTAGGAGAAAAAAATGACATTATTTGTAACTGCTCGTGATCATTTTGACTTTGTTATAATGTTTATAAATTCACTGGAATTTTCTGTTCACTTCTTTTTTTTTTTTTTTCTTTTAGGAGAAAATAGAAGGTTGTGGTAGTATAGCTCATTACCTGCTTTCTCCCAGTATGAAATTATGCCGTTGATCATGCAGATATTAAATCATTACATTCTCTCTGACATTATAATTCTTTTAAAAATACATTTTAATGAGAACCTTAAAATGTTTCTCACCTTTAATTTAGGAATCTGTTCAAGGTGTAATAAAAAATATCATAACATTTTTTTAGCTGCACCTGCAGCATGAGAAAGTTCCTGGGCCAGGGATCAAACCCATGCCACAGCAGCGATGCCAGATCCTTAACCCGCTGCACCACAAAGGAACTCCACAAAAGTTTGTTTTTGTTTTTGGTTTTGTTTGGACTTTCTGTCTTTTTTTTTAGGGCTGCACCCCCGGCATGTGGAAGTTCCCAGGCTAGGGCTCCAATCGGAGCTGCAGCTGCTGGCCTACACCACAGCCACAAAAACGCCAGATCCAAGCCTCATCTGCGACCTACACCACAGCTCATGGCAGTGCCGGATCCTTAACCCACTGAGCGAGGCCAGGGATTGAACCCGCAACCTCATGGTTCCTAGTCGGATAAGTTTCTGCTGCGCCATGACGGGAACTCCCCCAACAGTATTTTAAACTGTCAAATATTGAAAACAACCTATGTCTCCAATAAAAGGGGAATTAAGTAAATTATAGTTATAAGCAGACAATGAAATGTTATGCAGCCACAAAAAAGTCTTTCTGAAGAGTATTTAACGATGTGAGGAAATGCTTATGTCATAATGTTTTAAAAAGCAGGATTACCAGAGGCTTGTGATCTCAAGGGTAAAGCCCGATAGCAAGGTTGAAATGCTAGGAAGAAACACTTCACGCGGCTCTATCTGGGTGGTGGGATGATGCGTGATTTTTCTTTACACCTTTCTAAATTTTTCAGAATTCCTATAATTCACATATTATTTGGAATTGACTAAGAGATGAGTTAAAAATAAGAAAGGCTAAAGCCTAAAATAACCCCCCTTCCTCCCAGAAATTGGCAAGGATTTGAAATGAGTTGAAATCTTGTAATGATGGATTGTGTGCTTTCTTTCCAGATCCACTGGAGAGACGGCAGTCACAGCCTTCGAGATGGACAAGATGTACACGCCCCTGCTGTTCGCCAGGGCGAGGAGCTACACTGCCTTCTCCGAGAGGCCGCTGTAGCACCTCGCGTCCGCCCCCGCCACGATGCATGAGTAAGAGGAGAGAGAGAAACAGAGCACCTAAGTTATAAGTGTACATATATATATATAAATATATATATATGGAATTGGAACTTATTTTACATTGTTGGAGTTCTTTCAAGAAGAGTATAAATTGATTATTTTTTTTATTTAAAGGGATAGTTGATTCTTGAGGTGTTTGTTTTGAAATTAACAAGCTGAAAATCACATGTTGGAGTACATTTATGTTGTTTAAAAAAAAAAAAACATGAGATTTAAATCATGGCCTTTTTCAAGCAAATTTCTGAGCCGATTTCTGTCCCGTAAGTCGTCTTCGCCTGGTCAGCCCCATATCTAAATGCATCAGGGAAACATCTCAGCACGACATAGCGTCTTTTCACTAAAGGCTCAAAATGTGAACACATCTTTTGGATTTGTTTGAAACTGTTTGACCAATAAAGATCATAAATAAATGTTTCTTTCAAGAAAATATATTTGGATGGCCTTTTTTAAGTAGCAAAGTATTAAACAGTCCTACAGTGGCCAGCAGAGTCTTAAGAATCAATCAACGCCTCTTTGGTCTGTTCCTGTTGCCACAGCCTATGGTGTCTGTACCCCAACCCCATCCAGGTGCCCCTACAGATGCTTGACACTAAGTGAGAAGGGGTGTACCCCTTGAGACCAGAACTTTTTTTTTTTTTTGTCTTTAGGGCCACACCCACGACATATGGAGGTTCTCAGGCTACGGGTCAAATCGGAGCTACAGCTGCCGTACTACACCACCGGGACAGCAATGCCAGATCTGAGTGGCATCTGCAACCTACACCACAGCTTACGCCAGCACCGGATCCTTAACCCACTGAGCAAAGCCAGGGATTGAACCGACATCCTCACGGATACTAGTCGGGTTTGTTAACCGCTAAGCCACTACGGGAACTCCCAGACCAAAACTCTTGAGCGAGCCCAGATGGTCACCTTGGTTCCTCACAGAAATCGCAGTTTCTCGCCCTGTTCAGCTGGCCACAGAGATGGGTGAGCCAAAATGGAAGCTAACTCCCACTTAATGTTAAGCTCAGCACCTCTGTGAAGCATTCCCTGATTCCAGCAGGAAGTGTTCCTGTTCTGAGTTTCCAAAATACCCTGTGTCCCCTCTATAACAGCAATTATCACATTTTATTCTAATTTTCGTACGTGTTGGCATCCCTCCATAAAACCCTAGTTCTTTGAGGACAGGCACTATTGCTCTTAAATTTCTTTTTTTTTTTTTTGGTCTTTTTGCCTTTATGTAGAGCCGCACCTGCGGCATGTGGAGTTCCCAGGCTAGGGGTCTTAACAGGAGCTGTAGCCGCCGGCCTATATCACAGCCACAGCAACGCAGGATCCAAGCCGCGTCTGCAACCTTCACCACAGCTCACGGCAACGCCGGATCCTTAACCCGCTGAGCAAGGCCAGGGATCGAACCCGCAACCTCATGATTCTTAGTCGGATTCGTTAACCACTGAGCCACGAAGGGAACTCCGCTCTTAAATTTCTGATTCCAAAGCTCTCTGCGCTGCCAACACTAAATAAAATAATCCCTAAGAAGCACCAAACATTCCACCATGCCACCTTTCTTCTCTCAAATGAGTGAAAACACACTTTTGCCACTAGGGGGCACTCTTGCCCACTCTTTTTGCTTCTTAAGAGAGGGAGCTGGTTTTCACATTCACAGGAAAACAAGAGTGTCCCAAATCCTTCTGATTGACCTTCAAGCTGCATGTGATAGGAGCTAAGGTGCCTATCCAAAATGAAGTGAAGTGCCGTCCTGATGACAGTTCCCAAAACCATCCTGCTGAACTTCTCAATAACATGCCAAGGAAGCCCAGTTTTCTTGGCCAGAGCCTATCTGGCCAGTTTATCTTGGCTGTTGGAGAAAACTGAATATCCCGTTTGGAATGAATAAAAAGGGATTCTGGGACCAGTCATCTAGGGTCAGGTTAGGGGGTGGGCAAGGTGGGGAAGGGCACAAGAGAGGCCAGCCTGTCCCCATTTGACATGTGAAGGGCCCAATTTGGGAGCTCCCATTATGGCTCAGTGGTTAACGAATCTGACTAGGAACCGTGAGGTTGCGGGTTCGATCCCTGGCCTTGCTCAGTGGGTTAAGGATCTGGCGTTGCCGTGAGCTGTGGTGTAGGTTGCAGACGTGGCTCAGATCCCACATTGCTGTGGCTGTGGCGCAGGCCAGCAGCTACAGCTCTGATTCGACCCCTAGCCTGGGAACCTCCATATGCTGCAGGTGTGGCCCTAAAATGCAAAAAATAAAAGCTTGTGAGATTGATCTAAGGTTTAACTGACACCAGACACTGTGCGCCTGTGTGTGTGTGTGTGTGTGTGTGTGTGCATGTGTGTGTGCGCGTGTGCGCACGCACGCGTGTGTAACAGATTGACGGGGGATAGTGTGGATAAGCAGCACGTGCTTCTTTCTAACAAAATGGATTTTTGTGCAGACTAACTTTTCTTCCAACACTGAAAATATATCAGCCCAACTGACTGTGTCCAGGTCAAAGGGGCAGTTAGGTTGAAACCTGCTATGTTGGAGTTCCCATTGTGGCACAGTGGAATCAAATCCGACTAGCATCCATGAGGTCATGCGTTCAATTCCTGGCCTCACCCAGTAGTTTAGGGATCCGGTGCTGCCGTGAGCTATGGTTGTAGGTCACAGACGTGGTTTGGATCCAGCATTGCTGTGGCTTTGGCATAGGCTGGCAGCTGCCGCTTCTGTTTGCCCCCTAGCCTGAGAACTTCCATAGGCCCTAAAAAGCACAAAGAAAAAAAAAAGAAACCTGCTATTTAAGCACGGTAGTTATATAGTCAATTTATTGTCAAAATCAGGACACTTTTTAGTGGAAAGAGGAGTGGGTTAATTGCAAGTATTTACACAGACACTCACCATAAGCTGCGTCTGTCTTGGGCAAGTGGGGCTTGACGGTCACTGTGCACCGCGGGCGTTGCAAAGGCCCTACAACCAGCTTTTCATCAGATTTAACTTGGGTTGAAGTTATTTCTTCTGACAGAAAAGGAGAAGATGCCTTTGGCTCCCTAGTGTGTGAGGTGACTGCCGTGGGACCCTGCTAATTTCCCTCCAAATGTCATCAGCTTCTGCATTTGTCCGATGGGGACTTTGGTGTCAGGAATCACCGATAGCACGAAAAGGAGATGAGTTCTGTACGTCCGAGTCTACTGTTTTCACATCTGTCTGGATTCCATCCCCATTTCTTTCACACCTGGCCCGTCGCCTCCAGGTCGCCTCCTGGACCTACGGCCGCAGGTTACTGTGGACAGCTGCTCAGAGATGTCTTCCTTTTGTCTCATGACCTGCATTCCCTCCAAGTGTCTGGCTAGAAGCCAAGCTTCCCGCCTTGTTCCTTCTCTGTTCCCACCCGTGGGGCATCTACTCGGCCCGACCATCTAGAGGAGGGGTTTACTGGAGCACCGTGACATGTTATGGTGCAAAGACCACAAACTGGATCACAGGACCTGAGCTCAGAGCACAGAGCCTGACACATAGTAGGTGCTCGATCAATGGGGCCAAGTCCCAGTCAGATCATCATCATCAGTGCCGACTGGCAGTGGTGGAAAGGCGGCCTCTGTGACCTTCTCTGCCAGCAACATGTCAGAGCAGGAGTTCCCTGCCTGTGGCCCTCGGTTCAAGCCTCCAGCAGTAGATGTTGGTACAATTCAGAGCAAGTGCCAGCCACAGATGCCAGGGCTTCTCTAGACCGAGTTGTTCGGCTGAGCGTCCTTCAGACCTAAACCTGATTCCTTTGAGTCTCTGGGATCCCCGTAGGAAGGAAAGGATCTTAGGAATGAGATCCCAGATCTTACATGAAAGAGTAAGATTTTCCCTTAACACAGAACTTGAAGAGTCAGGTCATGTAAAATGGCAGAAACACCCTGGATGTTGGCCCTGGCTAAGAACTCCCACCCTCACTGGCACATATTATCTTAGTCAAAGTCACTTAACACCCAGAGCCTTCTTTGTAAACTGAGGATAGTGGTAGCTACCTGCAGGGCTGCCATGACAACAAAATACTACACCGCTTAAGCCCTGGCACATGACAGGCCTATTACAGATGGAGACTCTTACTGCCTAGGATTGTCTGAAAGAACAGTAGCGTTCAGATAGATGGGGAGGAGAGCACTATGACTGGAGGCCCCAGAAAGAAGGTTCTGCAATTAAAAATCTTGAAAGAAAAATAAAAGCCCTAAGACTATACTTTTTTTAAATTGAGGTATAGTTGATTTAAGATGTTGTGTTAGTTTCTGGTGGACAGCAAAGTGATTCATTTATACGTACACACACATTCTTTTTCATATTCTTTTCCATTATGGTTTATCACAGGATATTGAATATAGTTCCCTATGCTTGTTGATTATTTTATATACAGTAGTTTGTATCTGCTAATCCCAAACTCCTAATTTATCCCTCCCCCACCCCCTTTTTCCTTTGGTAGCCCTAAATTTGTTTTCAGTGTCTGTGAGTCTGTTTCTGTTGTGTAAATAAGTTCATCTGTTCACAGTGGCTGCACCCATTTTCCTTCCCAGCAGCAGTGGCTGAGGCGGGGGGGGGGAGCGTCTGGGAGAGCTTTCTGCCTCTTGGCCTGCCCTCTGCAGACTGCCAAGCCCTGTGGACACCTGCTCCATCGTGTCATTGAAATGTGAAAGATGAGTTCCAGCCCGATCCTGGGCCACCTAGTTTCATCCTTCTTCATCCAAGACCATTTCTGTTCATGGCTATTCTTTGTCTCCTGGTCAAATCCAGCCTCAGCTATTGCGTCAGTTTGCTGTTAGTGCTGCAACAAATCACTGCACGTTTGGCTTAAAACAAGACAAATGTGGAGTTCCCTGGTGGTACAGCAGGTTAAGGATCCAGTTCTGTCTCTGCTATGGCTCGGGTCACAGCTGTGGCGCAGGTTTGATCCCTGGCCTTGGAACTTCTGCATGCCACAGGTGCAGCCAAAAATAAAAAAGCTGGTTTAAAAAAAGAAAACATACAAATGTATTAATGTACAGTTTGGAGGTCAGAACCTTGACCTGGCTTTCACTGGGAAAAATCAAGGTTTTTGTAGGTTCACCTAGTGGGGGTTTAGGGGACCCTCATTCCCTTGCCTTTTCTGGTTTCCAGGCAGCCCACATTCCTTGGTTCCTTCCTCATTTTCAAAGCCAGCAACACTGCATCTCTCTGACCACAGCTGCCTTTTTTCTTCTCTTTTTTTTTGGTCTTTTTTTAGGGCAGCACCTGCAGCATATGGAGGTTCCCAGGCCAGGGGTTTAATCAGAGCTTTTGCCGCCGGCCACAGCCACGGCCACAGCCACAGCCACAGCAACGCTGGATCTGAGCCACATCTGTGACCTACACCACAGCTCAGGGCAACACCGGATCCTTAACCCACTGAGTGAGTCCATGGATCGAACCCGCAACCTCATGGTTTCTAGTCGGATTCGTTTCTGCTGCGCCACGACGGGAACTCCCTCTCTCTGACTACAGCTGGAAGATGTTATCCACTTTTAAGGACCAATGCGGTAAGACTGCGTCTACCTAGATAATCCAGGCTAGGCTCCGCACTGCCAAGTCCTTCACTTAATCGCATCTGTGAAGGCCCCTTTGCCATGTTAAGGGCCTAGGGTTGTTCTGGGCTTGACCTAGGCATCGCAGGTCCTAGGATGAGCATGTGGACATTCTCAGTGACAACCGTTCCGCCCGCCACAGGTGTGAGAACTGTCCGGGCCACGTCGCGTGGCTCACACTGTCTGCCCGCTTTCCCAGACATCTGAGCGCAGGCTGTGAACTCAGGGGTGTCAGAAGGCAGCCCAGCGTCGCAAGGCCGATATCCACCTGGACACAATTACAAGTTTAGCGCCCATGACTACATCAGCTGGCATCATGCATTTAGATGACCCTCCGAGAGGCGACCTTGCCACTTTCACAGCCCCTGATCCTTTCCCGGCTGAAAGGATCCAGAAACAAACACTCAAGGCCTGGTTCCCGAGGAGGAGGGCTAAAGCTAGGTGGCCCCCGGCTTATCCGTCCTCTCTCCACCCATGACAGCACCAACGACTCAGGACTCACTGGTGTCACATCCTCCTGGCAAACACCATGCAGAGAGGGTTGTGCCAGGCTCAGGCTGGTCTCCCCCACCCCTCCCGTTCTCTAGGCTTCAGGTTGGTGTATGGAAACATCATAACAACGAGCACACAGACTCCCTGCATCCTCACAGCAGCCCCGTGTGAAAGCACTGTCTCTGAGCCTCAGTCTCCCCATCCAAAGAATGGGTGACAATAGCAATACCAAGCTCTTAGGGCTGTGGGGAGGCTCCAAGGAGACAAGGGATGTGAAATGACCTGGGATAAGGCATGGGCTTCATGCTCGTTGAGAATGAACTTGAGATGGAGCCCTTGCTGACCCCTTACATCACACCACTAGGCGACACCTATTCCTCTGGCATGAAGCCACCTCTTTCTGTAAATTTGGGCCATGCCTGGATCATCAATTCTTGCTGGAACCCTACCCAACAGACTTCAGTCAGGGGCCCTGCCTCTGTTCCCACTCCTGCCCCCAGGTTAGTCGTACTGAGGCACGACCTTGCTCTGTTGGTCCCCTTTGCAAACCCGCATGGCCCTTCTCCCCCTGGCAGGGTCTGCAGTGGACCACGAAGGAGCCACAGTGGGCCAGGTGGGCAGAGAGTGGCTGGTGGATCGCTATGTGGCTCATCTGAAAGGGCCTCAGCTACTCTGCTCCTGCCTGAGGCCAGACGCTTTGTTTTGTGAGGTGAGGCTGGAGACCTTGACCTCCACAGCCAGGGTTCCGTGGGCTTCTCAGCAGCACTTTTTGGGGTCAGTAAGAGCCCAAGTCAAGCTGCCCAGTCGGTATCTTATCTGTGACATGATGATGTGGCTTGGCCATGGAAACCAGAAGCAAAGAGAGAGAAACTTGAGGATTTTGCTGATAGTACAATTACTTAGCCATGCAAACAATGCCAGGCTCTGGTGGCTTCTGAGAAATGCCAAGCATTTCTAAGGAAGCTATAATTAAGTTCAACCTTTTGACCTCTATCCATGCAAAGCATGTTTCCACATCCCCGCCCAGAATTCTCCACCTCAGCCCAGAGTGCCATGTCTCCATCCTCTGGTTAAGCCCTGGCAGCTTCTGCTACCTTGGAACCAATAAGATGCAGCAGGAACAGCTGTGGCAACTCTGATAAAACAGACTGATGGAGACAGCGTGACAACTGAGGTGCCAAGGCACATGTGTGGGAAACTTGGGGACACTGTGGAGTATTATGGGGGTGGGATTGGGGCTCTTCCAGGCCTCCATCAATGTCACTGGATATTGTCAGTGCCCAGCTGCAGCCCTAAATCCCCATAATAGTGTTGACTGTGCAGCAGGTCCCAGGTGTGCCTGCTTGGCCGTCGGGGACAGTTGGTCACATCAGCAGTTTGCCCTAAAGTCCACCCCGTCTGCTGTGAATTTTGCCTCCACGACTTATTTTTCCTCTAACTGCGAGTTCGTACCCTTTGGCCTGCATCTCCCCACTTCCTCCGCCCCCGGGGACTAGTCCTCCTCGCTAACCCTCACTCCGCACTGTCTCCTGGGTATTTGCCTAAGTTACTTGAACTCCTCAAAGCTGGTTTTCTTGTTTGTGAGATGAAGATAACCACAATTTTACATCCCTGTTCTGAGGAGTAAATAAGACCATGTATGGAAAGTGTGTGGCACAATGTCTGGCACATTCCACACTTTCAATAAAAAGTCTCAGAGTATTTCCATCAACAGAGGAATGGATAAAGAAGGTGTGTGTGTGTGTGTGTGTGTGTGTGTGTGTGTGTGTGTGGAATACTACTCAGTCATAAAAAATGAAATTTTGGGAGTTCCCATTGTGGCTCAGTGGATTAAAAACCCCACATAGTATCCATGAGGATGTGGGTTTGATCCTTGGTCCCATTCGCTGGGTTAAGGATCCAGCATTGCCACAAGCTGCAGCATAGGTTGCAGATGCAGCTCGGATCCAGCATTGCTGTGGTTGTAGCGTTGGCCTGCAGCTCTGGCTCCTATTCAACCCTTAGCCCGGGAACTACCACATGCCACAGGTGTGGGCCTAAAAAGAAAGAAAAAAAATGAAATTTTGCCATTTGTGGCAACATGGGTGAACTTGGAGGGCATTATGTTAGGTGAAAGAAGTCAGACAGAGAAAGACAAATACCATATGATATCACTTATATGTGAAATCTAAAAAAAATACAACAGGCCAGTAAATATAACAAAAAAAGACGCACACCCACAGATCCAGAGAGCAGGCTAGTGGTTACCAGTGGGGCGGGTATGGGGTAAGGGAGTGGGAGTTACAAAGTTCTGGGTGCAAGACAGGCTACAAAGATGCATTGTACAACACGGGGCATATGGCTAATATTTTGTAATAACTGTACGGGGAGCAGAACCCTTTAAAGACTGTATAAAAAATTATTTTTTAAAAAGTCTCAGATTATCTAACCTTCTCTCTCAGCCTTCGTGAACAGCTTTCAGCATCTCAGGCTGGAGTCTTACAGCTGTCAGTCTCACAGCTCATGGACTTCAGGTCCTCAAAGTATGTTCTTCGTCTGCCTTAGAACCAGAGAAAAACCAAACGGTTCCCAAGAGGTGGGAAAAGGCCAGTGCCTGGAAAGTCGGCTGAGGACACAGGAAGAGCTCATCTGTTAAGAAACTAGGAGTTCCCATCACGGCTCAGTGGTGATGAATCCGACTAGTATCCATGAGGATGTGGGTTCAATCCCTGGCCTTGCTCAGCGGGTTAAGGATCTGGCATTGCTATGACCTGTGGTGTAGGTCGCAGATGTGGCTAGGATCTCACGTTGCTGTGGCTGTGACTGTGGCTGGCAGCTGAGCTCCAATTTGATCCCTAGCCTGGAAACTTCCATATGCTGAGGGTGCAACCCTAAAAATAAATAAATAAATAAATAAATAAATAAGCTAGACAGAAGCTCCTTACTCTCTTAGAGAAAAGAAGACAGTGCTCTGGTCGACTGTGCCCATGAACTGCTGGCCTCAAGGCACAAGAGGAGCTGAAGGAATGAGAACTCCCAGCTTTACATCTCAGCCGTGTCAGCCTGAAGAACCCTGTGTCTCCAGGTTACTGTCCAATGGTTATATTTTATTTTAGACCGAAAGAAACCCAAGTTTTCTCTGATGGTTAAACAACCGCGAGGCTTCACAGAGAATACTGAGATTTCCAAAATGACTTTTTTTCTGAGCAAGGCAAAGGAAGCTAGGAAAAGAAACGAGTCCGATGTTTCTTCCCTTCTGTTCAAGAAAAAAAAAAAAGTTTCCATTGTGATGCAGTGGAAATGAATCTGACTAGGAACCATGAGGTTGCGGGTTCGATCCCTGGCCTCGCTCAGTTAAGGATCTGGTGTTGCCGTAAGCTGTGGTGTAGGTCACAGACGCAGCCTGGATCTGGTGTTGCTGTGACTGTGGTGTAGGCCGGCAGCTGTAGCTCCAATTGGACCCCTAGCCTGGGAACTTCCATGTGCTGCAGGTGTGGCCCTAAAAACAAAAGCAAAAAAAGAAAAGAAAAGAAAAGCTTGTCATTTTCTATAGGAAATGTTTGGGAGGGCAGTGTGCCCAGTTTAGTAGGTGTGAAATGTCTGAAATATCCAGAAAGCTTTGAACTTAATAGAAACTAAAGTTCCCGCCCAGGTAGTGACTATTTCTTGACCGCTCTCTGTGCAGCGGGAGCCCCCCAGACCCAGGAGCCAACTCAGGGGCACCCCCATACCCTTAGCCTCCTCCCATAGCCTGCTCCACCCTAAGCCTGTACTTTCCTTTTGTGGCCTTTTGAATATTTTGTAGAGCCTAATTTAAAGTTCCTTCTTTGTGATAGCTGTGCCTGCCAGACAGTCCCTAATCTAAAAAATACTTTGGATTCTGTCACGCGAACTGGCATTCCATCAATTCCATCAATTTGAAATTCCATGTATGGTAGTGGGTGCAAACTATTTTGGCCACTGCCTTGTAACAGTAAAGACTAGCATTTTCAGGGTCCTTCACTTGGCTTTGTGAGTTACCCAGACTTGGAGGTCACACGATCTGGGTGTAGATAGTAGGCTTTTAATATTTTTCAATCGAAGACCTAGTCCTTGTCCTCAGGGAACAGTAAGGCATTCCTGAAATGACCTGAATTCAAAGCACTTGATGAAATTACTATGCTGATTATGCTCTGAAGGAAAGAATTTCTCTTCTCTGCAAAGATAGAAACACATGCTGGATAAGCGTCTGTTCAGATATTTGCACAAGTGGCCTTTCAACTCTGTTCCAACCCTTGGATCCAAGGGTTCTAGGTCTCTAATTGGTTGTTGGCTCAGTGGTTAACGAATCTGACTAAGAACCATGACGTTGCGGGTTCGATCCCTGGCCTTGCTCAGTGGGTTAAGGATCTGGCGTTGCCGTGAGCTGTGGTGTAGGTTGCAGACGCGGCTCGGATCCCACGTTGCTGTGGCTGTGGCGAAGGCCGTCAGCTACAGCTCCTGTTAGACCCCTAGCCTGGGAACCTCCATATGCCACGAGTATGGCCCTAGAAAAGGCAAAAAGACAAACAAACAAACAAACTCAAGGACCATGCAGGACATGCAAACTCCTGGAGCTCTTCTGGTAGAGGTGAATTTCATCAGACACTTCGTTCTAGAATTTTAAGCCAAAATTTTTAACAAGCAGAGACTCCTCTCTTAGAGCATGGAGGAGAGGCGTTTTAGGTGACAATAAATACATTTAATGCAGCAATGAAAATAGGAAAGTACAGCTACACACAACACTATGATGATGCTTCAGGACACAAGGTTAAACGGAAAAAGCAGACATGAGGGCGCAGGCACTTGGGGAGGGGAAGACTAGAGTGTTCTTGTGACAACCGTGTACTCTTCTGCGTGGACCTTATAGTTCAATGCTTTTAAAATAGTACACCATGTGATTTTATTTGCTGGTTTCTTCCCAGTAAGGCGACAATCAAACTACTGTAGAGTAACACATATAAAGGTAGTAAAACTATAGAGAGCCAGCCTAGCAATCACCTTCAGAATGCAGGAAGAGGCTGGGTGGGACTGGGGACTTCAAGCAAGGAAATTTCTGAAGTGTCAAACTTACATTCCTTGGCCTAGTGCTTATATAGGCATTTACTTTATAACTCCACTAATCTGAATACACACATTTTATGCACTTAGGTAAAAGAATTCGGTAGATTCAAACCCATCTAAATGTTCATTATAGGGAACTGTTTAAATTAATGACAACATAGTCATTTAACGCATTTTGAGTCACTAAAAACAGGCAGTAATCCTTTATCCTACAGGGATCTGATGTCTAAATCGTGTCCTAAAATGACAAAAGTCATGTTAGAAATGAATCTAGTATGATGCCATTTATATACACATAGCCATTTCCCAACCCCTTATCCGTGGCTTTGCTTTCTGTGGTTTCAATTATCCATGGTCAACAGCAGTCTGAAACACTAAACGGAAAATTCCAGAAATAAACAACTCATAAGTTTTAAATCAGGCACGTTTCTGAGTAGCATGGTGAACTCGCTCCACTGGGTTCCTCCCACTCAGGACGAGAATCATCCTCTGTCCAGGGCCTCCACTCTGAAAACGATACCCACCTGTTAGGCCCTTAGCAGCTATCTTGGTTAGCAGATCCAGTGCTGCAGCACCACACTCCTTGTGTTCAAGTAATCTTTATCCTACTTACTAATGACCCCGAAGCACAAGAGTGGTGATGCTGGCAATTCAGGGATTCTCTTACTAAACCTAATTTATAAATTAAACTTTAACATAGGCGTGTATGTACACAATAAAAAAAAGCATAGTATATACATACACATTGGGTTGGTACTAGCCAAGGTTTCAGGCATCCACTGGGGCTTTTAGAACATATGTCTGTGGAAGGGTGTGGGGGTGGGAACACAGTATGCAGAGAATATCTTTAATCTTTGGAAAATGGAAAAGAAACTAGTCAAAGTTGCCTTAAGACAAGAGACAAGGAGCCAAACTTTATATCATAGGCATTTGTTACCATTCAACTAGACAAGATCATTTATTTTGAAAATATTTGCTAAGCGCATGCCTTGTTCCATATTTATGTCTAGGCTCACCTTTACTGCAAAGCACTTCAGCAAAAAAAAAAAAAAAAAAAAAATGAGGACCTTGCATTCAAACACAGCTGCCTGACCACGGCCATGTGAGCTACAGAAGGACTCTCCTAAGCAAACATTTCTCAACCACATGTTTTGAACCTGGTGCTGAGTCAGGCACTGTAAGAATAAAGGTAAATGGGACAAAAATCTGAGCCCTCGTGGACAGGGAAGACAATGAGGAGGAAGAAGGAAAGGAGAGAGCATTTGGTGCCAGGAAAAGGTCTCTCCATGCAGCCGTGTAATTTTGCTGCTCTTTGTCCTTAGGAGTTGGGATTGGGTCATACCCTTTATCTTGACAAGTTTTAGAAATCAACTAGAGGACACATGTTTGATAAACTCACCCCACACGTTTCATCCTGAAGTAGTAACTACTTCAGTGGTGGCATCTTTGTCTTCCTCTCCTCCGAAGCTCTTTCACTCTCTGTTCCTTCATTCTGCTTCCAAGAAGGCAGAGATGCGATCCTGGGCAGCTGCGCTTTCCACCTGTCTGCTCTGTTTGCCATGATTCAAAGGACAATGAAAATGCAGCAGATCAGGCAGTTGAGATGCTGAGAGTTCCAATATTGCGGGGGAAAAAGAGAGAGGGGGAGAAGAGGACATTTCCTGCCACAAGACGGACAAGTTCTCAATCCTCATTGAGGATTACTCTAATACTTTAGTACCCTGAGGACCACTCCAGTACTCCTGAGTGTACTCCAGTACTACTACCGAGTACTAGAATGGAGGAGGACAAGCCAACAGATCACTCCTGTGAGAAAAAGAAGTCTTGCTTTGTACTCATCATCATGATGCGAATTTATCTCTGTTACATTTTGAAAACTATCTCCTGGAGTTCCCGTCGTGGCTCAGCAGTTAACGAATCTGACTAGAATCCATGAAGACGCAGGTTCGATCCCTGGCCTTGCTCAGTGGGTTAAGGATCCGGCGTGGCCGGGAGCTGTGGTGTAGGTTGCAGACGCAGCTCGGATCTGGTGACTGTGGTGTGAGCCAGCAGCTACAGCTCCGATTCGAGACCCTAGCCTGGGAATCTCCACATGCCACAGGTGCAGCCCTAAAAATAGAGAGAGAGAGAGAGAGAAAGGAAGGAAGGAAGGAAGGAAGGAAGGAAGGAAGGAAGGAAGGAAGGAAGGAAGGAAGGAAAACTATCTCCTAAAGAAATTCTTTTTAAGTGGCTATAAAAGATTTTGGTCAATTTCTATCTCCCCCTCCAGTTTTCCTGAGATATAATGCACATGTAACATTGTGTAAGTCTAAGGTGTGCAACATGATGTCCCAATATATGTACATAATGCAAAATATTTGCCATGGTTAAGACTAGTTAACACCCGTCACCACACAGTTACAATTTTTTTCCCTTGTGATGAGAACTTTTAAGATCTATTCTCTTTTGCGGACACAGTACAGCACTGTTAACTAGAGTCACCATGTGGTACATTACGTCTCAGAACTTACTGATCTTAAAACTTTATCAAAAGTTCTAACTTTTGATTACTTTCACCCAGTTCTCCCACCCATCATCCTCCATCTCTGGAAACCACAGATCTGATCTCTATTTCCATGAATTCAGGTATTTTTATATTCCACATGTAAGTGAAATCATATAGCATTTGTCTTCCCCTCTCTGACTTATTTCCTTTAGCATAAGGCCTTCAAGGTCCATCCACGTTGTCGCAAGGCAGGGTGCTCTTCTTTTTTATGGCTCAATAGTATTTCATTGTATATATATACCCCATTGTATCCACCCATTGCTCTTAGGTTGTTTCCATGGATATGGTAAGCAAAGTTGCAATGAACACGGTGGTGCAGGTATTTCCTCAGGATAGTGCTCTCGATTCCTGTGGATATATACCTTGAAATGGGATGGCTGGATCATATGGTAGTTCTACTGTTAATTTTTTGAGGCACCTTCATGGTGGCAGCACCAAACTCCATTCCCTCCAGCAGTGCACAAGGATTCCAGTTGGGATCATCTCAGAGAACAGAGGTTTAGAAGCATTTCATTGTTGCAGTGATCCAAGCCCAGGTACCTCATTTCTTCATCCAAATTCCATTTGCTGCTCTTGCCAGGCAGAGAGTATTGATGACGAGGCTGAGATGAATAGCTGAGGAGAAAGGGCTCTTCCTGAGGAGAATGGCACGTGGCGGAAGGGTAGTAGCTGTTAAAATCTACATGCACCTTCTCTTCATAAAGATCACCCCCTTGATTTGGCCACAGTGGGGGACAGCTAGTTTTGGCTGCTGGTGGTTCCACCGGGATCTGCTGGGGAAAGGGTTCTAAAGCGTTCTGGGGAGGGGAGAAGTCATAGGGCCAGCTGGTCAGAGCAAAAGGATAATTGGGGCAGCTGTTATCATTCAGAGGATTTCTCTCCAAAGCCATGTTATCATTCCACGTTTGCGGATCACTGTAATCAGAGAAGACCCCGGAGACAGGAGGCTGAAGGAGGTCTCGGCTGCTGGAGATCCGACCACTGGACAAACTGCATTTCTCATAGAGCTGAGGGGCGCCCAAGGGAGGAATGGGGTCTGCCGGGTCAGTGGTTCCCCCCAAACCATAACTCTCGGAGAAGGATGAGCAGCCGTTCAGTGCCTTCTGCGGGGGGGCATTCCCTATTAAATGTCCACCGTAACTACTAGGCAATTGGATGCCTTCCTGGAAAGACCGAGTTAAACTTTCCCAACTTGGTGTTTCATCTGGAAGAGGCTGGAAAGGAAAGAGAAAAGCCCTCGTTAATAAGTGAAAGGGACACAGTCACCCCAGGTGGCCACAAGTGACCTGGCACCAAGGAGCACAGTGTGGATGGCCCTCATTCCAGACATACTCCAAGCACAAACACACAGGGTTTTGCCCAAGCACCCGAGGCTTGGAAGACGTCAAGGCTGCCGCCATTTGGAGGTGCAATCTTACCAAAAGGGAAGGGCTGGCTTGCCCTTTACTCAGACAGGAGTGTGTTGAAAATGTTCCACCTCAAATGCAAATCTGATAACCTAACTGCTGTCAGAATCCTGTAAGGGGCAATTTAAGAAAAATCAAACCACAGCTTCAAAGATTAATTTTATACTCAAGACAGCTCTCAGGGAACCTCTGATCAGTTTCCTCTTGGACTTTTCTATCTTTTTGCACTGGGTGGAAGAGATCACGGCTTTTTTTTTTCTCGAGTTTCTGAATCATTTTGTTGAATCAGAAGACTTCTGGATTATGAAGTGATATATATTTTTTTCTTTTTTTGGCTGCCTGGAGGCATGTACGTGGAGTTCCTGGGTTAGAGATCAGATCCAAGCCACAAGCTGCAACCTACACTACGGCAACACTGGATCCTTAACCCACCGTGCTGGGCCAGGGATGGAACCTGCATCCCAGCACTGCAGAGACACAGCCAGTTCTGTTGTGCCACACTGGGAGCTCTGACAAATTTACTTTTATAAGTGGAGGAAGTAGATTATCCTCCAGTTAATCACAGGGAAAGAATCTGGTGAGACTTAAGTTATCCTGTTATTTATGCAGAACTACCAATTCATAAGAGGATAGGGGTGGAGAGACCGCGGCCATGGAGGGCCAGTGGGAGGAAATGCCCTTCAGCTTCTCCCAGGGATGGGAGATGCGATAGGAGGGACCAGTCATTGGGACTCAAGGGCTCATATTTCCCTACAACAGACTCAAATGACAAATTTTTTTTCTTAAGGTACTTTAGAGCCTCCAGGAACGAAACAGCTCCATTTCTGTACTGAGAAGAAATGTGGAGCACGGAACAGTAGAAGAAGTACAGGGATTACTACACTGGTAAGCAGACCAACCCACAAACCTAGAGTCTGATACCCCTAAAGCCATGGACTTCTCAGCACAGTCTGACCGCAGGAGGAGTCTCCATGGCCACCCCTCCCCCATAACCACTGTTTTCAGAAACTGCCTGGTTATTTCACCTTGGCGGAGTATGCTAAGAAAAGCATCCGCTTTAGGGAAGAATTAAAAAGTGTAAGGCTAATATTTTGTGGAGATCATTATCATGTTGGTTCCATCAGAAATACAGAGTTCCTGCTGTGGAAAAGAACCTGATTAGTATTCATGAGGATACGGGTTCGATCCCTGGCCTTGCTCAGAGGTTTAAGGATCTGGTGTTGCTGTGAGCTGTGGTGTAGGTCTCAGACGCTGCTCGGATCCCATGTTGCTGTGGCTGTGGTGTAGGCCGGCAGCTGTAGCACTGATTTGACCCTTAGCCTGGGAACCTCGATATGCCGAAGGTGCAGCCCTAAAAAAGACCCAAAAAAAAGACAAAGAAAAAAGAAATGCAGAGTGCCACATATGGGTTAAGTATTAATTCGAGTCTTTCTTTTTCATTTCAGTGGGAAAGATGACTCTGAAAGTATACGAACTTCATGGTTGAGGGCATGCTACAAAGACAGGAGAAATTAGAAGAAAACCGTAGATTCAATGTCTTTGGCAGATGCTTGCTCAAAGGTGAGCCTGAAAGTATATGATTTTTAAAAATTTTTTAATTTATTTATTTGACTTACAATGCTGTGTTGGTTTCAGGGGTACAGCACAGTGATTCATATATGTACACATACACACGTATATACATATATGAATATATATATATATTCTTTTTCAAATTCTTTTCCTTCATAAGTTATTACAGAGTAATGAGTTCCCTGTGCTATACAGTAGGTCCTTGTTGGCTGTTTTATCTATAGGACTGTGTATATCTTCATCTCAAACTCCTAATTTATCCTTCCCCCTTCCCCCTGAAGGTACATGATTTTGGGCTTTCATCTGTAAGAAAGGGACAGGGAAATCTACTGCTGCCACCACAGGGGTGGCAAGTCACCAAAGCTTTTACAGATGCATGGAGCAAGGCTACCTTGGTTTCTGGGCCCGGCTTCAGCTTTGAGGAAGAAGATGCCAAGTGTGTTTTCTTCACTGCTCTTCTTGCCTCGGCTTCCAGTTTGGTTTCTGGTTTTGGATGATCGTGTTCTCCCTTTGACTGAAAGAAGATGGGGCAGTGAGACACATAACTGGATATACTTCACAGTGTGTAAAGTTTTCTCCTGTGCCCTGCCACAGGACTGGGTGCTGCTGCAGTCGACTCTTGGGACAAGACTGGAGAAGTCCTTTAAGATCCTCCCAAGCCACCACGCACTTTCTTGCATGCCCAGCTGCCTCTGCTTACGATGGTACCTCTCATCTACCTGGCAAAGTCACATTCACAGTGATAACAAGTAAGGCTGATTATTATTATTATTTTGGATGTGGGATCTCAGGTCCCAGACCCGGGATTGAACCCAGGCCACAGTGGTGAAAGCACTGAATCCCAACCACTATACAGGGAACTCTTGCAAGCAGCACTGATAACACAAGTTCTCACAGAACCTTCAGCCCAGTGCTGTGAGGTCCCTACCAGTGCCATCATCCCCAGTTTATGGAGTAGGAAACGGAGGCCTGGAAGGGTTACACGCCTGGGGTAACCTCCCTGATTAGCTGGGACTCAAAGCATGCCAGAGGTGGCTGAGCCGAGAGCCAGTTGCTGGCCATTTAGAACCTTTGTGAGCTGGTGGTTAAAAATGGCAGGCAATCGGCCACCAGGGGAACAGCGACATGTCAGAAATTAACAGACCCTACACGTCGGGACGTTTTCTTTTCAGAGGCACGGATTCAAACCCAGATAGTCCTGCTGTTGCAGGCCACTGTTTCCACCGCCTCCCCGACGAGGCCTTCTAAGCACCACATTTTACAGAAAACTGGGGCTTAGGGGAGTAAGGCAATGTGTCCATGTTTACAGAGCTGGTGAAAAGTCAGAGCTGGGTCTGCGGAAGGCCTAGGCACGCCGCCGAGGCCGGCCCTGGCTGGAGCCTGATCAGATTACTGGTCCCTGCCTCCCCCGTGGAGCCTGAGGCGGGGCAGCCGCCCCCGGTCCTGGGCTCCAGCCCCTGGCTCCTCTTTCAAGGTGTGGGGTCCACATGCTTGCTCGCCCACAGCGGGCCTTGGTGGGGGTGCAGGCGCCCCTCCACCTGTGCACCTCCTGGAGCAAACGAGCCTCCTCGTGCTCTGTGCACAGTTCCTGAATTCAAGAGTAAAGGAATGTCTAACTCAAATCCAACCTGGAAGAATATGAAGCGGCCATCGTGCCTCCAGAAGTTAGTGACAGGAAAGCCCCCGTGGCCACGGCAGGGGATGAGCTTCAAGGGACCGTCGCAGTTGGGACAGCGCTTCCCTGCAAAAAAGCAAAGGTGACTACGCTGAGCTGAGCCGGGCCAGAGGAGCCCTGAGTCCGCCCGGCCCTGCTGGTTTCCGACATGACTCCAGGATGGCAGAGAATCCACCTGGATCCAGTTTTACAGGCTTTCATTCACTGGGCATGGGGTTCCCTGAGCCTTGCCACCGAAGCAACCCAAGTCCCAGGTCACTCTCTCACGGGATGGAGTGAGCAGTTGCCTACAGAGTGGGATAGTTTACAGGTCAGGGGAGAGCACGAAAGAGAGAAAAAAAAATCCCTCCCTCCTTATTTACTGATACTTGAAATTCTTTGTAGCAAAGAGGAAAAAATTCTTTCACGTCATCATTAGAACAAAGGGTCAAGGAGCAAAACCACATGACAGAGAGGAACGGGCAGCTACCAAATTCTCACTAAAGTATAAATGACTGATACCAGATCCTGCCCTGAGAGCAAGCAAGTTCTGAAAACAAATTACAAAGAAAGAACATGAAGTAACTTGAGGTCTGAAGTGGGCAAGGCTCAGGGAATGCTGAATGCATCTATTTCACAATCCGATGAATATGATAAAAAAAAATGAACAATTATCTCGGAATGTGATTAAGGCATGAACCTAAATGACATGGAACTGCATCTAACCTCAGGTTCTGCCCCAGCTTCCACTCCAGATCAAAGCACTCAGTGAGATCATTTGGGAGGGGGCATTCCCCCCAAAGATGTCAGCTGGCAAGCGTGATAACACAACTTTCTCTTAAATTTTAAGAGGTGAGCTGGTGAATTAAACCCCTAGGTGATGCCTCTTCCTTTTAACAAAGGCCCCGAGTCAAGGACCTAAACCCAAGGGAGCAGCGTTAAGGGTGGGTGCCCTGGGCGTGACAGATCTTTGGGGGAGATACTTGGAGCCAAGGGGGGCTGGCTGGTTCTCCTTAAAATGATCTACAGGAAAGGCTTTGGTCTCCACCGCCCTCCAGCAGAAGCGGGAATATGCGGGGACTTCCTGGCCCCTCGCGGCAGGAGCCCCACTCACTCTGCTGCTTCTGCCGGGCCTTGTCGCAGATGGCGGGCCTCAGGTAGACCTTGCGGCCCTCGGGAGCCAAGCAGTCGCGGCCGCACACCACCACGCCCAGACAGGACTTCTTGAGGATGCGGGAGTTGTGGTTGTTGGTGTTGCGCATGGCCCAGCTGCTCAGGTGCCGCTGCGCGCTCCGGTCCTCCGAGCTGTAGATGTGCTTCTCATAGGCGTCCGGCCATTCCTGGAACCAGTCCGTCTTTTTCACATTCTGATCGCAACACAAAGAATATTTTTACAGTTTCAGCAGGAAAACACCACTGTGCTGAAAGGTGGTTTGGGCTCTCGAGAGCTGAGAGTGGGGCCTTTTCGCAAAGACCGAACTGGATTTCATTGCAATGAAAGCGCGCAGCGCGGCTGAAGGCCACGTGGATGCCGGGTCCACTCCCGTCCGCTCGCTGGACCAGAAGGTGCCCCTACGCAGGCAGCCCCTCTGAGTGCTACCCGATTGCTATTTCTCTAGCCTCTAGGGATAAGAGTGAGGACCATTTCCCACTAAGAATGCTGGAGGGTGAAGTAACATTGTGCTCTTTCGCAACGACTGCGGACAGCACCGGGACAGAGCTGGCAGATACTGTCTCAGGCTGTGGTTACCTTGTTAGGAAAGCGGAGGGTTTCTGCAAAGCGGGCCGAGATGGGCGGAGGGAGATCGCAGAGGTGCACCTTTCCTCCCCAAGTGGAGCCTCTTTTTCCTTTGCTCTACTCTCATGTTTGTGCGCTCCCAACAAGGCAGACGGGTGAGGAAGAGTTCACTTTGCCTGGAAACTTCCATGTCCTTGCCTGGGTCTGACACTGTTCTCTGCCAGTGAATAGTTAACTAGACTCAACCCTCCTTTAAGGACGCAGGACCCTCAAGCCTTATAGCATCAGTCATGGGCTTTCTGTGCCTCCTTTCCTCATCTGTGTAAGGGGGATAACTAGAGCCGCCTCCCTGGAGTGATTCTGAGAATTAAATACATTGATAGGTAAGGTGTAAGAAATACTCAGCATGGGCACCAAGTATGGAGGGAGCTCTGAATAAATGTTAGTCCCTGAAGTTGCGGCTCGCCAGGAGGCCGCATTTGACAGTCTTAGAGCGGCGACCATTCAGGGATCTCAGTGGTCAAACCGAGGCTGTGCCCAGCCCCTCAGCTTTCAGAGACCTGGCAGGGTATAAGAACATTTTTCATCAAGAAGATTCTGGAAGGTTAAGGTAGAAAATTCTTGAAGCTCCAGGAAGAGAGGTCAGGGCACCTGTCTTTTGTCTCCGTAGCAAGAAAACAGACTAAGATGCAGGAAAGGAAAGACACGATGTTTGAGAAGGAAAAAGGCAAACATCATCGGGATGGAAGGGAAGCTCAGGGAGGTGGGTGTCTCTCCAGTTAAGTTTTGAGTTTAGACAACGTACTTTGTAACACAAGATGCTGGGCAGTCCACTGTTTCTAAAGCCTCATTTTGCTCTTCTCTAAGATGGGAACATAGGTTCATGCTCCACAAAAGTACTGTGAAGAGCAGATGTGCAGTAAACTGTACATTTTTATAATTAATGATACTTGTCCTTTGAATGGAATTTCATGGGAACGGAGGTCGGCCTGTGGAAGTCTGGAGTTCCTGTTGTGGCTCAGTGGTAACGAACCCAACTAGGATCTGTGAGGATGTGGGTTTGATCCCTGGCCTTGCTCAGTGGGTTAAGGATCCACTGTTGCTGTGGCTATGGTGTAGGCCAGAAGCTACAGCTCTGATTTGACCCCTAGCCTAGCAACTTCCATATGCCGCGGGTGAGGCCTTAAAGAAAAAAAAAAAAAAGAAAAGAAAGAAATGAGAGGTTTTAGGTATGTGGGCGGTAATGCTAGTTATCAGTGAAGAGCTGGCACCTGTGAACTAGGGCCATGGGCCAAATCCAGCCCACTACCCGTTTCTATAAATAAAGTTTTATTGGAACCCAGCCATGACAGAGCTCAGTAGTTGCAACAAAGACTGTATGGCCCACAAAGCCCAAAGTATTTACTATCTGGCCCTTCACAGAGAATTTTCCAACTCCTGGCTAAAAGCGCTGCCTGCAGAGAGACTTGGCCTGGGTGCGGACCTAAAGCAGTTCCTTGCCTCTTAGCCCTTCCATCTCCTGCTGTATGAGATGGTGGCCACAGGAGCCCCTGCCTCACAGGGACGTTGTGAAAACTGAACAAGCTAGTGCACACAAAGCATTCAAAACAGTGCTTCTTTGGCTACACAGTAGCCAAGACATGGAGGCCACCTACATGTCCACTGACAAATGAATGGATAAAGAAGGTGCAATATATATATGTGTGTGTGTGTGTGTGTGTGTGTGTATATATATATATATTTACATACATATATATATATATATATATAGTCTAAACTCAAAACAATGGAGTGGAATGATTATAATGGAATATTACTCAGCCATAAAAAAGAATGAAATGATGCCATTTGCAGCAACATGGATGTACCTAGAGATTATCATACTAAGTGAAAGAGAAAGACAAATATCATGTGATAGCACTTATATATGGAATTGAAAATATGACACAAATGAACTTACAAAACAGAAATAGATTCACAGACATAAGAAACAAACTTATGGTTACCAAAAGGGAGGGGGGCAGGGATAAATTAAGAATTTGGGATTAACATATATACACTGCTATATATAACACAGACGACCAACAACTAACTACTGTACAGCACGAAGAACTATATTCAATATTTTATAATAATGTATAGTGGAAAAGAAAAAAAAAAGACCAAAAAACTTGTGCCTGGCACACTGCAAGTTCCATATCAGTGTTGGCTATTATGCTACCAGATCTGGAGCCACTCGCACCAGCCAGCATGGTTCAGGAGAGAGATGACCCCCAGAGAGGTCATTTCATGCTTTAAACCTTGTTAATCCAAATGCAAGACAAGGGTCTCGGCCCCTATAAAACAAAAACTTAATTGGTGCAACTCTTGTTCCCAACTTCCTTTCTCAGAGTGGGGACACCACCGGTCCTTCCTGTGCTGCCCTGTGGTGTGACAAGGGAACACTTCTCCAGAAGAGAAGGGAGAAAGGGGGTTGGCGTCCAGGAGTCCCCTCTGCTCCACCAGGCAGCCACAGTTGCATTTCTAGGAGAGAGGCCTGGCCAGGCCAAGATACTGTCTGCTTTTTCCAGTCCCTTCCCTCTCTCCCCCACTTCCCTGGAAATTCTGAGCTGGATAAGACTCAATGCCCGGGGTGAAAAGACCTCAGGCAGCCCTTGGGGCAGTCCCATCCTCAGCTTCCTCCACCCTCCTCTTCTTGTCTTCCTTCTGACCCAAAGCTTTAATAATGCTTTGTCCTCTGTCACAGACATAACACAGGGAAAAAAAAAATGTGTGTGTGTGTGTGTGTGTGTGTGTATTTGCTTTTTAGGGCTACACCTGCAGCATATGGAGGTTCCCAGGCTGGGGGTCAAATCGGAGCTTCAGCTGCCGGCCTGCACCACAGCCACAGCAACGCCAGATCTGAGCCACGTTTGCAACCTACACCACAGCTCACTGCAACACCAGATCCTTAACCCACTGAGCAAGGCCAGGGATCGAACCCGGGTCCTCATGTGTACTAGTCAGGTTCATTTCTACTGCGCGATGATGGGAACTCCTGAAAGCATAATATTTTATCTTCAAAAATAATACAACTGTGAGTTAAAACATGAAAACGTGGGCCTTTAGTCCTATGGATTTCAGGAATCTACCAATGGGTTTCAATTTAATTATA
This sequence comes from Catagonus wagneri, assembly GCA_004024745.2. Lineage (NCBI taxonomy): Eukaryota > Metazoa > Chordata > Mammalia > Artiodactyla > Tayassuidae > Catagonus > Catagonus wagneri. The sequence continues at coordinate 12,451,509 of PVHT021183523.1, read as the reverse complement.
TCCCGTTATATTCAACTATAGGCAACTCAAAAATAAAGCATGGTTGTCAGCGCAGCAGAGACAAGGGCAAGGTGGATGGAAGGAAAGCTATGTGGTTAAGGAGCTATGGCTCGGGTTCGATCTCTGGCCGGAGAACACAGCCGCAGGCATGGCCAAAAAAACAAAACAAAAAGAAATCAAGCAAGGACTCCCTGCGGAAGAAGAAGAAATGACCTCCATTGTCTGTTTTTCTTTCTCTCTCTTAGTATAGTTTGATCTCCCTTTGAGACTTCCTCTCGATGGATTATTTAGAAATATATTGCTTAGTTTCCCTGTGTTTACAGATTTTCCTATTGCCTTTTGCTGTAATTTCTAGCTTGAATCCACTGTAGCTGGCAAACACATTCTGTATTTTTTATCATCTTAACATTGTTGTCGTTCCGTTTAAAGCCGACCCACGGTCTTTTAAACTTTTATTTTCGACATTCCCTTCACTGGTACCTGAGTTTTCCAGTTCTGTTAATTACGCAGTAATAATTTTGATGACGTACAACCTCAAGAAAATTACTAGGAGTAAACGTGTTCGCATCAAGATATTCGCCTGGCTATTTATTTATGAGCAGTCTTTTGACCTGGATGCTTAGTGAGATTTTTGACATTTTTTGACATTGAAATTAACAGAAAATCCAGATTCCAGTAATGCAAAGAAACCCAGGTATCAGGTGGATGATAGGGAACTCTGAACTTCTAAATTTAAGGCACTAGACAGTAAAATTTAAAAAGAAAAAATAACCATGTCTTAAGCTTCTTTAGCAAATCCCCACAAAAATATTTTCTTCTTTTCAGATCGTCTGTTTATTTTAATTTCTAACTTTTCATGAGTAACTTTTTGTTTTTCCTCTTGGTTAAGAAGTTTATAATTTAAAGGGAATATTCTTAAGGTTTCCAACGTGTAAATATAATGAATTTATATTTTATAATCTCATGGATAATACCATTGGGTGTTTAATGAGTATTTGTGACTTCTGTTTGTTAAGCTTTTTTTTTTCCCTAAGGGACTTAATCCTCCAACTCACTCAAAATCTTTGAAACTCTATGGAATCACAACACCCTTCATCCTCCCCCCATTCCAATTTTTTGAACTACTTATAGTTATAATAAGGTATCTTACGAATTAAATATACACTGTTACATAAAACCAATGAATTGAAATCAAAATTCTGAAATGAGGTATCAAAAGTATTTACATTATCCTGTTATTATGCTAAAATTGATTTTCCCTTGGAATATAGTCCAATCTGATGTAAAGCAATTATCTGCAAGGTTTTCTTTTTTCTTTTTTTGTCCTTTTTTTAGGACTGCACCCGAGGTGTATGGAGCTTCCCAGGCTAGGGGTCGAATCGGAGCTGTAGCCACCAGCCTACACCACAGCCACAGCAACTCAGGATCTGAGCCTCATCTGCCACCTACACCGCAGCTCACAGCAATGCTGGATCCTTAACCCACTGAGCAAGGCCAGGGATGGAACCCGCATCCTCATGGATACTAGTCAGGCTCTTAACTGAGCCACAATGGGAACTCCCGCCAGGTTTTCTTTAATAAGAATAGTTTATTAATTCCTTATAAGTAAACATTTCCAAATAAAACAGGGCCAGAAAAAAGATACTCATTAAAACAAATCTGAGAGAGGAAAAAATTTAGATGCTACTTATGGAATACAGAAAAAAAAAATTCAACCAGCATTTTGATTTACCTTCACCATTTCAAGAATTTAGCTTTTTTGAGCCAACTGGAAACCCAGCTCCAAATGTTATCCAAGGGAGAAATTCAATTCAACAAAATGCTTTTTAGTTAACTTAAAAATTCCCCCTTTGGGAATTCCCTTCGTGGCTCAGTGGTTAACGAATCCGACTAAGAACCATGAGGTTGCGGGTTCGATCCCTGGCCTTGCTCAGTGGGTTAAGGATCTGGCGTTGCCGTGAGCTGTGGTGAAGACTGCAGATGCGGCTCGGATCCCGCGTTGCTGTGGCTGTGGCGAAGGCTGGCGGCTACAGCTCCTGTTAGGCCCCCTAGCCTGGGAACCTCCATATACCGCGGGTGTGGCTCTACATAAAGGCAAAAAGACAAGAAAGGAAGGAAGGAAGGAAGGAAGGAAAGAAAAAGAAAGAAAGGGAAAGAAAGAAAAATTCCTCCTTTGGCTAACTTGCAATTTCCTACCTTTGTTAAAGAGTCAATTTTTGTTTGTTTTGTTTGTTTGTTTTGTTCTTGTCTTTTTAGATCCAAACCCTCGGCATATGGAGGTTCCCAGGCTAGGGGTCCAATTGGAACTGTAGCCGCTGGCCTACACCACAGCCACAGCAACGCAGGATCCGAGCCACGTCTGCAACCCACACCTGCAACCCACACCACAGCTCACGGCCACGCCAGATCCTTAACCCACTGAGCAAGGCCAGGGATCGAACCCGCGTCCTTACGGATACTAGTCAAGTTCGTTAACCACTGAGCTGGAACTCCTAAAGAGTCAAGTTTTAGGACACAAAATTCCTTACTTGCTCAGAGAATACTAAGGCGGGACGGCATGCCCCAGCTTTCAAACTCTGTCAGCTCCCTTTCTTTTCTCCTTTTCCTTTCCGACTCTACCCAGCTAAGCAAGGGACCTTCCGGCAGGCACCCAGGGAGAGTCTTTGCTACTACAGATGTACTAATGCTCCCAGCCCCATTGCCTGGAAGCACAGGGTAGGGGAAGAATTCTGGCCCCAGTGTGACCCAATGCCCGATAGGGTCTCTATAGGTGGAGCTGTCCCAAAAAGTGCAAATGACCTTGAGATAGAGAAGGCTGAACATGGAGTTCCTTGGTGGCTCGGTGGGTTAAGGACCTGGTGTTGTCACTGCTGTGGCAAAGGTTTGATCCCTGGCCCAGGAACTTCCACAAGCCACGGAGATGGAAAAAAAAAAAAGGAAGGCTGGACAAAGAGGACAAAGTCATGAGTGTCCCAATCAGACCAACAACAGTGTGACCTGATCACACAATCAGGAGGTAATAATTGACCAGAACTCCAGAATCTAGTTTACCCGTTAGCTCCCTCATGCCAAGACACATCAGATTACAACTAGCTCATTCTGATTACACTTATCTACATGAATTCACAGAATGAGCCCGAAGATTCACCTCTGCTTGTAAGACGGAGGCAAAGGATATTGCACTGCTTAAAATCATAGTCCAGGAGTTCCCACTGTGGCACAGCAGGTTAAGGATCAAGCATTGTCTCTGCAGTGGCTCAGGTCGCTGCTGAGGTGTGGGTTCAGTCCTTGCCTGGGAACTTCCATATGCTGCTGTGGCAAAAAAAAAAAAATTAAAAAATTAAAAATAAATTTGAAAGGAGTTCCCATTATGGCACAGTGGAAACGAATCTGACTAGGAACCGTGAGGTTGCAGGTTCGATCCCTGGCCTCGCTTAAAGGGTTGAGGATCCCATGTTGCTGTGAGCTGTGGTGTAGGTCACAGGTGCTGCTCGGATCTCGTGTGGCTGTGCCTGTGGTGTAGGCTGGCAGCTGTAGCTCAGATTAGACCCCTAGGTGGGAACCTTTGTATGCCGTGGGTGCGGCCCTAAAAAGACAAAAGACTAAATAAATAAATAAATAAATTTAAAAAATTAATCTTGGTCCAGGAACTAACTCATCAGAGATGTGGCCTCTTGGGGGTTGATTCACCAGGCTTTAGGTGGGCTTATGTTTATGTTTAGCCCATGTACAGTTTTAGGTTTTCTCTACAAAAAGTGTGCTTAAACCTTGTAATTGTGTGACTTAAGGGCCCTGTGTAGCTTTACTCATGGGTTTAATCTGAAAACTGCTTGCGCTCAGAAACAAGATGACTCCAGGTGTTTGTCTGCTGCGGTGCTTATTGGAACTCTGTGCCCTGCTCGGAGAGACTGGCAGGTACTGGGAGCGGCATGCCCACCTTGCATTTCCCTGCTAAGTGGGTCCTATTTAGGAGAAAAAAGAATTGATTTCCTTCCCAATTTTCAACCAGAAAAAAAAATTCTTAGGGATTCAAAGCTCTCAAATATTACAGTCAGTATTAATGAAAAGTGTCCAAGTGATAAACCATGCAAGGAACATTTTTAATGAAGGTAAGTCTAACCCAACCCCAGACATTTGCTGCTTGGTTCAAGCAAACACTAAAGCAATTATATTTGGACTTTTAAAATGCAAATGTAATTTAAGGGACTAGGAAGGGAAAGCAAAATTGGTGTATTACATTGGTCGAGCAGAATAAAGAAGCCATTTTTTTTTTTTTTTTGGCCATACCAGCATCATTCGGAAATTCCCAGGCCAAGGATTGAACCCATGCCACAGCAGTGAACCAAGTTGACAATACCATATTCTTAACCTGATGTGCCCCCAGGGAACTCCCTGGAATAAAGAAGCTTTTATTGATGATGGTTTCTAGTAAGTTGGGTGCCTTTAATTCTGGGTTGGCCCCCTGGGGGCTGGATAAAGGAGAAGTGGTATCAAAATAACAAGTTAGACAAGTGACCACAAACAAGTGAAATGGGGATTTATAAAGTCATATATGCAGCTGAAAGAAAGGAGAAGCTTACAAGAAACCCATCCAGGGAGGGATGACTTTGTGAGGACAAGAGACTCTCCAGGCCCTAGATCTGATCATGATGCTTTCCAGCCCGATAAGATTTCCGCTGCCTTTAAAAGAACCAAATCCTCTTAGGACAACGTGCATCGAACCACCTTTCAGGCCAGAAGCCTCCAGATCTCCCTGCCGAAAGTAGCCATGGAATAGACCTCAAATTTGGGGGCCTTGCTCTGCCTTCGTTGTCTCATCTTCATCTGACCTAATCTTCTCACATTGCACAATGTACTTGTCCAGAGCGAGCCCTTCACCCAGTGCTCTGCCTGGCTCCTCGTGCCCAAGTCATGCTGAATTACAATACGCCTTCTTTCAGCATCTGTAGCATTTTTCTCTATGGCATTGATTCTCTGGTTGGGCACTGATCTCGTTCCACTGGCCCGGAAGGTCATGAGCCCTTCCATGAAAGTTAACCCAGCTTAGTGGTCCCTGTATCCTTGTGCCTATTATGGTGTCTGGCACATCCCAGTCACCCCAAATCTCTGATGTCCTGATGAGGGTGTCATTGTTCACTGTTGCCAAAAATCAAACAATAAATTGGATCTATCTGGGAAGTATAAAGGGCTGCGGAAACCAGGACCAGAAGATGCAATGAGCACGGAGGCAACCATCTTGAAACCGGAAGCGGGTGAATGGATTAACTGGAAAGGAATTTGCCTGCAAGGTGCAGGAATTTGCAGGGATCCTGGCAAGAAGATACACATATGAAAAATAAACTGTAAATTCTTTGTATGAGTGGGACAGAGAATGAAATTGGGGAAATAGATAATAATAACAAGCTGTTGCTTGTTATTATAAATGTAATCCTTTAAAACATATCTTTAATGCCCAAATAGGGAGACACTTAACACCTGTAGGGCTCCTTGAAAAAAGGGCTCCATGGTCAAAATAAGTCAGGGCAACATAGCCAACATAGCCTCCCTTTGGGAGAGTCACCAGAGCAACAAGAAGGGCACCCGGTCTGCAGTAAACATATCTGCTTAACTTAGTTAAAATTAGTACGTCCTTTCTTCCTTCACAGCACCCATTAAAATTTCTTCTAATTTACACACTACAGAACACATTTTGGTAACAGGTCTGTTCGAAACAGCTTAGAGATTTAGGCAGAGTATATAAAGAATTGCTATTTTCCTTTTACAGAGGTGGTAACGAAGACTAAGGGAAATAGATTGGTTTCAATAACAAATGCTGGAGAGGGTGTGGAGAAAAGGGAACCCTCCTACACACCCGGTGGGAATGTAAGCTGGTGCAGCCACTATGGAAAACAGTACCAAGAGTCCTCAGAAAACTAAACAGAATTACCAATATGATCCAGGAATCCCACTCCTGGGCAGATATCCAGATAAAACTATAACTCAAAGAAATACATGCACCCCTATGTTCATAACAGCACTATTCACAATAGACAAGACATGGAAACAATCTAAATGTCCATCAACAGATGAATGGATACAGAAGACGTAGATATATATATATCTGAACACTATTTTATATATATATATATATATATAAAATAGTGTTCAGCCATAAAAAAGAATAAAATAATTTGTAGCAACGTGGATACAACTAGAGATTATCAAACTAGGTGATATAAGTCAGAAAAAGAAAGACAAATATTATGTGATATCACATATGTGGGAATCTAAAATATGGTACAAATGAAACTATCTGCAAATCAGAAACAAACTTACAGACATGGAGAACAGATTTGTGGTTGCCAAAGGGAAGGGCGTGGGGAGGAATGGAGAGCGAGACTAGGATTAGCAGATGTAAGCGAGTATATGTAGGAAGGATAAACAACAAGGTCCTACTGTGTAGCACCAGGAACTATATTCAATATTCCATAATATAAGTTAACTACATTGCAATAATATTTTTAAAAATGTAAAAAGGTACTGCCAAACAAGAAATATTATGATAAACCACGATGGAAAAGAATATTAAGAAAAAGAATGCAGCAGTTCCTGTCGTGGCTCAGTGGTTAACGAATGAAACTAGGAACCATGAGGTTGTGGGTTCGATCCCTGGCGTTGCTTAGTGGGTTAAGGATCCGGCGTTGCCATGAGCTGTGGTATAGACTGCAGACATGGCTCGGATCTGGCATTGCTGCGGCTGTGGCATAGCCCAGCGGCTACAGCTCCGATTCGACCCCTAGCCTGGGAACCTCCATATGCCGGCCCTAGAAAAGGCAAAAAGACCAAAAAAAAAAAAAGAAGAAAAGAAAAAGAAAAAGAATGTATCTGTTTGTATAACCAAATCACTTTACTCTGCAGCAGAAATTAACGCAACATTGTAACTCTGTTATCCCTGAATTGCAAAAAAAAGAAAATAGATTTGCTTTGAGCCACATGAAAAGCCACAGAGCCATGCATTAGTGAATTTTGTATTTGTCCTTTGTGTCTAACAAGTGCCAGGCATTGTGGCTGGAACCAGGTCCCCGTTCTAGGGTTCAAGCCACCTTTCCCAATCTCAGGTCTCTGAATCCTAGACTGTAAGAACTAAAAGGGTCCCTAAGAGAGACTTTGGTGCAATCACCTCATTTTCAGAAGCGGACAGGGAGTCGCAAAAAGGCCAAACCACCCTGTGACGTTCTACAAATAAAAAGAGGCAGATCTGGGATTCAAAAGCCAGGGCATGGTCTCCAGCCCATCGCTTCTCCCAGTTCACCACTTGGCCTTCAGAAATGCTCTCAAAACATACAACCTATTGTGCTTGGAAATCCTTCCAAGCCATTTTATTTTTCACCTCAACTGAGTCTTGCTAGGACTCCAAAGCCAGCAAGACGGTGTTGACTCTGCTTAGAAAATA
>PVHT021183523.1:12398161-12432457 GCA_004024745.2 Catagonus wagneri | reverse complement strand
AGCCGAGTCTGTGACCTACACCACAGCTCACGGCAACACCAAATCCTTAACCCACTGAGCGAGGCCAGGGATCGAACATGCAGTCCTCATGGATGCTAGTCAGATTCGTTAACCACTGAGCCACGATGGGAACTCCTCCTGTGGTATTTTTAGAAGATATCATGACATTTTTAAAGTATTTACTTTAACTACAAGATTGGAGAACTGTTTTACCAATAGAAAAGATGACTAACATGTGTATATATAATACCAAAATCACAGCCGTGAATCCAAATGTCCACCCCCTATAAAAGTCAAAATAAAAAACAAGCTCTCAGATTCATAGTGGTGAGTTGTTTCCAATTTCCTATAAATATTTTGCTGTCCTTTTGTTTCGTGTTAAAAGGCAAGAAATGAGATGTTCTACAGATTGATAAAAATGTGGGTAATGGATGAATTGAGAAAATTTGTCTGTTTCCTAACATTTTTGCTAACTAGGAAATCAACACTGTTTTTAAAACTTAAGAACTACACATCAAACAAAGCAGGAATATGATCCCACCATTTCCATGAAGGGGTGAGGCCCCTAGGGTTTTTTTTTTCATTAAAAAAACCTTATATTCATCAAAATATGGTTTCATGGTTATTTTTCATAGAAATGTGTTAAAATGTAATGAGCTGCTACCATTATTTTAGCTAAATTAATGAATATTTCAAAAATTTTTCAGCTCTGATTTCTACTGTGGTGCATATTGACAGATGTACCCACATACACAAAAGCTCTTTGAGGGTCTTGTTAATTTTTAAGAGTGGAAATTGGTCCTGAGACCTAAAATTTTGAGAACTGCTGCTATAAAGTACCAAGAATCTAAAGTTCTGAGCCTTGGCCATGGTGGGGGGCAGGCTGTGTCTGGTGACATTCAGCCTCCAGAGTGTCAACTGCCCACCTTTACCTTCCATGGACTCATAGCTGAGGACTAGAAAGATAGTGGGAATTGAGAAGATGATTAGGAGAGAGAGATGCATTCGGTTAAACTGAACACCATCTACAGATGAACAACAAGCACATGAAAAAATGCTCAACATCACTGATTATTAGAGAAATGCAAATCACAACTACTATGAGGTACCACTTCACACCAGTCAGAATGACCATCGTTAATAAGTCCACAAATAACAAACACTGGAGAGGGTGTGGAGAAAGGGAACCCTCCCGCACTGTTGGTGGGAATGTAAACTGGTGCAATCACTATGGAAAACAGTATGGAGCTACTTTAGAAAACTAGACACAGGAGTTCCCATCGTGGTGCAGCGGTTAACGAATCCAACTAGGAACCATGAGGTTGCGGGTTCGATCCCTGGCCTTGCTCAGTGGGTTAACGATCCGGCGTTGCTGTGAGCTGTGGTGTAGGTTGCAGACGCGGCTCGGATCCTGCATTGCTGTGGCTGCGGTGTAGGCCGGCGGCTACAGCTCCGATTCGACCCCTAGCCTGGGAACCTCCACATGCTGCAGGTGTGGCCATAAAATCACAAAAGACAAGAAAAAAAAAAAGAAAACTAGACACAGAACTACCATATGACCCAGCAATCCCAGTCTTGGGCATACACCCAGACAAAACTTTCCTTGAAAAAGACTCATGCACCTGTATGTTCACTGAAGGACTATTCACAATAGCCAAGATGTGGAAAAAACCTAAATATCCATCAACAGATGAATGGATTAAGAAGGTGTGGTATATAGACATAATGGAACACTACTCGGCCATCAAAAAGAACAAAATAATGCCATCTGCAGCAACATGGATGGAACTAGAGACTCTTATACTAAATGAAGTAAGTAAGAAAGAGAAAGACAAATACCATATGATATCACTTATGTTTGGAATCTAATATATGGCACAAATAAACCTTTCCACAGAAAAGAAACTCACGGACTTGGAGAACAGACTTGCGGTTTCCAAGGGGGAGGGGGAGGAAGTGGGATGGACTGGAAATCTGGGGTTAATAGATGCAAACTATTGCATTTGGAATGGGTGAACAATCAGATAAGGAACTATGTCTAGTCACTTATGATGGAGCATGATGGAGGATAATGTGCGAAAAAAATGTATATAGTATATGTGACTGGGTCACTTTGCTGTACAGTAGAAAATTGACAGAACGCTGTAAACCAACTACAATGGAAAGAATAAAAATCATTTAAAAAATACACTGAACACCATCAACACCCACAGGACAAAATACCGCTATGAGAGGGAGCCCTGCCCACAGCAAGGCTTTGGGGCACCTGGGATTGATGCCAGCAGACCTAGAACCCATCACCCACCACTTCCTCAGCCACAGAACTCCTGAGCGTCGCAGGGGATGTGCCCAGTGGAGAGGGAAATGCTGGACCTGTAGGAGGTGACAGGCTGTGTGGACTTCAGCCAGCAGCTCCGAAGTGGGCAGTGCAGGAGAAGAAGGAAACTCTGCGTGTGTGGTGACCCAAGACTCAAGGATGAGCACCCACAAGCCCCTCCCATCCCCACACCCCCAGGCCCAAAGCAATAACCCGAGATGATTGGGGCAGAGCTGAAATCCTGCGCATGGGTTCAAGGGCCAGCGAATAACTGCCTAAAATAGCCGTGCCACCTCAATTTAAACTCTGCAGCCTGGCAAAGGCACAGGTTAGATACACACAATTAAACAGTACTGAGAGTGTAGCCCAGGGAATTAACACAGTATTGTAAATCAACAATACACCAATATAAAAGAAACATTAAAGAAAATAAAGAATACTAAGAAAAGCGCAACAAAAATGGTTAACAGTTGTTCTTTGTATTATGGAATTATTGATAATGTTTATTTCTCTTTTATATTGATCTATAATTCTCTAAATGTTCATAAGAGGCATGCATCCTTTTTATCATATGATGCTTTTTTCCTTTAAAGGTCAATGACATAAAGTTAAAATATCTGCTATGTGTACAGTACTTTATAGCAGCAGTTCTCAGACTTTGGGATCTCAGGGCAGTTTTCACTTTGAAAAATTAGTGAGCTTTTGTGTGTGTAACTGTATTTGTCAACATTTACCATGTTAGGAATTAGAACTGAGATTTTTTGAAATATTTATTAATTCATCTAAAACAGACATTCCGGAGTTCCCGTCGTGGCGCAGCAGAAACAAATCTGACTAAGAACCATGAAGTTGAGGGTTCGATCCCTGGCCTCGCTCAGTGGGTTAAGGATCTGGCGTTGCCATGAGCTGTGGTGTAGGTTGCAGACACGGCTGGAATCTGGTGTTGTTGTGTCTGTGGCGTAGGCCGACGGCTACAGCTCCGATTCAGACCCCTAGCCCGGGAACCTCCATATGCCCCAGTTGAAGCCCTAAGAAGAAAAAAAAAATCTAAAATAGTAATCACCTATTACATTTTAACAAAAATAACATCTTGATGAAAATAACTTTACACTGAAAATAAAAAATTGAGAAAAGTCACATCGCTTGACATGTTTGCAAATTCTTTTGCTGTCTAACCTGATAGAAGACAGCTAGACATCTCGCTTCTGCTCCTGTGTTCATGTAACCTCTGGGATCTCCACGGCCTACTCATCAGAAACTTGCAGTGAAGAAAGGCAAGTGACAGCTTAGTATTATCATGAAAATAGGTTTGCTCTTGGAACCCTTCTGAAAGGGTGTGGGGACCCCCCCCCAAGTCTTCATGGACCACTCTTTGAAAACGCTTTTCTTTATACTATATGCAAAATACATGCACAAACATATCTCACTTGACTCTCATAAAACACTTCGAATTTGGCATATTTTTAAACAGATGAGGAATCAGGTTCAGAGAGGTTAACCAATTCATCCAAGATCACAGGCTCAGATTCTTGTCTTTAGACTCTGAGTCCAGAACTCGATTCCAGATAACCACCCACTCTTCCCAGATAAGCAACAGCCTGGGACACCCAAAGAATTTTTACACAGTAATTAGAATGGCTAATACGCTCATGCTAGGATGTGGTGGCAAAACAGAGACTTGGAGAAGTCCCGTTAAACAGAACACGAGGTAACAGAAATAAGAACAGGTTGGGGAGGCAGGAGGCCCGAGTTCTGGATGCCACTCCTCCACTTACTGTGTGACTTCGGACAAGTTTCTTTGCCTCTCTGTGCACAGGGATTGCCACATCTGCAGAATGGGACGATGGTATCTTAGCAGCCTGAAGCCATGGGCTGGACAAGATGATTGCTCAAGGTGCCTGCTCATGGAACGGCTGACATTTTACCAGCAATCCCAGTCACTTAGAAGTCTAGAAACACAACTCAGCTGAAATGGACTCGCCTTTTAAAAGTGAGTCCTGTAATTCTTTTTTTTTTCCTCTAATGTAATATTTGGAACATTGCATTTATGGAAAGCTGTTTCATTCATCTTTCTTATAATGCCTTCAAATTTTGTCCAGAAAGTTTAGCCTGGAGAACAACTCACTGAAGTCACTTGAAGGTTGATATGTAGAAATTCAACGCATTTCAACCTGCCTGTAAGTGTTTTGAACATCTCGTGTTATGTGGCAGGTGAGTGAGAGTAGCAAGGGCTGCACACTTGATTTTTTTTTTTTTTTTTTTTTGCCTTTTGTCATTTTAGGGCCGCACTCATGGCATGTGGAGGTTCCCAGGCTAGGGGTCTAATCGGAGCTGTAGCCACTGGCCTACGCCGCAGCCACAGCAACGCAGGATCCGAGCCGCGTCTGCAGACCTACACCACAGCTCATGGCAACGCCGGATCGTTGACCCACTGAGCAAGGCCAGGGATCGAACCCGCAACCTCATGGTTCCTAGTCGGATTCGTTAACCACTGCGCCATGACGGGAACTCCTGCACACTTGATTTTAATTCTGGGCATGCTGCTGGATTCACACACAATGCACGTAAGCTGCTTTATGTCCCCCCCCCCGCCTTTTTTTTTGCTTTTTAGGGCTGCACCCGCGGCATATAGAGGTTCCCAAGCTAGGGGTCCAATTGGAGATGCATGTAGCCGCCAGCCTACACCACATCCACAGCAACACCAGATCCGAGTGGCATCTGCAACCTACACCACAGCTCATGCAAATGCCAGATCCCTAACCTACTGAGCGAGGCCCTGGATTGAACTCTTGTCCTCATGGGTACTAGCCAGATTCATTTCCACTGAGCCACGATGGCAACTCCCCTATTTTCCTCATTTCCAAAAACTGTTGTAAAATATACAGAGCACGGCATTTACCATTTTAATCATTTTTAAGTGTTCAGTGGCATTAAGTGCATTCACGTTGTTATAACTTCATCACCACCATCCATCTCCAAAAGTCTTCGTCTTGCAAAACTGAAAGTCTATACCCGTTAAATAATAACTCCTCTTTCCTTGCAGGTCCTGGCAAACACCACTCTACTTTCTGACCCTATGAATGTATAAGTGGAATCACACAGTATTTGTCTTTTTGTGACTGGCTTATTTTGCTTAGAATAAAATCCTCCAGGCTCATCCATGCTGTAGCCTATGTCAGATTTTTTTTTAATGCTGAATAATATTCATTGTATATATAGACCCCATGCTGTTTATGCATTCATCTGCCGGTGGATACTTAGGATGTTTCCATTGCATTTTAAACCATTTTCAAGCCGTCCTTCAAGGGTTAGAGAAACTCTACATAAGCCAAGAAAAAAGAAAAGAAAAGAGAAAGAAAGCTAATGGGAGGAGACATGGATTGGAGAAGTATGCGTGGAGTTATTTCAAATTCGAGAAGCAAATTCCAGTGTTTAAAAAAAGTCAGATTTTTGTCTTTGTTTCCCCTTCTTCTCTAAAGAGATGTTACTAAATTGTAAGTTTCATAAGATCAGGGAATGTACTGAATTCAGAGAAGGACTGCACGTCTGGCACATTCCACATAACATGCAGCAAAATTCCTGGCAAATTTCATTAACTTATCTTTGAATCCACAATGGAGTGTGCCATTAATGAACTATTTTGATCTGAACAACGACATGTGACTTTACAACCATCTCACAAGATGGGGAGGGCGATTATTTGTGCAATTTTGTAGATGAAGAGAAACTGACAGCCTCAGCCTTTAGCTCATCACCGGGCAACATGGAACGGCGGACTCCACCAGAGGTCTTACACCAGCTCTGGCCCTGTCCCTTTGTCCTCACCACCTCTGAGTAGTTGTGAATGAGTATTTAGGGTCCCCTCATTTATACCATGAGGCACAACGATGTAAGCTAGACAACATCTTAAGGTCCATCTAATCCTATGATTTCATGTGACCGTTTTCCATGATGGTGAACTCTTTGATATAAAGATGTGTCTGTGTGAGATCAGACCTTCTAACATATTTAATTAGATAGTAGTGAAGTGATCGCAAGTTCTGTTAGAGACCTGGCAAGAATGGGAGGAAATCAGCAAAGAGGGACAAGGAGGGTAGAGGTGAGCAGGTTGGGTAGGATGAGCATTGCTCTTTGATCCTCATGCTGAGTTTAGAAAAGGTAGGCACAAGAGGGTCAAATGTGTGATGCTGGGCGCAGGCAGGACTATCCAGGGCCAAACTATGAAATTCACTGCCCCTCGACTGCTCCAGCCTCTTTGGGTCTCCTTGGACTGGACCTTCCCAGCTCTGCCCAGAGCTCAGTACCTTCAAGATGCCCTGTACGCCCAGCCCTACAAGGCACCATCTGAGCCCCCTTTCCAGATAATGCCCCATCCCCTGCACTTTTTTCCCCTGTCTCCTCATGAGAATTTGCCCATTTAAAACTTCTGGTTAGAACTCCTGGGCATATATCCAGACAAAACTATGAATCGAAAGATACATGAACCCCTATGTTCATAGCAGTGCTATTCACAATAGCCAAGACATGGAAACAACCTAAATGTGTTATCAACAGATGAATGGATTAAATGGGTGCTGTACATATATACAATGGAATACTACTCAGCCATAAAAAGAATGAAATAACGCCATTTGCAGCAACATGGATCCAACTAGAAATCCTCATACCAAGTGAAGTGATTCAGAAAGAGAAAGACAAATACCATATGATATCACTTCTATGTGGAATCTAAGATGTGGCACAAATGAAACTACAAAACAGAAACAGACTCACAGAATAGAGAAGAGGCTTGTGATGGCCAAGGAGGAGGAAGGAGGGAGTGGGATGGAGGGGGAGTTTGGGGTTAGTAGATCCAAGCTATTGCATTTAGAATGGATGAGCAATGAGGTCCTACTGTACTGCACAGGGAGCTATATCCAGTCTCTTGGGATAGACCATGATGGACAATAATATAAGAAAAAAATGTATATATGTATGACTGGGTCACTTTGCTATACAGTAGAAACTGGCACAATATTGTAAATCAACCATACTTTAAAAAATAAGATAAAAAAGAACTAAAAGTGAAAAAGAGGAAAATAACAAAGCAAAATAAGAAATTTTCCTAGAATTGAAGGACAGGAGCCCCAGACCACACGTTCTGCTGGCTGTTCAACACAATAAGTGAACAAAGACCTGCCTGACAAATCACTGTGATCATTCAAGACACGGCAAATCAAGAGAACAGTCCTTAAACTTCTAGAGAGAAAGAACAGATTGCGTGCAAAAGGTGGGAAATCAGAATTTCACTGGGTTTTTTTGTTCAAAAGTACCAACACGGGAGAACCAGAGGATGATGGAGTGAGGCCTCCAAAACTCCAGGAGAAAAGCTCTAATCCAGAATTCTAGAGGGGGTTCCCAGGCTAGGGGTCAAATCAGAGCCACAGCTGCCTACCAACACACAGCCACAGCAACTGTGGGATCCCAGCCGCATCTGCAACCTACTCCACAGTCCATGGCAACGCCAGATCCCCGACCCACTGAGCGAGGCCAGGGATCCAACCTGCATCCTCATGGATTCTAGTCGTCTTCATTTCCACTGCACCATGAAGGGAACTCCCTCAAGGGTTTTTTTGGCCGCACCTGCAGAAGAAGTTCTCAGGCCAGGGATAGTATCTGAGCCACAGCAGTGACGACACCAAATCCTTAACCACTAGGCCACCAGGGGACTCCAAAGTCTACCGATTTAAAGGTTAATCTTGGAGTTCCCTGACGGTGTAGCAGTTAAGGAGGTTAAAGTCACTGTTGTGGTTCAGGTTCAGTCCCTGGCCAGGGAACTTCCACGTGCCCTGGTCATTGTTTTTACCCATCACAGGTCAGTGATGTGGGCCTGATGCGCTTGCAGTAGCAGCATCTGGCCAGGAGGTGGCAGCCCTGTGTCACCTGCTGCCTCAGCAGCCGCAGTTCCCACCAAGGCCACAGGGTGAGGGGGCAGTGCCAGAACACATCAGCGCGACCTGAGAGGCAGCTAAGTTGGCAACGTGCAAAAGCAGTGATCACAGCAGTCATTCAGCAAATATTTGTTTGAACGAGTCAGCTCTATGGCCAGTCATTAAGATCATTCCCTTGAGGGCACCCTCAAGCTTTGGCAGGTGCCATAGCCCTGGGTCTGTTTACCCTACTCCTGGCCCTTGGCAATGAAAAGTGACTTGAAAAAACGGAGTACCAGGCCCGACTGCTCTCACTTTAAACCCACATTCATAAGTACTACGGGGGCCTGTGATCAGCGTGTATTTCCCCGGTGTGTCCCTCTTACTGCCTCCTGGACGCCCATTTTACACTTTCAGCTCACCCTGCAAGATCTCCCTCAGTTGATGGGTTTGCTTCCCAGTCTGCGGAGCAAATAAAGCAGCTGGAAGAGACCCTTCACGACGTCCCCGCCAGCATCCACACCTTTGCAGCTGGCTTTCCCTTTAGTTAGTGTAGAAAAACTGTGCCGCCGTCCTCCTGCGCGCAAGGCTGCCTGGGCCCCACATGGAACCCCCCTCTCATCTCCATGGGAACCTGACCCCAGCAATTGTCCGCACATCATCAGTTTTCCTCTACTGTGTTACGCTCACGAGCACCCACACCCGCTGTTCTCAACCCCGCCATTCTTCAGAATCCCCCTCTGCCCTAAGCACCCATCAGCTATGGCCTCATCTCTCTCCCTTTTCCAGTAAAATTCCTGGAGTTTTCCAGGCTCGCTGTCTCCAATACGTTTCCTGTCATTCTTCGGACAGCATCACCCTGAGAGGCCTCCTTCTCCCTTCAAGCTCACTCTGCTCCCACCCATCATGTGGACCGGCGGTCAGCCTGTCCGCCCCTCCCAAGACCTCATCAACGCCTTTTCATCATCTCCTCGTCTTGCTGTCAGGGAAAGCTGTTTACACTGAGACCACATACTTGGCATCCTGACACCCCCAGTTCCTCTGACTTCAGTTTTTCCTCCTATCACTTTTCATTTGCTAGATGATCTTATATTCTTTGTGTGTTCTCTAGTTTCTCACACAGAAGATAAGCTTTATACGGATGGATGCCTATTTCGTTGGGTGATAGGTTCCCTGAGCCTACACTAGGGCCTGATACATAGTAGGCACTCAATAAATGCTTCTTGAATAACTGAAGTTACTCAGAGTATAAACCTGTCTTCCCAGAGGGTTTTCAGGGCTCAGAGAGCAGCAGCGGCACTGATCTTGGAGTGATTCAGACCGGGCCATCATTGTGAGAAAAGGCAAGGCCAGGTTCAATGAGGCGAGTTTTCCTGAGTGTCCATGTGTGCACAGCTGTGGGGAGCATAACAATGGTCACAGGGACGCCACTCCCTGTCCTTCCGGTTGAGCTGGATTTCCTCCAGGTGGCGCCAGAGGTCAGAGCCAATGTCAAAGGGGGAAACTGATAGAAACTAACTTGAATTTTTTTGGAAGGAGAAATCTTTGAATAATTATTATGCTGCTCAAGAGGAACTGGACTATCTTTTTGTATGTGACAGACATATGAAAGTTCCTAGGCCACGGATCGAACCTGCACCATAGCAGTGACCTAGGGCTACTGCAATGACAACGCCGGACACTTAACTGGCTGTGCCACCAGGGAATTCCTGCATTGGACGGTCCTAAGAGGTCTAGTTATGGCCCCAAATCTAGAAATCACTGTTGCTGAGATTTGGGCTCTTAGTGGGAGATTGGACTAAACCACTAAAATTGTCCTTGGAGTTCCTGTCATGGCTCAGCGAAACAAATCTGACTAGCAACGAAGAGGATGCAGGTTCAATCCCTGGCCTCGCTCAGTGGGTTAAGGATCCAGCACTGCCGTGAGCTGTGGTGTAGGTCACAGACATGGCTTGGATCCCTCGTTGCTATGGCTGTGGTGTAGGCCGGTGGCTACAGTTCTGATTAGACCCCTAGCCTGGGAACTTCCATATGCCGCGGGTGTGGCCCTAAAAAGCAAAAATCAAACAAACAAAAGACAAAATATCGTCCTTCTTGCCTCGTTGGCTGTCTACACAGAACTGTTTGTCCTGTTGGTTGCCACTTGCTCAGACACTGGTCTAGGTAATATTTGCTTCATGCTCAAGAATCAGATGCTGATGTACAGTTGATTTTCTTTCATTTACAGGATGCTCTGACCCCCAAACTGGTGCATACAAGAGATTATCTGGTTCAGTCCAGGGCCTTCCATGGGGAATAGATATTGTTCCCATCTTACAGAGGCACTAGCTGTGACCCTCGGAGACACATCCGTTCACACAAATGGGAGGGAATTGAAGATTTAACAGCAGATGAGATGTGATAAGAAGTGGAATAACGGGGCCTTGCTGACCTTAGAAGTGCTGGAAGAGGATCAGAGTTCACGTTTCCTGCTTCTAGATCCAGGGCTCTTTCTCTTACATCCTAATATTCACAGATTTATTTGGTGTGTGGATCTTCGCTTGCATTCAGTGATGTGACAGTTACTGGAGCAATGAGCCAAGACTAAATTGAAGAGGGAAAAAGCTGCAAAGCCAATTTCACCAGAAGTCTATTTCTGTAGCACTTTGCTCTCCATTTTGCTGTATCTTTTTTCTGCTGCCTGCCTGCCCACGATTAAAGCTTCTAGTAGGAAATAAAAAAGAGAAGCATGCAGTCGCCTGCTGGAGGACCTGTATGAATCCAGGAATGGTGGTCAGGCCCTGGTGGATGACCCTTATCACCTCTGTGACTAGATCCCTGCTCGTGGCCTGGGGGGAGGGGGCAAACAACTTGGTGCACCCCAGGGGGTGCACTTCAGGACAGGACCACTTAACCCTAAGAGTTGCACACAATCTTCTTCCAACACCTGAAATACAGCTTTGGGAATGTCCTTCCCTCCAGCCAAGGTGTAGTCTCCAAGATTACATCATTAAAGTGCAAATAGACCCTAAAGAGCTAGGGAGCCCATTGCACTAATGAACAATGACTCAGTGCTTCTCCGATCAATCTGATTAGGCCTAGGACAAGATCCTTACACTTGCAAATCACCCTTTTATCAAGGATCCCAGCTTCCAGCAGGCAATAGGTTCAAGCAGACTTGAGGATATTGCTTTCTTTCTATTGTATTTATTTCTACAGTTAATTTATATGTATGGCAAAGCATTTTCCATTTTAGGATGTCACATCAAATCATCTTTTAAGACACATGTATTTAACTTTGTAAAGAAGTGAATAAACTTAATAAAAGTTATTAGGCAAACAATCACACAGGTGGTCCTCAGTAATTGCAAAAATCAGAAGGCCACACGCAAATGACTGAGTGGAGAATTATGCCACCCCTGAAATGGTAATAACCTGGCTTACCTATTTTAAAAATTTTTATTGGAAGTTCCCATTGTGGCTTGGTGGTAACGAACCTGACTGGTACCCAATGAAGTTGCGGGTTCAATCCCTGGCCTTGCTCAGTGGTTGAGGATAGAGTGTTCCCCTGAGCTGTGGTATAGGTTGTAGATGAGGCTTGGATCCCAAGTTGCTGTGGCTATGGCATTAGGCTTGCTCTGATTTGACACCTAGCCTGGGAACTTCCACATGCCGAGGGTTCAACCCTGAAAAGCAAAAGAAAAACCCCTTCCGCTCACAAATATTGTCCTTGATCCTGCCCGTGCTTGAGTGTTTACTGGGAAGGGTTCCTGGGGTACAAGAGACGTGGGAAGGAGGAGTGACTAAATTCCAAGGCGACTGCCCGGGAGAGAGACTCCGGGAACAGGTCAATATAATAAGATGGGAGGAGGGGAAGGGTGTGCTGTAGGAAACTGTAACCAGAGGGAAAGACAGGCTGAAAAGGCAGACAGGAGAGATCAGGGCATCATTCCCTGATGTGAGATCTCGGTTCCCAGACAAGGGATTGAACCCCAGGCTGCAGCAGTGAAAGCGCCGAGTCCTAAACACCAGGCCACAAGGGAACTCCCAATGATCAGTGGTCTTTGATGTTACAAAAAGATTCTGACTAGGAGTTCTGACGTGGCTCAGTTGTAACGAACCTGACTAGTATCCACGAGGATGCGGCCTTGATCTCTGGCCTCGCTCAGTGGGTTAAGGATCCGGCATTGCTGTGAGCTGTGGTGTAGGTTGCAGACACGGCTCAGATGGCATGTGGCTGTGGCTGTGGCATAGGCCTGCAGCTGTAGCTCTGATTTGACCCCTAGCCTGGGAACTTCCAGATGGGTGCGGCCCTAAAAGGACAAAAAAAAAAAAAAAAGATTACAATTATCTAAAGGCTCAAATGATGATTAGTATTTTTTAGCAATAAAATACTTTAAATTCAGATGTGCAGGGAGTCTCTCTAGACATGGGCAAGCATACTCTTTAGATAAGGTCTTCATGGGGGAAGTGGAAGGAAGATAAGGCCGTACTTGAAATTTGGCTGTCTTGGCACCAGGGGCCTTTTCTGAAATGATACTTCTCTTTGCTAATGGAACTCATCAGTGTATAAACAGCACATTTTGTACATGGCCTTGAGCACAGAGATCTTGTTCTGAGTCAGAAGACTTAGGTCCTACTTCCCATATGAGCTGGAACTCTGTGACACGTCGCTTTATTATTCAAAGCTTTCAGACCTCAGTTTCTGTCTCCTTTGCCGGACTGAGAATGATTCGAGGGCAGGGAATGTTCTGGTCTTCCTGGTATCTCTACCGTGGGGCTCAGGGCAGAAATTATTTGAGGGCAGAAAGACGTAGCAGGAAGGAATCTACCATCTGTCACTGGTCCTTGGGGCAGCCACGGAGGTAAAACAATTTGCAGGGTTGGTGGGAAGGTGAGGCGCCAGGTGGCTCTTGGTGTCAAGCTCTTTCTGAGGAAGTGGGTAGAAGGGCCTCTTTTGCATAAGGGGCACGGAAAATGGAATCGGTGCAGACATGGCCTTGAAGGCCTTGGCAACCCTCCCTTGTTCCTCCCAAAGCAGCTTCTGACAGACCAGTGGCTCAAGAGGACAGCCATTCCCAGCAGCTGTACCTGGCTGCCTCCGAGAAGGACGCAAGGATGGGGAGGTTGGAAGAGGCCCCCAACACAAATGTGGAATTGTGACGTCGTTTGGTGCCTCCAAACTCACCTGGTGGCTGTTCTTGGGTGTCCTCAATTCTAACTTTTGCAGACGTAACTCTCGTTTTGGGAAGTGCCAGGATATCAACTGGGAGCATCTGCTGCAGAGGGCCAAGGAGTCAAGTTCATAATCTCTCCCATCTTCTTGCAGATGGCATCAGTTCTGAAGGGGGAGGCATTATTTTTAGCATTCCTTCTTGCTTCCATCTGTGCCCCGAATGATGAAGTCTCAGTGTTTCCTCTCCAAGTGTTTCTGGGAATGCAAGAAGCAAGTGCATGTTCAACCCAGACAGACACCAGATGTCTTTTTTTTTTTTCATCCTTTTCAATATTTCTCTTTCCCTCACCCCCAACTCTCCACCTTGTGTCCCCAACTCCACTCCGCCTACTGAAATCATTTCCATTGGCTTTCCAGAAAAGTGGCTTGTTTGGGAGAACTTGTGAGATAAACCTTTAATAATGTTTAAAGTCCAGTCTATCTAACTCTTCCGATGTTTAGGACAAGTGACTCCATTGGATCTTTAAACAGATGACAGCATTACTCAGCTCTTATCATTAACATGCAGAGGCTGAGCTAAAGGGATTAAGAGGCACACAGCTCAGCATTTGGGGGTTTATTTAAACTTCCTCGGGAGTTCCCGTCGTGGCACATTGGTTAACGAATCCGACTAGGAACCATGAGGTTGCGGGTTCGATCCCTGCCCTTGCTCAGTGGGTTAACGATCCGGCGTTGCCGGGAGCTGTGGTGTAGGTTGCAGACGCGGCTCGGATCTGCGTTGCTGTGGCTGCGGCGCAGGCCAGTGGCCACAGCTCCGATTAGACCCCTAGCCTGGGAATCTCCACATGCCGCGGGTGCGGCCATAAAATGACAAAAGGTAAAAAATAAATAAATAAATAAATAAATAACTTCCTCGGTCTCCCTCAGAGTAGGCAGGTGAAGTCACCGTTTACTTAGAAATCTACAAAATACTTCAAAAATCTCACTTCAGGAGTTCCCTTCGTGGCTCAGTGGTTAACGAATCTGACTAAGAACCATGAGGTTGCGGGTTCGACCCTGGCCTTGCTCAGTGGGTTAAAGGTTCCAGCGTTGCCCTGAGCTGTGGTGTAGGTTGCAGATGCGGCTCGGATCCTGCGTTGCTGTGGCTGTGGCGAAGGCTGGCAGCTACAACTCCTGTTAGACCCCTAGCCTGGGAACCTCCATATGCCGCGGGTGCAGCTCTAGATAAAGGCAAAAAGACAAAAAAAAAAAAAAATCTCACTACATTCTGTGGTTTGTTTTTGCTAAATTATCCTTTTCTAATATTTGTTTGGTTTTGGCCACACCTGAGGCATGAGGAAGTCCCCCGGGGCAGAGATTTAACTCATGCCATGGCAGCAACCTGAGACGCTGCAATGACAATATCAGATCCTTAACCCACTGAACTACACGGGAACTCCTGTTCTTGACTAATCTTAAAAACAAATCTCAGAGAGAAAATTATAATTTTCATTCATGGGGTTCAAAATCTATGATCATCTCTTGAACAATTTTCTTAAGAGAGAAATACACACAAAGAGTTATATTTTCAGAATGTTTGTGCCTACAACATAAAACCATGCTCTGTGTGAATAATGAATAGTTCCTAATACTGATATATCTGATGAAATGCATCTTTTTTAAAAAAAATATGACTGTGATGACCACCAAGGGAACCAAATTGTTGTTTGAGTTTAAACGCAAAATCTAAAAGATGTCTGAGATTAAATGCAATGAAAAATGGAAGCATTTGGCAGTCCTGCCAAAATCAGCTGATGTGTTTTAAAGTTGTACTGAGTCTGGCTATAGTGGCTCTTTAGATGTAATAACTAAAATTTTCTTTTCTTTTCTTTTCCTTTATTTGGCATCCCTCAGCATGTGGAAGTTCCCAGGCCAGGTATCGAACCTGTACCACAGCAGCATCTCTTGAGTCACTGCAGTGGCAATGCCAGATCCTTTATGCACTGAACCACAAAGGAATTTTGTAGTGATTAAAATTTTAAAGAAACAGAATTCAGGGAGTTCCCATCGTGGTGCAGAGGAAACAGATCCGACTAGTGTCCATGAGGTTGTGGGTTCAATCCCTGGCCTCGCTCAGTGGGTTAAGGATCCAGCACTGCTGTGAGCTGTGCTGTAGGTGGAAGACACGGTTTGGATCCCACATTGCTGTGGCTACAGTATAGGCTGGCAGCTGCAGCTTCAATTCAGCCCCTAGCCTGGGAACTTCCACAGGCTTAGGGTGCGGGCGCGGGTGTGGCCCTAAAACAAAACAAAACAAAAAAAGCAGAACATGTGCTTTAGTTCGCTAGAGCATGGATTATTTAAATAAAGCCTGAACCTGACAGGAAATCCTACCATTCATTCTTTACAAAGTTCCAAATCATGAAGTCCAAAAAGAGATTTCTCAGATTCCTTGGTATGGTTCATGCAAAAGAAAATTGGTCCCTAAGATCTACAATGCAAATGACCTTAGGCAGAGGCACAGGTGGGTGGGGAGAAGGGAGACAAAGAGAGAGATTTTTTTCCCATGAACATAGCGTCCCCGAGAGTTGCCTTGTGTACAGTTTTTTAAGTCACATTGACAAGCTGGTTGGTAAGACTTTGATGGAAAAAGTTTGAGGAAGCCAGTGTGAAATGCTGGGATGAAACATCAGTGGTAAAACCTTGAGACACATAAAGCAGGTCACTGAAGAGAGAAAGACAAATCCTGTATGATTTCACTTACATGTGGATTGTAAAAAACAAAAGAACAAATGGAACAAAACAGACCCAGGT
This sequence comes from Catagonus wagneri, assembly GCA_004024745.2. Taxonomy (NCBI): domain Eukaryota; kingdom Metazoa; phylum Chordata; class Mammalia; order Artiodactyla; family Tayassuidae; genus Catagonus; species Catagonus wagneri. The sequence goes on along the minus strand of PVHT021183523.1, from coordinate 12,416,283 downwards.
ACAGAGAACAAACTGGTGGCTGCCAGAGGGGAGTTGGTGGGGGAAGGATGAAAAGGTACAAACTTTCATTTATAAAAGGAGTAAGCCCCAGGGACGTAACTTACCGCTGGGGAACACAGTCAATAACATTCAATAACTGTGCATGGTGACAGTTGGTTACTAGGCTTATCCTGGTGATCAATTCACAGTGCATTTGTCAAATCACTATGTTAGGCACCTGAAACAAATAAAATGGATGTCAACTATACTTCACTTAAAAACATAAAAAAGCAGAATTTGAAAACTCAAAAAATGAAATTAAATTTCAGAGTTCCCCGGTGGCCCTGAGGGTTACGGACCCAGTGTTGTCACTGTTCAGGCATGGGTTCAATCTCAGGCCTGGGAAATTCTGCATGGCCAAAGAAATTTTTCATTTAATTTTAAATTCAAAAAAGAAGGCCACTGAAGCTTGGCAGGGCCGTTCTTTGCTCTCTCTCCCACCCAACAACATCTCTGCTTACGTGTTAAATAGGAAGGAAATATTCCTTGAGAATACATTCATCCTCATGTGCTATGTGAATAAAGAGAATGTTGCAATACTGTTTGACACAGCCAGTTGGTTCTGTCCATCTTAAGCACTTTGTGTTGTACTTTACTGAGCCTAAAAATTTGTGCAAACAATGTTAATCACACACACACACAAATATCAACCTCCCCACTCTGCCAGTAGACCCCACATAAATCTTATCTGCTTGAAATGATTTCTTAATAGCTCCCACTGCCCGCGGGATTTAGTATGATCTGACGAGGCAGGTGCAGCCCCACAGGAGTTGCCCCCTGGACCCCTGCGTCCATCCATCTCCTCCCTCCCTCCCTCCTGATGCCTCTGCCATATCGACTCTGAGGTCGTGGACTCTGCCCGGCTCCCCTTGCACCTCCAAGCCTTTGTTTTTCCTGCTCCCTTTAATGCATGTCTGCTTAATGCTGATCCGTCTCTCCACATTTAGCTCAATGTCACCTCCTCCTGAAAATCTTACTGGACTTTCTCCTTGCTCAGATCAGAATCGATATCTCACCAGAGCATTTCCAAGCATGCTCTATTGTATAGTGTTACACAGAATCAGAATTCTGCGTTTTCCTGTTTCTTTTATGGTAGCACAAAACCTGTCACGGAGCCAGTGATGAATGAATTGTTTAATCAGAGTTGGTTGCTAATCTTGTTTCTAGCCCACCTTAGCTTACTCACTTGTGTGCTTAAATGGATGAGGACAAATAAATCTTAAATAGTTTGCTTGACTAAAGATATTTTCCTGATAGTCATTTGGCAACGTGAAAGCTAGTGGGGGAAATAAAGACCATTAACTGAACAGACTGCCTTTGTTTATCTTCTCTGAATCATTTATTTAACCTGTGAATTGAATGCTTTAACTTATTTTTTCTGGGGATAGTGATAAAAACAATGAAAGCCACATTTATTACGGGTATATGCTAACATCTTTTTTGTCCCAAGTGCTACAACTGTAACGCCAAAAAAAAATTTTTTGGCCATGCCCACAGCATGTACAAGTTCTTGGGCCAGGGATCAAACCTGCACCACAGCTGTGACCCAAGCCCCTGAGATGACAGTGCCAGATCCTTAATTTGCTGAGCCACAAGGGAACTCCTGTAACTCCAAAATGTATCTTCTTTCCCCATTCTACCCACCCCCAAGATACACACACACACACACACACACACACACACAGAGTCCCCAGAGCACTTTACCAGATTTCATTTTTATTATAGTCCTTTAAGACAAATATCACATTTTCAAAGTCATAATGGATCTTGTAAGGAAAGCTATTAAAGATGATAACAAAGAGACCCACTCCTTTGGCACATGAGGCTCGCTCTCGACCTCTTCAAAGAAATCGAGAAACCAAGAGCAAAAATCCTCTAAGAAGGCAAAACTTGGAATATTTTCCCAACACTGTTAAGCCCGTCACACTCAATCATGTGGATCTCAGTACAAAGTCAGTTTTGCAAGTCAGCTGGTAGAGAGGAGTGTTATTTTATTTTATTTGCTTTTTAGGGCTGCACCCGTGGCATATGAAGGTTCCCAGGCTAGGGGTCAAATTGGAGCTACACCTGCCGGCCTACAGCACAGCCACAGCAACGTGGGATCCAAGCTGCATCTGCGACCTACACCACAGCTCACGGCAACACCTGATCCTTAACCCACTGACCACGGTCAGGACTCGAACCTGCGTCCTCATGGATACTAATCAGATTCGTTAACTGCTGAGCCAGGATGGGAACTCCGAGAAGAGTTATTTTAGAAAAATCATTGTAGGAAGCTTATTTATGCTCTCTTTGAAGTAATGAGTCCAGTGAACTCTTGAACTGGAGACTTGAAGCCCCTAATTTTTGCTGTCACTTGGAAAAAATTACCGTTCGTAATTGTCTATATAATGTATTGGAGAGTAACCAAAGTGGCTGACAATACTATTAGCTGAACTTTTGGCCTGTTCGGGTAAATACCAGACAAAAGATTTTAAGAATGGAGCTTGAAAGTCTAATTAGACAACATTAAACATAAACGTCTCAATATCAAGTCTAGTTTACACTTCCAAATGGATGTGAAGGACTGTTAGAACATTTTATCCAACAATTCTGTGTTTCAGAAAAATGAAGTTCTAGATCTGGCCCAGAATTTGGCACAGAAAAATTTTCCACAAAGTGTAACAAGAAAGAGAATTAAAGCAAGAGACTGAAGTGCAGTTTTAGCTTTAGTTTTGCCTCCGTGACCCTGGCCAAGTCACTTACATATGAACTTGGATTTCCACCGCTACCATATAAGAGAGTTGGACTTCGTTTCCTTACGTCGCTGACGATCTGTGTTGACTTTTCCATATCCAGATAAAAGAGGCCAAATGGTTTTCGTTTTACTGGTACGGCCGCTGCGCCGCCGCAGTGTATCAGCTCCAGCAGCTCTTTCTTCCCGCGAGAAACAAGTGAGCACTGGCAGAGTTCGAGAACTCAGGTTTATTATGCCGGCGGGCTCAGAGGAGAGCGCTCTCTGCTCTCCGGAGTCTGAGCCTTGGGGAAGGGTTTCACAAAGCTTTTATGGGCTAATTCTTCTGGGTCCATGCTTGGCGGGTCTGGACTGGAGTGAGGACAGGCAAGGTGGTGGATGAGGAAGTAAGTTTACAGAAGCGGGTGCGGGGGTGGGGGTGGTTAGGGGCACTTTGCTTTGTCATTATGGAGTTTGCTTAGTCATTATGGCGGGGTGTCTCCTGTCTACCTTTTCTATGGGGACATTTTCTCCTACAAGACAACTACCATTTAAACACATGACCCTCTCTTGTCTTCATGGAGGAGGAGGTTACCCACATGTCCTGCTGCCTTGCATCCTGCGGATTGTGGGCGAATCTGAGTCAGCAGCCACAGGCTGACTGATGCCCACAGCCTGTTCTGGGTCTTGGTTGGGAGGTGACTGGAGGCAGTTGGGTCTTGCTTCCCCCCACCCAAACTGGCAGAGTGGGAGAGCAGTCAGAGGGTGCCAGTAGCAATGTAACCCACCCTCAGGCTGGGAAATGGGGTGAGTGTACGATGATTCCAGGAAAAGCTCCGTTCAGGTTGTTTGTTCTGTGTGTGGAGCCCAGTGGCCTTCAGCTGACCTTGACACACCTGCCTCTTTCTTCTGTTTCCCCTACCTTCTCTTGATATTTATTTTCCTTCTCTCTGTGCAGCTGGCTCCTTGTCTCACATAGAAGGTGATGTACCCAAGTCATACACGACCGCCACCTCAACCTTTCTGCAAAGTCTTCCTTGCCGCCAGAAGCCTGACTTTGTTCAAGGGTGGACTCGGCCCTAGGTGGCCTGCCAAGCAAAGGTCTTCAAAGCCTCGGCCCCAGGCGGAAACCTCAACTGTGAGAGCCAATCACTGCTTCCATCTCCACTGTCCTCATCGGTGATTGGTCCAGGTGTGAGCCTATACCTCTGCTCTGACCAATGGAGGTGCTCAGCTGAGAGACTCCTGGGAAAGTGCTTGTTGTCATCTGTGTGCAATGTCTCGGAAGCTGCGCGTCTTTTGAAGATGAAAAATGTAAGCTGGTGGGCGGGGTGAGGCTGGCAGCACAGAGAATCGGAGAGAACCATCTGGGTCCTTTGAGATGTAGCTGTTACTTAATCAACGTCAGAACCCCTCTCCTGCTTGAATTCTTGCTGTATGAGGTAACAACTTTTTTTTTTTTTTTTTGCTTTTCTAGGGCCGCACCCGCGGCATATGGAGGTTCCCAGGTTAGGGGTCTAATTGGAGCTGTAGCCACCTGCCTATACCACAGCCACAGCAAAGCGGGATTCGAGCCATGTCTGCAACCTACACCACAGCTCACGGCAACGCCATGGAGCCTTAACCCACAGAGCGAGGCCAGGGATTGAACCGGCAACCTCATGGTTCCTATTTGGATTCGTTAACCACTGAGCCACGACGGGAACACCCTGCATTTTATTATGATCTGTGGAATTTTAAGGAAGGACCTCAGCACTGCCATTATTCATTTCCGTGAATATTCCAATTTAGTACTGTGTTTGCCAAAGCAGGTGCCACTGACATAAGTCTAAGACCAGACTTTAGGACTGGAGAGTAAGTGAAACCCAGCAGGACCCTGTAGGGCCTCCTGGGAACAGACTCCCCACCCCACCTCGTTTGTAGAATGGCTTTAGCCTCCTAGGCCTTCTTCAAGTTTCAAAGAGCAATTTTTTTTTTTTTTTTTTTTTTTTGCTTTTTAGGGCTGCGCCTGTGGCATATGGAGGTTCCCAGGCTAGGAGTCTAATCGGAGCTACAGCTGCTGGCCTGTACCACAGCCACAGCAACGCGGGATTCGAGCCATGTCTGGGACCTACACCACAGCTCACGGCAACGCCATGGAGTCTTAACCCACTGAGCGAGGCCAGGGGTCAAACACGCAACCTCATGGTTCCTAGTCGGACTCGTTATCCACTGCGCCATGACGGGAACTCCCTCAAAGAACACATTTAGTCAGAGAATTGAGAAAACATGGAAACAAAAGTAAACGAAGGAGCAAAAGAAAATAATAATTTAGCCATAAAACAAAGTCAGGAATCTTTAGTTCCTTCTCAAGGGTTAGAGATAGTATCCTGAGTCAGGTTCCTGAATTGTTTTACAGATACTAAGACCCCCAACAGTCGGAGGAAGTTGACTGCAGGCTGACCACCAGCCCACAGACCCCAGACCAGATGGAACGAGGAGATTGGTGATGTTAACTCCTGAAATACTATCGTTACCAACCTCACCACCAACCAGTCAGTGGGGATCTTTAAAAACCCTTCCCCAGTAGTTCCAGTTGTGGCTGAGCAAGGTTACGAACCAGACTAGTATCCATGAGGATTCGGCTTCAGTCCCTGGCCTCATTCAGTGGGTTAAGGATCTGGCGTTGCCGTGAGCTGTGGTGTAGGTTGAAGACGAGACTCGGATCCTGAGTTGCCATGGCTGTGGTGTAGGCTTCGGCTGCAGCTCCAATTTGACCCCTAGCCTGGGAACTTCCATATGCCACAAGTGTGGCCCTGAAAAGCAAAAAATAAATAAATAAATAAATAAATATCCTTCCCCAGAAGCCACCTGGGTGTTCGGGCCTTTTGAGCGTGAGCTGCCCATTCTCCTTACTTGGCCCCACATTGGGTGCCTTGCCGTAAACACTGCACTTGACTTCACCACGAGCCGGTGTCAGTAGATTGGCTTTACTGTGCGTTGGGCAAATGGACCCAAGTTTGGTTCAGTAACGTGGGTGCCCTTGGCCTGGGGGAAAGTGAGCAATATCTCCCCTAAATTCACTTGACCTCCCCCGTCTCTTTCCACCCCATTCTGCTATTGTCTTCAGTTTTCCTAGTCCTAGATAGTCTTTCATCATACTGTAAGAAATGAGCTTAGCATCTGCGCCTCAAATTCTTACTAGTGTGTAAAGCACTGCTAGAAAGAGCTTTGAAAATGAGGATAGGGAGAATATGTAGGTCCAGGGAAGATGGGGAAAGCATAAAGCAGGGAAATTGAGGGTTCTGACGTCAAGCGCTGGCAGCTTGACCGGTTGGCCCAGCTGTGACCCTGAAGCCGAGGGCTGGCTGGGTGGAAGGGCAAATCAGTTTGCCCCCGTCTCTGTCAAGAAGGCCAAGAACCTCTCAGAAGAGATATTCAGAACCAGGATGGCTGTGAACTGATGCTGCCAGATGGCAGAACAGTTAAAATATTTACTATGAAGCCCACACTGTTTGGGAAAAGGCTGAACTTGCGTTCCTGCTGTAGACCTTGGTGGGCTCCTCTCTCCTAATGCTTCCTGCCTCCCCTGCCATTGGCCTCGGTGACTCATTGAGTGACTCACGGCCCATCTCTGCAGGGCTGTATCCATCTGAACCAGCCTCCCCTCTGGGCTTCCAGTAAAAGATGCCTCATGTCAGTGTCCTGACTACATTTCAGTGGGAATGGCCCTGTCTTATTTTCCATGCAACGTGGGATAGTCTGGTGGGTGAACTGAAAAGCATCTCTCTGTTATTAACGGGGAAACTGACTACCAGGGGACCATTTGCCCCGGATTTCAAGGGGTTGAGCAGGGTCTTGGACCCTGGGCTTTGGTCTTTTCTATCACGCTAGGAGAGCTCCATTCATCTGAAACTTATTTAGTGACTCGTGTAGGATCACATAACTTCTTGTTGCCTCTAACATCAAAATGTTGTCTTTCCTTGGTTTACACCCCAAGAGCAATATCATCAAAGGCAAAGAGGGTTTCTCCTATTTTTGGCAAGGTGCTTATTTCAGATAGGTCGAATCTCTGGGTGATTGACTGATACTGTCCAAAAAATTTAATGATTCTCCCATTATACGAATCACAAATGTTTATTGCAGAGACTGGAAAATTTAGAAAAATAAAAAGTGGAAAATAAGAACCACCTATAATCCTCCCACTTATTTAATGGCTGCTGACATTGTGATATATATTCTTCCTGTCCTTTTTCATACACATAGGATCACATTTTAACAACCTGGAAGAAATGTGGTATAAACTGATGGATAACTTGCTTTTTCATTTAATATTTCCATGACCACTTTTCTTACATCATTTTTTTTCCAAAGCACGTTTGACATAGCTGTGAATGACGTACCTAATTTACTTCGCCTGGGGAACTTTCATGCTGTTACCAATTTGTTTTGTAACTATAACCACCACCACAGTGGGCAGTATTGGTTCTATAAAAATTTAGTGATGTTTTCACCCAGTGATTTGTCTGGACATTGCTTTGCAAAAATTGAAAATGGGGCAAGAAATCAAGACAGCTAATTTAAAAATTAAAAAAATTTTAAAATAAGTGAAATTAAAAAAAATTTTAAATATAAACATTTTTTACAATTGAAAAAACTTAAAAATTGAATGATGATGATGATGATAATGGCAGCTAATTGGCATTCACTTAAATTTTGTCAGGTGGAGAAGGAAGAGAAGTGAGGCCACTGGCGTCTCTTCTGTAAATGTCCCCTTCTTCCCCTGTGCTTTTAATTCTATTCCTCTGATAGTTCTCACACTATTTATCATCTCAGGCTCTTCTGTAGCTGCCGCTGCTTTCAGCTGTCATCTTCTGCGCCCCTCCCTCCCCCCACCACTGCCCTGTGGAGGTGGCTGTCATTACAGCCTGCTGATGATGAATGTTTTGTGTCTCGACTCAGTGCCTGAAAAGCTATTTCTAAGAGCAGCACATCCTTGAAGGATCCTTGTCACAGCATCTGAAGTCGTGCCCACAAAGCTTTGGCACATCACTGGGCCGTTCTCCCGTGGATGCAGGACCTGGCCAGGCTGGTGTCAGGGAAGCTCAGGGATAATAACAACGGGGCAACCTCTGGGTTTCTCTCATTGCCTTGCTGGACCAGACCAGCCACCCTCCATTCCCTTCTCATCGGGCACCATCATTTTGTTTGCTCTGACAAGTAGAACAATTGCGATGATCATTATTTCCAGCTCTAATTCAAGAGACAGATTAAGATAGGTCATAAAATCAAATTCGGCTCCACTGAGTACCTTGAAAAAAAGTCTCTTGTGTTGCAGGCTCCTAAAAATAGTTCCCAGCGCCGTCCTTCACCTTCACAATTATTTTGGTCTTCACCTCTAAATCTGCACAGCACAGAGCAGCAGAATTTATACATTAAGTTCAGGAGAGAAGAGACAGCTCATTCGTTCTTAGCACTGGTGGGGGCTGACGGTTCACCATCATGAGCTTCGATTCAGAAATACATCTGGGCCCTCTCTGCCAAGATGACTAAAACACCTTATTGATAACCATGGTGTCCTTTTTGTGCAAGACAAGGTTACCTCCATGCTAATCATCTGTCCATTCACCCACCACTTCATTTATTCAAACATTGGAGATGCTACTTTAGGCCAGGCAAGAGCAAAAGCCCATCTTTCAGGTGGGAGAAAGATAAATAAATACATTGCAAAATGAAACTCTTACAAAGGAAAATAAAGCCAAGTAAGAGAAAGGAGTGTGTGAAAAGGGCCTGGGGAAGGCATTTTAGACCAGGAAGGCAGGGAAGGCGTCTATATGGAGGAACAAGTCACAGAAGTAACTTACCTGAGGAGAAGCAGCAAGGATGAAGATGCTTCGAGATGGGAAAGGCCCCCCTAGAGAACCAGGGAAGTCCACGTGGCTGAAGCTGGAGCAAGGGGCCAGGGCTGTGCTAGAACAGCCTAGAGGCCACAGAAAGGTCTAGGATTTTACTTGCTGCTAAGCAATTGTGTGCAGGTGGCCCTGAGGCAGGGGGAAGCTGGTGACCCTGAGGGCACCTCCGTGGGTTCTGCCATGCTCTATCCCAAATGCCAATTCACTTTAGACTCACGTCCCTGAACCCAGCAGTCACCACCTTGGGTCACAGCAAGCTGGGAGGATTTAGGGATTCTTTTTTTTTAAATTGTAGTTGATTCACAGTGTTGTTATTCTGGTATACAGCAAGTGATTCAGTTATACATATTCTTTTTCACATTCTTTTCCACTGTGGTTTATTACAGGATATCGGATATAGTTCCCTGTGCTGTACCTTGTTTTATATATAGTAGTGTGTATCTGCCAATCCCAAGCTCTTAATTTATCCCTTCCCTCTCTCTTTCCCCTTTGGTAATTGTAAATGTGTTTTCTATGTCTCTGAGTCTATTTCTGTTTTGTAAATAATTCATTTGTATCATTTAGATTATCCATATAAAGTGATGTCATATATTTATCTTTCTCTTACTTCACTCTACAACCATCCACGTTGCTGCAAATGGCATTATTTCATTCTTTTTTATGGCTGAGTAATATTCCATTGCATGTACGTACCACATCTTTATCCATTTATTTGTTGCTGGACATTTATGTTGTTTCCATGTCTTGGCTATTGTAAATAGTGCTGCTATGAACATTGGGGTGCATATATATATTTTTTTCTTTTTAAACAGCCACCCCTGAGGTACATGGAAGTTCCCGGGCCAGGGATCAAATCCCAGCTGGAACTGCAATCTATGTCACAGCTAGCAGCTGCAGCAAGGCCCATCCTTAACCCACTGCAGTGGGCCAGGGATTGAACCAGTGCCTCCAGAGACAAGGATTAACCCACTGGGCCATAGTGGGAACTCTGCCTGTATCTTTTTTTTTTTTTTTGTCATTTTGTGTTTTATCTAGAGCCACACCCGCGGCATATGGAGGTTCCCAGGCTAGGGGTCTAACAGGAGCTGTAGCCGCCGGCCTTCGCCACAGCCACGGCAATGCGGGATCCGAGCCGTGTCTGCAACCTACACCACAGCTCACGGCAACGCCGGATCCTTAACCCACTGAGCAAGGCCAGGGATCGAACCCGCAACCTCATGGTTTAGTTGGATTCGTTAACCACTGAGCCACGAAGGGAACTCCCTGCCTGTATCTTTTTGAATTAGAGTTTTCTCTAGATATATGCCCAGGAGTGGGATTGCTGGATCATATGGCAACTTCTTAGTTTTTAAGGAACATCCATACTATTCTCCAGAGGCATTTAGGGATTCGGGGGAGAATCTAGGTCTTCTCCAGTCCTGCAAATGGTCCCCGTGGCTGCCAGGCCCACCCTCTTGGCAGTTTTACAACTCAGATGAGCTGCTCTGGCATCCTAGGTCTACAGGAAGCAGATGGAATTTGTGACAGAAGCAGACTTTATTCCTGCTGCCCCCTGCAGGTTTGTATGTATGTATGTATGTATGTATGTATGTATGTATGTATTTATTTCTTTATCTTTTTAGGGCTGCACCTGCGGCATATGGAGGTTCCCAGGCGAGGGGTCTAACAGGAGCTGTAGCCACCGGCCTTCGCCACAGCCACAGCAACACAGAATCCGAGCCGCGTCTGCAACCTACACCACAGCTCATGGCAACGCTGGATCCCTGCAGGGTTTTAACCTCACATCACCAGCAGCTGTTACACGGGGATAATTCCTCCCAGGTCCCTTCTGTAGACCGTGTGATCTATGTGCGTTTTCTCCAGTCCTGGAGAACCCAGTTATAGGTGAGAGTCTGACAAGGTCGGATCGTGTCTTAGTTCAGGCCGCCATAACATCAGCACAGACACGCTATAAGCAAATGTATCTTGCACAGTTCTAGAAGCTGGACGTCTGAGACCAGGTGCCAGCTTGGTTGGGTTTCGATTGGGCCCTCTTCGGGCCTGCAGACTTCTCCTTGTGTCTTCACATATGGAGGGCGGAGAAGCAAGCTGTCTTGACTCTTAAAAGGGCACTGAGGGAGTTTCCTTGAAGTGCAGTGGGGTTAGGATCTGGCGTTGTCACTGCAGCAGCTTGGGTGGCTGCTGTGGTGTGGGTCTGATCCCTGGCCTGGGAACTGCCATATGCTGCAGGCGTGGCCAAAAAAAAAAAAAAAGGGTTTATTGGAAGTTTTATTTTCTTTAGCGGGCGCCAGTTGCATTCATGAGGGCTCTACCCTCCTGACTTCATCTAACCCCAATCCCAATCACCTCCCAAAGCCCACTTCTTGAGACCATCACACTGGTGGGTAGGGTTTCAACACAGGAATTTTGGGGGCACACAAGCATTCAGTCCATGACACATGAGCTTGGATCTAATTGGCTGGAAAGTCTGTTTTTCTTGCTCGACATCATGCTGTCTAAACCCTCCCAAGTACTCGATTCATTCATCAAAACACTGACTGAACATCTGCTGTGTCTGGTGCCGTGCTGGGCACACACTGGGGATGTCGACACAAATAAGGGACATTTTCTGCCCTCAAGCATCTTAGAAGCTGTTCAGAATGCAGACTGCCTCTCCCAGAATGAAGTGAGCTTGTAATACACAGCCCCTGCCACCACCCAGACCCGCATGCACCATTTTTGTATTTGATGAGATTTCTTTTATTCTTCTCATTAAAGGAACTTGGCAGCCGCCAGGCAGGGTGGGCCACTGCCAAGTAGGAAAAGCATGCATTGACTTATTTGTCCTCAGATGACACTGGCACTACCATTCACAGTTGGATTTCACTTACATTTGGACCCTTAATTGTGGCTTAAAAACACCTTCAAAGAGATCACCCTATGGTACAGGACTGAAATGACAAGACATCAATATAGACGCCTACCCATCATACTGAGGTGCTTATGGGACTGTCAGCCCAGTGTGGGGCTCACTCATGCATGGCGAAGGGACACCGTTCCGGTGGAGAACACATAACTAACTCTAAGAGCTTCCAGATGGCTTTCTAGAGAAGGCAGGAAACTTCCAGTGACATCTTACTCAGCTCAGGAAAATATGAACTACCAATTTAAACACACAGGTAGACACCCCAACATCCTTTCTTATGCCTCCAAACGGTCTCAAGTCAAACAGTGCCTGAGATTATTCTCAATGTCATTACCTTGCTTGTGTCCTTCAGAATAGTTATCATAATTCGTCATTATTTGTTTTGCTTGTTTTTGTCTTTCTCCCAGAATGAGGTTATCTTTTTCATTGCTATTTCCCCAGCAACGGGCAAAATGCCCAGAGCAAAGCAGAAATGCCAGTAGGGGGTTGGGGAGACAGCACGTTTCTGAGAAGTCAGAGACTCACATGAGACCAAAGAGATTTGAAACTCTCTTCGGTGTCTGAGAGAAACAGATTCAAAAGTTTTATTGTGTTGTTGATGAAATAAGGCCTATGTTGTTGTCTAAGTAAATATATGTTTCTGTCAGTTCTCCAAAAACAGAAAGAAAACAAAGTGTGATTTTTTTTCTGACAAAAGAGATTACTTTTACCGATGATTTAGTGTTACCTTTTATGGCTTGGCAGTTTCTTTTACTCAGTGGCATCACAGAAGGAAGAAACAGTGTAATGAATGTCAAGGTCCTTTAAATATTTCAGAGCTTTAGATGGTTTAATATTTGGGGATGTCTGTACAATTCTCCCAGCGTCTCTAATCCATTAACTGAGGGCCCCCCCAGATAATGTGTGCTTCCCAAATAATTTAAAATCACATAGCATGTAAGTCAACATCACCCTGGTTGCAAAGGAAGCAGCCAGCATGGGAAATAACCTAGCTGTCACTGTGTGCCAGGTGCTGGTCTGAGAAGCAGCCTTTTAGGCGCCTCCCTGCAGGATGAGTGCATGAACTTGGAACAGTAGGACCACTTGAACTCTGATGTTAGGCTTACCCGGGCAGGTCACGGATGCTCTCTGGTCTCAGCTTTCTCATCTGTGAAATGGGGAGAACAGATGCTAACATCTGACACGGGGAGGAAAGCATGTGTGCCTCGTGCTCACTGAGCGCTGGGTACAAGGCGTTAGTGTCCATCACTCTGGAAGGCTGTGAGCGTACCGCGGACTGCGAGGGTTACACGCTACAAACATTTATGGCTCACAGTTCTGGCGGCTGGAAGTTCAAGATCAAGGCGCAGATTCTGTGACTCGTGAGGCCCTAAGTGCTTCCTCAGAAAGTCGTCTTCTCTCTTCTGCTGGCAGGAGGGAAGAGCTAGCCCCCAGGGCGGGGCAAGGAAGGGGCCTTTCATGTATAAAAGGCACGAACCCCAGTCACAGTCACACCTTATCACCTCCAAATCCCATCATTTTGGCCATTGGGTTTCAACAGATGCATTTTGCAGGGACACAAACTTGCAGATCATGGCAGTCCTCCCTACTTGGCCCCTTCTAGAACACCTGAACCAAGGCGAGTCCCTCTGGCAGTCTGGAAGGCTGGCGAGAGCACCTGGCGGTTTAGCTCAGATCATAAGCTGCTGCCTCCAGAACAGCACTCCTTCTCTGCTACTGTTATTTCATCAGTGTTCCTTTTCCCCCCTTTATCTGAACTTTGTATTTTCCTCTGTTCTTTTCCTGCCTTTGCTTTTTCAGAAACAAATCCCACCATGGGTCCTGGGACTCAGGCTGCGTGCACCTGGATCTTGGGCCACTGTGGACACTTGAGAGGTTCTTGAACCCTTCAACTTCTTTTCTAGAAGGAGGTCATTTAGGGAGTTCCCGTCACAGCTCAGCAGTAACAACCCGACCAGTACCACTGGTATCCATGAAGACTCGGGTTCGATCCATGGCCTTGCTCAGTAGGTTAAGGATCCAGGGTTGCCATGAGCTGTGGTGTAGGTCGAAGACTCGACTTGGATCCCATGTTGCTGTGGCTGTGGTTGTGGCCAGCAGCTGCAGCTCCGATTTGACCCCTAGCCTGGGAACTTCAAAAGGAGGTCATTCAAATCACCTCCCATCCATTCTCTTCTCTATTGGGATTTACTAAAAAGATACTGGAAAACATGTAAAGTTCTTTCTCAACTATATTCTCCAAACATTAGGGATGGATTTAAACAGGCCAAGTAAAATCACATTAAATCCAGACAAGAAGGATCTCATTTAGTTTCACATGTATTTCTCTTCAGGGCTGCATTTCCCAAGGAGCCCAGCGTCCCACAGAGCGGGAGAGGGTTTGTGTGTGAAGGCTGCTCTGCCTCACGTCCGGTGTGTTCCAAGTCCCACCTTCGCGATGCACAGGAAGCATGTTCTGCCTTAAGTCAATGTCTTGGAAAGACAAGGAGCTATGAACAAAATTAGGGCTCTGTCTGAGCCCTGCTTGGGAATCACAATGTTCCACAGAAGGGACTAGAACACCCCTACAAGCCCTTCCTTTACAGATGAGACCTAGAGACTCATGATGCATTCCTACCAGGATTACATGCAATTAGCGCTATAACTCATCCAATGGACTCTTTTTGAAATTGGATTACAACGCAGGGAATACAGCCAACATTTTATAGGAACTGCAGAAAGGTATCTATGAAAACTGTATAAAAAATAAAGATTAAAAAAAAAAAAAGGAGTTCCCTTCGTGGCTCAGTGGTTAACGAATCCAACTAAGATCTGTGAGGTTGCGGGTTCGATCCCTGGCCTTGCTCTGTGGGTTAAGGATCTGGCATTGCCGTGAGCTGTGGTGTAGGTTGCAGACGTGGCTGGGATCCCGTGTTGCTGTGGCTGTGGTGTAGGCCGGCAGCTATAGCTCCTGTTAGACCCCTAGCCTGGGAACCTCCATATGCCGCGGGTGCGGCTCTAGATAAAGGCAAAAAGACAAAAAAAAAAAAAAGAAAAGAAAAGGAATTGCGGTTTCCTTTCCAAAAGCTAGTATTCACTGAGCTTCAACCCCAGGATAAACTATTGGAAATAATTTGTGTTGAACCACAGAAATTAAAATCTGATGCAAAACTGATGTGTGCACATTTCCCCTCATTTTCTTACCTTCTTGACTATTTTTTTTTTCGGCTTTTCAGAACCGCATCCGTGGCATATGGAGCTTCCAAGGCTAGGGTCGAATCTGAGCTGTAGCTGCCAGCCTCTGCCACAGCCACATCAACGCTGGATCCATAACCCAATGAGCGAGGCCAGGGATTGAACCTACATCCTTATGGCTGCTAGTCAGATTTGTTTTCCACTGAGCCACAGTGGGACCTCCTGGTCATTCTTTGATAACACATCGTGACCACTACTATATGGCCCTGTGCCCAGCCCTCTACGTCTACACTCTGCCTGTGCCCTCAGCCTTCTCAGCTACACTCACCCACAGTGCTCTTCACAGCTGAGGAAACTGAGCTTCGGAAAAGTGATGTGACTTGCTTGGGGCCCCACAGACAACAAGCAAAGCCTTTATTCTAACACGGACGCAGTGACAGGAGCACTGTCTGCGGCCTAATGTCTATATCCCGGTTCTAAAATGAGGGTGGCATTTGGGGCCTTGCTCAGGGACATCATATTTCCCTCTTTTCAGAGCCCTCTGGAAAGCGTAAGACTTGGATCCCAACTGCTCTCCTGAGATGGATAACGTGATTCTGGGCCTTGGTCTTAAAATACATTTCACTGGGGGCCGAGGTCTGAAAAGCATCACTCCGATCACGTGGCCTTTCAGGGCATGGGTGACCTCGGCACTTCCTGAGGAAGAGCAGGAGGCAGGAGGCTGCTGGAGCCTGGCGTTGATGGTCGGCTACGATAATAGGTTGCAATTTCATTGGGAGCACTGTCAAGGGGCAGGCATACAACTTGCTGAAAAGTGCCAGCTTGGTTAAAACAAGAATTCATCAATCAAGGGAAGCTCAGATCTGTACCCATTACTTGAATAAAGAATGCCAGTAGTGGGAGTTCCCTTGTGGCTCAGAGGTTAAAGATACTATGTTGTCACTGCTGTGGCTTGGGCTGCTGCTGTGGCACAAGTTTGATTCCTGGCCCAGGAACTTCGGAACGCCATGGGCGTGGCCAAAGAACCCCCAAATCTGTTGTCATATGCATTGACATAATTAATTGCTTGTGGATTTTTTGCTTACAAGCCAACATGGAATCTCACCCACGATCCATTCCCTTGGGTGCCGCAAGTTCTCAGACCTCCAAGACTATGTCTTTTTTTTTTTTTTTATTTTTATGGGAGTATAGCTGACTTACAATGTTGTATTCGTTTCAGGTGTACAGCAAAGTTATACAGAGACCTATCAAGGCCATGTCTTTGGTTTGGAGGAATTCTCAGAGGGCTGAGGCCCCTTTGGGTCTGCCCTGTCTGACAAACGACTTCCATCAGTTTTAACGAAGACGCGAATGCCCGATATTGTCGCACCCTCCGCCCCGTGTCCTGTTCCTCCTGAGCTCTGCTGGCAAAGAAGAAGATGGAAGCTGGACGGGAGGCGCAGCTGTGTAAGGACGATTCTTTTAAGGCTAATTACTAGGCAGGCAGGAAGGAAGGCATAATTCCAGGGAACAGCCCTGGGAACTGATCAACGGGAACACCCAAATTACACCCTCTGCCCACTTTCCCTCTTATTTAAAAAATAAGCCGTTTCTCCCACACGTCCAGGCGCTCCACGCAGTGTGTTTTGTGTGTCCCAGTGCAGCCTGGTGGTGCAGCAGGGTAAGGATCCAGCGTTATCACTGCAGTGGCTTGGGCGGCCACTGTGGTCCGGGTTCAATCCCTGGCCTGGGAACTTCGGCATGCCTCAGGCACGGCAAAACAGACACACAAGCAAAAAAAAAAAAAAAAAAAAAACCCGGTTTGGCCGGGTTTTTTTCCTGAACTTGAAATGCTGTCTCCTCAACAATTCCTGAACTTGAAATGCTGTCTCCTCAACAATCTTTAGCCGCCACCTACTGACATGAAGGTCACCTTGAAGGCTCAGACTGAAGGAGTGCTTCGCGGTCACCGCGCCAGGCGTGTTCTCTCTCTTGGACTCTTACGGTCCCCATCGTCTCCTGGCTGGAGTCACCTGTGTGCAGACTGCATCCCAGTCCAGCAAAGGCTCCTTCAGGGGCTGAAGTCATTCCGCACCGACCCTCGTTTGCCCAGTACCCTTAACTCAGTCTCCTGCAGCAAGTGCGCCCCGGGTGAACCAGGTCACACACTTTAAAGGTCTGGTCAATACACCAGACATCCATGGGCAACAGGGGGGACAGTAAGGACCGTACAGGAGAGTCTGGATGATCTAAGGGGACGCCCAGGGACACCAGGACTGGATCCACTGCCGCATCACCAGTTACTGGGTCTCACTCTGCAGCAGCTCCCACCTGGAGCCCAAGCCGTCTTCCACAAGCCGAGGTCACCAGCCGAGGGCAACATCCCATGCAAATATGGAAAAGGCAAGAGTCAGCCGGGGTGCGTCCTCCCTTTGGGTGAGTGCCTTACACATGAAGCTCCTGGGCTGCCCTCAGTGAGTTTTAGAACTACGGTGGCAGAGCTTCCTTTGTGGCTCAGGGGTTAACGAACCCGACTAGGAACCATGAGGTTCGATCCCTGGCTTTGCTCAGTGGGTTAAGGATCCAGCATTGCCATGAGCTGTGGAGTAGGTCGCAGACATGGCTCACATCCCACGTTGCTGTGGCTGTGGCGGAGGGTGGCAGCTGCAGCTCTGATTCAACGCCTAGCCTGGGAACCTCCATATGCTTTGAGTGAGGCCCTAAAAAAGCAAAACAAACAAAAAACTGCAGCGTGGATGAGTACTAGGGGCTGGCATTACACTGTGAGAGCAGAAAGCAAACAGACCGAGGCAACCACATTTTGTTGCCATCTTTTCCACCGAGGGCACATTCCCCAAGTGAATGTTGAAGAGAAGCAGCTGCCTAGGATGTGACGTCTACGACTGATGTGGGGATAATGGTAGACTCCTGTTTAAGATCAGTTCAGGTGGGAGTTCCTGTCATGGCTCAGTGGTTAACGAATTCGACTAGGAACGATGAAGTTGCGGGTTCGATCCCTGGCCTCGCTCAGTGGGTTAAGGTTCCGGCATTGCTGTGAGCTGTGGTGTAGGCTACAGCTCCGATTAGACCCTAGCCTGGGAACCTCCATATGTCGCGAGTGCGGTCCTAGAAAAGGCGAAAAAAAAGATTAAAAATAAAAAAATCAGCTCAGGTGAAAGGCGCCCATGTCTACAGACGGGGTCACAAGACCGCTGTCAGGGCTCGGGAGGGATAATGAGCAACAGGAGACCAGAGACTGAGGAACAATGCTCTGTCTTCCCAAGAGGAAATAGAGCAGATTCCAGAAATACCAAAATGGTGAGTTTAATGTAAAACTCTGACCAAGTCTGGACTATAGATGGTCTATGTTCTGACTCCCAACAACAGCTGGTTTCTTTTCCACTCTTTTTTTTTTTTTTTG
>PVHT021183523.1:12345195-12398061 GCA_004024745.2 Catagonus wagneri | reverse complement strand
CTAGGGGTCTAATCGGAGCTGTAGCCGCCGGCCTACGCCAGAGCCACAGCAACGCAGGATCCGAGCCGCGTCTGCGACCTACACCACAGCTCACGGCAACGCCGGATCGTTAACCCACTGAGCAAGGCCAGGGATTGAACCCGCAACCTCATGGTTCCTAGTCGGATTCGTTAACCACTGCGCCACGACGGGAACTCCCTTTTCCACTCTTGATTCAACAAAGTTTCCTGTGAAATGAACTTCCTTTTTGACAGGACAACCAAGGAAATAACAGTAAAACAGTAGCTAATCCTTTAAAGGCACCAGTGGGGTGGATAGAAGGTAACAGCTAACATACAGCACACGCCATACTGGAGGTAATGCCAAGAGCTTTGTATATATTTTATCAGTTTAACCTCCTAAATTGATCCCCGTAATACAGGAACTCACATTATTCCAATTTGGCAGATGGGAACACTGAGGTCAAGTTAAAGGTCACAGGCTAGCATTCCAACCAGGCAAGGTGGTAGCCCAAAGCCGTGCGTCTCACATTAGGCTACACTGCTTTTCCTAAAAATGGCAAGGCTGCTGGAGAGCGGAAATGGAATCCTTCTCTTTTCATATGGGGTGGGGGGTGAACTTGCACTTCCACTTGCATACAGGAAGAGAGAAAAGGGTGGAAACACATCTGGCCTTGCCCTGCCCTCTTAGCCCCTCACTTCTCTGATCGCCAGGATCTGGAGATACTACTCAGCATCAGGGCAAGGCCATCGGGACAGACCTGACCCTGTGAAGGAGCTTGTAGTTTAAGATGGGTCAATTCCATGGCTGACATTCAATTTTTTTTTTTTAGGACCCATTCAATTTTTTTTTTTTTAAGGACCGCACCTGCAGCACATGGAAGTTGCCAGCCTAGGGGTTGAACTGGAGATGCAGCTGCCGGCCTGTACCACAGCCACAGCAATGCGAGATCCATGCTTCATCTTCAACCTATGCTGCAGTTCATGCAACGCCATGTCCTTAACCCACTGAGCAAGGACAGGGATTGAACCGCATCCTCATGGACATGGTTCTTAACTTGCTGAGCCACAATGGGAACTCGGAAAGTATTTTAATGATCAGCTCATCACCAGACCCACAGACCAGGGGCCGCCAAAAACCAACTGGAGTGCTAGTACCAAGTCTGATACACGAGCAGGGTCATCAGCCAGGGTACTCGGAGAGCCCTAATGTGGTCTTTGTGTCACCGATCCAGTCATCCAGTGACAAATGAGCTATTTTGATTTCCATTAGTTTGGTTTCTACGTTGTTTCAATGTATTCTGGACTCAGGCGGGCAAGGATGTGAGTAAGCATCACTACCATACCCCAGCTGTCCCCCGTATTTTTCAGATGATATTCCCCAAACTACATTTTCTGAAGACATTTTAAAGGTGATACTGACCAACTAGAAGGTACTCAAAAGCCAGGGTCAGGCCTGCACTGGGGACCGTGTGATCTGACAGGTGTGGAGGTCCACTGTGGGTGTGGACCGACCATACGTTAGATGGGGGTGCCTGGGGGAGGCGAGAGCAGGATCTGGGGCATGAAATGGCCTTTGGAAAAGTGACAGAGGGGTCAGGGATACGTACGGCCACAGGCTTCATTTCTGCAAATAAGGTTCTGTTGGAACCCAGCCACTTACATGTTGTCTGTGGCTGCGTCTGTACTCTATGAAGGCAGCTGAGCAGTGTGGATCGCAAAGCCTAAAACAGCTACTCTCTGACTTTTTAGGAAAACGTACAGATCTCCGGTCTAGACCTGGGAAGGAAACTCCAACAGCCTGGGGATGTGGGGAGACGGAGGGGGCGGGGGAGCAGAGGGGTGGGGAGGGAAAGGAAGGGAAAGGAAGAAAAGGAGGAGGAAGGAAGGAAAAAGGAAGGGGCTGAGAGTTGGGGCCTTTAGTGGGGGAACCGAGAAGGAAAGAACCAGGGTACAGCCGCCACGCCTGCTGTGGGGGATCCCTCTGCACGTGAGCTGAGCCACAATGTAACCTGACAAATGAATTATTTACGTCAATTTGGGTGAGTTCCTAGAGGCTGAAGAAAAGTGGATTTTTCTCCAGTCTTTCTGAATGGGCAGCATATAAACAATGTAAAACCAAGCACAGGTAATCAAAAATGTTTTAATGATTAATGTTTAGACATTATTTAACACTGTGGGTATATCCAGATGAGCTAAAGCACACTTCGACAGCACACTATTGAATGTTATGGTTTCGGTATTGAAATATGTAAAGACATCCGCAAACTAGTACCTAGGAAGACATACATTTACAAATATACACATTCTAGATTTGATAAGGTAAATGTAAACAGATGCTGTGACTCCTTCCAAACAAAAAACCCACAAGACCACTTAAGAGAACCAACTGGCTCCCTATAATATGAATGTGCAAAATTAAAGCATGATAAACTGATATTTACATAAATATCAAACCAACAATTAATTTATACATTGTCAATGACCTCCTCAGATGTGTCATGAGTGGTTCAATGAAATGTTCTTTTCCCTCGATGGAGAAGGTTAAATTCCAATACTTTTAAGATGACACACAACAGTCCTTATCTGTTTGACCACTGCCTCTAGGGTGTGAGACATGATTTTTATGACAAAGCAGTCTTATATTTTTTTTTAACGAGCATTTCTAAATAAATTGTTAGATTCTAAGCAGGAAAATAAAAAATACAGGCGCTATCAGATTTACATTAAACAAACCATCTCCATCCAGCTCCCTAGTTCTTCCTGCTGCAGCTCTCTGTTTAATTTTACCTTAAATTTTCCTACGGTCCTCCCCCCCCACCCCCTATTCATTTTGGTAAGCTAGGCACATTTTCAAAGGAAGTCTGTGTCAAAGCAGATAGCAGTACGGAAATCACTTCAAATGTGGACCCTGGCGACCAGTTCCCCAACTGCTCCAATTCAACCATCTCTCCTGAAAAGTGTATACCTTCTCTCATGAGTGGAAAGCAAAATGAGCTTTTTTTCCTGTATAAAAACACTTAGCACTTCAGAAATTTAAAACGGCCTACTCATTCTACATACTTCCTAAAATCTTGAAGACAAAGAATATATATTTAAAGTTTCATCGAGACTGCTTGAGAACCCCCTCCCTTTTTACATTATTAATAGTGGCACTCAAAATAAAAAAATAAGATCTGTTAAAAAGTTAAACTGACTGTTCCACTAGATGTGAGCCCGCCTGATTTAAAGCCAATATTACAAAACCGAAGGTGCCGATTTCACATGTACAAGTCACTTGAAATTATGCGTCACACGATAGCTTCAGAAATCGCAGTCTGATTTTTTTTCTGAACGGAGCTATTCAGAAACGACTAAAAAATTCGAAACATACCCTAATTTAAACTAATAAGCTTTGGGCCCTGCTTTTTTTTTTTAATTTTAAGGCATGTGTGTTTCACTACCTGTAACGACAACATTATACAAATTTACAATCACATGCATGATCTACAGTAAAAAAAAAAAAAAAAAAAGTTTGGATTACAGTGTTATTCAATTGTAAATCACAATTCAGCACCTATCATGTTAGAACTAATAAGGCAACAGCAGTGTCATGTTCTACCACCGCCCTCCCTCCACAGCCTAGCGCAGGGGGCGGTGAGAGCCCGCAAATGTTAAAACTCTTATGCCTACTCGGATAATCTGTCTACGGTTCCTAAGGGTCTGAAACGGATGGAAGAGGTCCTACAGGAGTCACACTATTGTAGGCCGACTAGTTACAGCAGCTGTGAACGAGCATCGGGCACAACTCACACGTGCTTACATCAGACGGCGCAGCTCGGAGGCGGTCGACCCTCGGACCTCAGTCCTTGCGCTTCCTCGGCTTCACATTGTTTCCCAGGGAAGGAAAGCTGCTGGTGTGGCCGTTCACGGCAGCCACGGAGCCGTTCTGGTGGTCCTTTTGGTGCTCTCTCCTCCGAGAGGCCCCTTTCTTGTTGTAGGTCTGCAACACAGAAGGACGGATGGGAGCCTCGCCAGGCACCCCGCCACACCCCTAACACGCAGCTCCCTTTGGGACCCGGTGCTATTGCAGCAAGAGGCTACGCCTGCGGCCAAGCAACCAGGAAAAATGCAAAAAGCCACTGGTTTTAACCACGCTTTCATTTTTTGAGGCTCCGCCAGAGTAAGGTCACTGAGGGCAGGCAGCAGTGTGAGAGTTAGATAGAAAATGCAATGCATACTTCATTAGCTCTGCCCTTCCAGTGGTTGGACGGCAGAGGGAGAGGCCACGTGGCCACACAGGCCCCTCCCAAAGCAGTAACTTCTCCTGTCACTCATATCCTCTGCGTTCACAACTGGCTTGTGACTTCAGCAACGATTTTGGCTCTTTATGTACAAAGCTCTGCCGCTAGGAGCGATCCAAACAGGGGTGACTTCATCTTCATTGGGCCCTATCCTTTAATCTCCCTCCTCCCTGGTCTTGCCCCAAGTGCGGCATGAACCACCAGGCCAGCAGGATGTGAACGCAGTTCAAACCCGCCAGGCCTGTGTGTCCGGGGAAAGGTGTCTACAAGCAGGGGCTGCGGGGAAGGGGCGGACATGCTGCTCAGCGCGACCCAGCTTTACATCAGGGCCTCTGCCCTTGCTGCCAGAGCCAGGCCCTGCACGTGGACAGGGACACATGACATTCAGGGCTGACCGGAGGCAGGTAGGTGAGCAGCAGCCACGAAAAGTCAGGCTCCCCTGCAGCTAACCTGCCCTGAACAGACCCGTCTGTGAGCAAAAAACTCCATCACATCACGTACTAGGGAAGGGACTGTGCCCCCAAATCCAAGCAGTGGACATGTAAGAAAACCAGGACAGAGGGCAGCTTTGTATCGAGAGCTGCGATGCATTTAATTTAGCCCCAAAGTTCAAGGCAGTGGGGCCGCGAGGGAGGTGGCCCAGGCTCGCTCCTAGGTCTCCAGAGACCCGGACAGACTTCGGCACCCCCTACATCGGCAGTGACCCCCGCCCAGGGCAGGGGCCACCCCCTAAACGAACAGATGAGGGCCTTGGCTGCAGAGACACCCAATCCCAGCCGCCGCAGAACAGTGAGATTTACCTGAATGTAGAAGTTTGTGAAGAGGGCGATGAGAGAAATCATGTACCCAATCTGGAAATACAGCCAGCCGAGAGGGAAGGCACACGGCCAGATGACGCCAAGGCTGGTCTGGATGATGGTCAGCACGAACTGAAGCTGGGGGAATAGGGGACACAGCTGAGCAGCCAGACGGCGGAGGAGGGGGACGCGAACCACTCCACCCCCTGCCCCCGAGTTTGGGAATGAACCCTTTCTGTAAGCGCGGAAATCGCTTCAGAAAGTGGTGCCTATACCGAACACATCCCGAACTATGGATCCATCTGTACTTGGCTTAGGTATACGCCCTGTCCCCTTCCGGCTGCCGGACCACCTTCTCTAAAGCTCAGGGAACAGCCAGCAACACCGTGCTGTGCATGTGGAAGCTGCTAAGACGGCTGAAGGTTTCACACTATACACGTCACGTATATCAAATCATCATGTTGTACATCTTAAACTTCTACAGTGTTCTATGTCTACTGTATCTCAATGAAGCTGCAGGGGAAAAAAAAAAAAGACGTGTTTTAACGCCCCCCCCCAACACACACATGCATGCCCATCTCGATACATTAGAGGAGATGCAAGAGCGTTTGGTATGTTGTCTTTCTGCAGGAAGAAGGGGTGTGGGCTGTATGTCCAGGGGACTCAGGGACATCGCCATAGATGTGCGATCCCATGGGACACTCCCCATCTTCATCTGTGGACCTTCTGGTGTGGTGAAAGTGGAGGCTTGGAAAAGTCACGCTCTTACTGGGATATAATGCTAATTCCATAGATTATTTTTTTCTTTTTGTCTTTTTAGGGCTGCAGCATATGGAAGTTCCCAGGCTAGGGGTAGAATCAGAGCCACAGCTACGGCAACACCAGATCCAAGCCACGTCTGTGACTTATGCCGCAGCTTTCAACAAGTGGGATCCTTAACCCACTGAGCAAGGCCGGGGATGGAAGCTGCTGAGCCATGACGGGAACTGCCCACGGGGCACTTCTGATGAGTATATCCCAAAAAGCAGGTGGACCGTTTGGGGAAACAGGCAGAGGGGCAAGATGAGGCGGGGGAGGGGCGTCTCTAAGAGGAGTGACAGGTGGGCTGGCCTCTGCCCACCTCCTAGTGTTTCTATGTAGGAAACTGTGTTTTGTTTATTTCCTTTTTGAAGGTAAATATTCCAGACTGAGAAGGAACTAGGAACGGTGCTTAGAAGAAATCTAGGCCAACTGGGAGCAATTTTCCACCTCAAAGGGCAGAGCCTTGGGAAACCGACCCTCCGGGTTATTCTTCTAATTTCTGCTTCCGCAGAGCTGCGCTGCGTGGTCTAGGTCGACCTCGGCATCACTTCTGCTCAAGCGTAACCAGGAGGTTAAAGAACAATTATCCCTCCTCACCGGTGGGTGAAGAGAAAATTACCCAGGGCTCTACAGCAGCCAGCAGAGAGGCGACAACAAAACGCCACGCACGTGGGCAGCTCAGAAGATCTCATTTTGTTCCCTAGAAGGTTATTTTTCAATATTGAAAAATCACATTTGACTTAGAGGGATATGAATCAGCTTTGTTTCTTCAGGAAAAAAAAATGTGGGAATAAGGTCAGGCCAGGGCTAAGAGTTTAGGATCTAATGCCAATGGGTCAGCTAGCTCTGGCTTATGTCTCAGTGTCTTCATCTATAAAACAGGGATAACGACATGCAGTCAAAGCTACTGGAACAATCCATGTAAAACTGCTGACTTAGCACAAGTGCCTGGCACGTAGTAAACTCTACAAATGCCAGTGTTTTAACAGGAGTAGTCACAATATTAATAATAAGCTTGTGAAAGAAATCAGGAGGGGAGGAATAGAGTGTATGATACACTGACAACTGAGGGAAGCTTAAAAAAGGGTGGAGAGAGGTAACCACCCAATGCGAACGGCTGCTGGGTGGCCCCGGCACCTGAGACATAGCACTGATGTCCCCTCCCCAACAGGCTGAGAGGTCACCGGGCACCTGCATCCTGGCTGCCCAATAAGCCACCAGTGTCCTGTGCTCATGCTCCTGACAGTCCCAGAAACACAGATGAGCTTTCATCTTGGATCTGGACGATAATTAGAGAACACGTATGTACACGCATGGTTTGTGCACAAACGAAAAACAATGGGCTGAACTTGAAGTCAGGCAATCAGATTTTAGTCTCTGTTCTGAAATTCAACCAGTGGCATGTCCACAGGCACCCTCTCTCCATCGACTGAAATGAACAGAATTCCCCGCTCTGCTCACTTGAAGGAGTTTAACTGGACTGAGAGAGAACTGAGGTGGGGCGCGCATCCTAGGTGCTAGCAAGCAACACTGGAGCCAGGAGGGCGTCAAGCGCAGCCCAGGAAGAGCTTGGTGTCCCACAGGTGGCAAGTGCTGGGCAAAGAGGCCACTCACCAGCTGGCCCTGTGTGATGTACTTCTTCCACCACAGGTACGGCCGCATGGAAGGGACGGATGACAGACCGTAGTATGAGTACATGAGGACGTGGATGAAGCTGTTAAGTGTGGCACCAAAATAACCTGCGGGAACAGAGGGAACGGGGGAGGAGGCAACATCAATGTTTTCTATGTAACACGTAAAGAAAAACAAAAACCAAAACCAAGACGTTTCCAACGGGGCTGGCAAACACCGCAGCCACCAGCACCGTCGCGCGTGCAGTTGGAATTAAAACTTCCACCCGAGCAGGCAGCTGATGGGCTGCATTTTGAACCCGGGGTCAGCTGCAGCTGGGGACTCAGGAGCCCACCTGCCCCGCTCAGGCACCTCGAGGTTTTGCTGCCAGGCCCCCAGCCATTCCCCGAGGCAGCCACCCAAGTGCTTCCATCCGTTGTGCTTGACGATGTGGGGACAATAGCCAACGGGCAGTAAGTTCCAAACACATCTGCTGAGGTCTACAGAGGCCTTCAAAGCCACCTCCTAGTGATTCCCCAGAACGGCAGTGCGGAAGCCATATATTCTCATCAGTAATCAGGTCTTGAGCCTCTTTTCTTACAGAGGAGAGACCCATCGTTTGTCATAACATGTAATTTCCAGCAGGCCACCAGTTCTCTTTTCAGACTCTCTGTCCTCCACCCCCATCACGAACAACAAAGCAAAGCTCCTGGCTTCCCATGTGCGGTCAGATACACCAGGCTGGGGTCAGGGAATGAGTGTCTGCCCTGGGCAATGACAGTAACTGGCTGTGTGACCTTGTCAAGTCATGGCCATTCTTTCATTGTTTCTCATTGGCCAAGTGGGGCTGGTCATGAATGATCTGTCCTGTCATCCTGAGGGATCTTTGACATTTAAACCCCTCTTCCAACATGGGGAAGTGCTGTTTTATTTGAAAGTTGAGGAGTTCCCGTTGTGGCTCAGTGGTTAACGAATCTGACTAGCATCCATGAGGACACAGGTTCGATCCCTGGCCTCACTCAGTGGATTAAGGATGTGGCATTGCCGTGGGCTGTGGTGTAGGTCACAGACGCAGCTTGGATCCCACATTGCCGTGGCTGTGGCATAGGCCGGCAGCTAAAGGTCCGATTAGACCCCTAGCCTGGGAACCTCCACATGCTGTGGGTGTGGCCCTAAAATGACAAAAGACAAAAAGACAAAAAAAAAAGGGGGCCTGATTCTAAAATTCTCTGCCTGTGTGAATCCTGGTGGGCCACATGAACCAGGGAAGCGCTATCCTGGGGCAAAGCGTGTGAACAGACTCAGAGGGTCCCAGTCTAACCTGCTGGTGACAGAGGACAGGAATTGTGATTGGGCCGTGTTAGAACTCCCAGGCTGAACCTGACGGTGACAACTTAATTCCGGAAATTATAGGACACATCAGACCACAAGCTTCCCAAAAACTACGCACATCCTTAAGGAATTTATTTTAAAGGTCAGTGCTTGCTGCAGAAGCTGTCCAGCCAAACACACTTCAGGAGTGTGAGAGTCTCTCTATCAGAACATGCGCAGACTCCCTGAGGTACTAGAGCTAAAGCGCAGTTCTCCGGTGCCCACTTCGTGGTATGACTCCATCCTCCTGGTCTGTCCCCGTCAGTCAAACATCTTCCAAGTGGTACAGAAACAACGATTAGAAACAACCTGGAACAGCCACTCTCAATGACCGAGAACTCTGTCCCGATTTTTTTTGTTTGCTTTTTAGGGCTGCACCTGGAGGTTCCCAGGCCAGGGGTTGAATCAGAGCTACAGCAGCCGGCCTATGCCGCAGGTGCAGCAACTTGGGATCCGAGCTGCGTCTGCAACCTACACCATAGCTCACGGCAATGCCAGATCCCCAACCCACTGAGCAAGGCCTGGGATCGAACCTGAAACCTCATGGTTACTAGTTGGATTCGCTTCCGTTGCACCACAATAGGAACTCCTGTCCTGATTTTTTTTTTTTTTTTTGTCTTTTTATGGCTTCTCCCACAGCATATGGAGGTTCCCAGGCTAGGGGCTGAATCGGACCTGTAGCTGCTGGCCTACACCACAGCCACATTAATGTGGGATCCGAGGCGTGTCTGCAACCTACACTGCAGCCCACGGTAATGCCGGATCCTTAATCCACTGAGCAAGGCCAGGGATTGAACCTGCATCCTCACATATGCTAGTCAGATTCGTTTTCGCTGAGCCACAACAGAACTCCCTGTCCTGATTTCCTAACATCCCCCAGCCTGGGACTCTGGCCTTTCCCTCACCTTGACAAATTAGCACAGGATGTGCACCAACGTGAAAAAAAAGGTTCTGGCAGCTTGCTGAGCACAAAGGCCACACAGACTATCATTAAAAGCAACCTGGACACCAAGTTCAAATGCTTGACTTAGAAATCTACAGAAGCAACACCTTTTCTCAAAGCCTTAGTTTAAACTCAGCCTGTCCGCTCACACCTGTCCCCAAAGACGTCAGACTCACAGTGGCCGCAGGGGACCCAGTTCATCACGAACCACCAGATGTTGAGCATGGTAGCGTGGTGGTATACGTGCAGGACCGTGATCTGGTGGTTGTTTTTGCGCAGGATGAAGAAGAAGGTGTCCATGAACTCGATGAGCTTGGAGAAGTAGTACCACCAGAGCACGCGGATGATCTAGGAGGAAGCAGCCGTCAGAGTCTCCTGCCAGGTTCTATCCACCCAAGGACCCCACCGCCCCACCAGCTCCAGGCACCCGCCCCTACTCCCCACCCTGTGGCTGGGAGCATTGGTCACTCTGTGATGCCTTTAACCAAAACACCAAGGCGAGGGCGCTTGAAGTGACCGCAGGGAAAGCTTTGTAAGGGCCATCCCTTCTTGACTAAGAAAACCCTGCAGGCTGCCTCTTCCTTCTGGAAGGAGCCTGCAGAACCACTGGAGGAGGAAGACCCTGTGAAAGGCACTTCGGATTTCAGGAGCCAGTGTGGGGCAGGTGGCAGGACATAAGGCAGAGGAGGAAAGGAATCAGGATGCCCAGCGGGCACCAGGTCCCGCCCGATTAAATACGCCACCTGGGCGCTAAGGAAATGACTGCTCCGCTGAGGGTGAACCATAGCCTTTTATTAAAAACAAAACCCAGGGAGTTCCAATCGTGGCTCCAACTGGTATCCATGTGGACGCGGGTTTGATCCCTGGCCTCGCTCAGTGGGCTAAGGATCCAGCATTGCCGTGACCTGCGGTGTAGGTTGCAGATGCAGCTCGGTTCTGGCGTTGCTGTGGCTGTGATGTAGGCCAGCAGCTGCAGCTCCGATTCGACCCCTCGCCCAGGAACCTCCATATGCCACGGGTGCGGCCCTAAAAAGCAATAAAATAAAATCAAATAAAACAAAATAAAATACAAAAACAAAAACAAAACACACCCCAGAATGGAAGCTGGACTCTCCAGACCATACTCAGATGGCATTTGGAGGAATGATTAAAGCACTTAAGACAGTATCCTCATGATCCCGTTCATCTAAAAAGAGCTCAAAATAAACAAATAAATAAATAAATAATAAAAAAATTAAAAGAGCTCAAATACTGACAAATGCTGAAAATAGTGCTGCTAACAGGACTTACTTTTGCAGAGAAGGAGATTTTAGTGTCCATTTCTATACCTTTCACACTGTTTAAGCTTCCATACCACGTGCACACACAGCTTTTAACATTCTTTACACAACGTCCACAGGGATTACCTGGACAGGTATCTTGTCTTTTTGTACAATTTCTTTATGAGAGACAGTACCTTCATATCTGCTTCTCCTGCGCTGCGTGTGCCCTGGCAGAAGAAGTTGTATTTGCCTTCCCATACTCCCGTCACTAACTGGAAAAAAAAAAAAAGAAAAAGGGAAAATGCCCATCACCAACAAAATCAGAAGCAGGAAAAGCTCTAACTCAATTAAACTTCATTAGTTTGAGAATTTGTGCAGAATGACCTCGGGCTGTGCTGAGGGAAGTTGGCTCTGTGCGAAAACCACGGTGACAGGGAAGTGTGAACCAGGGGGAGCTGAGATGACAAGCAAGGCGCTCTGGGCTGCCACCTCTGGCGGTCTGGCTTTGCCAAGCTGCCCCTCTCCAGAACCCTCGGTTCCCCTGGGCCTGTCGCAAGCGCCCCGCCAGCTCTGAGGTCCTGATCATGACTCAGGTCCCGTCTGCCACAACCTCCGGGGACACCACAGGCTTTCACAATCAGGCTTTCTCTTGGCCAGACTTGGACCAGAATCACTTCAAGGGCACGAGGAAAGGCAGACGGCTGGGGGGCGAGAATTCCTATTTCTAAAAGGTCCCCACGTGGTCCCGAGCCCTCCTTAGAGACGCACTGCTGCACGCTGGGGGTAACCGAGTCCAGCCTCGGCCTCTTCGCTATTTCCTGTTGCTGCGTCACCCCTCAGAATTCACGCACAGCAGAGCAGGCACCGTGGTGTCACAGAGGACCCTGGAATTGGGGTGCAGAACTGCAGGGTAGCCTCGCTGCCTCACGCGGCCCAGGCGAGACCTAAGGATCTGCTTCGACGTTCCAGATGGAAGGGGTGATGTGACCACACTGCCTTGCCACTGTGTTCCAGACAGACAGGCACCATGAGATGCACCTTTCTCCACAGAGCGCACAGCTCATGGCCCCCTCCTCAAGCCGCGGCATCCTCAGGTGTTCCCGGTGGCTGTCCCTCTGGTGGCCCAGTGGGGCCGTGGGAGGAGAAATTTGAGGTGGATGACCTTGTGCTGGACCCAACACAACGAACTGGCATTGGGCCGCCAAGTGTCGCTCTCAGCGTGCCCCCCAATCCACTGCGTCAGCATCGGTCAGCATCGAGCGGAAACTCAAAAGACATGCAAATGCCTGAAACCCTTGTGCATCTGATACTGTGGTTTACAAAGTGTGGTCCCCACCCAGCAGCATCAGCATCACCCAGGGATTTCTAGAAATTCACAGTCTCAGGCCTCACCCCAGACCTCGAACCAGAGATTTCTCGGTGTGAAGCCCAGAGGTCTGAGAACAGGTTGTTTCATCGTCGATATCGACACAGCTGATGTTTGAGAACCACTGGCGTCAAGCTGTGGTGCCCATTCCAGCTGCAGGACAGGCTCACCTAGGGAGTTTTTAACACTTACTAATGCCTGGCCTCCCCCAGACTGTTAAACCAGAAGCTTACAGGCCCTTTCACAAAGCTCCCAAGGCAATTCCAATGTGCCACCAGGAGTGGGAATCACTGGTTTCATGTCACCTGATTCAAATAAGAACTGGCCCACCAATCAGTGCTGAGATGTAACTGAGACACAGGACGTGTGCTGGCCACCAGCCCCCTCACTGTCGTGGGGGTGGGGGCGGGGGACCCACACAGATGCCCTCAGGGGACACCAACTGATCGCAAGGGTCTGAAGACAAACTGTTAAACTTCCACCCAGTCTGATCTCAGAAATGAAAGCCAGCAGTGGACACTGCTGCTGCAGTCACAATCCACACCCCGCTTCACTCTGACTTCCCTTCCACCAGCTTCCTTTCTGTTATTTTTGTTCCACTTTGTCACCTTACACACATGAAAACAGCATTAAGCGTTAATGTGGTTTTTGTGGCCAAAGACCAACATAGGGATTTAGAGCAGATCATTTTATGACAAAAATAGGCCAGGACTGGGGAGAAGAAGGGCCAGGGCTAGCCAGCAACCATCTCCTTCCAGGACTAGGACCTGGGGCATGCCAGCTAATCCCCTTAGGCCCTGATGATTTTTCCTGCAAGAAGATGAGGCTGGACTAAATTCTCTCCAAAGGAGCTGTTCTCATTTTCTATAGTTGCTGTGTTAAGATTTTTAAAACACAGGGAATTCCTTTCGTGGTGTGGAAATGAATCTGACTGGGAACCATGAGGTTTCAGGTTCAACCCCTGGCCTCGCTCAGTGGGTTAAGGATCTGGCATTGCCGTAAGCTGTGGTGTAGGTCGCAGATGTGGCTCGGATCTGGCGTTGCTGTGGCTGTGGTGTAGGCCGGCAGCTGTAGCTCTGATCAGACCTCTACCCTGGGAACCTCCATATGCCGTGGGTGTGCTCTAAAAAGCAAAAAAAAAAAAAAAAAAGTTTTTTAAAAAGCAGACCACACACAAAACTGCACTATACTATCTTTGAAAGACCAGACCACTGGGTAATTTACTAGAAGGTATATTCTCTTTCCGGTCTTATTCCACTTTCCAAAGTCAGGGCCAATTGAGAACACCATCGCTGACCTATTAGAGGTTCCAACAATCAAGAGATACAAAGCCAGAGTCTAAAGTGGAGTGAGAGTGTGAGGGTGTTTGTGGGTGCAGATGACCATGTTCACGAATGTCAGCCTTGGCGGGGGTGTGGAAGAGCCAGGCGCTCTCTGGGGAGGAGGCCGAGCCTTCCCCGCAGCCGTGCAGGAGCCTCAGCCTGCGAGGTGGGCGGAGATGGAGGGGTCTTCCAATGCTCGCAGAAGGCACTCTCTGGAACATGCCTCTTGTCTTTCGAAATGTCTTTCGCAAGGAATCCAGGTGGGACTGGCTTGAGTCTCTAAGGTAGTTAAAAATTAAGCCAAAATTCTCTCTGCCTCTCCCTTCATAAAAGAAAACCGCTGTATAAAACACGGTCTCTGCAGGGGACTCAGAGTTCCCGTCGTGGCTCAGTGGTTAACGAATCCAACTAGGAACCATGAGGTTGCGGGTTCGATCCCTGGCCTTGCTCAGTGGGTTAAGGATCCGGCGTTGCCGTGAGCTATGGTGTAGGTTGCAGACGTGGCTCGGATCCCGCGTTGCTGTGGCTGTAGCGAAGGCCGGCAGCTACAGCTCCTGTTACACCCCTAGCCTGGGAACCTCCATATGCCGCAGGTGCGGCCCTAAGTAAGGCAAAAAGACAAAACAAAACAAAACAAAAGGCACTCTCTCTGGAGGCTCAAGACTCACACGCAGGTGCTGGGTGGTGAGCTCGGCCGACCCCGAAGCACAGAGCAGGTGCCTGAACCAGAAGCCGGTCACTCAGGGCCTCTCACTGCCTGCAGCCCACCCCACACTTTCCACCTGCAGCGGCTCTTGGCAGGCACCCCCACTGCTGCTGCCGCCCCTCAGCACGTCCCCTGGGGCCCTGGGGCCTCTGGAAGGACTGAGGCCTATCCATCCCTTCAAGGACTCTCACTGCCTTCAGATCGAAACCCTAATTGCTAGGCCGGCGTGCAGGCACCTTGCCTTCCTCCCTGCCCGGGGGCCAGACGGCACCCCCTCCCCTCAGTGGCTGAGGGCAGCTTAGCTTTAGCCAGGGGACCTTGGGCAAGGGGTCCCGATCTCTTTAGGCCTTGGTGTCCTCGCTCCTCAAATAGGATAAAAATAATACTCCCCCTCCCCGGAGCTGTGAGAAGTTACTGAGATGAAGCGTGTGACCTTATCTCACGGAAGCCGGTGCTGAGGACAAGCACGGTCGCTACTCTGTCCTTTCAACTGCAGTGCTCTCTGAACACACAGACCCCAAAGTCCTGTCCGTCTTTCCAAGTTCAGCTAAATTCTCTTTTCCTCGTGACTGCTCCCTTGAGCATCCGGCTAAAGCCCACGCTCCCGCCTCTGAACCCACACTGCTACCCCCGCCGTGACTTGTACTGATTTGCTCCTGTGCTTCTTTAAGCCTGTTGTCACTGGCTCCATTTTAAGTCGCCTGCAAGTTCTCAGAGGTGGTGGCTGTAGCCCCCACACCCACAGAATCCAGCGAAAAGGTGGGGGAGGGGGTGGGCGGCTGGACTTGTACACAAGAGATGCTGAACAGATATTTGCTTAACCAACAACAAAGACTTCAAGGCACCGCTTTTTGTCCCTTAAATCTATGCCTAATGTTGTATTTGCAAGAAGGGGGGGAGGAAGCGTTATTTCATTTACACTTTGCAAACACAGAAAGTGAAATATGAGAAAGTATTTTAATGAGGCTGGACCGTGACGTTATCCATCTGCATTCTGTTCGCAAGAAGAGAAAAACAGCCCTCGTCAAATGTCACACTGGTAACACGGAAAATTTAACTCCTAAACATTCTTGGCTTCAGAAGCGATAGGCTGATTTCACACATGAGAACCAAAGACCGGAGTTCAAGCTCATTCATCTATGCCTCTCAGCCACCCCTAGCAGAAGTGGCCAGGATCAGGGTCCTGTCAGAAGAAAACAGCAGGTCTGAGTAACAGATGCCAGAGGCCCCTAGAGCCAAGGCCTGGCCCGGAGAGGAATGGATGTCCCTGCCAGGCCTGGCTTCTTTCCGCACTGCTCTGTTCTGTCCCTAGAAACCCACCTTGCTGCAGCCCGGGTGAGGGCCCAGAGGCGGGTCACAGGCCAGGCACTGCGAGTGAGGGCAGGAGGGCGGTCCGATCGAAAACCAGGCCACAGGGTGCACCGGCCATGACCTCCAGCAGCTCCTAATCCCACCGGCCACTCCAAGAGCAACGGAGGGAGCACCAGATGCCCTACCTGGCTTTCCCCAAGCAACCAAGACACACACAACACCATGGCAAACTTCTTTGGAAGAAAGTAAACTTTAATTAGGCCGGGGCATGGGCAGAGCTATAATTAAAGCCTGCTTAGCAGCTTTCTTCTCTCCTTATGAGACAAATTCAATTACCAAAGGTAGTTTCATGCCTCTTTTCATTTAAAGAAAATTAAGGCGAGTCTCACAGCTGTGTCTGGATGACGTGGTTCCGAGAGTGAATCATCTCCGATGGGGAGAGCTGACTTTCTTCACCTAACACCACAATTTAACCACAAATGAGGTATATTCTCTAGCCTGACAGCCATTTCTAGGGCACTTTCTGGAATGCTACCAAGCATCTCAAGAAACGAGGTCATCTGAAACCCTTTCAAGCAGAAACATGTCATCCTCCGTGGCCCCAATCAGCCAGTCACCCCAACAACCCAAGATGTCAGGGAGAACAAGATGAACCCCTTTCCCAAAGGGGCTGACAGCAGGCGCTACCCAGCTGAAACTCAACCCTCCCACGGGGACTTTTCTAAGCAACACTAGCCAGTGTGTGTGAGGCTGACATCTTCAAAGATTTGACTGTTCTTGTGTGAATCCCCAAGTGTATACCTTTCGACCTGGTGCGAGTTCATGTTTTTATTACGGAAGCAGACACCGAGAGTGATATGGACGGTCCAAAGTCACGCGGCTCCTCGGTGGCACTGCTGGGACCAGTACCCAGGAACCGTGACCCTTGGTCCAAATGCAACCTCTGACAGCACCTCCAAGCTCGTCTGACCTCGTTTTGGGTTCCTTAGTAAGAACACAAAGGAGATATCTGTCCAAGAAGAGCTCTAAGGAGAAGCAGACCTTTCATGGCATCTTTATCTTCAGCAATGTTTGGTTTAAAATGAGCCATCAGCTGCTCCAAAATTAAAAGTACCTCTTCCTCCAGGCTTCAGCTGGCCAATCTTGGCAGCGCCACCATGGAAGAGAGCCAAGTCAAAGCATGTTTGTTTGTTTTTAATTTTTTTTCCCTACATGCACAGCATGCGAAAGTTCCTGGGCCAGGGATTGAACCTGTACTGCAGCAGTGACAATGATGGATCCCTAACCGCTAGGCCACCAGGGAATTCTGAAGCATGTGGTTTTGAATTTCAAACCTTTCCTGTCCAGAGTAAAAGGATGCCCAGTAAGATAATTTCATACCCGTGATCTCCAAAAGCATTATTTTCCCCCTCGGGACCAGGAACACCCTTGGGTTACAGCTGAATGCAGTACTCCTGGTGAAGTCACAAGGACAGGCTCTGTATACTAGAGAAGGCTTCAGAACAAAGCACAAAGAGACAGCTTGTCCTCAGTCCAGCCTGACACAGGTATGTCTGGCATTCTTCCCTGAACCCTGGGCCCTGCCCTCTCATGCTGGCAGTCCTTTTCTCTCACCCTCCAGCCTCCTGAGAGGTGGCTTCTGGCAAGCTGCTTCCACACCCCACAAGAAAAGCTCATTTTCTGTTTTACGGGGCTGCGGGTAGCTGAGAGAGAAAACTCTGAGCTGAGAGACAGTGTTTGGGGGCAGGGACGCACGGGGGCCTCAAGCACAGACTCGAATCCCAGGTCCGCCCCGGGAGCTGCCTCTGCAGAGGGGACAATCGCAGTGTGATGAACACTGACTTGAACCGGGAGCTGGCAGAAGGCAGGCACTACACAAGTCTTTGCTCGGATTCCAGCCGGCTGTCTGCTTTCGGCTCCAGCCTTGCAGGCCTATAACTAGGTCTGCAGTGGTGTTTCTCCTACTGTGTACAGAAGCCCCGCCAGGGCAGCCTCTGCACTGTTAAAGAGAGATGCCGGTGTACCCATGGACCCCTGCTCTGCAAACTCAGTCTGCTTTAGCTGAGGCTTTGTATTGAGGTTCTTTGTTACATCAGCTGCAAAGGCCAAGTTACCCAGGTCTGCAGGGTCAAGGTGGAGGGGTTAGGTCTGGCTCCAGACCAAGGCCAAAGCCGCCTCTCTACTGGAAGGCAGCCCTTCCCCATTTCCTGGTGCACGGCTCAGGAGACGGCTGTCTGGGCTGCACCCTTCTTTCCATCCACCCTCTGCAGGCATGGGCTCAGCGCAGTGCCAGGCGAACAGACAAGGCACCGAGGCTTCCGCTCCCCAAGAGAACTTTCTTTCTGGGCAAGGGATTTCAGTCCTAAGGGAACTAAGAGTGAGAAGCGTTTAGGCAATGGTCAGGCTTCTCTTATTAAGTGTTCATCTCATCAAAGCCTCAGCTTCTCTCTACCCTGTTCAGTGGGGAAAAGCAGGGTTGGACTAAATGTCCTTTTCAAAGTATTTTGGTAAACAAAATCATTTTTTGATAAAATTCGATAATCACTTGCCAGGTCTTTTAAGTGTTTTTCCAAATCCGATTTTCCCACAATAGCATGTCTATTTTAGGAAAGCCTGGGGGAAAGAGAAACAACCAGACCGTTCAGGATATGTTTCCAGAGCAACTGCTCTGCGGCTCCATGAGGACCTTCAAAGCCAGAGCCTGGGGGCTGTGCTGTCAGGTGGCAGGGAAGCTGTGTCGCAGTGTTGGCTACACAATTACAGAGAAAACGGAAGCCAAAACAGGAGAAATAGTGTTTCTGGTAATCAACCTGATAAATTTGTTACTTCTTTTGAAAAAAAAAAAAAGAGCAAAAACATCCTTCCCACAAAATTCCCAATAAAGAGGTAACAGGGAACAGAGTTGTGGGGTCGGGTGGGCATGGACTGCGAGTCTGGGATTAGCAGATGCTAACTACTGCATTTAGAATGGATAAGCAATGAGGTCCTTCTGTACAGCACAGGGAAATATATCCAATCTCCTGTGACAGAACATGACGGAAGATAAAATGAGAAAAAGAATGCATATATATATGTATGACTGCAATACTTTGCTGTAAAGCAGAAATCGGCATGACACTGTAAATCACCTACAATTTAAAAGGAAAAAGACAGAGGCATCAGAAATTTTCAAGAGGCGATTCAAAGAAAAACTACTGACGTCCGGTTCTGGAAATGCAGTAAAGTGAATAAAAGGAGAACCATCTCCCCCAGTGGTAACACAATGCAGAAATGCTGCATGAAACACCAAAAAAACTCCTCTATCATTGATGCCTAATTAAATATGTTGAGGTTTCCCCTAAAAAAAAAAATTCAGAAAATAATTCAGCTTAGATTCAAGTCCTTTTAAAATGTCTCTTTATGTGGGGTAGATAAAGCTCCCTGAGATGACCCTAGTGACACTAGCCTGGGATACTCAACACAGGACACCCAACAAACCCTCCTGTGTTTGTCTGTGACTAGGCAAAGAAATTTAACATAGCTATAATAATTACTCCCAGAGGCATGACTTCACAGATGTTGACGAAAGAAAACTTTTTTTAAATTAAAATATAGTTGATTTACAATGTTTCTTCAATTTCTGTTGAACAGCGAAGTGACCCAATCACACACAGTTCCCTGTGCTGTACAGCAGTAGGGCCCCACTGCCCTGAAAGAAAACTTTTTAAAGAATATTTTAAAAAGCCACACAGCAAAGTTAAGTTTGAGATCATTGTCGTATCTAACTATGGAGTAAAACAACAACAACAACAACAACATTTCCATATTATGGAGTGAAAGAAGGAAAAAGCAGTGAACTTTCAGAGACAAAAGACTACAGTAACTGAAACTAAAAATGGATGCAACAGCAGATTAGGCACTATTGAAAGTATGAGTGAATTAGAGGAATGCAGAAGATAAAAATGCAAAAAAATATGAAAGAGGGTGGGAGAGGTAGAGGGTGAGTGTCCTACACATGGCCAACAGCAGCCCAACAGCAGCTCCATACGGAGCTGATGGAGGAGGAAGTGAAGCCCATGCCTGAGGACTTTCTCAAAGCAGTGGGATACATGCGTTCTCAGCGGGGCTGTCCTGAATGAAACTAAATAAAAGCAGGTGACTCCCCGGCACATAGTTTTAAAACAATTTTAGAACTACCTGAAGAATAAGATTGCCTACAAAATGGACAAAAAATGGGACTGCAGCAGACTTCTCTGGAATAAGTCTGCAAAGTGTTGGGACATAACTGCTAATCTAGAATCCCATGCCTGCGAAATCACATAAAGACAAATAAAATGATGCTCAAACAGAGACTGAGTTCACCCTTCGCAGAAAAGGAACTACTCCAGAAGAAACTCGAACCTCAAAGGGAAGAAAGGATTTCACAGACGAACTGAACAAAGAAAATCAGTAAGTGTGGGCTGTAATGATGATGACTGTTGAGGACCTCAGAAAAAAACTGGAACTAAACACCTGTCAACAACATGGAAGATGGGGGAATCTGAGTCCAAATCTTCTACGATTCTTGTACTATTCAGGAGTAGAAACAATAGTTCACTTTAGGCTTCATTTAAGTCAAGGGTGAGTGTGAAAAACTTACAGGAAACTGCTAAATAACAGAATTAGCATAAATGACTTTTCAATCAGTAGAGTTACATATCTCTATCTATCTAACAGAAAATAGGAAACGAAGAAAAAGCGCAAAGAAAACTTATACACACAAAAAAAAGGTGATAGAAATTATTCCAAAATAAGATTATGCTAAATAAAAACAGATTAAAATTTCTCCACTAAAAGACAAAAGAGTATCAAGATTCAGTCATTCCATAAATGAATTTATCTGTGAAACAGAAACAGACTCACAGACGTAGAGAACAGACCTGTGGTTGCCAAGGCGGAGAAGAGGTGGGGAGGGACAGGTTGGGAGTCTGGGATTAGCAGATGCAAACTATATTACATTACTGGGTGGGCCTGAGCAAACCAGAGTCCAGCCCCAGCACACACTGCACAACGAGGGAAAAGCCAGGAGCTGGCCTGCAAGAAGATGGGGGGGTGGTGTCTCAATCTTGGGGACAAGGAGAAAGATATGTGGATGGTCTGAAAGAACAGTGGGGCTTCCATTCAGATGAAAGACGCCCTGGTCTGTGGTCTACAGTCATACGACCCTGAACACGCCCAATCCTGTCTGAAACGTCCCTGGACCTATGGGTAGAGAGGCACCGAAGATTTTTATGTCTGCTATGAGGCCACAGTTTTACGAAGCTGAATTACTCATGCAAACTAAGTGGTTTCTCTTCTATAACTTGATGCTTTACTTCTGAGCCTCCCTCATCGGCTGTGATCTGAGACAACACCTAATTTAATAAGTGAAAGCTCAAAGGCTTGCCGTGAAGTCCTTGACTCCCAGTCTGGAAGACACCATTCTCCAATCACACTTCTCATCAGGGATCTATGACCTTTTTCCTGGAAATAAACACCACGTTGATGAGGTGGTTACAAGTAAGGCCACGTCTCTGCTTTTAATTT
This sequence comes from Catagonus wagneri, assembly GCA_004024745.2. Classification (NCBI taxonomy): domain Eukaryota; kingdom Metazoa; phylum Chordata; class Mammalia; order Artiodactyla; family Tayassuidae; genus Catagonus; species Catagonus wagneri. The sequence goes on along the minus strand of PVHT021183523.1, from coordinate 12,376,745 downwards.
TCTACCAAATGCATAAGCTATGAACAAGTCTGCGTTTTTTCTATATCTTAAGCTCATTTCACAGTTTCAAAACAGTCCTTTAGTTATTTCCTTCTTCCGGTTATTTTAAAGCTTCAGGGATTCCCCTCTCATTTCCTCTTTCAAGATTTCTCCTTGTCTCCTCTAAGTGACAGTTCATTTTATGTGTATTAGCCTAGAACTTCTGTCAAGGGTCAAGATATGAATTCATACCACAGGATTAAATAAATGAAAATATCAATGGGTAGGTATTTACTTTTAAGATTCTTTACAGACCTGAATGTGCAAGGTAAGCAGGAGGGTAAATAAAGACTAATTGCTGTGACCACACCCACAGTGTGACAACAGGGCAATGGCTCCAACTCTCGGTTTATGTAAGTACAGGGAAAAAAAAAAAAACAATGTCAGACAAAACGAAATGTAAATGCCATCTAATGTGGGTACCAGGGTTTTTTGTTTTTTGGCTTCTGTCTTTTTAGGGCCGCACTCACAGCATATGGAGGTTCCCAGGCTAGGGGTCTAACAGGAGCTGTAGCTGCCGGCCTACACCACAGCCACAGCCACGCGGGATCTGAGCTGTGTCTGCGGCCTACACCACAGCTCACGGCAACGCCGGATCCTTAACCCACTGAGTTAGGCCAGGGATCGAACCTGCAACCTCATGGTTTCCACTGCACCACGACCAGGGTTTATTTTCCACTGTGGAATATGTGATCTGGGCCTATTTTTATAAACTTGAGTTAATTTAAGGAATTACTACCTCCTTATCCATAACTTTTCTAAGTACTCTAAATTGTTGAGTTTAAAATGCTATTTCCCTCTACATATTTCTTCAGTCTCTACATTCAGGGCTTTGACACACTGTTCAGTGTCTTCTAAAGTTCTCACCAAACTGTCAGAGGAAAACCTGTGCTTCCTATTGCAATGCTTTCAGATTCCCCCAAATTTGCTCACATGCAGGTAGTGACTTCTGCAGCACTTTTCTTTCCCTCTTCACCAGAGACTGGCCTGTGTGAGAGGTTAATTATGAAGTTGTCATTGTACGTCTAGGGCTTGGGAAACATATAAAGCATATACTTAAGTTCTATAAGATATGATCGTCTTAAATATTTTTCCTCTAGAATATTGCTATGTGTAATAACAAACTCTACATCCTTCTTAAGGAAACAGCTCTACCAGCTATCAATTACGAGAAAGCAGACGGTTCTCTGTGACACCTGATGGCTTGCTGCAGTTTTGTCCCTGGAAATGAGCACAGCGTGGGGCCCACTCCTGTGCTGCCCCTGCTTCTGGGCCTGCAAAATCCATCTCGGAGGCTAATTAAACTGCCTTCGCTCTGGAATAGGACAGAAAAGAAGCAAAAAAGGAGTTGTAAGCACAGAATGTCAAGCACGAAAGTGGTGATGGGAGCATTTAGTGCCCTGTCATAAATCTTTACCTTGGTTTAGGAAACACACATGAGGGAACCAGACCCAGACGGGCCCCCTGCCGCAGCGCCTCTGATGGTCAGACCCGGTGCCTCCCGCTGCTTCTGCATCACACACACACACACACACACACACACACACGCACACACACATACACACACACACACACACTCACACTCACACGCAAGAGGGATCCTTGCACAGCTCGAGGCCGATGAGGAACTTGATCTGTACTGATCTGTAAGACCTGTACTGATTTCTCCCCTCCTCCTTACTCCTCCTTGGAGAATTAAAGCCACGATGAAAGGTTAGAAAGGAGAACTTGAAAGTGTTTGTTTTATATATAGCTTAATTCTCCACCCCAGAGATTCAGCTGTAGTTTTGTGTTATAAACCTGAAGGGGGTAGTTTTGCCCTAAAACGTACACAAATTGTGCTTAGCATGGAGGGAACTTTCGTTCCCTTCTAGCTTTAAAGGCTAAATGACTAGACTGTCAAAACAGGAGACCTAAGCGTTGATTCCGACGTGTCTTTCGCTCTTACTTAAGCCGTGGAGATCGTCTAATTTGGTTTTCCACGTCCCTATTACACAGAAAAAAATCATCTGGCCTGAACTTACACAGTCCATTCAAACCATAGAAGCAAACTTCACTCTCTAGTCTTCTCAGCTTTAAAAAAATAACGTCAAATCTTTGAGCTGTTTACAGCGACAGGATGAGGACAGTGAGGCTGACTTATCACAAACACGGCAAAGCCCTGCCCACTTCCTCCTCCCTCTACCTGCAAACAGCAACCAGGCATTTATTAGATGCTTGGTAATACAGCGCTCACAGATGTGTTTTTCACGTTCTGTATTTTGCTTTGTAAGAGAGTATTTCTGAAATACTTATTTTAATTCTAAGCATAATACAAAACATAAATAACGAAAGAATCGATAGCAAAGCCTGCTACGTTAGATATTCCAGGAGGCGTATTTGTACAAATAACTCTGGCATTTTGAAAAATTGGTTTTAGAACATCCTTGCAACACATCACTGCACCTGCCCTTCCCATTCCCTCCCCCTGCGCAGGTGCCTTTCTCCACTTAGAAACACAATTCAGGATGGCGACACCCAAGGGTCCACTTAAGTGAGAGGAAGCCAGGCTGCCTCTGACCTACCTCACAAAACATATAGAGAGAAAGCAGTGTGAGTCCAAGGTTATACACAACCAAAATCCCCCGGCAAGAGAATGGCTGCCTATTCTTCATATATTTTGGTCCCAGCCACACAATCAGCAGGTATAGGATGGAGCAGACCAAAGTCGGGATGTAATTGTCCAGAAGAAACCATCCTTTTACTCTGAGATCTGGAAAAGAAGAAAAGAAAAACATTTAGTGACTGATAAAGCAGATACAAAAATAACCACGATGTTTTTCAAACATTAGAAATTTTCTCCAACCACACTTTTCTAGTCATCACCTACCACAGATGTTCCTAGGCAAACAGAAAAGCAACTGGAAGAGGAAGTGAGTATTCAGTATACAGCCTGCAAGGTGACACTGTCATTCATGTCCTAAATAATGATGTGCTAATTTTTCATGGGTTTTGCTAAGAAAAATAATTAAAAAAAAAAACCTTTCCAAAATCTCTTAAAAAAAACAAAGAGAAAGCTCTATTTTCCATTAACATGATTGATGAACTAGGCTTGCTGAATGACGCAAGGGACAATGGAACTCTAGAAATGCAGTCTTGAGGCTCCAAAGTCCACCATCTCAGCCAAGTGTCAGCATTTCTGCCCACATGTGTGGACTCTGGAACTGTGCCACTCAGCCAGCTCTGGGATCGCAGCAGTGTCTGCTATGAGTGCCGTGGTGAACAGCAGAGGGGACGATGTTTTCGTTTTTTTTTTAAGTGAGGCCAAACAGGCAATGATCAGGTAAGTGACTGTTTAAGAGCAGAAGCTTGAGAGAGAAGATCGACACTGATTCCAGGAAATTACTGGTGTAGGAGGGACCTCCCCTTTTCTAGAAAGGACGAGGAAGGAAAAGGAAAACTCATTCCAGGTAGCTGCTGCGGCAATCTGACAGCCCTCCCCTGGATAAGAGTAAGCTCCCTGGCAGTCAGATCTGTCCCCTGAGAGATTCAAGCCCATCCCCTGCTGACTCCGCAGCCTGGTCCCCTCTGCATCCTGCTAGGGTGAGCCCCACACCTGTAGCCCTCCATCTTCCTGCAAGGCCCCCCACAGGGGAGCTTGGAGGACAGGTCAGTTTCACCTTCTTATTGTCTATGAGGCAGCAGCCCCTTCTCTGACCTCCTGGCCAGACCATCTTGCTACTCTTGCCGAAGCTTTCCGTTGACCTTGCAGGACAAGCGGGGGTTACATAAAGCGTTCGTCCACTTGGGGAACCGCTGTCGGTCTCCTTTCCTGCAGACCACCTAAGTCCCCCCCATGCTTCTTTCTTCCCTTGGCTTCAGAGAGCATGACCTCCACCCTCTCTCCATCAGTGATGCCAGGATGGGCAATGGAGGGGGTTACTGTCCGGTCTGCCCAACTGCGCTTCTTACAGGACTTCAGGGAAGTGGTTGCTCCAGTGAACTTAACAAGGGGATTCTTAACACCTCTGTTCTCAGCTCTGGGCCTTAAGCTGTCAATTCTGAGAAAGCAAGTTCCTACTCAGAACTGGCATCAGAATGTCACGTACATGTGTGTGCACCTACATATCACCAGCACTTAAGTGCACACACAAAAAGCACCCTTTTTTTTTTTAACTTAAAGCTGTTTGTGCCTTGCTTTTTAAATTTTATAACTGCACTTCCCATTGTGGCTCAGTAGTGATGAACCCGACTAGTATCCAAGAGGATGTGGGTTTGATCCCTGGCCCCGCTCAGTGGGTTAAGGATCCCATGTTGCCATGAGCTGAGGCATAGGTCGCAGACGCAGCTCGGATCCCTCGTTGCTGTGGCTGTGGTGGAGGCTGGCAGCTGCAGCTCCCACCGGACCCCTAGCCTGGGAACTTCCATATGCCATGGGTATGGCCCTAAAAAGACAAAGAAAAAGAACAAAGACACTAACAGCTTCTCAAGATACATAACACATGTGTTCATCTCAGTGGATTGCAAAAGTGGTCTCATGGCTACGTCAAAGTTAGACCGACAGACAGGAGCAAAAAGACATGAGAAAAGTCAAATAATATTCTAAGCACACAAAGGCAATATTAATAATGAGATAGAATGAAATATCTTTAAAAAATAAATAGGAGTTCCGTCATGGTGCAGTGGAAATGAATCCAACTAGGAATGAGGAGGCGGCAGGTTCAATCCCTGGCCTTGCTCAGTGGGTTAAGGATCCAGTGTTGCCGTGAGCTGTGGTGTAGGTTGCAGATGAGGCTTAAATCCTTCATTGCTGTGGCTGTGGCATAGGCCAGCAGCTGTAGCTCGGATTTGATCCCTAGCCTGGGAACCTCCATATGCCGCAGGTGCAGTCCTAAAAAGCAAAAATAAATAAATAAATAAATAAATAAATTTTATAACAGATCTTTATTTTTCCGTATCAGGCCCAGGCATTAAATACTTAGGGTCTGAGCCAATAGCAGAGCTCTAACCCACTCCCTGCCAGGCGAATGGTTCAGACACAGGCAGGTGGAGCGACCATGGCCACTGAGCTCTGAGGAGACAACAGTTTGTGAAAGGCTCTGGGGAAGTCTCCTCGTCCTTAAAACCGTGCAAATGATCAGATTTCTTCCTCCCCCTCCGGAGATGCAGCCTGGAACTGCAGCAGCCACAGAAAGTGGGGGACACACTCTGAGGACAGAATTGCCAATATACTGAGGATGCGAGGTAGGAAATGATAAAATCGAAGGGCCGTGGTTAACATCATAAAGCCCCCGAAATAACTCAGACCTCGTAATGTAAGCTAATAATTTTTATTAGTATTTCAGCCTCTTTTTTTTAATTTGGTTGTGATGATTTTTGTGCACCCATAAATGTAATAAAATTCATTACGCAATTTAAAAAAAAATTCCCTTCTTTACAGATAAGACAGTGTAGGTGATGTGAAAAGAAGGTGTGCTGTGGAGCTGACTTACTTCCTAAAAGATAACAGACGATGAAGAAGAGAAGAGGTGAGCTCCGGGGTGTACATCCACCCACCGACGTGACACAACATCAAAGGACATAAAAAAGTCCTTCAAATTGTGAAAGGGGCAGAGTTTTAAACTCCTACTGCAGGGGTGCATTTGCAAACCAGCTTCAGCTGAAGCTGCACAAGAACTGAGGAAAACATACTAACAAGGGCAGTGAAATCCACGGCATTCTCAGGCTGCAAGCTTCACAGCATAATGTGATCTCCAGAGACAGTCAGCAGAGGGTCACGTCATCTGAGTCTCTGCTCTAGCAGCCAGGGGACCCTGCACCAGTTCACGACCTCAGAGGACTCCAAGACCCTGGTATCCAGGACAAACGGGTACTCTAATCATGGAAAATGCTGATGTTTTCTAGAACATCTTCATGCAACATTTATAAGTGCCTATAACAAGGGGTGGGGGTGGGGTGGGTAAGGTAAGCAAGACCCAAAACCACCTTACCTCGGGGGCCGAGCCATGCCCGGAAATAGGTACTAAGCGATGCATCAAAGTGTTCCATCTTAAGACCTATTAAGAAAAAGAGACATTGATTAATCTCTACTCAAAATGCTTTTTATATAGCATCTTCTCCAAAACAAGAACACACTCTTTTCCAAGAACATGCTCTGGACAAGGTTAAGGTCTTTGTGTTAAAACAACTTTTTTTAAAGCTCACAAAAGTAACTTAGGTGCTAGTTCTAATTGGAAAAATCAGAAGGAAAGACACAACCCCGTGAATTCACTTTCTAAATGAAGCGCCAGTTTTCCGTGCTTCTTTTCTCAGGTGCATGACAACTCTGTCTGTGAAGCTGAAATCTCAGCAGGGAGAAGGAGGAACCCAGATGGAAAAGGGGGTAGAAAGAGGAGAGCCCCTCGGGGCAGACAGGACAGCCACAGGGAGAAGGCAGTCCCTCTGCAGGGTGCTTTTATTAATTATTGTCTTCAAGTATTTCATGTCAACAGTAAAAATTCACTTAAGATGAAAAGAGGCGGTAAGAAAATCTCATCACTTTGCTCCAACACAATCCCTCGGCCCCACTGTCAAGAGAAGCCTACCGGTACCGTTTCTGGGGTGTATTTCCTGGGATTTCTCTCTTTTGAGCACAAAAGAAATCATCTCAAATGGGCATTTTTACAATTGTGGGTTGCAACCCACTAATAGAAGATCAAGTTGACTTTGCACTAAAAATGACAAACAGATCCTAAGAATCATTCACTGAGAATGGATAAATACTGTCATGAATCTTCGGTGTTAGTGTATCATTTATGAGTATGATGCACTCAGCTATGATGTAAAATATATTCTTTTTTTTGCCTTTTTTTGGTCATTTTAGGGCCATACCCGCAGCATATGGAGGTTCCCAGGATAGGAGGTCTAATTGGAGCTGTAGCCACTGGCCTACGCCGCAGCCACAGCAACGCAGTATCCGGGCCACGTCTGCGACCTACACCACAGCTCACGGCAACGCCGGATCGTTAACCCACTGAGCAAGGCCAAGGATCGAACCCGCAATCTCATGGTTCCTAGTTGGATTCGTTAACCACTCGCCACGATGGGAACTCCCTAAAATATATTCTTAACTGCGGTAACTGCAGGAGGAAAAAAAAAAAGGCTAGAAAAACACTGTTACACTGAGTAGTGTGTTTATCCCCGGATTTCTGAAGACAACGAGGCAACAGTCTCCCACCAGCAGGTACAGACCTGCCCCCATTCCTAAGATTTCAGAACTCCTTACTTTCACCCCATTTAAGACTCACCTTTGCAGGGTAGCTAAGTTTTTCAAGTTAGTAAGCATATGTTTAACTTTCTTGGTCATTACTCCTAGAAATAACTACAAATATTTTACCTTCCAAGGGCAAAGGCAAAGTTGGTTTTATCAACTGGGTAGTTAATCATTTAATGTATCATCTCTTCCTTGGCTTGACACAGCGAGGCATCTGTGTCCTTTGGCTGCATTTGGATAAACTACTTTATCCATAAGTTACCTAAAGGAGTCTAGTAGTTACAACTGAGTCAGTCCAGCCTGGCCTTGAGAAAGGAGGAACCACCAGTGACACCTTTAAGGCATCAGCTACCAGAGTTCTGTCCCCACATCTGTCTTGGCTGGGGCGGGGGGGAGGGGCAACTTGGGAGCGGACAGGCTCCCTCAGCCTGGGGCTGGAAATAGGAAGCCACCAGCTCCCGTACACCCCCAGGTGCCAACAATCAGATACACAAACAAGGGATTAGTTCACATTTTTTTTTTTTTTTTTGCTTTATCTAGGGCCATACCCGTGGCATATGGAGGTTCCCAGGCTAGGGGTCTAACAGGAGTTCACTTCTGAAATTCAAAAATCAAACAGTTTTTAATGTACTGTATTTGTTCCTAGGACTATTCTGGTCCTGAGCCATTTGCTTCCCCAGACTGAACCTTCTTCAGGGAACAGAAATTCTAGAAAATCTTGAAGGAAATCGGAGGAGCTTTACATTTCCTGAATGAAAAAAGATTCCATCCTTAGGTGTGAAATGTTATCTATTAAAGGTTATTTAGAAGTCCTGCAATTAGAAAATAATTTACCCACATCTAATTATTTTTTTACCACCTATTGAAAATCACCAAATCAAAAGTTTTGGAAGGTAACGATCATATTCCTATAAAATCTAAACCACCCTAATACAACCGAACTTTGAGAGGGGTGGATGGAAGGCTACGTACAGCTGACACCGAACAACACGAGGGGGGCACCCACTCTGCCCACAGGTGAGAATGCACGTGTAACTTAGCCCCTGTACCCGAAGTTCCTTTGTACTCTCGGATCCAAACACCTGCATGTCTGGTGGTGCCGGGGTGTGAACTATTGAAAAACATCCACATATAAGTGGACCTGTGCAATTCAAACCCACGTTGCTCAAGGGTCAACCGAACATGGACAGCACAGGGCCGCCTGCACTTCAGTCAAAAGCAAATGAAGGAGTTCCTGTTGTGGCTCAGCGGTAACGAACCCGACTAGTATCCGTGAGGACTCGGGTTTGATCCCTGGCCTGGCTCAGCAGGTTAAGGATCTGGTGTTGCCGTCGCGGACATGGCTCGGATCCCTCCTTGCTGTGGCTGTAGTATAGGCAGGCAGCTGCAGCTCTGGACAGGGAACTTCCATACGCAGCAGGTGCAGCCCTAAAAAGACAAAAAAAAAGAAGAAAAAAAAGTGCAAATAAAGACAGGACTCAAGGAGGAGCAAGGTAAACACCACAACTACCAGACTGATTTACTGATGGCAGCTGCTCACTAGGGACAGACTGACCTTCCCCCGGAGACATTTTAAATCTAGATCCCGCTATTTCTTGATGCATACATAGTTCACTGATAGGTCAGATTAAACATAAAGTCATCAGCTATTAAGCTGCGGGCTGAGAGCAGGCAGAAAAGCGTAACAGGCTGACAGTGCTTAAGTGATTTAATGCTGGGCTCTGCGTCAGACGATCTGGGCTTGAGATCCATTTTTTCCCACTTTCTAGGAATATGACCTTGGACAAGTTATTTAACCTTCCACCTGTAACATGGGGTGTGGGGGGCGGGATAACAAAGTAACTGCCTCTTAGGCTGTTAAGAAGAACAAAAGCTCTAATACCAGCCCTAATAAGGTCCTTGGAGCTGGGCCGGGCCTGCAGCAAGCCCTCCACTAGAGGCTTCCTGCTGTGTGTGGGCTGCAGGTTCCATTCCACGGCGGACGCCGTCAGCCGTGCATGTGCCTTGCCCACTCAATGCCACCAGTGAGCCCACAACGTCCTCTGCGTGTCCTAACTCCCCTAGAGGCTGGAGGGAGAAGGCGGGGAGAGGAACTTGTCAGCAGGAGGCATTACCTCGGCACCAAGTCAAACTGAAACGTACTAATTAAATACCTGCTGTGTACAAAGGATCACTAGGAGCTTGCCTGGGGGCCTAGAACAGACTAGATGTTCACAACTGGAGAGAAGGCAGGTGCTGAACCCCAAAACCAACCCTCTTTGCAAAAAAGAGCAGGTGCTGGAATGATGCATTTACACGTGAATACCGGGCTGTAAAGGTCCTGGCAAAGAACAGTGTTGTGCACTCTATAAACGTCAGGACACACCTGCCGCAGGCAGGAAGGCATCATTCCTGCGGGGTGGAGCTGGAGGGAGGACATCAGAGGACTTAGAAAAAAACTGAGGCTCAGGAACAGGTGCAAATGACCTATTAGCACAAAGACGACAGCGATGACGTTGGGGCAACAGAAAAGCAGCCTGGCCCGACACAAGGTAAAAACTGCGGGCCAAGCGTACTGAACCGAAGCACCAGCTCCCAAAAGCGACTGTGGAACGGGGGCTGTGGAGCTCCTGCTGACCCCCGTTACAGGCCACCTGTCCTGAATGATCCAGATCTGACCCCGTTCTGGGCCCCACAGGAGGTGGCAACCCAGGAGCATGCCTTCTCCACAAAAGCACATGCACGGGCAGCTTCTGCCAAGAAACGCACATCTGTTCTCAGACTGCATTTCTTCTCAGCTTTAGAATTCCTCTTTCAGGCTTGCAGAACGTCTCACAGCCAAACTCAGGAACAGGTGAAAGAGCTACGAAAATATCCTCTGGAAGAACCTACGTGGAAAATCACAAGAACTATAATTTTCAGAGAGAGCTGCTCATTATGCCCGAAACATCTACACTGAAAAGATGCGGGACGTGGGTCCCCCACCAGGAGAGTCCCGGTCTGGATGCAGTCACATTCGCTGCTTTCCCCAAACCTCTCCCCCATTTGTGCCCATGACCGGACCTGTCCCACGGCCTTCTCAGGGAGGGCTGTCTGCTCTTACACAGGCTGCAAGAGCGCCTCCACCAAGCCTCTGTGCAGCCGGCCAGCCACACACCCTGATGCCACGGATTCATTTCTCATCCCTGCCACATGCTTACCAAGCACCTGCCATGGGCCAGGCAAGGAGGCACAAGGGCACGGACAGATGCAGTGGAGAGGAAAATGCCAGGCTGGGGCAGGAAGAGGCACATATAAAACACGTAAGGTAAAGCAACTGATTGCAAGGAGAAGTAAAGCAGGGTAAAGAGGATGGAATCACGGAGAGGGAATTTACTGTGGAAAACGCAACTGGAGAAGGCCACCCGCGGAAGGCGACCACATAGCAAGAGACAAGGACCTCACTGCAGTGCGAGGGCCAGCTGGGGGCAATGGCCCAGGGCCTGGGATGCTTTGCCCGCCCACTCTGGAGCTCCAGGGCCACTGGCCATCTGTCCTCCCCTCCCCACTGGCTGGGTCCACAGATATCAATCCCCCCAGCACAGGAGCACGTGGCCCGGTGGGCCAGGCAGGGGACCGGGGAGGTAGTGGCCTCAGCCTCCCCAGCTGCCTGGCTGCTGCACACAGCAGGACAACAGGACTCAGCAAGTGCACTCCTCCCGCCAGGCCGCCCTGCCCGGCTGGGTGGACTGAGCACTGGCTGAGTGGCCAGTGGGCCATGCTGTCCTCTTTTGTGCTTTTCTAAAGGAACGGAGCCCGTAAAGCCGTCGACACGCTGCCTGGTGATCTGTAATCATGGGAACAGCATGACCCACTTTGCATCAGATATCTGACCGCGTGGCCAGGTCTGCAGCCTGCCTGACTGCGGTGGCTCCCTGTCTTCCAAGCCGCATGTGGGCGAGGACGTCACTTCTTAACAGCCCAAGTGACCCACGGGAACCCAGCTGATCTGAACAACTGTACCAGCAGGGACCAAGCCCAGGCACCAGGCCCACACAAGAGGAGCTTTGGTCCCACATGCAGCCAAAGAATAAGGCATTCTTTGATGTGATGACAGGAAAGGGGATGGCCAGCTCTCCCCAGGAGGCAGATCACACTGACATCAAGGAGCATCGCTTCCTCACCCCCTCAACCAGGAGTCTCCGGCACCCATCAGCTGATGGGACTTCCCAGGTCATGCTGGACAGTAATCAGATCCATTAAAGAAAATCCGACCCCAACAGCAGCCAAAAATCTTCACTAGCTCAAGGCCACACAGGAGAGGACGACAGTGAAAACAGGAAGATGGTAGAAAACAGAGGCAGGTAAGTTAGAACCGATTTTGAAGAATTCCCGTTTTACGTACATTTTTCAAAAGAACTTTCAGTTGCAAGTCACTTCCCACTATGAAACTGCAGTATTTTTGGTAACCATCCAACTGTGTTACAACTGTGCCTCATTCTAAGTATCTCACTAAGAAATTATTAATCGGAGCTGGTCGTTCTCTATAATTTATATTAAAAGAGAAGGTCAGCGTGGGAGTTCTCTGGCTGCTGAGAGGATGGTCTTTAAAGGATCTGGTGTTGTCACTACGATGGTGCAGGTTCGATAGCCGGCCCGGGAACTTTCGTGTGCTGTGGGCACGGCTGAAATCATCACCGGCATCAAAGATTATTTCTATGGCCTGGGGCACATTCCTGGCACATTTGCTAAGTACTTTAAGACTGAGGTGAGTCTCACATCTAAATTCAAGAGAAAGCCCAAAGTACACAAACCTGGAAATAGTGAGCAAGCACGACATCAAAGGACAAAACTCAACACCGCCCCCACCCCCCGACCCCGAGAGAGCCCTGCTCCAGCGAAAGATCCATCTGTCCTGAGTTGGCTCTGGCCGGGAGCAGGGCGCTCAGCTGAGGCATCCAAGGGAGGTCAGGCAGCTTTCATGGTCACTGTGATCTAGGATTACACACCGCTTGCTGGAGGCTTGAAAAAGACATCACAATAAGCTTTAGGGCAAGCCAGTCTCCCTCCTCCCGTTCTGCTGGGCTCCCAAGGGACAACAAACTGTGAGTGACTAGTGGTGTGTGTGGGTGCGGCCAAAATGGAAGGTGACTGGGGCCAAGGACAAACTGCAGTTCTCAAGATAAAGTGGTCAGTCTCGGTAAGTATGCAGACACTAGTCATCTTGGCCATTTATATCTGAAGCAGGAGGAAGAGAGCTGCTGAGCAAGTGCACTGCGCTCTTAAGACAAATCCGTTTTTAAAGATACCAAGAATTTTTAAAGTTTTTATTTATTTTTTTGGTCTTTTTTTTTTAGGGCCGCACCCACGGCATACAGAGGTTCCCAGGCTAGGGGCTGAATCGGAGCTGTTGCTGCCGGCCTGCACCACAGCTACAGGGAATCTGAGCCACGTCTGCAACCTACACCACAGCTCAAGGCAATGCTGGATCCTTAACCCACTGAATGAGCCAGGGATCGAACCCTCATCCTAATGGATACTAGTCGGATTTAAACATTTAGCCACGACAGGAACTCCTAAAGATACCAAGATTTTTAAAAATCAGTACGGTAAAGGAAGTTAATTCCCTAAACCCACAGCCAGGCTGTCTGCTGACTCTAGAGCTTATTTAGCAGGAAAGATCTTCAGAGTCAAGCTCTGCTTTTTCTTGCTGCCAAGGCGATGGCAGCAGGGAGCAGTCAGCGTGCTTTCCTGTGAAAAATCAGTCAAGTCACGTTGCTTTTGGCTTAAAAACGTGTTCATGGCAGACCTTTACCTACTGGTCACTTCCTCATCACGTCCTGTTGGATTTATTTAGAACTGTCACAGTTCATCTAAAACTGAGTCGACTAAGCTGTGCTTCCAGCTCCCAGGGGTCAGGAGGAAATCTCCCCCAGCTTTCTATTCAGCCCCTTAACAGTCAACTCGTGTCAAGCAGGCATGGGAACATTCTCTAGGTCGGCTGCCAGTGGCACAAAACAGTAAACAGTGCTTTAATTTGGTAGTCATAACGCTGTTTCTTGAATTTAAAAAGGTTTTTCTTGGTTAGAGAAAATCAGGTCTAGGACGAGAGGAGGAAAATAACCACACCTGCTCAGAAATGTTCAAATGTCAAACGCTGCCATAAAGACCTGCGGGGAAAAACATCTAAGTACTAACACGCTTCCAGATATGAAAGCAAATGGCTAGGAGAATCCCTCTAGAATGCTGGATTTAAATAAAGGGTAACTCTGGATTAAATCTTGGCTCAGAAGAGATTATCTGCCCCATCGACAGCGGTCCCCTCATTCTGACAACCCAGGAATCTAGGGTTACTCGTGTCCCAAGATGATTCCCATGCTTTCTAACCTGTGTTCTAAGGGCACGGCCAACTCGGCCCAACTCCCGTTAATACCCTGACGAAGTCATTGTCTCCTACCGTGTACAGCCTGCGTGTGAGAAAGGGCACAGCCTTCTCCAGGCTTCAGACCAGTCACTGCAAAGCCAGGGCACTGATGGGCACCACCGGCTGCAGGTCAGGCTGCGGTGAAAGATGCAACAGACAACTGCGGGGGAGGGGGTGTGGCTGCAAATGCTGCGACACTCCAGTTTTCCCTTGTACAAAAACAATTAGGGAAGCCCCCATCACCTCCAGCTCCCTGGCTGACACCGGTTAACTGAAAAGCACTATTCTATTTGTTCTTCGATGACTGTCTGCGGTCCTTCCTCCCCATTCTGTCTTCACCGTTTCTCCAACGCCCAGATTAGGAGGCAGAGACTCCCCCTGGCCTCTTGTAGCTTTTACAAGAGCTGAAGAACAAAATGCAGCATCAAAGTCCTTCCCCTCATCCTTGCAGGGGGACAAAGGACCCCACATGCCAATCTACTTACCCAACAAGCATCTGGAGAGGAGCGCACTGTGGATGGTGACTCATGGGTGACTTAATTCTCATTTGAAAACAGAAGAACAAGACCGTCGACATTTGGCATGGGTTGAGGCACACTGGCATTTGGAAGAAGACGATGTTATCTAGACACAGGACGCCCCTTGCCAGTGGATGAAAGCCCGACGCCTGCAGATGGTAGCTTTGCCGACAGCCAACTCACTAATCCCCACAAGGCTGTGATGAGACAAGTCACAAGATCCCAGTGCTGGGATCAGGCCATCCTGTGAGGTTTTATTGCTGTGCTCCCGTGGATGCTGAGAAAGACTGCCCTTCATACTACCAGTCATCGGAAAAGCAGCTGATTCACTAAGCTGACAAGCTCCTACTATGTGCCACACAGTGTACTGCTTATTAGGAAAATGACAGTGACAGACACAGAGGGCACCCTGCCCTCCTGAAACTTAAAGCTGTACACAGCATGTGCAAAGACCGCTGTGGGTCAATGACCTGTAGGGAGCGGCGGTCAGGAGCACAGACGGCATCGTGACAGCCACGGTTCCAAGCCCTGCTCCACCACTTACTAGCTGTGTGACCTTAGTTTTCTCACCTGTAAAAGAAGGGTAATGATAGTGCCTGCCCCATGGGATTAAATGAATTAACAATATATGTAAAATACTTAGAATTGTGCATGCATACAACAGATGCAAACATACTTGTGTTACTACCATCATTACAAACACCTTAGGCACTGACCAATTTTGCATTCAATGCTCAAGAGTTTTACTAAAGTCATAGACTGGCAAGCCCTGCCAAATCCACGGGCAGAGAAATCTTCCCACATCCATACCTCACAGTTCTGTTATTCTCTACTTTGAATGAATCCATGTGGTACTTGTGAATCTGGGGCTTTTAAAGAATCTCTAGATGAGGAGCTCCCTTCGTGGCTCAGTGGTTAACAAATCCGACTAAGAACCATGAGGTTGCGGGTTCGATCCCTGGCCTTGCTCAGTGGGTTAAGGATCCGGCGTTGCCGTGAGCTGTGGTGCAGGTTACAGAAGCGGCTTGGATCCTGCATTGCTGTGGCGAAGGCCGGCGGCTATAGCTCCTGTTAGACCCCTAGCCTGGGAACCTCCATATGCCGCGGGTGCAGCTCTAGATAAAAAAAAGCCAAAAAAAAAAAAGAGCCTCTAGATGAATTCTCTGGACTGTTAAGGGGATGCTGGCCACTGACCTCTGAGTGGGAGAGAAGATCAGTGTTTACACCACCCTTGGCACGAGCGGAAGTCAGTCTATATCTGCAGGCCTTTTGTACTTTTAGCAATTAGCATACAGTAGATGTCCAATGAATTCATTCATTTTCTAAACTGCAGAGGTGGCCAAGGTGCCAAAGGTCACAGAGCTTGAATGGAGCCAAAGTTTGAACCAGGTCTCCTACCTAACAACCTACTGTTCTTAAAATACCCCATATGGCTTTTCAAGGGGCATCTACACATGATTATTGCTATGAGGGTGATGACGATATGTATTAGTGGCTTTGAGTTCACATAACCTTATCCATGAGAATAAGATGCAGAATTAGTTTTAAATAACACTATCAGGTTAAAAACCAAAATCAAAACCGGTTGTATTCACATTGAATATTACTCAGCCATAAAAGGGAATAAAACATTGCCATGTGCAGCAACACGGATGGACCTAGAAGTTTTCATGCTAAGTTAGGTAAGTCGGACAGAGAAAGACAAATAACATGTAATATCACATATATGTAGAATCTAAAAAATAACACAAATGAACTTATTTTACAAAACAGAAACAGACTCATAGACATAGAAAACAAACTTATGGTTACCAAAGGGTTGAAAAGGGGAGCAGGAGAGGGACAGATTAGAACTATGGGATTAAAAGATACTACTATACATTAACTAGGTAAACAACAAGGATTTACTGTATAACACAGGAAACAATATTCAATATCTTGTGATAACCTATAATGGAAAATAATATAAAATATATATGTGCACATATACAAAACTGAATACTCTGTTGTATACCTGAAACTAATATAATATTGTAAATCAACTATACTTCAATTAAAAAAAAAGCAACTGTATTTATTACCTATGATGCTTGGTAACAGAGACCTTAGACATCTCCATAATTAAGACCTATTTGGGAAGTCAGTGGAAAAAAGGGCAGCAGTTCTTGGCCTCATTTTCATATGCTCATCATCCTTCCCACTATATCTGAATTGGTGATAAAATTATGGGCTTATTTTTTAGCTGTTGTGATTATCAGTTATACTGTAATTATGTGCTTGTTTGCTCACAATCCCCATTAAACTCCGAGTTCTTTAAGGGCAGATCCGTTAATGTTCCCATTTGTAGCTTCGGAGCCTGGATCTGTGCCTGCCAGACTGCTGATTACCGGCTGAAGCCATGAATAAGTGAATGAATGAATGAATGAATGAACGTCTTCAGGCCTTTCACAGTTTCACATCAATGGGTTCTCCAATCCATCCACATCTCAGATTTACTGAGAAGCTATAGAAAACAGATTTCAGGGACCTGCCTCTAGAAAATGACTCTCAGTGGTCAAGAGGCTGAGAAATTTGTGTTTTTTTTGGGAAACGTTCCTTAAGTAATGCTAATGAGCACCTTTCTTTGAGAACCAATGCCGTATGTATATAACCTGGACTTTTGGACTCTAATGAAATCTGCTGCCGGCAGTATCCATATATTGTACTACAACAACTCTAGACTAGGACAGTGGTCAAGGACAAAATGTTTATCATTCCTACAAACTGGGTTACAATTCCCCGTTTGCTCAAACTCCACCAGCTGGTGGGTGGAGGAACAGTCTCTTAAGGTGAAACAAAGCCCCATTAAGTCAGGGATCGGTCCTATCTTTTAAACACAGTGTTAGATGGTACACATAACGTACAGCAAGCATGCATCAAGTACATGAGCCCTTCGTCCACTCTGGAACGTTGTTATATAAATTCACCTGTCGGCACCTCCCTGGCCAGGTGTCAGTAGTGGCCGGTCTATAAAGCTAAGCGGAGAGCAGGTCTACCTGCTCCTTGTAACCCCCAGCAGCCATTCCGACACAAGGGATTTAGGAACCACGTGCTTGGTCATACTGAGCTGGGGTGGTTGGGGTACCACTGAGTGGCTGCCACCCCCTAACTCAGGACACGTGCTTGGCCACAGCAACTGCACATACTGTTCAGAGGGAGGCAAGTGGGGATGTGGGAACACCCCAGACACTGGCCAAGAGCTTCATCCCCTGGCTTAGAGGACCAGGGTCTTCACGTGAACTTGACATCTGTGGAAGGCAGCCTCTAAGAAGGACCCCAACCAGCCTCTCCTGCACTGAACCAGGGTTGTACATGCGGCCAGCGGAACAGAGCAAAAGGGGCGGCATGTCACTTCTAGGATTAGGTTATACAAGACACTGTGACTTTCACTGTGGTCTGTGTTTCTCAGAGCAGTAACTTGAGGGCACGTCAGCTGCCCTGCCACAAGCCATCCCACGGGGAGGCCAAGGCAGAGAGAAACTGAGGCCTCTGCCAAGGACCTGCTGGGGACTGCAGCCCCACAGCCACCGCATCACAGACACTGAGCCAGAGCCACTCAGCTAAGCCTCTCTGGGCCTCCTGACTGTCACTCAGACTCTGTGGTGTAATAAATGTTTGCCGTTTTAAGCTGCTGAATTTGGCAGTCACCTGTTACTTAGCAACAGACTAAGTTAACAGGTCAGTGGAGTTCCAGGGGGTTCCTCAAGTCCAACTCACTTCTCCCTTGTTGGCTTTCCTTCTGGTTACTACACTGAACCAAGGCACCAGTTAGAAGTATGGCCCTAAAAAATAGACACACCTCCCCTTTGATTTAATTGGAACTGGGGAGGCAATGAAAAGGCTTATTATCTAAAGTACAGAACTTGGTTATGAAAAGAAGAGAATAATTTCATTGCTAGCCTGAAGCTGAGCAGACAGGGATCTTAACATTTATTATCTATTACATGCCTGGATTATCAAAGACAATAAGGAATTATCCCCATTTTCTAGATGAGGAAACTAAAGTTCTGAGATTTTAAGTAACTTGGCCAAGCAACAAACAGGTCTGTTTTGCTATCTGCAGGTTTATATGACTTGGGGTGGCCAAGTGTACTGGAACTTGGTTTCCTGGGATTCAATACTGGGGGGGAAAAATCAGCAAAGTCCCATGTACACTGTGAAGAGTTACCCTGCTACGTCCACACCTTGTACTCTTTGCCAACCATCACACATTCTTAATGACGACTTTTCAAGAGTACGTTTATAGCTTTTAAAATCCCCCCTCAAAAAATTAAATCCTTAGGAATAAACCTGACTAAGGAGGAGTAAGATTCATATGCTGAGAAGTATAAAACATTACTCAGGGAAATTAAAGAGGATTCAAAGAAATGGAAAGATATTCCATGCTCCTGGGTTGGAAAAATATTGTTAAAATGGCCATAACCAAAGCAATCTACAGATTCAGTGCAATCCCTATCAAATTACCCAGGACATTTTCTACAGAACTAGAACATACAATCCAAAAATTTATATGGAACCATAAAAGATACCCAGAATTGCCAAAACAATCCTAAGGAACAAAAACTGAGCAGGAGGCATAACTCTCCCAGACTTCAGACAATATCACAAAGCCACAATAATCAAGACCATGTGGTACTGGTACAGAAACAGACATACAGACCAATGGAACAGAATAGAGAACTCAGAAATAAACCCAGACACCTACGGTCAATTAATCTTTGACAAAGAAGGCAAGAACATAAAATGGGGAAAAGACAGTCTCTTCGCTAAGTGGTGCTGGGAAAACTGCACAGTTAGCTGCATGTAAATCAATGAAACTAGAACACATCCCCACACCATGCACAAAAATAAACTCAAACTGGCTTAAAAACTTAAACATAAGACAAGACACCATAAAACTCCTAGAAGAGAACATAGGCAAAACATTCTCTGACATCAACCTTACAAATGTTTTCTTAGGTCAGTCTCCCAAGGCAACAGAAATAGAAACAAAAATAAACCAATGGGACCTAATCAAAATGACAAGCTTTTGCACAGCAAAGGAAAACCATATGAAAGAAAAGAAAGAAAGAAAGAAAGGAAGGGAGAGAGAAAGAAAACCTACGGACTGGGAGAAAACAATTTCAAATGATGCAACCGACAAGGGCTTAATCTCTAAACTATACACACAACTTACACAACTCAACAACAAAAAACCAACAACCCAACTGAAAAATGGGCAGGAGAACCAAAGAGACATTTCTCCAAAGAAGATATACAGATGGCCAATAGGCACATGAAAAAATGCTCAACTTCACTGATTATTAGAGAAATGCAAATCCAAACTACAATACGGTACCACCTTACACCAGTCAGAATGGCCACCATTAACAAGTCAACAAATAACAAATGCTGGAAAGGGTATGGAGAAAAGGGAACCCTCCTGCACTGTTGGTGGGAATGTAAATTGGTTCAACCACTACGGTAAACTGTGAGTATGGAGGTACCTCAGAAAACTAAATATAGAACTACCATATGACCCAGCAATCCCACTCTTGGGTGTATATCTGGACAAAATTTTCCTTGAAAAAGACACATGCACACCCATGTTCATTGCAGCACTACTACAATAGCCAAGATATGGAAACAACCTAAATGTCCATCGACAAATGAACAGATTAAGAAGAAGTGGTATATATATACAATGGAATACTACTCAGCCATCAAAAAGAACAAAATAATGCCATTTGCAGCAACATGGATGGAACTAGAAACTCTCATACTAAGTGAAGTAAGTCAGAAAGAGAAAGACAAATGTCATATGATATCACTTATATCTGGACTCTAATATACGGCATAAATGAACATAACTACAGAAAAGAAACACACTCATGGACTTGGAGAACAGACTTGTGGCTGCCAAGGGGGAAGGGGAGGGAATAGGATGGACTAGGAATCTGGGGTTAATAGATGCGAACTATTGCATTTGAAATGGTTAAGGAATGAGATCCTGCTGTATAGCACAGGGAACTATATCTAGTCACTTGTGATGGAACAAGATGGAGGATAATGCGACAAAAAGAATGCAGATGTATGTGTGTGGGGGGGTCACTTTGCTATAGCAGAAATTGGCAAAACCCTGTAAATCAACTATAATAGAAAAAAATAAAAATCTTAAGAAAAAAACAAAAGTACGTTTTAAAGCAATCATTTTAGCAGCTTATGATCTGCAGCGAGTTTTGAAATGTCACCTATGAAAATGAAAACCACAAGCCTTTCTAGCCTTATCTCACAGTATCCATGAAAGACTGGGGTTTTCTCGTTTTTTTTTTTTTTTTTTTTTTCTGTGAAAGAATGAAACAACTGCTCTTATGATACAAGTTAGTGAGGAAATTTTTCAGCCTAAGAGTTTCTGCAATTGAGCCCACGACGGATGAGTAAACACAGCCCCTCTCTGCTCCCTAAGCCCCCTGGGTCCTGGCAGAACCCAAATCAGGTGCTCCAGTACAAGGCACAGGGGGGGCACAATCTCCTCTTTCTCTACAGAAGCCCAGCGACAGCCTGAAGACACCATAGGAACCAAACATTAGAAGTGCCTGAGGGGCTTCCGTACCTGGTAGGTCAGGTGGCCACCTATCAGCAAGGCAGCACTGACCCAACAGCTCAGCTCCTTGCTTTTTTAAAAAGAGCCATATAGGAGTTCCCCTCGTGGCTCAGTGGTAATAAATCTAACTAGTATCCATGAGGGCACGGGTTTGATCCCTGGCCATGCAAGGTAGGTTAAGAAATCCAGCGTTGCCGTGAGCTGCGGTATAGGTGGCAGACGTGGCTCAGATCTGGTGTTGCTGTGACTGCGATGTAGACCAGCAGCTGCAGCTCCGATTCGACCCCCAGCCTGGGAACTTCCATATGTCATGGGTGTGGCCCTAAAAAGACCAAAAAAAAAAAAAAAAAAGCCATATAACACCCACTAGGACAACTATAACCACTAACAGACACTAACAGTTGCTGCTAAGGATATGGAGAAACTGGAACATACATACAGTGCTGGTGGGGCTGTCAAATGGTACATCTGCTGTGGAGAATTGTCTGGCAAGTCCTAAAAAAGGGAAACGCACAGCAACCATATGACCCAGCAATTCTACTCCTAGGTACATGCCCAGAAGAAATGAAGCCACGTGCACGTAAAAACCTGCACGCAGGATATTCACAGCAGCATTACTCTTAACAGCCAAACGGGTGGGGACAACCCCCAAATCCACCAATTAATGAATAAATACAAGGTGAATACATACGGCCACATAATGGAATGTTTTTCAGTCATAAAAAGGAATGAAGTACTGATTCAGGCTACAACACAGATGAACATGAAAGGTCACACATTATCTGATTCCATTTTATAGGAAATGTCCGGAATAGGCAAATCTATAGAGACAGAAAGTACATTAGTGGCTGCCAGCGGCCGGGGAAAGGGAGAATGGGAAGCAATTGCTGATGTGTATGGGGTTTTTGAGGTCATGAAAAGGCTCTGGAATTAGATGCACTTAAAAAAATTAAAAATAAACTTGAAAAATGAGAGATAGTTTTAAAAAAAGTTTGCCTACTCAAGCTCCCTTTTAGAAATCTTCATACTAAGGAAAATAAAAGTAGATGGGCATTAAGGTTTACTTAGAAGATTGTCATCAGCGATACAGCAGCAGAAAAATGGGGAGGTGGGACTTTAAATACCACCTAAAGGTGACTTGCTCAATAAATTATGGCACACAGGCATACAGTTAAATAGTGTGCTATTACTCAGACACAGTTACTGGGCATTTATTCCAGAGACATGAAGATTTAACATTCACACCAAAAACCTTGTACGTCAATGCTTTATCTGTAATAGCCCCAAACTGGAAACAGCCAAGATGTTCTTCAGCAGGTGAATGATTAAACCAACCGTGGCACATCCACCCCCTGGAATACTTCTCAGCAACACAAAGAACACACTTCTGACATACATAACAACCTGGAGGGATCCCTAGAGACTTTTGCTGAGTGGAAAAAAGCCAAGCCATTTCCGTAACACTTTTGAAATGACCAAAAAATACAGAGATGGCGAAAAGATTAGTGGTTGCCAGGGGTTAGAGGTGGTGTGAAGGCAGGAAGGAAGCAGGTGCGGCTACAAACGGGCAACATGTGCTGATGGAAACACCCTGTGTCTTCTCTGTCACAATGTCCGACCCTGGCTGTGGTACCCAAACCACAGCTCTGCGCCCGCTAGCGGGGAGGAGGGGATCAGGAGACGGTACTTGGGTTATTCTTTACAGCTGCTTATGAACCTGGAATTACCACAAGATAAGTTACGCTTTCTTTTAAAAGGCCCCCAAAAGTGGGGAAAATAAACTAACACATGAGGCTAAGAATATGATTTTTTAAAAATTCAAACACAACCCCCCGACCCCATCTTCCAAAGATAGACAATTGCAACTTTTTGGCATCTGTAACTGTAAAAGAAAGTTCCTGTTGGAAAGGCACAGTGTGAACTGTGACCTCATTCATGACAGCTGAACCCTTCACCTGAATGCTGGAGTTTTCACGATTTTAATTTTCACAGTCGTCTAGTTCAGCTTCCCAGCAAACGGTTATTTACTCAGGCCACTCAGGCAATGGGGGACACTGGTCAGCCGAAGGTTCGGACTCACTTCAAGGTTGGTTTTCAGAGGGTAAGAAAAACACTAAACCTGTCAAATAAAATCTTCCTGACTAAAATCGAATCTTCGATGGGGGCATTCTGGGATCCTGAAGTATTTTGGAGTCAGATTATGAATGCCGAGTCCCACTGTGCAGAGCGGTGGATGAGCAGGCACAGAACGGGGTTACATCTGGGCTTCTCTTACTGCTCTAGTTTAAAGAAGTTCCTGCATGCCATCACTTCTTTGTTGCTTTCCATCCCCTTACACGGAATGTAGAAAACTTTACATACCAATAGTTTTCAGCTGTCAGCTTCTAGATGTTTTCCAATAATGAAAAAGATCAATAAATGCTTACTGCTTTATGAAAAATAAAAAACTGCTTTCTTCTATCTTTGGGGCCATTTTTCCTGTCAGTCCACTGAAAAACACAAAGCAGTTAAGAAGCACTCAAAAAGTGGAGGAGTCCTGGGGGGTGGGGGGGTGCACTGTGGGTTTGGGATACAAAATCTATAAAACTGACTTGCGATGATTTATGTACACCTATAATTGAAACAAAATCCATTAAGTAAAAAAAAAAAAAAAAAAAAAGTGGAGGAGTCCTGGAGTTCCCACTGTGGTGCAAAGGGATCGGTGGTGTCTTGGGAGCTCTGGGACGCAGGTTCGATCCCCGGCCCGGCACAGTGGGTTAAAGATCTGGCGTTGCCGCAACTGCGGCTGAGGTCACAACTACAGCTCAAATCTGAACCCCGGCCTGGGAACTCCATATGCCATGGGGCGGTCAAAAGGAAAAAATAAAGTGGAAGAGGCCTGTCATTATGTGATTCCAAGTTTATTGGGGTTTGTGCACTGTGGGTGGCAGTTGGCCTTCAGCAGCTCTTCAACAGGAAGGGGACTGCAATGCCTACTGCTCCCCACGGCGCGGACACCATCCAGAAAAGGCTGCAGAGACTTCTGCCACCGTCTCTAGAACTTCTCCAGCAAGATCAGATCTCTCCCTAGCAAAGCTTTTCTCCTTTCCAACAAGTGCTACTTTCAACAACTGTGCCACTGTGTTTAAACCCCTATTGATAACCATTAAAAGTAAAATACTGAGAATTAGGCCCTGATTATATTTTAGTAGAATGCCAAGTATTTTAGCAAGTCGTATTGATGTAACTGAATATTCTGACTGGCTTAATAACAAGATTTCCCCTTCATTTCAATCCTCCCCAAGTACCAATATTCAACTCCAAGCTGTCATAAAAGCCATTCTGCTGTGGAGGAGTTCCCGTCGTGGCTCAGTGGTTAACGAATCCGACTAAGAAACATGAGGTTGCGGGTTTGATCCCTGGCCTTGCTCAGTGGGTTAAGGATCCAGCATTGCCATGAGCTGTGGTGTAGGTTGCAGACGTGGCTCTGATCCCGCGTTGCTGTGGCGAAGGCCGGCAGCTACTGCTCCTGTTAGACCCCTAGCCTGGGAACCTCCACATGCCGCGGGTGCAGCCCCAGATAAGGCAAAAAAAAGACCAAAAAAAAAAAAAAAAAATAGAATACAGCAGAAATTGGCACAACATTGTAAATCAATTATAATTAAAAAAAGAAAGTTATCAAAACACAATCTATACAAAAGGGTTGTGTTCTAGATGTTAATTTGTAAACTAGTCATCTGGCCTTTGAAAAAAATCCTACTTTCTGTGTTCTAGTTTCCATAGAAGTCATGTTACATTAGCAGCCTGAACCTTTCAGGGATTCCACCACCAACTATAAAAATATTAAAGCAAAGGTGACCTTCTCTCCATCCTCAGATGAGAGTTTGTATAAAACTGATGGAGTCCCCCAAATCCTAGGGCCCCTTAATTGGAAGTGGCTGACAGATCTCCAGATGGGCGCTCAACTGCAACTCATAAGGAAGTGGCTCCTAGGACTGTAGAGTCTGTCTCTACAGAAAAGAATCTTATGTAGTATGTGTAATATGAGTTATTATCCTCTTGGCTCTGACACTTAACACTGATGTATCTTTGGTCATCTGTACAAACCTGTTTAGGTCAGTAATTGCGTGTGCAATGATGCTCACCCCACAGGGTGGTTGGGAGACTACACAACTGCCTGAGGCAATGCATGAGCACCTCCATTCATGGCGCTGTTTTTATGATCAGCAAACATATAGTCACTGCACCGCAGGAGGTGTTGGGACACAATCCACAGAATGGTGCCTCTGCCCCCAGAGAAGTTAGAGTGCCAGGGAGAGAAGCGTAGTAACTAACAAGGTGAGGGAGGCGCCTTGACACAGGAAGGCGCTTTGACAAAGGATGTGCAGATTCTACACAGGGACCAGTAGGTCACAGAGTCATGTGTAAGGCTCGCCAGTGGAGGACGGGATGGAGGGGAGAGGAGAGCAAAGAGAAAACCCAGGGAGTTCCCGTCATGCCTCAGGTTAGTGAATCTGATTACCATCTATGAGGATGCAGGTTCAATCCCTGGCCTCGCTTAGTGGGTTAAGGATCCGGCGTGGCTGTGAGCTGTTGTGTAGGTCGCAGACGCATCTCGGATCTGGTATTGCTGTGGCTGTGGTATAGGCCGGCAGCTATAGCTCCAATTCGACCCCTAGCCTGGGAACCTCCATATGCTACAAGAGTGGCCCTAAAAAGCAAAAAAAAAAAAAAAGAGAGAGAGAGAGAGCGTGAGAGAGAAAACCCACACTGGAGAAGTAGGTAAGGGCTCTCGTGTTTCATTTTAAACCGGGGTTGGGGATTGGGAGGCTGGAAACAAGGTGAGATCAAGTTCAAGTCAGAAGACTACCACAATGGTCCATATAGGAGTTGGAGGACACCCTGAGGCCATGGCAGGGGAGGGACCCCAGGGGTCACAGGACAGATGTCAGGGAGGGCGAAAAGGAAGCCCCAATTCTGTTTCTCCATACCCTGGATGAGGTGCTGTTTGATGAGTCCGGGAGCCCAGGGACAAGCAGGAGGAAAGAAGGGGACAGGGCAAGTTCTGACCACCTAGAAAATGTACTACTGGCTACCAGTTTTATCAATCTGATTGTTAAAGTTTCACGGGCGTCTGCTGAGTCAAAAGGCAGGTTATGCATCGTGAATTACTGGAGTGCAAATTAGTGGCCATTCACTGTAATCACATGTTCTCTTAGAGGGAAAAATCTGCGAGATGAACTGTGCAGTGAGTTTATAATGTTAAGGATCAGAAGTTCAAGTGTAGGCTGGGACCTAAGCCACACATTTGTCTAGGGATTTGTGCTCTTGTTGTCCTAAGAAAACACTAAGCCAGCTATGCTCTCACATAAATTACACACTTCGGGAAGATTGAATTATTTAGCAAATTGCTATTTCCCTTCACTAAACGGTCCGCTAATGACTGCCAGAGGAAGCTTTCCCAAGTCACTCTCCTGTTACAGCATCTCTCCAGGAGAATCTGAAAAACACTCAGGACAGTTCAGCCCACCATCCCTAATGATCGTCCTTATTTTCAAGTCCTCTTCTTTGAAGAGCACCATGACCATACAGACAGGAACTGATAAAACTTAGTCCTTACCCCTGCCAGTCTTTCTGCTATAAATTCACACGGATGATCTCCCGCGCCCCTCACACCCGCCCTTCCACACGTGTTCCTTTCACAGGTGAGGACACCGAGGCAGAGAGCAGTTAGGTCATTTATCCAAGGTCACAGCCATAGAGGGCAGAGCGACTCCAGAGCCTCTCTCTGAACCACTGCACTCATCTAGTGCCTCTCCTAATGTTCAAGAGAGACACTAGAGTGCAGTGGTTTTCAGAAAGAGGAGATGTTTATTGCAGAAACTGGAGAAAGTAGAAGGGTTTTTTTTCAGTTTTGTTCTTAGGTAAAACCAAAAACCCTCTGAGGATGTGGCAGAATCCATGTTCCCCCTTTTGCTGCTTCCAAGCAGAATGATCTTGGGCAAGTTAAGCTCTGAAAACCTGTCTTCTCACCTGGAATATTCCCTTCAAATGGGAGTAAAAATAATACATACCTAATCGGATGAAATGGTTCATGTAGCATATTTAGTGTGGAGCTATGCTCATATTATAGAAAAAATATATAAACATATCCCACTTCCCCCCAATGCTTTAAAAAAGCATGGGAGTTCCTGATGACGCTCTGTGGTTAATGAATCTGACTAGCATCCATGAGGACTCAGGTTCGATCCCTGGCCTACGTTCAGTGGGTTAAGGATCCGGCGTTACCTTGAGCTGTGGTGTAGGTCCCAGATGTGGCTTGGATACTGCGTTGCTGCAGCTGTAGCACAGGCCAGCAGTTACAGCTCCGATTCGACCCCTAGCCTGGGAACCTCCATGTGCCTTGGGTACAGCCCTAAAGAGCAAAAAAAAAAAAGGATGTATTTGTCTAAAACTGCATTTCCACACTGCAGCAATTATCTTCTTCATGAACCTAATTTGAATTTTAGAGCAATGACTGTATAAATGCTTTAATTAATCCCCCATTATCAGTCATTTAGGCTGCTTCCAAGTTTTTACTGTTCATAAATAATATTGTGATGAACATCTTTGCAACTTAAAACTTTAGCCATAAATTAAATCATTTTTTTGGATGAGAGTCCCAGAAATTGGCCAGTTGTGTCGAAGCGTCTTAATACATACGGCAAAATTTCTTTCCAAAGCATTTTCACCTATTAACATTCCCAACGGCAGCAATGATGCTGGCAACCTACATAATTGCACCTTGGTAGGGACTAGGTAATGTCATGAAGGAAAAAGAGATTTTTTTTCAAGTCTAATACAAAATGCTCTATGTGTACATTAAAAAAATAAATCATACAGAAAGCTCAAAAGTTTAGTAAATACTGAACATATGTATAAAAAGTCATTTCTGGCTAATGGTCGTAAAAGAAAAACGAATAAGAAATTCTGTGTATTCTCTACTTTCTAAAGGAGGGATCTGTGCATATAAGCTGGCCTTTAATCAGTCACTTATGGCAAGAGTTTTTCTTTCTCTCAGATTATTAGTAAATGGAATTGACTGCATTCTACAAAGACTCCCCCCTCAAAGCCACAACTCAGCCTAATTACCAATTTTTAAATCTCTAAGAAACGTATTCGCCTTATATACAATAGTGACCTTGAAGACAGCATGCATTAAAAAAAGCACAGTTCAAGCATTTGTTAAGTATCTTGTCCAGGGACATAGACTATTTTTTTTTTTAAAGCTGAATCTACACAGGGAATTCTACTCAATACTCTGTCATAACCTATATCAGAAAAGAATCTGAAAAAGAATGGATACATGTAGGAGTTCCCATCGTGGCATAGCAGAAACGAATCCGACTAGGAACCATGAGGGTTTGATACCTGGCCTTGCTCAGTGGGGTTAAGGATCCAGCGTTGCCGTCAGCCGTGGTGTAGGTCGCAGATGTGGCTCGGATCCTGCATTGCTGAGGCCGCGGCATAGGCTGGCAGCTACAGCTCCAATTCGACCCCTAGCCTGGGAACCTCCATATGTCAAGGGTATGGCCCTAAAAAGACAAAAAAAAAAAAAGATGGATATATGTATAACTGAATCACCTTGCTGTACACCTGAAACTAACAAGACATTGTAAATCAAGTAAACGCCAATAAAAAATAAAAATTCAATTAAGCTGGGGGGGAAAAAAGCTGAATCTACAAACCCAACCACAAAGGAGTCCCATAAAACAACAGTAAATCTGGTTCTAGTAACACAAGCTCATAAAACTAGCTTTTAAAAAGCCAAATGTTTTCTCTATTTAAGGACTTGAAGTAAGATGACGCTTCCAGGTGGTTCTAAACTGTGTACATAACATTTTGCAGAAGATTGGCCATTTTTTGCTCATCAGTAGCCGAGACAGCCAAATTCAGCTTACATCATTAGCATTACTGTCAATAACGCACCATAAAACAGCTTGATTTTTCCAATCCCATGTGGAGGCACTGAATATGCCGTTAGAAAAATATTTTGACTTGCCCACAGAGACATTTCCTATGCATTTCACAGGATGCAAATGGGAAACCCCAAGAAGCCCTCTGGCCTGCACTTTTTAGCTCAGGCACCACAAGTGGAACCAAAAAAGGAGCACAGGACCCAAAGCTTCAGATGAGAATCAACCCATTCCTACTTGGGTCATAAAAATCCTCATGATGACAAGTGGTCCTCTATTGGAGAATTAAGTCACAGGGAGAGGAAATCTTGATCCACAAAATGTAGGCAGGCATGAGGATAAGCCAGCCAAGGTTTAATAGGATGAAACAGCATTAACGCTTGCCTAATTTGTTCCAGCATCAAACAAATCTCGGATCATTACGGACTGTAACGCCTCACTAATGAGTTAAGAGGATTTCATTATGAAATCACAATATTCTTCCTTTGGAGAATCCTTGGCTTCAGGATGGTAACATCATTACAGACACAAGGATGATAATCAGAACAGTGACTAACACTGAACACTCAGTGTGTGTCAAACACCTCACATGCATCACTAATTCAGTCTTTTCGGTAACCTTGCAAAGTCTCTCCCCCACTCGACCGGGGAGGAAAGGAGGGTCTCATACTAGCAGGTTTTGCACACCATTGCCCAGCCCCAACCTGGATCATGGGATTCAAACAACCCAAGCTCTTAACAGTCTCTCATACTATACACAAAGTTTAACTTGTTTGTTAGGAAAATACAAAAGGACATAGAACTGGCCACCTGGGAGTTCCTGTTGTAGCTCAGCGGGTTAAGGAAACAACGTGGTATCCATGGAGACATGGGTTCAATCCCTGGCCTCGCTCAGTGGGTTAAGTATACGGCGTTGCCGTGAGCTGTGGTGTAGGTTGCAGACGTGGCTTGGATCCCGCGTTGCTGTGGCTGTGGCTGTGGCGAAGGCCGGCGGCTACAGCTCCTGTTAGACCCCTAGCCTGGGAACCTCCATATGCCGCGGGTGCGGCTCTACATAAAGGCAAAAAGACAAAAAGACCAAAAAAAAAAAAAGAGGATCAAGAAGGAGAAGCTTTAGCTTGAGGGCTGACGCAGCAGAGCTCACAGAGTTGTGTAAACACCAGAGAGGGCCCATGGGGACACTGCATAAATAAGCTCCCCCCACCCCACGGCTGGGAGTACAGATTAACCTGAGGCCAAGGACTTTTTCTGAATGCTGATAACCCCCTTCCCATAGAGACTGGAAAAAAGACAGAAGGCACTGTGTTAAAGGCTGCTGGGTCTCCTGACTCTGCCCCGCCCCCAGGCCCACTTTCAAGGTTAAGTTCCATCAGCAAGGTCAGCGCTCAGCTCGTCCTCCAATGTGCCATTTGCTTCACAGTCCATTCGCCACTGACCAGCCTCCCAGGAGTTCAGACGCTCTGTCCAAGAACAAAACCGCGTAGGGAAAGCTGGAGCAGAGAAGCATCTAGGTGTCGCTCTTCAATCCAAAACAAGTTCTAGGGAGTTCCCGTCGTGGCGCAGTGGTTAACGAATCCGACTAGGAACCATGAGGTTGCGGGTTCGATCCCTGCCCTTGCTCAGTGGGTTAACGACCTGGCGTTGCCGTGAGCTGTGGTGTAGGTTGCAGACGCGGCTCGGATCCTGTGTTGCTGTGGCTGCGGCGCAGGCGAATGGCCACAGCTCCGATTAGACCCGTAGCCTGGGAACCTCCACATGCCGTTGGTGCGGCGCTAAAATGACAAAAGGCAAAAAAAAACAAAACAAAAAACAAGCTCTAGGTTAAGGTCCTCGTTACTGTGTCATAAGCCAAAGTATGACACATCCAATGTCATATCTATTTCAGTGCCCATAATTTATCACATAACGGGAATTCATGAAGACTACAAGCCCGCTGTGGATACCGTGGGCCAACTACATACAACGTGGTCTTCTGGATACAGTCCGTGACTGTCTGTCTAGTCTAGCTGGGATCACACACACATAGACCGCGAATACCGTAAGAGCACTCAGTAAAAGAGGAGCACCAAGGGCACGGTGGGGAGAGGGCAGCAACGTGGGGCTGGGACACCCAGAGAGACCTCCCCAGAGGAGGGGGCTTGAACCAGTCCTTGAAACAGCAGTGGGTGTGGGCAGGCCGAGGGACTGGGGATGGGTGCTCCAAAGGAAGGACACTATCCACGGAGCAGTAGTGGAGGGGGCGCCACACCCTGGGAAGAAGCAAGTGGTCCCGTGACTGCTGACAGGTGACACCACGCTGCCTTTGCCAGAAAGCTATCAGCCCAGATTTTGAAGCACATTACAACATGTGAACGATGCATAAATATTTGTGAAATGAACTGAGAGTCTGAGCAGTGGATAGAGGAAGACTTCACCCAAGTGGCATGAGGCCAGGTTACCAACGGGTTTTACAAACTAGGAGGCGGAATGCTAATGGGTGTTTCAGGCTGAATGGAAGGACCCAGCAGAGAAGGGGCGGTGTACCCAGGCCGCGCCATCACCCCTAGACTTGTTGATGCTCCCCCGGCCCAGACCATGCTCTTCCACGTGGACACCCAGCTGGGGACCCACTCCTGTCCCCTCCTAGCCATCTCCACTCTGCAGCAGGACTACCAAAATGGGCAGGCCCACTCCTGCCCCAGGCCTTTTAACACCTGTGCCCCTTGTTCTTTGTCCATTTGTGTTCCCTCCAGTCTCTCCTTTGACCTACAATCCCTAGAGTCCCTCGGGTTAGCCGTTTAACCCCTTCATTACTGGCTCACACCTGGTTCCAGCCCAAGCCCGC
>PVHT021183523.1:12333826-12344195 GCA_004024745.2 Catagonus wagneri | reverse complement strand
CCCCCACCCCCGTGACACTCTAATCACACCTCAGGTACAAATGAACATGTGGTTAGTATCTGAGTCCTCGAGGGCAAGGGCTGTGCGTGTCTGGTTCACCTGCACCGTCAGCTCGGCGCTGGGCGCAGAGGGTGCCCAGTACAAATCTGCAGGATGCGTGGTGTGGGGTTAAGAGGCTGGAGAGCAGACTGGGGACAAGGAGGGGAAGACCTTGACCGTCCTCTAACATTGTTTCGTAGGCAGTAAGCCAAAGACGGCTGGCCCCAGGTGGCTTCGTGGAAGGCAACACCACCAGAGCAGCCAGTTCAGCTTTATAACCTTCATCAAAGGAAGCAGGGAGAAAGGCGGGGACTGCTCTCCACCCCCTTGCATCCAGCAGCGAGACAAGCCTCCAGTGGGGCAGGATGACCAGTTCCCACCTCACCCACCTCGGATGTTCGCTCTGTCCACCTGTTCACCCAGCAGGCAGCAAGGTGCCACTGATCTGTGCACAGAGACTCCTCGCCCTGCTGTAGATGGGCTCTCAGGACCCCAAACGCACCCACTTTGAAATAGGACACCCCCCCTTAAAGAGGTTCCTCTCCACCCACTTCTCCTCCCTTGCCCCTCATTGGCAGTCAATTAGCTCGACGTGATACCATCATCAGATCTAGAACTTCAGTGCCCCTTCTCCCAGCACTGGCTCTGGGTGTCCGTCCCCCCCCCAGCCTGGACCTCCGTCAGCCATTCGACATACACTCCCAATGCCACATCCACCCCCGTTGAGCCATAATCCTCAGTAAATCCAACTGGCTGAACTGACTTGTTTTGCTGAGAACCAGGCTGTGAATATGAATTCCCTGAAACTCCCTCTCCTTCAAGCGTCAAGGCGCTTGTTACAAGTGGATGAACCTGGAAACATTATGCTAAGGATGCCAGACACAAAAGGCTACATATGATAAGACTGACTTAAATGAAATGTGCAGAATACACAAATCTATAAAGACGGGGTAGCGTTGCCCATGGGCTGCAGGGGGCGGGCCTGTGGGCAGAGGATGGCTGATGGGCACAGGGTCTCCTGCAGGGGAATGAAAATGCTCTGGGATTAGACAGAGGTGGCTACAGTTCAACACTGTGGGTGAAATAAACGCCACTAAACTGTCCACTTTAAAATGGTTAATTTCATATTATGTGACTTCCCTTTCCAAAAAAAACCCTCAAATACTTAAAAAAAAAAAGTTACCCTTCCCTCCCTAATGCATAAAGGGAGGATTAATATCTCCAGCTGGCGCTGTGAATCCTTTCCTGCCTCCTCTAAGAACTGGCTATTTTTCAACCCCCTTTCCCCCTTTCCTTTCAATTTCTTCTCTTTATGATCCTTTCATCAGCTGATAAACCTGTTCAAGTTTCCCCAATCCAAACTCCTTCCCCTATTTTATCCTTGAATCTCATGCAGAACCATCTCAAGATCTCATAAAAGCATCCGATATCAATAGCCTTCACCTTTTTTTTTTTTTTTTGCTCCAATATTCCCTCTAGTTCTGTTTCCGGCAGTAAGGTAGTCTGTGGATGCTGAAACCTACCTGCTACAACCCTTCTCAAATTGACGGATTAGAATATATACCAAACTCTGATAAAAATGAATGAATGGGAGTTCCCATCATGGTGCAGCGGCAACGAATCAACTAGGAACCATGAGGTTGTGGGTTTGATCCCGGGCCTCACTCAGTGGGTCAAGGATCCGGCGTTGCTGTGAGCTGTGGTGTGGGTCGCAGACACGGCTCAGATCCTGCGTTGCTGTGGCTGTGGTGTAGGCCGGCAGCTACAACTCCAATTCGATCCCTAGCCTGGGAACCTCCATATGCTGCTGATCAAGGTGAAAGACAACCCACATAGTAGCACCCACAAATCTTAATCAAAGGGAGAAGAGAAAGTTTGGTTGGTTAACTTAGAATGAATGGGATCTCTCGTGTTAATCTTATTTCCTTTTCTGGAGAATGAAATATAAGTAACTCATTGAAATTACAGTGATTTTCACATGTGGTTTATGGATATCATTATTAGTCATAACTCACAGGCTTTAAATTTTTTTTTAACTTATATTCGGTAATCTTCACTGAAAACTTGTAAATGCAAATTATATGGTGCAACTGCCGCCAAGTAGATGAACAGTGATCAAAGAGCAAAGACGTCAGCAGTAGACAGGTAGGAAGGCAATGTGGTGCCATAGGAAAATACCTCCAATATCAAAACACCCTACCCAGCTGCTCTGAAGTGGTTTCTCTCCCTTATTTCAGGAAATAGACTGTAATTGCAATCAGTTCAACCAAGTTCATTATGAAGAACAAAGGCATTCAGAAACCAAGAAGTTTCAGGATGTATCCATATCTAAAATAAGTGTATAGAGGAGTTCCTTTGTGGTACAGCAGGTTAAGGATCCCAGCGTTGTCACTGAAGTGGCTCAGGTCGCTGTGGCAAAGGTCTGATCCCCGGCCTGGGAACTTCCACATGCCAAGGGCATGGCTAAAAAATAAAAATAAAATAAGCATATATATAGTTCAGTTGCAAAATGATATTTTTAAAAAACAGATGTGGAAATGTTCTAGCAAGTACCATCCATTTCCCCTTTTCTAGCACAAGCCAAGTTTTGTTTAGGGCTCCATGCCCCCTGGCTCAGTGGGTGAGATGGGATAGTGTCAGCACTCGGAGCAGAGGGAGCATGTGACCCCAAGTGACCTGCTGGGTGACAAAGACCAACCAGAGTCCAGACTTCTGGGAAGATGACCTGTGGCACAGGATAAAATACACACGGAAGGGTCACAGATTATGTTATTTTTAGTTTTTCAAAATAATTATGTAGATTATTTTTATTCCCCACCCCACCCCAAATGTTAAAGATAAGGTAGAATTCAAACGGCAGCAAAAGCAATTTAGGCAGAAAACATCAGAAAAACGTAATTCTGAAGAATGTGACAGGCCCTGGGACTCCAGACATCCCCCATCCTGTCTCATCCTCATCACCTCTTTGCCAGAATCATCTTCTAAGGACTTCTTGGCCTCTAGATCCTCCTCCTAACCAGTTTGTCTGATCCATGAATCTGTCACGATGATGGCTGCAAGTACTACATTCACTCAGCAAACAAGTATTTAACCAGTGACCACAAACCTAGAATAACTTAGAATGACACAGAGGTACCCAAAGGTTCAGAAGTCCAACACGGGTCCAAAACAGGTCTCACTAGACTAAAATCAAGGTGTGGGCAGGGCTGCGTTCCTTTTCGGAGGCACAATGGGAAAATCCTTGTAGAGGCGCCTGTATCACTCTGCTCAAGGTGGCCTCCTCGATGCTCAGGGCCAGCAACACTGGGCCAGGTCTCCTCACACCCCACCCTTCCACCTCCCTCTTCCAAGGTAAGGACCCTTGGACAACCGGGGTTACACTGAGCCCACCTGGATAATCTAAGACCCGCCGTATTTCGATCAGCTGATTAGCAACCTTAATTCCATCTGCAACCTGAATTCTCCTTTGCCCGTGACCCCACATATTTACAGGTGCTGGGGATTCAGACACCAGGCACCGGGACAGGCAAACGTTAAACAAAAATGCAGCCTTGGCTGTCAAGATCACATTAGTCCTCTGATACCAAATGTTAATTTGGCGCCCATTACTTTAAGAATTGAGCCTGAAACACTGCATCTTATATTGAAGCCTTCCGTGATTTCAAAACACACTCCCGCAGGATTACCTTGCGCTGCTTCCCCCAAGTACCCTCGTGCTGTTCTCAACCCGCAGATCTGCACCCAGCACGCCGGCATCTGCTGCACACCCACACCCAGCTCCTCAGCAGACCCCCTCCACTCCTCTCTGAAGGCCCAGCCCACAGCTCACCTGCCCCCGCTCCCTGCCCACAAGGCCATCCGCCAGTTGGCCATTCGGCAGTGACATGAAGGGTTCAGGCAGAGGGCTGGCCGGGCCGGGCAGCCCTCGTGGACCATCTGACCCCTCACCTCGCTTTCATCATCCATCAAGTGAAAGGCAGACCAGTTTCTAAATCTGTTCCCAGTTCTTAAGTCCACGAAATCGGAAGGGCCTGTATCCCTTTCTTTCCAATTCCAAAGCCACTGAATAGCCACGGCCACCATCACTTCAGCCGGATTAGTGCCCTCCCATGGTGGAGGGTCCTTGCCTCCAGTCCTGTGTTGCTCCCCAGCCCCCCAAAGCATCTTTCCAGGTTACCCACCTTCTCAGAACCAGTCAAAGGCTCCTGGGAAAATGTCCAACCCCCTCAAGTGGCTCCTGCTTCCTCTTTTGACTTTCCTCACTGATTTTTCAGTTCCTCAGACACTACCTGCCCCCTCACCTCAGAGCCTCTGCCCAAATGCCCGCTTCCTCTTTCTACCAGGCAGATGCTCATTCTCCAGGCACCCTTCTCTGGTCCTCCAGGTCGGATTAGGGGTCCTTTCTGTCTGTGCCCACAGCAGCCCATGCCACGCTCTCCAGCTGTACCCCCGTGGCACTAGTAACCATTCCCCATCAGTACCCACCGCAGACGCCAGCTTCCAGCACCATCATTCTCATCCAGCACTCAAGGTACAGGCTGGGGGTGGCTGTCCGTGTTCTGGACAGAACAAAAGGACTTTTAGCTGCCCACAGGCACCCAGAAGCAAGGTGAGATTTCCAGGGCCCTCTTGCATCTTCAAGTAGCTGCATGTTTAAGCTCTGGCCAAGGGGACATGTGCAGAACCGTCCAGGGGCAGTTTCCGGGACCTTCCCCTAGGAGAAAGCATGAATGAATCCTCTGCCCCCCTCCTCTGTGTCTTCCTCTATCTTGCTGCCTGAAAGATGGAGCCACGTTCTAAGTCTGACACCCAGTGACCTAGGGGCCCATGGCTGGTCACACCTGTACCCCACCCCTTCCCCAGGTGTTTATGGGAAACACAATACCTTGGTTTGAGATACCAACATTGGAGCCACTACTGTTTTGGGGTCTCTGTCACTTGTACCCAAACCAAACTGCAACACACACAGCCATAACCACAGTGCTGATAATTATCTGTTGTGTCAAGTACACACCTCACCTCTTCTGCTGGCTTATAATCTATTTGTCAGGGGCACAGTCATGTGTCTCTGCAGGATCCATGCCGCTGAGCAGAGGGCAGCGCAGAGATACCTTCCCTAAGTAGGGAAGCTGCCCCCTCTACCCCGAGCCCGCAGCCGAGGTAGGTTCCTCGTCCGTGAAGTGTTAGGATGTCTCAGGCTATCAAGGTGCACTCAATTTCCCACGGGCCAAGCACAAGCTGAAGAACTGATGGTACCGGGAAAGGACATATTCAGAGATATTCATGCAAGTAACTGCCAGATACCTGCTGCATCTGCATGCCTGACAGTACACAGGCCCCGAGGACACAGAGGGAGCAAGCTGGACTCTGGCTGAGAGAGAAGAAAAGCACCAGCCATCCTCAATTTAAGAACGAGGGGGTGGAGTTCCCATCGTGGCACAGTAGTTAACGAATCCGACTAGGAACCATGAGGTTGCGGGTTCGATCCCTGGCATCACTCAGTGGGTTAAGGATCCGGCGTTGCTGTGAGCTGTGGTGTAGGTTGCAGACGCGGCTCGGATCTGGTGTTGCTGTGGCTGTGGTGTAGGCCGGCAGCTACAACTCCGATTCGACCCCCAGCCTGGGAATCTCCATATGCCGCGGGTACAGCCCTAAAAATGACAAAAAAAAAAAAAAAGGCAAGAATGAGGGGGCACATGGAGGTTAGGTGTAACCAAGGTGACCCAGGCTGGAAGGGGGGGGTGAACATCTAACTGACTCAAAAGCATCAAAGGGTCCAGGATGTGAGGGTTTGGATTTATGAAAAATGGGGCTTTTTCTGCTGTTTAGTTTGATCTGTGCTTCTGCTTGGTGGCAGGGAGCAACTGAGGAAGCACCCAAATTGGGGCCTGTGCAGAGCAGAGGTGAGAGCAGACAAGGCACATGGCAAAGACGCGAGACTGAGGTGGGCTAAGTGACAAGGGCAGGTGACAGGTGAAGCTGGATCAAGGATGGCCCTAGAGGAAGTAGAGGAGGCTTGCAGGGTGGCATGCAATGATCGCAGTAACAAGTTGGGAGACTTCTGTGACAGCACGGTCGGGACAGAACGCAGCGGAGCCTTGAGAAACCGGGCGCCCTGGAAGGGCTGGCGTGCTACTGAGGCTGGGGGGCAGCAGACCGGGGTGGAGCAGGGGCTGAGCGCAGGCCCCCTGCCGACCGACGGGCGGAGGGAGTGGGGGGAGGATGCGGCAGACGGGAGAAGGAGCCGGGCACTGCTGAAGCCTTGACCGTGTGTCCAAGCTGGTCGTGGGGACGCTCCTGGCCACGCAGGCCAACAGGAGACAGGTTTGGAGGGCACCCAGCTGATGAGAAGTTCTGAACCTGGAGCTCAGAAGAAAGAAGTGGATTAGAAATAAATATCTGAGATGGGCAGTGGGTGGGAGGGTCGGGGTGGCGGGGAATACTTCAGTCCCCGGGGAAGCAGATCACCCATGGAGATTGGTTTTCCAAGAGTACTTTGCAGCCATTCACCTACATCTTGAATTTTGGCAGGCTCTTTAAAATCAGCCAATCCGGGAGTTCCCTTCGTGGCTCAGTGGTTAACGAATCCGACTAGGAACCATGAGGTTGCGGGTTTGATCCCTGGCCTTGCTCAGTGGGTTAAGGATCAGGCGTTGCCGTGAGCTGTGGTGTAGGTCGCAGACGCGGCTTGGATCCCTCGTTGCTGTGGCGAAGGCCGGCGGCTACAGCTCCTGTTAGACCCCTAGTCTGGGAACCTCCATATGCCACAGTTGTGGCCCTAGATAAGGCAAAAAGACAAAAAAATAAAATAAAAGCAGCCATTCCGGAGTTGCCATCGTGGCTCAGTGGAAATGAATCTGACTAGTATCCATGAGGATGCAGGTTCAATCCCTGGCCTCGCTCAGTGGGTTAAGGATCCAGTGTTGCCGTGAGCTGTGGTGCAGGTCGCAGATGTGGCTCAGATCCCACAGTGCTGTGGCTGTGGTTTAGGCCAGTGGATATGGCTCTGATTGGACCCCAAGCCTGGGAAACTCCATATGCCACGGGTGGGGCCTTAAAAAGCAAGACAAAAAAATTTTTAAATAATAACATAAAATAAAACAGCCGATCCCATCCCCACAAGGATGGAAAACTCAAGAATGAAGCTCTGTACCAGGGCTCCATGGAGGGCAACTGCCTCATGGCCACCTTCCTCTGGGGTCACTAAGCCTCTTAACCCTCCTCCCAAACAAAACCACCAGGAGCTGCCGTGACAAGCACAGAACATACAGCACACTCCTGGGGACACCACATCCTAAGACCGTCTTTAAGGGTGTGTGTGGAGAAGCTCTGACCTGTTTCACAGGGCAACCGCCTTCTTGGCTGAAGCACACTTGCAGACAGTCAATGGCCCTGCAGACCAGGACATCAGTGTGCCTGCGTGCCTCGAGTGGTTCCTTTAAAGACCTGGCTTAAAGAGGCCCAGCTCTACTTCAACTCTATTTCTAACACACAAACCAGGAGTCCCCTGGTAGCTCAGCGGGTTAAGGATCTAGCACTGCACTGCTGTGGCAAGGGTTTGATCCCTAGCCCTGGAATTTGCACAAGCCCTGCACACAGCCAGGTAAAAAAAAAAAAAAAAAAAAAAAAAAATCAGACTGCAATTGCAAATAGCTGGGAGACAAATATTTAAGAGGCTCTTAAGCAACATTTTCTGCTATGGGCAGCTACTTATAATTCTAATCAGATTGCTAACTCTTAACTGATGTGATTACTTGAATATTCAAACTAAATTATCATGTTCTCCAAGCTAATTCGAACACAATATACAAAGGCAGCACTACAGCCTCAGATGAAATTAAAAGAGGGTGGAGAAACATAACTAACAAAGATAAGCTACGCACCCCTTGAGAGAAAACTCTTAGATTTTAATTCAAACTCGTAACATAGACAAGGTTGTGATATGAAAACACATTTCTTTTTTTAAACCCAATCTAAACTCTTACATTTTATAACTTGGGCGTCGGGGTGAATGAGGAACAGGCAGAGTTAAAATCTATTTTGTTTTTTTTAAAGTCTGCTCTGATGTGGCATTTTAAAAAGCAAACGCAATCCAGTAATCATCTCCTCTACAGAGTGTCTAAAGCCATCAGCATCAATTGTTTTATCACCTGGTCACATTTCACGTTAACACATAAGCCGCTCTGAATTCTGTGATCCCAGTATTTTAGGAATTATGGTACTCAGAGCCATCATAACATTATCAGACCAAGTGACCCACATCCAGAAAGAAAACCAAGATGTCCTCAAACAATAAGAATCCAAGAGAACTGAAGGGGTGGGAGAGCTGTCATTCTGAACAGCCCAAACACACAGCCTTTAACTGGGCCTGTGAAAGACAACTCAGATGTTCTCAAAACACACACGGTACATGCCTCCACCCACAGAAAACCAGACAATCCGGAGATGGAGGCTCCCTCAGGATGTGGGTGCCCTTCCCTCCCCACACCCCTCAGGTTTCAGACACCATGCAGGTCAAACCCAGGGGGAGCTGGGGCCAGACAAGGATGCCCTTAGCCAGTCTGGATCTGAACCCTGCCTCTGCCACCTGCTAGTGGGGGAGCCTTCCTTGAACAGGTCACTTAATCTTTCTGTGCCTCCGTTTTCTCATCTGTAAAGTTGTGGAAGCCACCTCATGGGGCTTGTGAGGCCATAATGAATTAATAGATGTCAAGCACTTAGAAAAATGCCTGGCCTGGGGTACACCCAGTACCCACAAAACAGCCTCATTCTCCTCCTAAGCGGCAAAGTATTCCAGGGCCCAATTCTAGTGTAATTTATTCCTCTAGAGAACATTTACTCCGCTGACTCAATCTTCTGCTACTGTAAACAATGTTTCAATGAACGTCCTATACAATAACAGATTTTTTTTCTTTTAATTTTACAGCTGCACTGGCAGCATATGGAGGTTTCTGGGCCAGGGACTGACTCCCAGCTACAGCTGTGACCCACACAGCAGCTGTAGCAACACCAGGTCCTTTATCCCACTGCACTGGGCTAGGGATCGGATCGAACCCACACCTCCACAGTGACTCAAGCTGCTGTAGTCAGATTCTTTTTTTTTTTTTGTCTTTTTGCCTTTATGTGGAGCCGCACCGCGGCATATGGAGGTTCCCAGGCTAGGGGTCTAACAGGAGCTGTAGCTGCCGGCCTTTGCCACAGCCACAGCCACGCGGGATCCGAGCCACAGCTCATGGCAACGCCGGATCCTTAACCCACTGAGCAAGGCCAGGGATCGAACCCGCAACCTCATGGTTCTTAGTCGGAGTCGTTAACCACTGACCCACGAAGGGAACTCCTGTAGTCAGATTCTTAATGCACAGTGCCATGGTGGGAACTCTGGGAATTTTTTTTTTAAACTACGCTCACCAAATAAAGTCAGTCTCCTACTTAACTTTCATGTATAGTACTGACGGTCTGAACACCCCCTCAAGGCAGGCAGAGATTATATAGAAAGTTGTACATCACAGTCTCAAAGAGGTAGAGTGACTGACCCATCATAGCCTGCATGGCCTTGAACGGCAGAGCTGGACTGCTACCCTATCTGGCTGCTAACACGAAAGTCCTCTTCTCCATCTCCCCTCCTACAGCCTGGCTAACTTTAAAAAAAGCATAGTAGATGCGCCCTTAGAAATGCATCTCAGATCCACTGGAGAGACATGTATTTGGAACTTCTGTAGGAAGTAAACTCACATTTTCACAGGGGTGCACATCAGCTCACAAATGGGGCAGATGCAGCTTCAGCAACTCCTGTAAATATTAAGGTAATGCATTTCCTTTGCCGAAGCCCGAAGCAGAGGTTCCCTGCATGCCCCCTCCAGGGACATACACCGCGCTGCCAAACTTCCCAAGGAAGCAGATGAATAATTATTGAATTCGGTGTCATCAGAACTTTTCTTTGGGGAAGGAGAAATTCATAACGATTACTTTGTAGGAGCACATGCTGTGCCAAGACAGAAGAGGAACAGGGACACTGGGGTTCAGAACAGCTCAGATAAAATAAAGCCCAGAATAGCCAATCCTCCAGTGTGGCTTTAACTAGGTCTGTTTAGGTATGGACACATCAGAGGTTGGTTCTGACAGGATGAAACTTGACATTGGGGAAGCAAAAGGGCAGAGGCAGCGCTTAACAGAGATGGAGCCTGTAACCCAATGTGTCACCAGGAGGACGCTAACTCTGTGTAAGGGTTCTATCCTTAGAAACTGGGGGTGTTTCAAGAAAACGGTTACTCGGGGAGTTCGTGTGGTGGCTCATTAGTAACAAACCCAACCAGTATCCATGAGGACGCAG
>PVHT021183523.1:12312661-12333726 GCA_004024745.2 Catagonus wagneri | reverse complement strand
AAGAGAAAGGAAGGAAGGAAGGAAGGAAGGAAGGAAGGAAGGAAGGAAGGAAGGAAGGGAGAGAGAAAGAAAGGGAGAGAGAGAGAAAGAGAGAAAGGAAGAAAGAAAATGGTGACTCTAATAGAGAAAAGTATGATAGTCCCACATTAAACATCTTATGAAAGGACTTCCTAAATCCCAGTCAGCAAGAAGACATCAAGCAAAAGGTACAAAAGTCTAAGTTGGGATATAAAGAATACATAACAGCCCACCGCTGGGAACCCTGCCTCCTAGGTAACTGAGTGTTAAGCTTAAGTACCTTTGTTTAGCTCACGGGAAACAGCCTGACTAGGCCACCTATGAATGACTGCAGGGAGGAAGAAGTTACCACATCCTTCTGGAGGCTGCCCAGAACCAGGAAACGTCTGACTGTACTGCCCATTTTCAGTATAAAAGGAGTCTGGATTCTGACTCAGGCAGAACAGTTCTTTGGGACATGAGTCCACCTTCTTCTTGGTGGCTGGCTTTCTGAATAAGGTATTCTGTGCCCCCTCCAACACCAAGAACAAACAAATAAACAAAAAACAGATGTAAGGACTATCAAGACATTACACACAGCTGTTGAAATAGGACTGGCAGGGGAAGTGGCAGGAAGGACATGGATTCAATCTTTCTAAAAACTCAATAAGTATGACCTTTTTTTTCTATGGCTATACTTGTGGCATATGGAAGTTCCCAGGCTAGAGGCTGAACTGGAGCTGCAGCTGCCAGCCTATGCCACAGCCACAGCAATGCCAAATCAGGCCACATCTGTGACCTACACTGCAGCTCGCAGCAATGCCAGATCCTTGACCCACTAAGCGAGGCGAGGGATCCCGTATCTTCATGGATTCTAGCTGGGTTCTTAACCTGCTGAGCCACAATTGCAACTCCCCAAGTATGACTGTTTTAAATCCAGGCACCACACAATTCTCAGAGCAAATGCACTGAAGTTAAATACAAGTGGCTTTCTAAAGGAAGTATGCCAGTGTTAATGATAATATTTGTGGATTGAAATTGGAATGGCTGGGGGGTGGGGAGGAGTTCTATGACAGAAACTCAAAATGAGGTCAGTTTTCTTCCTAAACAATTCACTTTGTTAGGCCAGAACCTCCCCAGCAGTTCTGTTTAACCTCAGAAAGCTGTCATTTCCATCACCGATTCTATCATCTGCCTTCCTAAAACCTGAATGATTTCAGCTTACATTCTCTACCCTTGGTCAAACAGAAACAAAGCCTTTGCTCTTGGCAAAAGTGAAAATTGAAAATTCTAGTTCTGAAAGGGACTTGAAAAATCACCTTAGATTAATGATTTAATTTTAAAGAAAGCGACCAAGACCCAGAGTCGATTTTCTTAAGGTTGGTAGGAAGTTTAGGATAAGAAACCAGGGCAGCACACATAAGGTTGAGGTGCCTACCTAAACCATCGTGCCTTCCAGTGTTCTCAGATTACCTCTGTTTTAATGAACAAAGAAATATGCATGTGCTTTACCGTAATCCTATATTATGAGGTAATGTTTGTTTATTGTCTCTTATGTGACCTGAGATAACCCAGCTGACAGGAAGGAGCCCAGAAGCCAGCACTTACTCTTACTCTCCGCTCTGCCAGCAACTGGCTGTATGGGCTTCAGCAACACTGGACTTCTCAGTGACAACACTTCACTCAACGGTGGGAAACATCCCAATTTCGGTGAGACTAAAATGGGAAAAAGTGCTCATGTGATTTTAAGATGCCGCGGATATAAGCTGCACCTCTATCTAGCCATGTTAAGTTGTGAAAAAGTGAAGACGGATGAAATGTGGTGAAAACGCAGAAGGGCCACCCAAAAAAAAAAAAAAAGGCCAACGATGGCTTCAAAGAGGAAAGGGACCGGATAGGGAGAAAGGGCCTGTCTGGATGGAACGTAGCCAGTCTAGATGTTTCTACCTGAGGACAAAGCCTCCGGCCCCTCCCTCTATGATCCACCCCCCCAGGCTCCAGAAAGCCCTTCCTCTTGCTGGCCTTCAATCCACTGGTCTCCGAATTGCCTAGATCTTATCCTAGAAACATTCTCCTATGACCAGCTCTCTCCAGCCTTGCTTCACGTAGGGCCTGACCACTGCTCCAACCTCCTCCGACAGCCTCCCAGTCCGCCCCACACCCCTGGTGTCAGTCCCCGGCCGGCCGCCCCACACATTCCGACATCACTCCTATTCTGGGAGCTTGGCCTTCACCACACGCTCCTTCTAGTTCAAAAGTTTCAGTGGTCCTGTTACCCAACATCTCAGGGAAGAAAACAGGCTAGGGGGTCCAGATCATCCAGGCGAGAATGCTTTGTGACCTTGGGTAAGTGTCTAAGCTTCTCTGTTCCCAGTACCAAATAACAGTACTTGAGATAAACCCACATAAAAGGACTCAATGCAGGGTTTGACATGTGGCTAACAGTTC
Source organism: Catagonus wagneri (assembly GCA_004024745.2). Lineage (NCBI taxonomy): Eukaryota > Metazoa > Chordata > Mammalia > Artiodactyla > Tayassuidae > Catagonus > Catagonus wagneri. Next base: position 12,331,281 of record PVHT021183523.1, on the reverse strand, counting down.
AATATAAGTTAGCCCTTGTTATCAACAACTTGCCTTTCTAACCTTTCTATACACTTCTGCTCTATCAGCCTCGGGCAACCTGTTTTTTGCCCAATGATTCACTTGTTTGCTCTCCAAACTTCCACTCCTAGAATGCCTGTCCTCTGATATCTTACGTGCCCCGTAAAGCTCCTTTATGATGGGTAAGGTGAAATTCAAATGCTGATTCAGTTCTGTTTCATTTAAACCAATCATCTCTTCTATGGGGCCTGACATCCTTGGAGGCCCTTCGAGCCAACACTATTGGACACTGTGGCAGACACCCACCTATGTCCACAGGGGCCCTCCCTGAAGGTGTAGTTAGCAGCCAAGTTGGTGAGGCAAAATTGAAATCCACTTCCTCAGCTGGGATGGGCCCCAGGTTACCAGATTACCATTGTTTCAGTTAATACTTCAAGTAACCAAGGCCTAAATCAATTGCCTCAAGGGCAAGGACCTTCTTTGGAAGGTGGTGGGAAGAGAAGCCCCCATAAGACTATAGCAACATGGGGTCCAGGTTACGGCTGGCAGTCATCTTGCAAAATCAGCCTGTGGACATTACCAACATCTGAGAAGGCTTCAGAAAAACTGCAAAAGTTCTGCCCGTAGGACTTTTCAGGTCAGGTGGTCATTTAAGTCCATCCGAGTTGGGTTTTCTGCCTCCTACACGCAAAGCATCCTCACCAATCCGGCAGTGCTAGGCACTGATGATGTCTAACATAGCTAGCTCTACCATAAAGCTTTCCCTGGTATAGTGAGAAAAGCCCCCCAGAAACCTGCTTCTGATCCCGTTTTAGTCCCAGGTGCAGATTAAGTGTGAGTGTTAAAAGGATTCAAGGGTAAACTAACTCAGGAAGTCCTCTGGAGTCAGAACCTATGCCATTCAACTTCATATACAACCCCCTCTAGCCTGCTCCCAACAAACACACACAGACTACATGCTCCGAAACTGACGAGTCAATAAATTAATAAAAAAATGAATCAAATGTGGGCTAAAGGGAACAGACCACACAGATTAGAAAGATGGCAAATTGTTAATCTTGGATGGCTTGAAGATGGACCTTTAATCATGAGGTTAGATTTTTAAGTTACAGAGTAACAGAGTTACATAAATGGCACAGAGCCAACTGAACAAATTCAAGCAGCACAAGGACAGACAAAGGAGCAGGTACATCACAGGAGACGGAGCTATGTGAATTTGGACAGTTCAGTTGTCATCTCTAGGCCTTAGTTAGTTCTTAATTCTTTAAAAAAGAGGCAGGCACTTCTCACAGGGTGGCTGTAAGAATTATGCCTGCAAAGCGACTACTTACTAATAGGAAGGTGCTCGCATCAATAACACCCGAAACTGAAGGCAGGCGGAGAGAGACCTATTTATGGGTCACTAAAGGAAAGATGATCTCATCAGTAACAAGAGTTGGTAGGCACAAAGGAGGAATTAAAAATGATTACAAAATTTCTTAGGGAAGAAGAAAAATGTAGCAAGAAAGAAGTAAAAGCATCACTCACCCTCTCTATTATCTACTTAGGCATCCAATTCACCCTAAAGGAGGGGAAACAGTTTTGTCTTGATTTGAATAATTCGAGTGGGAAACCCAAGGATTGATTCTTACCTCTACGAACAGGAGGATAATCAATAGTTATACTGAGAGGAAAAGAGGAGGCAGTGTGAAAAAAGATCCTTGCAAATATCCAAAAATTAGGAATGATGATCCCCCCCCAAAAAAAAAGAAAAAGGAAGCTCAGTTGATCCCAGGGAAGAAGATAACACCTCATTTTCAAACGTGGCTTTGCAGGAAGACTGGAATTAGTGTCTGTGAAAACCTAGTTTTGAATATTTTCCCAGTTATTTGAGATTCTCCAGCTTTATCCTTGGCCATATTCCCTAAATGTCACTTCCCCTTCCCCAAGAAGAAACATAAGTGAAGAAGAAACATTTACCAAACCACTATTGGACAAGCCCCATGCTGGGCACTTTCAATTGGATCATCTCTTAGAATCCGTGGTGACTCTGCAACATGCAACCCCCATTTACAAAGAAATTGAGTGGTGGGGGGCAGTGTCTGAAGTTACCAAGTGCTTTTCTTGAAAAAGTCTGACCATCAAACCTTAGTACATTTTCAACTTTCACTTTTCAACAAGTTCGGTTCTATATTCTGTAAAATTAGCCATCTGTAATCATCACTAACATTCTCCCTTGTCTTCAGATTGAAAAGAAGTGCAAAAAAAAAAAAAAAAAAAAAGAGAAACGTACAGAAAAAAGTTGTTGGCAATGAGAAGTTACAATCTGGGGTAAGAATCTCAAAGGGACGTTAGTGACATTTATCTTTCAAGTATGGAGCTTTCCCTGGAGATTCCCAGGCAGCTTGTGAACAGGCTAAAAAAGGGACGTGCTTGTCGCCAAGGCGCAGATGGAAAGTTAGTGTTCGTCCACAGCCATCGAATGCAAACTGGCTGTGTCCGTATCATTAGACTCTGCACCAAATGCTGTTGGCTGAGAGGTGCAAGCAAAACAAGCGCAAACCAACAGTTAGTTTATCTGCTGAGTGGTCAGGGGAACAAGTTACCAAACCTAACAGGGAAATTTAGCTCTTCCGTACTACCCTACAAAGCACTTCCTGCCACGGTCCCTCTACTAAAGAATTAAGGCTGCTCGCTCCCCACCATTCTCTCGCCGCATCCCCGGATTCTGCAGCCCAGCCAATACATAACGCACTGGCTTCGTCCATACGGGACCCCCCCACCCCCACCCTAAAGTGGGCCAAATGCATTCTCCAAATTTGCAATCAGGAAACCGGGGGAGCTGAGCTGAACTCCAATCGTGAGCACGGGAAACCACCAGCCTTACTTAAACTGCAAGGGCACGGAACCCAACGGTTGCAAGACAGTTTAAAAGAACGGCTCTTGCTCCAGACAAGACTCCCTCCACCCCGACAGTGCCGTGAGGCCACCGGGGACCGGTGGGGGCTGAGTCTTATCTGCTTGTAAACTGTAAAAGGGCACTTTTCCCTGCCACTACCAGCAGACACGACCCCAGGGCTTCTCCGGCCGCTAGCCGCTCCAGTCCGCGCCCCGCCGCCTCCGCGCCGGGGACTCCAGCAAGGGCCACCCAGGTGGCTCTCGAGTCCCCCCCCCCCAGCGCTTCTCCACCAGCCTCAGCCTCTCCGAGGACCGCGGGCTACAGTTATCTGGTTTCAATAAAAACGGAAGCGGTTCCCAGCTAACGGGCTTCCCTCCGAGGGACAGAGGCGGGAAGGGAAGAGAGAAAAGGAAAGGCCGGAGGGGCCGCGCACCAACCAGCGCCACGACCCTGCAGTCCCTCAGAGGTTCTCCCCGCTCACCTGGGTTTTGTTCTCCCCCGAGGAAGCGCGATTGCTCTCGAGGCGCTTCCCTGGACCTCCAGCCAAGCGATCATCCCGCCCAAACAAGCGAACCCGAGCTTAAGAGCCCACCCGCCCTGCCTCCCGGCGGCGCCCAGGGTGCGTTCCCGCCGCGCCCGTCAGCGTGCTCACTGCTGGAGGCTTCTACCGCCAAACAGGTGAGACAGCATCTTGCAGAAACTCCCGGGGCGCCGGCACAGCCCTCCTAGCGCCCAGGATCGGGTCAAAGCAGCCAGGCTCCCCCACCACGCGGGCGCAGCGCAGGCCGTGCCGGCAGCGGCTGGTGCTCACTGGGTTCGGGACCTAACGGCGGGTCGCAGTTCTCAGTCGCCGGCGCGCGCCAGCGCGGGTGTCATGGCCGAGCGGCGGCCGGGAGAAGTTTCCCAAAGCCGCCCTCTTACCTCTTAGCCCGAGGGCGGCGGCGGCGGCTCCAAGAAGCGGCGAGGCGGTGGCTGCAGCGCCGGGAGCCAGCTGAGCCGGGAGGAAGCGGGAGGGAGACACGGCCAGCAGGAGCCGCCGCGATGGGAAGAGGAAGGCGCCGGGTATCTACAATCAGAACTTGGGTGACCGTGACATCACAATGGCGCGGCCAGCCAATCGCCGCCCGGAGGCCGAATCAAGCGCTATGATGTCATGCGACCCCGGAGCCAATCGCGAGACAATAGAACTTTCGTGATTGTAAATTCCAGAATCCGATGCCGTGGGGCGCCGTGGCCGGGGTTGGTCCCCTCCGGTTCACGTGTCTCTGGGCAGTTTTATCCCCTTTCTTCCTAATAAGCCTGCGTGGAACGCAGAGCCTGCGCAATAGCAGTAGTGAAGTTCCCGATGCCCTGAACTCTGATTCTCTCAGTGCCAGGCGCGGCAGGGTTGTGTAGCCACGTTTGGGTGGCAGAAGCCCACTCTGGTGCATTCTCCTCGCCCGTTCTGGAAGGAAGGCCGCCACTTCTCCTTGGTTTGAACTGAAAGGGTTAAATGCCTACGGAGACCACCGGGGCGAACATGATGGGACAACCACAAAAAACGCACAACACTGATGTTGAGGATTAACTCCCAGGTAGTAGATTTACTGTGATTTTTCTTAGATTCTGATTTTTTCCTTAGTGATCACTACCAACTCCATTTCTACTTAAGACTTTTTGTAAGAGGAGGAATGGTGGTGAAGTGACGTCTCTTCAGCTAGACAAATTTAAGCATGTAAGAGAGTGCTTTGTGCTCGGGGCACAAGTAGAAGATCCTTGTTTTTCATTGATACTTGGATAATTTGAGGCCTTCATCATCCTAGTATCCTATGCTTTCTCCATATTAAGCCCCAGAAATTGTTTTTCTCTTTGTGTCCTCTGGTTATAGTTCTATTACCCCATGTCCACAGACCGAGCACCGTCCACCATTTAATGTAGGCAAATTTATTCTTTCACATATTTGCAATGTAATGTTTATCATGTGCCAGCTGTGTGCCAGGCACTGGGCCATTGCAATAGGAATACAGTGTGCAAACTATATACAAATCAGATAATGTAAACATTTACAAGTAATTAAGTTTTGGGGGTTTTTTTTTTTTGGTCTTTTTGCCTCATCTAGGCCCGCACCCATGACATGTGGAGGTTTTGAGACTAGGGGTCCAATCAGAGCTGTAGCCGCCCGGCCTACGCCAGAACCACAGCCACAGCAACGCTGGATCTGAGCTGCATCTGCGACCTACACCACAGCTCACAGCAATGCTGGATTCTTAACCCACTGAGCGAGACCAGGGATTGAACCCACAACCTCATGGTTCCTAGTCAAATTCGTTAACCACTGAGCCATGATGGGAACTCCCAAAATCTCAGTTTTATCAAATGACGTTCCAGATTATCAAATGATGTTCCAAAAATCACACACAAATGTTGTCATTGTCTTCACCTATTAATAAAATGTTTTAAGCCCATATTACCAAAAGATTTCCATTTATGTATTAAATGAACTTATGTAACTGTCAGGTCAAACATTAAATATTAAGTAATTGTTTCTTACAGTCAATTAAAAGTAAGCATAAAGTTCACTGCTATGCTGCAACAGATGCCTTTTCATATATCCTTGACGGATGTGCCTTAGTTATCTGTGTATCTTGGTTTCCACTAGGACATGTGTCACTCTGCATTGTAATTTCCTGACTCTCCCATCTTGCTCAACCCATGGGGTGCTTGTACCTCTCTGCTTTATTTATTTATTTATTTTCATGGCCATACCTGGGGCATATGGAAGTTCCCAGGCCAGGGAAGGAATCCAAGCCGCAGATGTGACCTAAGCTGCGGCTGAGGCAATGCCACGCCAGGCCGGGGATCAAACCTGCACCTCCGCAATGACCTGAGCCACTGCAGTCGGATTCTTAGCCCACTGCACTGCAGCAGTAACCTCTGCTTTAAGGACCACTGCTTTAGACTGTAAACTCCTTTGGAGGGGGAGCCATGTTGAACTTTGCTCATTATTTACACACTGTAGATCTTACAATAGTACCCAGTGTATAATAAGAGCTTAGTAAATATGGTTTGAAGAAGTGTGTGGGCTCTTACCCCGCCTCCCCATCACCACCTTCACACTGGTTGCTTCCATTTTCTGCTCCAAAATTCCAACCCTCTGTCAGTTATGTCCCAGGACTCCTATCAAACCTGTGTTGGGGTGGAGTTCCCGTCGTGGCTCAGTGGTTTACGAATCTGACTAGGAATCATGAGGTTGTGGGGTCAATCCCTGGCCTTGCTCAGTGGGTTAAGGATCCAGCGTTGCCGAGAGCTGTGGTGTAGGTTGCAGACGCGGCTCGGATCCCACATTGCTGTGGCTGCGGCAAAGGCCGGCAGCTACAGCTCCTGTTAGGCCCCCTAGCCTGGGAACCTCCATATGCCGCAGGTGCGGCCCTAGATAAGGCAAAAAGACAAAAAAAAAAATAAAATAAAACCCTGTGTTGGGGAGCTCCCAGTGTGGCTCAGCAGTTAATGAACCCAACTAGTAGCCAGAGGACGCGGGTTTGATCCCTGGCCTCACTCAGTGGGTTAAGGATCTGGCGTTGCCGTGAGCTGTGGTTTAGGCTGCAGACACGGCTCGGATCTGGCATTGCTGTGGCCGTGGTGTAGGCTGGTGGCTACAGCTCCTATTCGACCCCTAGCGTGGGAACCTCCATATGCCATGGGTGTAGCCCTAAAAAGACAAAAAACAAACAAACAAAACCTGTGTTGGTAAGGTCATGTTCTCATTCTTTCACCATCTAGACCTTTAGGGTTCCCAATACATAGATGATTTAGGGGGGAGTTTCTGCCCCCACACAAGTTTTCTTACACTCTGTAGTGTCAACTGACTACCATGACCTCAGTACAAGACACCCATATAGCAGCGCTATCACATTCATGGATAAGGCTGCAAAAAAAAAAAGACTCTGCAACTTACCTGTGGATAAATCTTTTCAAAATAAATAAATGCCAGTGTTCAAGGAAAGCTTTTTAGTGAGTGTCCAAATCAGATTTGGCCAGTCTCGAGACCCTGTGTTGGAGCCATCCAAGTCCTTATAACCAACCTATCAAAAGTGAACACAAGTAAAGGTAGTAACAAAGCCCTGTGACTCTTGCCAGTTTCCTTATAGCATCCATGGATGTCCCCCAAGGAGTGATTATTGAATTATCTCCATGTACTAATTCACTGTTTTATTCCTTTTCCTCTTCCTCCTCCTGCTTTTCGTTCCTTTTGTTCTGTCAGCATTTTCTTTTCTAGTTTTTCTTTTCGTCCTTTTTTTTTCAGGGCCACACCAGTGGCATATGGAAGTTTCCAGGTTGAATAGGAGCTGTAGCCACTGGCCTGCACCACAGCCACAGCAACGCAGGATCTGAGCCACATCTGAGACCTACACCACAGCTCACAGCAATGCCGGATCCTTAACCCACTGAGCAAGGCCAGGAACAGAACCCAAGTCCTCATGGATACTAGTCAGATCTGTTAACCTCTGAGCCATGGCAGTAACTCCCCTGGCAGCATTTTCTTTCTGTGGCCCCAGATCTCATCCAACCACACACTTCGGAAGGTTGCTTCAGTACTGAAAAATATTGGGGAATGTGTTTATTGGCATAATACCTGGAGTCGAATTAGGAAGTATGGTTGAAAGTCTCATTAGAATGCCATGCTAATGAAGATGAAATACTGTATGTGCTGAGCAGGTATTTGCATGACACAAATGAAACCTGTCTTTCAAGATAAAAATACAAGCCTATGTTTGCCTCTGAACATTTGAGTGTTGACTAAAATATAGGCCAAGCTAGTTTATACTAAGAACACCATTATTTAATCTCTGCCTTTATGTTTTTCCTCCCCTGTGATCTTATTTTTTTTCATTTTATCTAATGTTTTCTGTTACCTTGTTGCCAGGGGTTCCCATTGGCCTGGCTTGTCTTTGCTGGAGAGAGAGAGACTGAAAGGCAGTTTCTTTGGAGTTCCCTTCGTGGTGCAGCAGAAACGAACCCGGCTAGGAACCATGAATTTGCGGGTTCAATCCCTGGCCTCGCTCAGTGGGTTAAGGATCCAGCGTTACCATGAGCTGTGGTGTAGGTTGCAGATGCAGCTCAGATCTGGTGTTGCTGTGGTTGTGGCTGTGTAGCTCTGTTTAGACCCCTAGCCATATGCTGTGGGTGCGGCCCTAAAAAAACGAAAACAAAGGGGGGGGCAGTTTCCTTTCCTCCTCAGACCTTGGTTTAGTTCTGTGCTTCCTTTGTTACTTTGGTGCTACTCTTCCTCATTGCTGGTCAACGTGTACCCGGGGTTTATCTCTATTCCTGTCCTTGAGTGTTCCTTTCTCTATTTCTTTCTTTCTTTCTTTCTCTCTTTCTTTCTTTTTCTTTCTTCCTTCCTTCCTTCGTTCCTTCTTTCTCTTTCTTTCTTTCTTTCTTGGCCACAGGTGTGACATATAGAAGTTTCCAGGTTACAAAGATGTAGCTGCCAGCCTGCACCACAGCCACAGCAACACTGGATCCGGGCCACACCTTCAACCTACACCACAGCTCACAGCAACACCGGATACTTAACCCACTGAGTGAAGCCAGGGATGGAACCTCCTCCTCATGGATACAAGCTGGATTCGTTACCGCTGAGCCACAGCGGGAACTCCACTTGAGTGTTCATCTTGATGGATGTGAGCTACTGGAAGGCACTGCCTATGCCTAGCCCACCATGTTGTTTTCCCAATGGCTAGCAGATGCTAGCCTCCAGCAAATAGCAGATGCTCATACATGACAGCTGAATGAGTGAACAATTTGAACTATCTCTGGATTGTCTGGCCTTTCCTTTTCCATTTCCTTTTATAGTTTTTAGTACTCCATCCAGGAGCTACTAGGTAGTGAAAGGGGTCTCTCTATCTATATTGACTTCCTAAGTGATATTATCACCCACTTTTTATGGCTCTGGATTCCATCTCTGCTGACTCCCAAATGTATTTCTCCAGCCCAAACCTTTCCCTTGAATTCCAGACTTACATACTTAACTGCCTATTAATGACTTCTCCCTTTGGGTGTCTAAAAGGCATCTCAGGCTGAGGATAATAAATGAACTCTTGATTTTCCCCCAGACCCTCTCCTCCTGTGTCTTTCCCAGCTTTGTAAATGGTGACTCCATTCAGGTGTTCTCAAGACAAACACCTTAGAAGTATGTTTAGCTCTCCTCTTCTTTTCATGCCCTACTTCCATGTATCAGCATAATCCCGCCTACTCCATCTTCAAAACAAACTCAGAATCTGTTTATTTTTCACCACCTTACCACAGTCACCAATTTAAGCCACTGTATTGTAGCCCAGAATTTTGCAATCGTCTCCCAACTTGAGGTCTACTTCCGCATATTCCCAACCCGGCAGCCTGAGCGATCCTCTTAAAACCAAAGCCAGATCATGTCATTTGTCTGCTTAAAACCATGTATTAAATTCTCGTTTCAGTAAAAATCAAAACCCTTACAACGGCATATGAGGACTTTGCCATTTCTCAAATCTTCTAAAGCTACTCTCTCTTCCACCCACAGTGGCATCATTCTTTTTCCTTGAGCATAATAAGCACTGGAATTTCCTCAGGACCTTTGCACTTACTCTCCCCTCCCCCATGCCTAGAATAATCTAACCCAGAAATTTCCAAGGCTTACACCCTTGCTTCACTCAGATTCTCTAAATGTCATCTTTTTAGATAGTTCTCCTTGATCATTATCTAAATTTGTTACATCTTCTTTCTTGCTTCCCACATTCCGCAACCATTTTATTCTGTTTTATTTTTCTCCTTAGCATTTATCACCGATATACGGTAGACTTGTTTTTAATATTTGTTTATCCCCACCCCATCATTTACCCACTGAGGGCACAGACTTTGTTTTGTTCATTACTGCCTGGCACTTGATAGGAGCTCGATCAATATTTATTCAATGGATAAATTAACAAATGAATAAAAAGTTGAAATGCAGATCAGTAAGTTATGCTTATTTTTCCATCTCTCTCTCTCTCTCTCTTTAGCATTGCACCTGCAGTATATGAAAGTTCCCAGGCTAGGGATCTATTTGGAGCTGCAGCTGCCAGCCTACACCACGGCCGTAGCAATGTGGGATCTGAGCCCTGTTCACGACCTACCCCACGGCTCACAGCAATGCTGGATCCTTAACTCACTGAGCAAGGCAGGGGATGAAACCCGCATCATCATGGATACCAGTAGGGTTTGTAACCTGCTGAGCCACAATGGGAACTCCCAAAAATGCTTTTACTAGGTAACACTTGGCCAAAAATTAAGTCTAAGAGAAAGAAAACACTGACTACCATAATAAAAAATTGTTATTGACGGGTACTATTTTTCTGTTCCCCATTAATGATATCAAGTTTTTCCTGCCACCTCTCCGAAATGTTAAAGAATCTGAAAAGTTAACACACTCCAAGAGAATACTTAACTTTTTTTTTTTTTTTTTGCTTTTAAGGGCTGCACCTGCAGCATATGGAAGTTGCCAGGCTAGGGGTCAGCAGCTATAGCTCCAGTTAAACCCCTAGCCTGAGAACCTCCATATTCCACGGGTGTGGCCCTAGAATAGGCAAAAAAAAACAAAAAAGGACAAAAAATTTTTAATAATTTCCTAGTTAATGTTTCGTACTGGTTTTTCTTGTTGTGAGCACCTGTGCTTCATTCCCCTTTATCATGCAATAATATTTTGTCATGCATGTTTACTTGAAAATAAACTAGGCCAGAGCAATGAATCAAAACATTGACTATATTCCTCACTACAATAAAAGGGCTGTACCGTAATTCCTAGTTCTGTTTTCTGCTGAAATCTTCAGGGCAGAGTATAGTTACTCCAGTTAATTTGTAAGCTGAGGATAACAAAACATTCATGACAGTTCTACAGTTATTCTGTTTGTGAAGCAAATATACAAATTATTGTACATATCATATTTACATTACAGCATAATTCAGGACAGGACTTACAATACTGAATAACCTTGATCTCAAGAGTAAAGAGAAATACCATGCATTCCTGCTGGAAAGTAACCAGACACTGGGAGTGACATTTTGTGACCAAAAGTGGCTTAAATCCTTTCTATAATTTGTTTGCCCACCAATGGCATTACAAAGAGTTTTGCTGTATCTCACCTCAGTATACCAGACTCATTCATTGTTAAACTACTCTGACTACTAAGCCCCCTTGTCCTTCCTTCCATGTGGGGGAGCCCCTGGCTAAAGATAAGATTTTAAATCAGGACAGCTTCTCAATGTATCCTTACTTTGCTAGTTATCAAACGAGCAATTTCTTAATTGATGGATTTCATTCTATAACATGTTAAGGAGCTAAAGAGCTCTAGCAAGTAGACAAAAGCAAATGATAGGGAGTTCCCGTCATGGCGCAGTGAAAACGAATCTGAGTAGCATCCATGAGGAGGCAGATTCCATCCCTGGCCTCGCTCCGTGGATTGAGGATCTGGCGTTGCCGTGAGCATGGTGTAGGTAGCAGACGTGGCTCAGATCTGGCGTTGCTGTGGCTGTGGCCTAGACCGGCAGCTGTAACTGATTCGACCCCTAGCCTGGGAACCTCCACATGTCACGGGTCGGCCCTAAAAAAAAAAGGAAAGAAAACAATTTTTTCAAATATTTGCATAATTGATTTAGTCGTTCTAGGTTATATTTTGGTTTTATACATAATGTGTTGTAAAACACTTTGCTTTTGTGAGAATATTAGACATGTTCTCACATGCCAAAAACTGGTAATGCCATTTCTTTCCACAATCTCAAATTCCCTTTTTGCTGAGAATGTCGGTGGCATCTTTTTATTTTTTTACTTTTGTATTTTTAGGGCCGCACTCACGGCATATAGAGATTGCCAGGCTAGAGGTCTAATCGGAGCTATAGTCGCCGGCACCACAGCCACAGCAACACCAGATCCTAGCCGCGTCTGCGAACTACACCACAGCTCACTCAACACTGGATCCTTAACCCACTGAGCGAGGCCAGGGATTGAATCTTTGTCCTCATAGATACTAGTCAGATTCATCTCGGCTGAGCCACGACGGGACCTCCTGTTGGTGGCATATTAAGCCTCAAATGAATATGCAAGTTGCAGTTCAATTATTTCTGCAAACTGTATTGCTTCTATGCAAACTATGGCACCTAATTGTGAAGGACATTTTTTCTTTCGAAATTCACATTTTCCCTAATGTCAGTCAGTTTCCTTTCAGGCTAAATAGCTTTATAGTATTGTCTTCTACTCTGAATGATTAAATGATGTATTGCCCTCTGTCAGATATATTTAAATAAAATGAACTCATATACAACTTAGTTGTCAGATACTCTGTACATATAAAATCAAGGCAATTTTAAGATGTTTGAAGTCCAGAAAATAAAAAGTATGCTATTACTTGTATATTTTGCTGATCAAGAATATCAACTGCTACATAGTCTTAATCTATATCTAATCTTTTGATTTTTCTCTCCACCTCCCCCCACCCTTTTTACTGAATGTGACTTAGAATGTTTCTTTCCTTTTCTCCCTAGAACAAGAGCACTCTGTGCAGGCCTTTGTTTTATCACTTATAATAATAATATTGTAATTATTTGCTTATACCTCTTTCCCCCGGCTCAAGGCCAGTTTATCTTTGTTCATTTATCTTTGTTCCTATAGCGTCATGTTATGCCAGATACAAGGTACGCATTCAATGAATGTTTACTCAACTGGATTCTCAAAAGATCATTCACTTTCTTCATAATAAATACAGTAAGTAAGACATAGTAGCCTGTTTCAGGATATGCAAGAAACATTTTTGGAGCCTCAAGTTTATTTCATCAGCTTAATGTGCTTTAATAATAAAGTAGGCACGTTTTGATCCCTGGCACCTGAAATTCACGTCCATGGACTAGACCTAGTAACTTGTTCCTAACAGATAGATAGACCATGGCAAAAATTATGAAATGACCCAAGATTAGGTGTGACTTCTATCTCATTGTCATTCTTCATATAGTTTTGTTTTGTTTTTGCCACAGCGTGGCACGTGGAAGTTCCTGGGCCAGGGATCGAACCTGAGCCACAGCAGTGACCCGAACCGCTGTAGTGTCAACATGGGATACTTAACCTTCCATGCCACAAGGCGACTCCCCCATTTAGCTTCTTGATTTGCATGCTTTGATGAAGCAACGTTCCATGTTGTAAATGCTCACATAATAAGAAAATAAGGGTGGCCTCTGACCAATAGACAGCTAGGAACTGAGGTCCTCAGTATAGCAGCCCACAAGGACCAGAATGCTGCCAACAATCACTTGAGTGAACTCGGCAGTGGATCCTTCCCCTGTGAAGCTTGGAGATGACTACAGGCCCACTGGGCATCCTGACTGTAGTCTGTGAGACACCTTGGAGCAGAGAACCCGCCTGAGTAAACAGAAGCTTTGAGATTTAAAAAAAAAAAAAAAGGTTGTTTCAAGCCACCAAGTTTGGGGATAACTGTTATGAAGCAATGGATGGCTAAGAGAGATAACATCAATAGTTTATTTTTACGGCCCACCTGCGGCATGTGGAAGTTCCCAGGTTAGGGGTTTAATCAGAACTGCAGCTGCCAGCCTACACCACAGCCACAGCAACACAGGATCCTAGTCATGTCTATGACCTACACCACAGCTCATGGCAACGACAAATCCTTAATCCAATGAGCAAGGCCAGGGACTGAAACCAAATCCTCATGGATACTAGTCAGGTTCTTAACCCACTGAGCCACAATGGGAACTCCAGTAATTTTACTTTTAAAAACAAAAATCAGAGACAGAGAACTGAACGTTTAACTTGCCATAACAATCAAGTATATTGATAACCATGCTAATATTTCAGACAGAAGAATTTGCCTTTCCCAGTATGGTTTGCTTTTGCTTTTGCTTTTGCTTTTTAGGGCCGCACCCATGGCAAATGGAGGTTCCCAGGCTAGGTGTCAAATAGGAGCTATAGCTGCTGGCCTACACCACAGCCACAGCAACACCAGATCTGAGCCACATCTGCAACCTACACAACAGCTCATGGGAACGCTAATGGGACTCCGTCAGTATGATTTTCTGAGATCACAAAAAAGCATTTACCCATGTGGGAACACGCTGCCAAATCTGAGAGGAGGTGGAGATCAAAGCAGGCCATCACCAAATAAATTAAGCTGCCACTTCATTGAATGAGGGCTTACTGGGAAGGGACCCTCATTCCCATCCCAACATCAATAAACATTTTTCAAGTCTGGTCAAGTGCCTCCAATTTTTAGTTATTACTTTGAATTAAGGCATTACGGGAGTTCCTGTTGTGGCTCAGTGGTTAACGAATCCGACTAGGAACCACGAGGTTGAGGGTTCAATACTTGGCCTTGCTCAGCGGGTTAAGCATCCGGCGTTACCGGGAGCTGTGGTGTAGGTTGCAGACAAGGCTCGGATCCCACATTGCTGTGGCTGTGGTGTAGGCCGGTGGCTACAGCTCCGATTAGACCCCTAGCCTGGGAACCTCCATATGCCTTGGGTGCGGCCCTAGAAAAGGCAAAAAAGACCAAAAAAAAAAGGCATCACGGGTTACTGTTAAAACATAAACATTAAAAACGCAAATATTATGTGGGAAGAATAACAGAATAATGCACTGTACTTTCATTCACTAATGGGCAGACCCAATTAGTTTATTAGATCAGCCACTTAAGTAACCAAGCTCTGGAAGTGCAAAAGCCTGGAAAGTTGGGTTGTGATTAAATAAATTATGAAAAATCCCCAAAGACTAGGGTTACGGGTGCTACGGTGAGTTTAGACAGGCACAAAAGGACAAAATCAACATTCAGGAAACCGTCAATACTCTATTCACCTTTTATTTATTTATTTTTTAATTTATTGGAGTATAGTTGACTTACAGTGTATTAATTTCAGGTGTACAGCAAAGTAAATCAGTTATACATAGACACATATCCATTCCTTTTCAAATTCTTTTCCAATCTAGGTCTTTACAGGGTATTGAGTAGAATTCCCTGTGCTATACAGTAGGTTCTTGTTACTTATTGATTTCCTATGTAGTAGCATGTTCTATTTACTTTTTAAATGAACTTGGCATCTAGCAGGGTATCTGCAAGTTGGTGGATGCTAAGCTGATGTTTACTGAATGTTCGGGGACCAGGAATTGAGATAATAAACTACAATACTAGGTAAAAAAGTGCTATACCTTAAAAAAGGCCACAGGAACTCAGATATTGGAGAGGATGAGAAGAGTTTTGAACGAGCAGGGCCTTTGCAAGTCTATACCCTTTACTTAAAACTGCCCGCCTCTCCTTTTCCAGGTTTTAACTTTAAAAGTCACCTTTTCCGATGGCGCTCTCCTATTACTCAGGCTAACACCCGTCTTCCCTCACCTCCCTTCCCAGCCACCATCTTTTACTCAGTTCAGAGCACTTCGCACAATCTACGATTGTTTTGCGTACTATTTTTATCCCTACCTTCCCACTTAGCCTTTAAACTTGGGGATGGCAGAAACAAGCCTGCCTTGTTCGCTGGGGTGTGGCAGGCATAAAACGTGTGCTCAACAGATACCTGCTGGATGACCGAATGTAAAACATGAAGTCCAAAGAGGCTACTGGTGGAGGGACGAAAAAAAGCTGCGTGTCGGGGCAAGGATTGCCATCATACCGCTTCCTCCGAAATGCTCAGGGTCATCTTTGCACTCAGGGCTATAAGTGCCCAGGAAGGATCCTCAGGGGCAGGGACGCCCTTTGTCACCCGCTCAAGGGCTGGGCGCGGCTTTTTCTCCCCCGACTCCGACCCGACCCAGGGTCTGGATCTACACCCCTTGGGGGCCCCTATCACTTCCGGCCCCCACACCCACGCCCGGCAGGGGGACCTGAGACCGACTGCCCCCGGCCCCTCCTCGACTCGCAGGGCCTGCGGACCGTTAACCGCCCGCGTCCCGCGCTGGGGACCGCGCCACCTCCGCCCCGCGCCCTCCGCGGCCCCGCCCCGCTCCCCCGCCCCGGTCACCCCATTCATCCCGCGGCAGCATCCGCCAATCACCGCGCACCTACGGAGCCGCATCTGGCGATGGGGCGGGGCCTCGCCGGGCGCGCGCGCTCACCCTTTCCCCGCCCGGGGCTCGCGCCCGGGCCGGGTCACTCGCGGACAGTGACCGGCCTCAGCCCTGCTCTGACCCGGCGGGGATTGGGTCGGGGGTGGCAGGGGGTGGCAGGGCGTGGCAGGGGGTGGCGAGGGGCTGGGCGAGGCGGGTGATGAAGCAGCAAGAAATTGCCTCGGCTCAGCCCAAGAGTGGTGCTGGGGAAGGACTGTGGAAGGAAATTTGAAATCCTTACTCATCTTTCAGAGTCATCTTTTATAATCCGGGAATTAGCCCGAATTGGTAGTCTTTGTTAATGGTTGTCCAAGCTGCCGCAGAGCTTGGGGTAAAACAAAAGGCTGCTTTGTTGAGGTAAAAATTTTATTTACCTTCTGTATCCTCATAAAGTGTGTGATACTGAAAAATTTCTCCTGGTATATTTCACAATTTTTTTTTTTCTTCTACAATGTCTTAATTACCAAGGATTAAGGGGAAACCTACTGGCTTTTCTCTTGGTGACAAAGGTAACTCTCTTCTTCCTCCCTCTCCCTTCTCCCCCCTAAAAACCTTAAAGACACAGAAAGCAGTTTGATCACAAACTGCTACTAGATATCTTCACTTCTCACCAGTGTGTAGGAATAGGTATTAGTACACCCGTTTTAGATGTCAAAACAGGAGTTTCCCTTGTGGCTCAGCAGTAACAAACCAACTAGGATCCACGAGGAAGTGGGTTCCACCCCTGGCCTTCCCTCAGTGGGTTAAGGATCTGGTGTTGCTGTGATCTGTGGTAGTCTCCTGCAAGGCTCAGATCTGTCTTTACTGTGGTATAGGCCGGTAGCTGTAGCTCCTATTCAACCCCTAGCGTGGAAACTTCCATAGGCTACACTTGCAGCCCTAAAAAGACAAATAAAATAAAAAACAGATGTCAAAACAGGCTCAGAGCTTAATCTGGCTAAGGTCTCAGTTTGTATGTCACACACACAGTTTGGGCCCTTTCCGCACTTTCCCCCTCAGATCGTGAAATCCGCAGCAATCGCAGCAATCGGAAGGTAGAGAGAAATCTGATGATTTGGCACCCTTAGCTAAGGACAGTACCTGCCCTCCAGGGCAAGCACCTCTTGGAGGTGGGTTTGCGTTTCTTAAGAATCCTGTTAAGGACATAGTTTTCATGCCGGGACTTTGAAGGGTAGAAGGAGAGTTCCTTGAAGCTCTGAAATGTCAGGTCACATATGGGCTGATACTTTTTGTAACCTTAGCCTGACCTGAAAGAAAATCCCTTTTTGTAATTAGGTATTGCCAGCCCAGATGCTGGAGGGCTGCCCAGGTCTTATTCAGGGACTTCAGCCTTGGTGGCAAGCAGAGAACAGAGAAGTTGGACCAAAGACAGAGTGAATTAGGTCACAGTATGCTCTTTGGAGGGAGAAAGTAGCAAACTATGATTAGACTTTGAACTCAGTCTGATTTAACCGATTGGCCAGGTCTGTCTGCTCCATATCCATGCTATAGGCTTGAACACAAGGATGAGCAAGGTTTTCCTGCCCTCTGGAAAAGAGGTGAGGCGCATTAGTGAGCTGAGCATATGAGTAACAGTAAAGGAAGGCAGTACCTAAAGTGACAGTAGATAAATACAGGGCAAGAATTATGGTCGAGCTTTGACAAAATAGCAGGAGTCAAAATGCTGAAGAAGGAAGGAGGTCCTTTTCGGCTCCAAGTTGGAGGATCAAGACTTTTTCTTCCCCAGACAGCCAGAGTGATCTTTAAAAAGTAATGTCAGCCCAACATCCTTAACAGTCTTTAACAGTTTTCCTGTTGCACTTGGTACAAAACCGCAAATCCTTGTGATGATGTTAAGACCTGTAAGTGCTGGGTCCTGCTTCCTTGCCCATCCTCACTGCACTGAGTCCTGCTTACCTGCCCATTGGAGGCCCCACTGTTGCACCATACTACTCATCTCTTTGTTTCTCAGAGTTGAAACTTTTCTCACCCCAGGCTCTTTACACACTCTGAACTCTGCCCTCTGTTTTACTACCCTCACTTTGGTACCCTGCCCCCTCCGTTCTGCAGCTCATCTGTCCTTGCATCTCAGCTTAAATCCTCAAGAAGCTTCTCTTTTACACAAAGCACATGATTATAACTCCCATCAGATCTTCCCCTCACCCAGGTTCTTATAAAAAATTTTGAGATACTATTATTCATGTGATGCTCTTTGACATCTGCCTGTCCTGCCATCACCTTTTTTCCCCATACGGGTATATCTTATCAATGATTTAGGTATGTGTGTATATTTATGTGTGTGTGCTTATATTCTCTCTCTCTCTCCCTCTCCCCCCCCCCCCATATATATGCGGCTATTTGTTTTTAATGTCTGCTGGCCCCACCTGTTTTCTGTTTTTGGGCTCCACGGAAACATGGATTTGTTTCCCATTACATCCAGCGGTTAGTGCAGTGCTTGGCACGTTGTCAGTGCACAATAACTGTTTTTTTGAGTTAATGTGCAGGATCAGTCAATCTAGAATACATGTTGGGGAAGACTGGGAAGCAGACTGAGGAAGGTGGGATGGAGCAGATTGTTTGGGGTCAAAGAGAGGCTTTTCTATCCAATTAGTTAGACCTGCATTATTCAGCCTTGAAGAGGAATGAAATTCTGCCACATGCTACAACAAAAGT
>PVHT021183523.1:12207938-12304439 GCA_004024745.2 Catagonus wagneri | reverse complement strand
CACCTTGCTTATCAACTGGAATATACATCTTTTACATGGTTGTGCAATTTTGATTCCTTTTTTTAAATTTAGTAAGTACGGAGTTCCTGTTGTGGCACAGTGGTTAACGAACCTGACTAGTATCCAAGAGGACTTGGGTTCAATCCCTGACCTTGCTTAGTGGGTTAAGGATCTGGTGTTGCCGTGAGCTGTGGTGTAGGTCATGGACATGACTTGGATCTGGCATTGCTGTGGCTGTGATGTAGGCCGGCAGCTACAGCTCTGATTCAGCCCGTAGCCTGGGAACCTCCATATGCTGCTGGTGCGGCCCTAAAAACCAAAAAAAAAAAAAAGGTCCATTAAATGATTGTACTACAGCCATTGCTAAGCCATGGGTGCACGATCCAAATTTCTAGGCAATGAACCAAACCTATTCAATTCAAAATATAGGTGACCCTTGAACTACAGGGTATTTGGGGCACTGATGCCTCTTAGTCCAAAATTTGAGTGTAACTTGACAGTGGGCCCTCTGTCTCCAGGCTTCCTCTGTATCCTCAGATTCAATTAACCTCGATCGGTAGTACTTATTATTATCACTTAGTAATAGTATTTACTATTGGAAAAAATCTGCATGGAAGTAAACCCATGCAGTTTCAACCTGTGTTGTTTGAGGGTCAACTATACTGAGGGGTGAGTTCAATAAGCACATCACATGGTTCTGCTTGAGAAAGGTCTTCACCCCGAGGCTGAAGGACAGCAGGGCCTTTGGACCTGCACTGGAGCTGGAGAGGGAAGTCAGCCTCGTCCACTGCTGTAAATTAATGTGGCCATGAATATCTTTGTGAACATATTTTTTTTCCTTTCTTGGGTAATTCTCTTATTTTTTGGTTTATCATATTGAACCAAAAGTATGCATAATTTTTCCCTTTACTTAATGCATTTTATTACAATGATAGGTGTACAAAAATCATGACAACCAAATTTTATAGCATTTTCATCCCAAACCCTCAATGCATCTCCCCACCCCCCAACTTGTCTCATTTGGAAACCATAGGTTTTTCAAAGTCTGTGAGTCAGCATCTGTTCTGCAAAGAAGTTCATTGTGTCCTTTTTTTAGTTTCCACACATAAGTGGTAGCATTTGATGCTGGTGTCTAATTGTCTGACTGGTTTCACTTCGCATGATAATTTCTAGGTCCATCCATGTTGCTATAAATGTTGTTATTTTGTTCCTTTTAATGGCTGAGTAATATTCCATTGTGTATATGTACCACATCTTCCCTATCCACTCTTCTGCTGATGGACATTTAGGTTGTTTCCATGACTTGGCTATTGTATAGAGTGCTGCAATGAACACTGGAGTACATGTGACTTTTCAAGTCATGGTTTCCTCGGGATAGATGCCCAGGAGTGGGATTGCTAGATCAAATGGTAATTCTATTTTTAGTTTTCTAAGGAAACTCCATACTGTTTTCCACAGTAGTTGCACCAATTTGCATTCCCAGCAACAGTGTAATAGGGATCCTTTTTCTCCACACCCTCTCCAGCACTTATTGTTTTGATTTTGATTTGATTTGATTCTGGCTGGTGTGAGGTGGTACCTCATAGTGGTTTTGATTGGCATTTCTCTAATAACTGGTGATGCTGAACATCTTTTCATATGTTTTTTTGGCCATCTGTATGTCTTCTTTGGAGAATTGTCTGTTTAGATCTTCTGCCCGTTTTTTGATGGGGTTGTTTGTTTTATTGGTATTGAGGTGTAGGAGGTGTTTGTAAATTTTGGAGATTAATTCCTTGTCAGTCGATTCATTTACAAATATTTTCTCCCATTCTGTGGGTTGTCTTTTCGTTTTGTTTACGGTTTCCCTTTGCTGTGCAGGAACTTTTAAGTTTAATTAAGTCCCATTTGTTTATTTTTCTTTTTATTGTTATTACTCTAATAGGTGGATCTGAGAAGATGTTGCTGTCATTTATGTCAGAGAGTGTTTGGCCTGTTTTCCTCTAAGAGTTTTATAGTATCTGGTCTTATATCTAGATCTTTAATCCATTTTGAGTTTATTTTTGTGCATGGTGTTAAGAAGTGTTCTAGTTTCATTTTTTTACATGTGGCTGTCCAGTTTTCCCAGCATCGCTTATTGAACAGGCTATCTTTTCTCCATTGTATATTCTTGCCTCCTTTGTCATAGATTAGTTGACTATAGGTGCATGGGTTTAAAAAGTATGCATAATTTTTATCTCTCCTGACTTTCTCATATTATTTCCCCATGTAATTAATCAAAATATATTTCCAACAATAGTAAACCCTATTTTAGCTGCATTTTAAATTCTCTCTCTCTCCCTTTTTTTTTTTTTTCCTTTTTAGGGCCACCCTTGCAGCATATGGAAGTCCCCAGGCTAGAGGCTGAATTGGAGCCGCAGCAATGTGGGGTCTGAGCTGCATCTGTGACTTATGCTTGTGGCAATGCCTTATCCTTAACCCACTGAGCAACGTCAGGGATCGAACCTTCATCTTCATGGATCCTATCCGGGTTCTTATCTTGCTGAGCCACAACGGGAACATATGGATGT
This sequence comes from Catagonus wagneri, assembly GCA_004024745.2. NCBI lineage: Eukaryota > Metazoa > Chordata > Mammalia > Artiodactyla > Tayassuidae > Catagonus > Catagonus wagneri. Next base: position 12,301,893 of record PVHT021183523.1, on the reverse strand, counting down.
TTTAAATTCTAAATGTGACACAGCCAAAAGTTTAAATCAAGGGAGATTAATGGACATAAGGTAAAGTTCTTCGAAACTCTGGCTGGTTGACTAACTAGGTGATGGAAGAAGGCAATGGAGGTGCAAGGGACCTGCAGCCACACCGGGGAAATGATCAGTGGTAATAATATTAACTCACCTTAGTGATCATTTTCATACTTAGAGTGTGAGTTCACATCCATTATCTGCTTAGGTTCTCTCAACTCTGTGAGGTAGGTGTGATGTAGGTGTGATGATTCTCGCTGTTTATGAGGAGGTCACGACAGGGTTGCTAAGCAGTTTGCCTAAGGTTGTTGTCTGAATGTGGAAGGTCTTCTGTCTCTTCTGTTCTGAGCTGCCTCACCTCATATGCTGGGACCTATTTACTGGTGGCATCCTGTTCTCACTATAACGTGCAGATAACTTTTCTTTCGATCTCTAATTTTATTTCTGTTTTGAAAATTAGACAAACGCAATCAGTTCAATTTGAACAGAAGCCCAGCTGGAGTTCTCTTGGAATGCAGTGGGTTAAGGATCCGGTGTTGTCACTGCAGTGGCTTGGGTTGCTGCTGTGGTATGGGTAACCCTGGCCCAGGAACTTCCATATGCGGTGGGCATGGCCCAAAAATAATTTTTTTAAATAAATTAATTAAGGGAGTTCCTGTTGTGGCTCAGTGGTAACGAACCCTATTATTATCCATGAGGATGTGCGTTCGATCCCTGGCCTTGCTCAGTGGGTTAAGGATATAGCAGTGCCATGAACTGCTATGTAGGTTGCGGTGACGGCTCAGATCCTGAGTTGCTGTGGCTGTGGTGTAGGCTGGCAGCTGCAGCTCTGATTCGACCCCTAGCCTGGGAACTTCCGTATGCCTCAGGTATGGCCCTCGGAAGACAAAAATAAAAAAAAAATATTAAAAAAAAACAGTATTAAGCAACAATTAGTTGCAAGGAACCATACCAGGTACCACAGGGAATAGAAAGGTGAGAGGGCACAGCTCTGGGCCTCTTGGAACTTTCATTTGGGAAAAGTAAATGCACATTTAAGACAAGAAAGGACCAGGGACTGGAGAGAGTTCGGTCTTCTTTCTTCCCTGATGGTTGGGGAAATGATGGCCTGACCCTGACGACTTCCCACCTGAGTTATTCCAGATAGCGCCCCATGCTGGTTGACTTCTCTGGGCTCTAAGCTCTACATGAGCAGGGCCCGGTGCCCTATTGCTGTCCTTTGCCTACTGCTGTCCCAGTGTCTGTGCATTGCCAGATACCCAGTGGGTGCACATGAAATGCCTCGTGGCCTCGGTTTCTTCCATATTGATTATACCTCCTGATATATATATCTCCTCATCCAACAGGTAGTTCTTTCATTCCCTCTACGTGGCAGGCACTGTTCTAGGCTCTTGGGAGGTCAGGGAACGAAATTGGCAAAAAGTACTGCCCTTCCAGTCAAAATGTATCATCACTCTTTTACTTTCTAGGAGTTTGACACCACCTGGTATATATCACAGGGATGTGTCTCTGCTTCTCACGGCAAAGGAACCCTGTGACTTCTAATGGGAAGTTTCACGTACCTCCCTTTTCCCTCTTTCTGTTCAACTCGACTCTGCATAAATCTGAGCTTCATAGAATGTTTGACATTTTGGGGAAATAATTAGGCCACACGGAGTGGTAAAAGTGAGTGAAATTTTGGGAGAAGATGGATGACCCATGTGGCCAGCGTGGGGAGCTAGTGGTGTTGAGAGCTGGAAGCTGAGGCATGGCTTGGAATGAGCCATTTAGGTTTTGGGTGACAGAAGTGTTTTGAAGTTTTTGAGGAAGAAAATGAAATTTTATCTGGGTTGGGGAGGTTTACCAGATGGGACTAAGACAGATTGGGAGGTGTTTACCCAGAGCCCGTTGTGAAATAAAGGACCTATGGCCAGCCAGGGAAGAGGGAGGAGAAACTATAAAAGTGGAAACAACAGAACAAGGTGGCTTCAGAAGGAAAAAAGTCGGATAGACATCTGAAAGCCGATTGGTGACATTCGTTATCTAAAATGCAGGGCAGGGCAGGGCAGGAGTTCCTGCTGTGGCTCAGCAGTAACAAACCCGACTAATATCCATGAGGATGTGGGTTCAGCCCCTGACCCTGCTCGGTGAGTTAAGGGTCCAGTGTTGCTGTGTGCTGGTGTAAGCTGGAAGCTGTAGCTCTGATTTGAACCCTAACCTGGAAACTTCCATATACTGCGCTTGCAGCCCCCCAAAATAGCTAAAATACAACATTTCCTAAGAGGGGTACAGGAACCATCAAGGCCTGACGGAGAAAAAGCCCGTAATCCTTGAAGGGCAATGCTGTATTGGTTAAAATAAGATAGGATAGGAAAATAATTTTTAAAAATTTTTTCATGTTGTTTTTATTTATTTTATATACATATTTTAATGATTTTTCCAGTTATAGCTGGTTTAGTGTTCTGTCAGTTTTCTACTGTACAGCAAAGTGATCGAATCACACATACATATATAAACATTCTTTTTCTCACATTATCCTCTATCACGCTCCATCACAAGTGACTAGATATAGTTCCCTGTGCTACACAGCAGGATCTCATTGCTTATCCATTCCAAAAATGCAATAGTTTATATCTATTAACCACAGGTTCCCAGGCCATTCCACTCCCTCCCCCTCCTTCTTGGCAACCACAAGTCTGTTCTCCAAGTCCATGTTTCTTTTCTATAGATAGAGTCATTTGTGCCGTATATTAGAGTCCAGGTATGAGTGATATCATATGGTATTTGTCTTTCTCTTTCTGACTTACTTTACTTAGTGTGAGAGTTTCTAGTTCCATCCATGTTGCTGTAAATGGCATTATTTTGTTCTTTTTATGGCTGAGTAGTATTCCATTGTGTATCTATACCACGTTTTTCTTTTTCCCTTTTTTTTTTTTTGCTTTTTAGGGCCGCACCCATGGCATATGGAGGTTCCCATGCTAGGGGTCTAATCGGAGCTGTAGCCGCCGGCCTACGCCATAGTCACAGCCACATCAGATCCAAGCCATGTCTGTGACCTGTACCACAACTCACAGCAATGCCAGATCTTTAACCCACTGAGCGAGGCCAGGGAATCGAACCCGCAATCTCATGGTTCCTAGTCAGATTTGTTGCCGCTGCACCACAACGGAAACTCCTACCACATCTTCTTAATCCATTCATCTGTTGATGGACATTTAGGTTGTTTCCACATCTTGGCTATTGTGAATAGTGCTGCAATGAACATACGGGTACATACATGTATCTTTTTCAAGGGAAGTTTTGTCCGGATATATGCCCAAGAGTGGGATTGCTGAGTCATATGGTAGTTCTGTGTCTAGTTTTCTAAAGTAGCTCCATACTGTTTTCCATAGTGGTTGTACCAGTTTACATTCCCAACAGTGCGGGAGGGTTCCCTTTTCTCCACACCCTCCCCAGCATTTGTTATTTGTGGACTTTTTAATGATGGCCATCCTGACAGGTGTGAGGTGGTACCTCATAATAGTTTTGGGGAAATAATTTTTTAATTAAAAAGCATTTTTTTTTTCTTTTTAGGGCCCCATGTATGGTGTATGGCAATTACCAGGTTAGGGGTCGAATCTGAACTGCAGCTGCTGGCCTACATCACAGCCATGGCAATACCAGATCCAGGCCCCATCTGTTACCTACACCATAGCTTACAGTAATGCCAGATCCTTAACCCACCGAGTGAGGCCAGGGATTAAAACCCACAATCTCATGAAGGCTAATCAGGTTCTTACCCTGCTGAGCCACAATAGGAACTCCTGCTTTTGTTTTTATATTTCATTTATTTAATTACAAATTTTTTATTGAGGTGACATTGGTTTATAACATTATAGAAATGTTTTTTTTTTTTTTTGTCTTTTTGCCTTATTTGGGCCGCACCCGCGGCATGTGGAGGTTCCCAGGCTAGGGGTCTAACAGGAGCTGTAGCCGCCAGCCTTCGCCACAGCCACAGCCACGTGGGATCCGAGCTGCGTCTGCAACCTACACCACAGCTCACGGCAACGCCGGATCCTTAACCCACTGAGCAAGGCCAGGGATCAAACCCACAACCTCATGGTTCTTAGTTGGATTCGTTAACCATTGAGCCACGAAGGGAACTCCAGTTTATAACATTATAGAAATGTTATGTGGGAGTTCCTGTCGTGACTCAGTGATAACAAACCTGATTAGGATCCATGAGGATGCTGATTTGATCCCCGGCCTCGCTCTCAGTTAAGGAGTCAGCATTGCCATGAACTGTGCTGTAGGTCACAGACTTGGCTTGGATGCCATGTTGCTGTGGCTGTGATGTAGGCCGGCAGCTACAGCTCTGATTCGATCCCTAGCCTGGGAACTTACATGTTATGGGTGCGGCCCTTAAAAAAAAAAGATGAAAAAAAAATGTCATGTATTCAACATTATATTTCTACTTGTGTATCCCCTATAGCATACTTACCATCAAAAATTTAGTTTCCATCTGTTACCATACGTTTGATCCCTGTTATCCTCTTGGTCCTCCCATCCCTTCTCCTCCCTGTGCCCCTTCCTATCTTGTAACCACTATTCTATTTTCTGTATCCATGTGTTTGCTTTTGTTTGGTTCATTTATTTTGTTTTGTTTATATTTCACACGTGAGTGAAATTATATGGTGTTTGTTTTTCTCTGTCTGACTTATTTCACTTAGCATACTACCCTCTAGGTCCATCCATGCTGTTGAAACTAGCAAGATTTCATCTTTTTTAATGGCTGAGTAGTAATCCATTATATATATCTCCACGGTATGTAGAAGTTCCTAGGCCAAGGATTGAACCCATGCTGCAGCAGCTACCCAAGCCTCTCAGTGACAATGCTGGATCCATAACCCGCTGCACCACAAGGGAACTCCTCTCACATCTGCTTTATTTACACATCCTTTGATGGACACTTAAGTTGTTTGCATATTTTGGTTATTGTAAATAATACTGCAATGAACATATGTCTTCAAATTAGTGGTTCTGTGTTCTTCAGATAAATACCAAGAAGTGGAATTTCTGGATTGTATGGTGGTTCTATTCTTAATTTTTTTTGAGGAATCTCCAAACTGTCTCCCATAGGGGCTGCACTAATTTACACTCCCATCAACAGTGTGTAGGGCTTCCTTTTTAAATATGTGCCAGTTCCAGCTGTTTTCATTGAGAATCAGTTTATGATTTTTAAAAATGTGTACTTTCTTTTTGTGTGTGTATTTCTGTTTATAAAATACAGATTCACTGCAGAAAACGTGACTTGTAGAATGCTAAACTTTGAGAAAAATAACCTAAACTACTCATCATATCACAGTTCACTGAAGGTTTTATTGCTTCCTGTATTTTTTCTTTTTTTTGCTTTTTTTTAGGGCGGTACTTGCAGCATATGGAAGTTCCCAGGCTAGGGGTTGAATAAGAGCTGCAGCTGCCAGCCTATGCCACAGCTACAGCAACACGGGATCTGAGATGCCTCTGTGACCTATACCACAGCTCACAGCAACACCAGGTCCTTAACCCACTGAACAAGGCCAGGGATCAAACCTGCATCCTCATGGATACTAGTCGGGTTCGTAACCTGCTGTGCCAAAAGGGAACTCCTCTGTATGTTTTCTTTGGTTTATAAAAACACACTTTTACATCTATACTTTAGGTACATATATGCGTATGTATATACATGTGTGGATGTATGTATAGATATATTCTCACTGTAATCTTGCAAATCTGTATTTTTTATGTTTAAACAACCAATCCCTTGTACTTTGGAGTTGTCTTTGTTTCCCTCTGTTACACATTTACTTGACACAAGAACCTTTGTGTCTGGTCAGCATGGGACCTTCGGCTACATTTCATCAGTATATAAGATGCCCAGGAACAGGAATTAAGCCACTTTTTCAGTCTTGATTAGAGGATCCTAGTACATGTATTCATTTCAGGCACCTAATGTACAATTTGATTACCTTAATGCAAGACAGGATAGAAATGAGCAATCCTAGGAAGTGCCAGAAGTATTTTTAAAAGGCACTTGGACCCAACCTGGGGCCATCTCATTAAGCATAACCATTCAATGGTCTATGCAGGCCTTAAAAATGATTTTCAGAGAATTTATCATCATTTGGTCAGATGCTCAGAAACTTCAGTTCCTGCAGCCGTCGTTGTATTGTTTTGGATGGATTCTAGGGTTCAAGATTGGCTGCAGCTCTGGGTAGAGACTAATGCATTCAGGGAGGATGAAATTAAGAGAGCAAATCACCTACCATCTCCTCCATCTTCTTTCTTTTTTGAAACTTTGCTCATGGCCACTTCAGTGGAGCCCAGACCTGGAACTTCAATTGTGTGATTGTGTTTCTAGGAAACCGTAAGTGGCCATTCTGACAGGTACTTATCAGGGTCGGCAGACCCTGAAAACTAACATTCCTGAGCTTTACTGACGTCTGTGGAACTCACTAAGCAGGATGGGTCAGTGATCTAAATACCAAGTATCTAGAGCTCCTGCTGGCACAACGGGACAACAGTGTCTTGGGTGCGCTGATACTTGAGTTCAATCCCTGCCTGGCACAGTGGGTTAAAGATCTGTCCTTGCAGCAGCTGCGGCTTAGGTCTAGACTGCGGCCTGGATCTCATCCCTGGCCTGGGAGCTCCATTGGCTGAGGGGCAGCAAAAAAAGAAAACAAACAAACAAACAAGAAAACAAGTATCTGAAAATTCAGGAAAGATTCCATTTTGGTCTTAGTCTCTTAAAGGAAAGCCTGGTTCACTGAAACTATGATGTCAGCTACCACCACTGCCAAATCCATGCCTCGTGTCAACACAATTGCCAGTTGTAGGCATGAAGTAATTGTTAAGTTAGGCAGAAAATCTTGTGTTTGTTTTAAAATTTTCTTGTTTTATTTTATTTTTTTTTTAATGGCTGCATCTGCAGCATATGGGGAGTCAGGGTTTGGGATCAAACCTGAGCCTCTGCAGCAACCCAGCTGGCTGAGATCAGATTCTTAACCCACCGTGCCGCAGCAGGAACGCCAAAAATGTCTTCTTTTAATCACTTTGTTTTTCTTTGTAGTGTTGTCTCAAAAGTGCTTCAGTTTCTGACAGAGAAAGATGTTATCATGGAGTGTAGCAAAGGACAGTATTCTCTAAATTTAGAAAATTTCTGAGTCAGAATGCCTTAGTACTTGAACTTTCAACCACTACTTGAGATGTGGTTATGCAAGTGGGTCAGAGGATGAGGGCATAGGTGTTTTGGTGCAGGAGCACCAACAGCATGTGGATTTCAGAGCTCTTTAACTTTCAAAGGGTATGAAAAAGGGTAATAAGAGTTGCTGATCTGGTGTTGTCACTGCAGTGGCTTGGGTCTCTGCTGTGGCGTGAGTTTGATCCCTGGCCTGGGAACTTCTGCGTGCTATGGGCACAGCCAAAAAAAAAAAAAAAAAAAAAAACGGTGTAGTAATAATAAACTATTAATAATAATAGCTAAGTGAATCAAACATGTCAACAAACTGAGTGCCGTATGCTGTAAAGCACTGTATGTGCTTTAGAGCACTTCATCTTCGTCATAGCCCTATGAGGTGGCCAGAGTGGTTCGGATCCCCATTTTGCAGAGCACAGAGAGGTTAAGGGCTTTTCCAAGGTCACAGAGCCCATAATAGCAAAGCCAAGGCTTGAATTCAGGTCTTCTTGACTACAAACATGGCTGCTAAGCTTTACAGGTTGTGCATCACTTCTTGGTGATTAGCCCTTACATCTGGACAAATCGAAGGTGAAGCTCTTTTACTGTGGTCAAGTTCATGGATAATCTCACAGTGCAACAGAAGCCAGACTTAAGGTAGAGGGTGCAAGCCTTCTCCTGCTGTTGGCTCTTGTTTCCTTCTTGAATCGGGATTCTGCAGGCACAAGAACACAAAACTGATGTGACTGTTAGTCTCAGGGAGTACATACTTTTCTTATCATTTAGATCATTTGAAAAACCACAGATAAATCTCACTTATGCTAAGATCCTGCACAAAATATTAGCACATAGAATAAATGACTACATTAAAATTTCAATAGAATTTGAAATCTCTTGGTATGTAGAATCCAGCAGCACATTTCAATAGAGCAGCAATGCAAAAATAGTGGTAAAATGGGATTAATATAAACAGTCGTACTAGTAGGTTAAGAAACACATGATCATCCTGATAAATGCTTAAAAGGCATTTAGCTAAATTCAACATCTATTTTTAAGCTTTTTTTTTTTTTTGCTTTTTAGGCCCATACCCGTGGCATATGGATGTTTCCAGGCTAGGGGTCCAATTGGAGCTACGGCTGCCGGCCTATGCCACAGCCACAAAGAGCAATGCAGAATCTGAGCCATGTCTGTGATCTATACTGCAGCCCACGGCAACATCGGATCTTTAACCCACTGAGTGAGTCCAGGGATCGAACCCGCAACCTCATGGTTCCTAGTCGGATTCATTTCTGCTGCACCAGGATGGGAACTCCAACCAACATCTATTTTTAATAAAAATTGTCCTAGTAGAGTAAGTGTATATTAATAATCCTTCACTTGATAAATATGTGTTTATTTCAAAGCAAATACCATTTCTTCTTTAATAGTCAAATATGAGAGCTACTACTTTTTCTATGAAAATTAAATGAAAAAGACAAGAATGTGTATTAATTGCACCCCTACAGGCAACATAGTTCTGAAAATAGTAACCAAACATATTAGATTCATAGCCTAGCCTCACACTTGGCGTACAATAAAAACTCAAAAATTTTTTTTCTTTCTTTTGGCCGTGCAGGCAGCGTGTGGAAGTTCCTGCACCAGGACCAAACCCGAGCCACAGCAGCTCTCCAAGCCACAGCAGGGACAATGCCTGATCCTTAACCCATGGAGCCACCAGGGAATTAATCAATCAGTCATTGAATGAATTAAATAATGACAGAAAAAAGCAGGTTCTGTTTTGGAATAGCGGAGAGGCACAATGATCCTTATTTTCAGATAACATAGTTTTATTTCAAGAGAATCAGCTGAAAAATGTCTAGAAGCAACAGGAACGTTTGGAATAGTAGCTGAATTAAGATGGAAAAATATAAACTATTTAGAAAGCGTAGCGTAAGGAATGGATCTCTTGTCGCCCAACAAAACTGCCACAACAAAAAATACTTGTCCTTGGTGAAGACACCCTTACAGTTCTACTGAAGAGATTAAAGACGTACATACTCTGTTTTCAGGTAGAAATTATCACAGTGCCAATCCTCAATCTACACAATAATAGAAACCTAATAAAAATGCTGAAAGGAATTTTCAAAACCACCTCATGGATTTAATTTCGATAGTACTTGACATCGGCAAGGGATTTAGGACAACAGTGTCCGCTGTGGTGAAAGGTTAATGCCGTGATATTTAAAAGCACAATTTAATGATACCTATCACAATAAAAAACAGGTAATCCAATATTTTCACTTTTAGAAATTCATCCTCCAGGTAATTCGCAACATGCACCAAATTAAATGTGTATATAACTACTCAGGTCTGAATAAGAACAGGTCTGCACGTATATATGTTTGTACAAGGATTTTTTTCTACAGCCTTGATTCTTTTATGGCTTATACAATGATGACCTGCATTTATTACTTTTTAATTAAAAAAGAGGTACAGGGTTTTCTGTCGTGGCGCAGCAGAAATGAATCCGACTAGGAACCATGAGGTTGCGGGTTCGATCCCTGACCTTGCTCAGTGGGTCAAGGATCCCACCTTGCCGTGAGTTATGGTGTAGGAAGCAGATGCAGCTTGGATCCAGCATTGCTGTGGCTCTGGCGTAGGCTGGCAGCTGCAGCTTCGATTGGACCCCTAGCCTGGGAACCTCAATATGCCACGAGTGTGACCCTAAAAAGGAAAAAAAAAATTAAAAAAAGAGATATAAAAATTTGTCTTACATTTATATGTGCACCCCTCTCCCCCCACAAGACCTTATATATTTCTGAGAATTCTTCCTAAAACCACCTTACGGGGCAGTTATTTTATGTTTTTAAAAGGCTTGTTTTTCCTTTTCATGTATACCTGAGCCCAGCTCCTCTAGAAAACAGCTTGAGGCAAAAATAAAATGCTTATGCTTTATTTGGAAGTGCAGGTCCCAGGACTTGTTGTGAATAATAAAGGGAAAGTAAACTCAGGAAAACTGTGAAGCAACACAGCAATGCAGCTGTTTGCTGACAAAATACAAAGGTGGAGGCTGGGCGGAGGAGTGGAGGGGAGACCTGCGCCTCTTCGTTGTGTACGGAAGAGATGAAGTTGGGGGAGTTTTCTTTCCAGTCTACTCATCTCTCATTTTTTACTGGTTAAAGTTCACCCCATGGGACTCTCCAGGCTTCTGGGTTGGGTCATCCTGCTTCTCAGGGGCTACCCCAAAAGGCAGACCCCACAGCCCAGAGTGTGGCCCTTCAGGCCTGATGGTGGGGGCCAGCCTGGTGGGCAGCTTCAGCCTAGAGATGGGAAGAAAGGAGGCCATCAAGGGACTCAGAAGATGAGGGTGCCCAGGGCAAATTGGGAGAGAGCACAGCCAGGGCCCAGGGGTGTGTGTGTGTTGCTGTGTGTGTGTGTTGCTGTGTGTGTGTTGCTGTGTGTGTGTGTGTGTGTGTGTGTGTGTTGCTCCTGACAGCAGCAGACCCTCTAGCCATCTCAGAAATGACTCTGTAGGGAGTTCCTGTCGTGGCTCTGCGAAAATGAATCCGACTAGTATCCATGAGGATGCAGGTTTGATCCCTGGCCTCGCTCAGTGGGTTAAGAATCCGGCATTCCGTGAGCTGTGGTGTAGGTCACGTACGTGGCTTGGATCCCATGTTGCTGTGGCTGTGGCGTAGGCCGGTGGCTACAGCTCCAATTCGACCCCTAGCCTGGGAACCTACATAAGCCACAGGTCTGGCCCTAAGAAAACAAAACAAAACAAAAAAAGAAATGACTCTGTAGCTGAAGGGCTCTGAGAAATAATCTCTTTGCCTAGAAATGAGTTCAGAATCCAGACCTGGGAAGCTGCGCAGTCTCTGCAAAGCTGCATCAGTGTGCAGCTCCTGAGCTGGTCTCTCCTTGGATGCCCCCGACATCAGATAACTTGCTGGCTGCAGGCAACCTTGAACTGCAGGCAGCTGCTGTTTGACGCCCTGTTTGCCATAGCATATCGCTGGAAATGATCTGTTTAGATAAATCAGAACACCAAGTAAGATTTCTACCCAGTGGTTGAAGAAAGAATGAGGAATACTTTTATGCTTTGACATAGGAATGTATTTAAGTCTTTTTATTTTATTTTTGGCCACACCCAAGGCATATGGAAGTTCCTGGGGCCAGCAGTGACAATGGCGGATCCTTAACCCGCTGCACCACAAGGAAACTTCCGTCTTTTTAAAGAAATTAAAAAATCATAGCTTATATAATGGGATATATGTTACACTTGCATTTGTGGGGGGAAAAGATAATACTATATAAGTTGGGACCTGCGTAAAATATTACCTAAGGGTCAGTAAAAAGCTGTCGTAAGACATTGTTATCATGAAAGCTCTGAGGGGAGAAGCCAGGGGCTAAGGGGAGGGAGATGTTTGCTTTTTACCTTTAGCACATCTGTACTATTTGAGTTATTTTTAATGCACACATATCATTTTTAAGTGAAAATTTAAATTAGACTATAGCTAACAATACTGCACTGTACACTTATTTGTTAAAAAGGTAGATCTCAAACCTCTTACCACAATTTAAAAAAAGTAACATAAAAAAGCATAAGTGAGAGAGTTCCCTTAATGGCTCAGCGGTTAATGAACCCGACTAGTATCCATGAGGATGCAGGTTCGATCCTTGGCCTGGCTCAGTGGGTTAAGGATCTGGCATTGCCCTGAGCTGTGGTATAAGGTCGCAGACGCAGCTTGGGTCCAGCATTGCTGTGGCATAGGCCAGAAACTGTCCAATTCAGCTCCTGGCCTGGGAAACTCCATATGCTGCGGGTGTGGCCCAAAAAGCAAAAAAAAAAAAAAAAAAAAAAGTATAAGTGAGACATACTTGAGATGGAAACTGCTAACAATATTCAAAAGTGTAAGGAGGAAAGAAAGTTCACCTGTGATTCTATCAGCTATAGATATTATTACTCTTTTGTGATGGGCCTTCTAGTGTACTTTCTGTGCACATACATACTTAATTATAACTTCAATTCAGATGAGATCATAACTATCTATAGTATGTCTCTTATTATTTTATGAAGTCAGTGTTTTCTAAGGTTTAAAAAACCTTTATAGGAGTTCCTGCTGTTGTGCAACGGGATCAGTGGTGTCTTGGGAGTGTTGGGACACAGGTTTGATCCCCAGCCTGCACAGTGGGTTAAGAATCCAGCATTGCCACAGCTGTGGCTTAGATCAAGACTGCAGCTGGGATCTGATCCCTGGCCTGGGAACTCCATATGCCACAGGGTGGCCAAAAATGAAAAGAAAAAAAAAAAGTCCTTTGAAAAGTACCATTTATATGGCAGATAAAATAAGAGGTTCTATTTCAGAGCAGAGGATGACTACCATAATTTGTTTACTCATTTGTCTGTTTCTCCACTGAGCTTCTTCAGTGCTTTCTCTTTATTGGTAAACAGTCCGTTATGCTTGTTCTCGGCAAGGACAGCAGTGAGGATGGCCTTGGGGACCTCCAGTGGTGTTTCCTGAACATGTTACCATTTACTTAGAGAGACCTCTTTGTCATTCCTAGGTATCACTGTCCTTTGTTACTCTGTGGCTCCTTACCAGCTTTATATCAATGCCAGATCCTTAACCCATGGCACCACAAGGGAACTCCTATATCATCATTGTTATTGGTTTGTTTATTTATTTATCTATCTATTTATTTTTACAGCTGCACTTGTGGCATATGGAAGTTCCCAGGCTAGGAGCTGAATCAGAGCTGCAGCCAAAGCCTATGCCACAGCCACAGCCACAGCAATGCCAGATATGAGCAACAGATCTTGGACCTATGCCACAGCTCACAGCAATGCTGGATCCTTAACACACCCTTAATCCTTAATTGAACCGCATCCTCTTAGACACTATGTTGAGTTCTTAACCCACTGAGCCACAGTGGGACCTCCCCATCGTTGCTATTGTTAACCGTGGGAGCATGGCATTTTGGTTCCTAGCATCGTTGCCACATCGTTGCACCATGTACGTCTTTGTTGTCTGTCTCGTCACCTGGATGGCAAACTCCACAGATGGCAGGCCTGTGTGCAGTTTTGTTTTCTGCTGTCTCTCCTGTGCCTACGTCAGTGTCAGACACATAGTAGGTCATCAATAACCAGGAGCGTGCAGGAGGAGGACCTTCTTTGCTTCTCTGCCCCTGTTCTACTTTAAAAAGGTAATTACTATTCAACCCCTAAGTGTAAATACTACCTAAGTAGGCCTTGTGAAATCAGCACGATATATTTCCTGGGTTCCACTTATTTTCTATTAGAATCACTGGAAGGCAAGTGTGGAGGAAAAGAGAATGAGTGGGTGTTCAGGCAAAGAGAAGAAAATCTCTTAGAGGGAAAAGGAGAGGGTGACTGACACTTGAGAAGAGCCAGCCCCCCGCCCTTCTCGCGTGGCCCTCTTATACCCCGCTGATGGGAAATTGATCCCCTGAAGTTGGGGGAGGCTCGTTTATCTTTCCACTGCAGCTTGACTTGGTGGTCACCTAGTCGTGAGAAAGTCAGAGGTGTCTCACGGTAGGGGGAGTCTCGTAATCTCGAGAAAGCTGGAGGTGTGTGGTGTCCCGCGGTGGCGGGGTGGGGGTCTTGTAGTCTTGGGAAAGTAGGCACCAGCAGCGAAGATAGGGTGTCACTTGAGCAAAGTGGACAGTTTCACGGGTCAGTATAAAGAGCCATTTTAACAACGAGCCTGCATGTAGCCCCTAAGAATCACAAAATGTTAGATCAAGATGCAGGTGATTAGGTGATCTGATCCTTTTACAGACCAAAGGATAACTGGTTCATCACAAGAGTGAGGGTTGGAGCAGTGAAAGAGGCATAGAAGGCTTCGACTCCTCCAGAAGTTTACTAGATCAAGGGGAAGGTATGAGAAACAGGTTATCAGTTTGAAGCATTACAGCCTTACCTGCCGAGGGGTGTGTGTTAACCCCATTTGCACCTTCTAGGATTTTAGAATCTCGTCAAAGACTATTCAGGCAAATGATGTATCAACAGGGTTAAATAAAGACTAAAGGAACGAGAAAGACAGTAGGAAGGTGGGCTTTGGGGAGCAGACTACATGGAGGGGTTCATTTTGCCTAGAAAAGTTGCTCTAGTTTGCAGAGAAAGGGACAACTCAGCTAGAGTTGAAAGGTACATCAGATGAGGGGTGGGGATGAAGGTGCAAGGGAACCATACAAACAAAGGCATGGGGACGTGCTGGACACAAGGGAAAAATGGCAACTCCCTGGCGGCTAGGAGACAGATGAGCCTGGAGTCAGGAGGGGGCAGTGGGGGTAGAGAGGGAAGGGGGCAGAAGCAGGTCCCGGGCCAGATGGCGCCTCTGTGCTGAGGGCTGGGACTTAAGCAACTGGGAGACCCTGAGGGTTTTTTCCGTGGTAAGATCAGAGCTGTGCTTTAGGTCATTCTGGTAAAAAGTCAAAGACAGACCGAGGTCTAGAGGAGAGCTGGATGCAGAGAAACGATGAGGAAACATTTGCAATTCATTGGTGCTTCCACGGTGAGTTGTTGGAGTGGGGTGCTGAGTTAGGAAGCCCCTAGAAATGAAGTAACCCTCTTACCGTGTTTAGAGATATTCAGAAGTAAATTGATTGGCAGGACTGGGCGGTGGGGTGCTGACCAACGTGCTGGAGGGGCGTTTACAGGTAAGAAAGGACTGTCACAAACTATAGAAATGATCCATAGCACTGGGAACTATGTCTAACCACTTGTGATGTGTAACCCTGTCACCACGCTGTACAGCTGGGTATAATGTAAAAAAAAATAAAAATAAAAAAATAAAATAAATGTATCCAGCTGATCCTTGAAATAAAAAAAAAGAAAAGAAAGGACTGTCTATCAGATCCAGGTTTTCAGGCTGTGGCCTTAGCCAGACAAACTAGACAAGGAGGAAACAAACAAACCGAAGCACTCCAAACGAAGATAACCAAAAACCTTGAAAAATGAAAGAAAACCAAGTAAATTTCTCCCTGCACCCCAATCCTTTGTATGCCCAGGGCCTCAGCACAGTTTTGCGAATTCAGTGTTCTCATCTCCTCCCGTCCCCTCATTCCTTCGCTCAGAAGAGTCTTTGCCTGAGGATGGAAAGCCTTTCCTGATTTGCCAACAGTCACCCTTGTTGCACGGGCAGAGCCTTCCCTTGGCTGAGTTGAAGAGGCCATTGCAAAGCCGGCCTTTCCCCAAGTTACCCACGCTTTAATCCTTGGTCATCCTCACCCCTCCCCACTCTCTGAGCTCTCTAAGCTTGTGCTGGCCCACCTCTGATTTCCATTCCTGACGAGACTGCCTCAGGCTGGATGTGACCTTCCACTCTCTTCTGAATTATAAGTAACCCTCTCCTTGCTTTTCTCAAAACTTCTGCTTTCTGAAAGACTTTCTGGATCAAATCCTATCTGCTGCAAAAGCTCGGACCTCCTTTTTCGTTGCTCCACTCTAGTGTTTGTCTTTGCTGTAGGTGCCCTGACTGTTGAGTATCAGCCCCTTGCAGGCTCTTCTCTGCTTCACCCCCTTTTGGTGACTGCTAAATAGTATCAAAGGCAGACAAAAGTGGCCACTAGCTGAAGTTGTCAGGGTGGATTCTAGGCACTCATCTATCTGCTATGCACTAGGGAAAAGGGTCCAGTGTGAACTTGACTTGGAGTTAACACAGGTGACTGGGCATTTTATAGAGAGGATAAGAGGGTGCAGAGGAGGCCAGGGCTCCATGGAATCAGGGAGGTGAAAACTTAGAAAAATTGCGAAGAAAAGGAATTGGTCTCTGGAAAGCCACTAGGGTTTTGCTAACTGGATCCCACATCCCCATGGCGACTGAGAGACAGGGGCTGGAGCCGTGGCACATTCTTTTAACAGTCCTGAGTTCTCTCGGGCAGGCGCTTTAAGAGAGGATAGGACCTTCCCTGGGACTCAGACTTGAGCTATTGGAAACCGTGTGGATGTATGTTCCAGTCTTTTAAAGGGCAAGGTTGGAACTTAGTGGAAAAGAGGCTCAGAGCAGCCTGGCCCAAGTGTGGTCCAGGCTAACCCACTTTATGGCATTTTTTTGTAAGTTGAAGATATGTGGCCACCCTGTGCTGAGCAAGCCTATTGGAGTCATTTTCCCATAGCGTTTGCTCACTTTGTGTCTCTACGTCGTGTTTTGGGCGTTCTTGACACATTTCAAACGTTTTCATCGTTACTGTACTTGTTATGGTGATCTGTGATCAGTGGTCTTCAATGCTATTACCTCGACTTGTGAAGAAGGCTCAGATGATGGTTAGCATTTTTAGCAATATGGTTGTTGTTTTTTTTTTTGAGTCGGGGGCACTCGCAGCATGTAGAAGTTCCCAGGCAGCGGTTGGACCTGTGCCACAGCTATAACCAGAACCACAGCAGTGACAACAGTAGGTCCTTAACTCACTGAGAAATGAGGGAACTCCAGCAATATTTTAAAAATAAGGTATGTACATTTTTTTTGACATAATGTTATAGCACACTTAAAAGACTACAGCAGGGTGTTCCCGTCGTGGCGCAGTGGAAACTAATCAGACTAGGAACCATGAGGTTGCGGGTTCGATCCCTGGCATCGCTCAGTGGTTAAGGATCCAGCGTTGCTGTGACCTGTGGTGTAGGTTGCAGACGCAGCTCGGATCTGGCATTGCTGTGGCTGTGATGTAGGCTGGCAGCAACAGCTCTGATTAGACCCCTAGCCTGGGAACCTCCACATGTTGCAGGTGCGGCCCTCCAAAGACAAAAAGCCCCCCCCCCAAAAAAAAAACAAAAGACTACAGCATAGTGTACACCTAACTTTTATATTCTCTGGGATACCAAAAAGCTCTTGTAACTTCCTTTGTTGAGATATTTGTTTTATTGCACTGGTGTGGAACTGAGCCTGTGCTAGCTGCAAGGTTTGCCCATAGGTCATGAAAATCGGGAACTGGTGGGAAAACGTCCACTCTGATCTCAGTGGAAGCTGTTGAGACAAGTAAGAGAACATCACCAGGAAATGAGGTGATGAGAATTTTAGAAATGTGGTAAGAGAGAATCTTAATGACACTGCCCACTGAAAAGACTTCTCAAAACCAGGCATATTGCCCATATTATGTTCTGTTAAAGTTCGAACAAAAAGCTGTTTACATTATATGTATTTTTTCTTGTCTTTTTGCCTTATCTAGGGCCGCACCCGCGGCATATGGAGGTTCCCAGGCTAGGGGTCTAACAGGAGCTGTAGCCACCGGCCTTCGCCACAGCCACAGCAACGCGGGATCCGAGCCGCGTCTGCAACCTTCACCACAGCTCACGGCAACGCCGGATCCTTAACCCGCTGAGCAAGGCCAGGGATCGAACCCGCAACCTCATGGTTCTTAGTCGGATTCATTAACACTGAGCCACGAAGGGAACTCCTACATCATATGTATCATCACTGTCTTTCAACTATTCATGAAATAAGGGATCTATTGCAATAGGAAGCGTCCTGCTGTGGCTCAGCAGTAATGAACCCGACTGGTATCCATGAGGACTCGGGTCTGATTCCTGGCCTCACTCGAGTGCATTAAGGATCTAGCACTGCTGTGAGCTGTGGTGTAGTTTGCGGATGTGGCTCGGATCTGTTGTGGCTGTGGCTGTGGTGTAGACTGAGGGCCCTAAAAAGAAAAAAAAGGGGGGGATCTAGGCAAAGTACAATGTAAGATTCTTTTGTTTCTGAAGCTTGCACGGTTAACCATCTTATTCTAAGAGGGAGGGGAGTACAACTGGGGCATTCTCCTTGCGCTGGTCTTTAGGGTGATCTGTGCCTTGGCTCTAACACCCCTCCACTGTAAGTACTAAGTGGTCAGGCCACCGATGCACGTTCTTCAGTGATCACAGAGAGGCTGAACTAGCATCAGGGACATTGGTTTAGCCTTTTTACAATGGAACCACCCTTTCCAGGGGAAATTCTCCTGCTGGGTCATTAGTGACAGCAAAGGCCTTCTGTTACAGGAGGTCTTTCCCTCTGGGTCTCCACACTCAGGTCCTCCCGAGATTCCTCTGAGCAATTAGTGGTTAACCATCCTCAAAGCTGGCCGTGCCGCCCTGAGGGGATCCATCCCAACCCCCACTGGGATTTGGATCCCTGATTTGTCAATTATTTTCTATAAAGTTATAATATAACTACCTGGCCCGATGTCCTGCTTGCAGCACCAGTTGAGTATAAAAATGGGCAAAGGGCCAAGTAGCCTGTTTCTCGGGCCCATTAGCACAGTATTCACTAAGAAAACTCACCCACACAGGACTGATCTCCCCTGAACCATCCCAGATGGAGCCGAAACCCAGATGCCCCCTTTCCTTGTGCAGTGGGACATTTAAGTTAAAAGGTGGAGAAAGCACTGGTCCCTCCCCTGTCTTCAGGGCTGGGCCCCTAAGCATTATAGGGTGGCATCACCTAGTTTCTGGTCTGGTCCTGCCAGATGAGTTTTTAGGTTGGGACCCTCACCAGCCTTCTCACAGCGTGACTGGGGGCTGGGGTCCAAGCTGTGCAGTGACAGCTCTTGGAGGTGGCAGGATTTTCCCTGCGAGTGTGGAGGACTGAGGAATTTCCGCCCCAGCCCCAGCCCTGGCATCCTCAGGATACAGGGGTGTGGGGAGCTACGCTGATCAGAATTGATCACCTTAAGGACAGGGCCCCAGGGGCTTCACAGGAAGCTACACCTTTTCTGGGAGACCGGCCGGCTGGGGACCAGTCCTGGGCACTTAATCCTTTACTCTCTGGATATTTCAGTTGTTTCCAGGCTTTTGCTATTGGAAACTGTGCAGCAGTGAATAGCCTTATGCCCACCCCTTTTTGGGAATTTACCGCTATATCTTTGAGATGGAGTCCTGGACATGGGATTGCTGGGTCAATAGCCATATGTGGATTTTCTAGATATCACTTGTTCCTTCTTTAGGGGTTGTGCACTTCATCTGTTTGTTTGTTTGTTTGTTTTTTGCCACACCCTTGGCATGTGGGAGTTCCTAGACTGGGGACTGAACCCATGCCACAACAGTGACCCGAGCAGCTGCTGTGACAATGCCAGCTCCTTAACCCACTCACTGAGCCACAAGGGAACTCCAGCTAGAGACTTTTTTTTTCCTTTGCTTTTTAGGGCCCCACCCTCCTCTGCCAGTGGAAGTTCCCAGGCTAGGGGTAGAATCTGAGCTGCAGTTGCCAGTCTAAGCCACAACCCCAGGAACTCAGGATCTGAGGCTGCATTTGTGACCTACACTGCAGCTCATGGCAATGGCAGATCCTTAGCCCACTGACTGAGTCCAGGGATTGAACCTGCATCCTCATGGCTCCTAGTCGGGTTCATTTCTACTGAGCCACAATGGGAACTCCCAGTTAGAGACTTCTAATACAATCTTTTTTATCCTTTCTTTTTCTTTTGTCTCTCCAGTTAGCAAATATCCAAAAGTCAGCATACTTGTTGGCAAGGATATGGGGATTATACATTTCTGATGGGAGTATAAATTAGTACAAATTACTTAGTGAAGGGGAATTCAGCAAAAAGCATAAAATTATAATGTGATATATCCTGGGATCCAATACTTTAATTTTTATCATATGTATATTAAGATATATGCAAAATATCATATGTGCACACCTACTATGGAATGTTGTTCAGCCTTAAAAAAGAATGAAATTCTGGAGTTCCCTTCGTGGCTCAGTGGTTAACGAATCCGACTAGGAACCATGAGGTTGTGGGTTCGATCCCTGGCCTTGCTCAGTGGGTTAAGGATCCAGCATTGCTGTGAGCTGTGGTGTAGGTTGCAGACATGGCTCAGATCCCGCGTTGCTGTGGCTGTGACATAGGCCGGCAGCTACAGCTCCTGTTAGACCCCTAGCCTGGGAAGGGGAAGTTAGACCCTCCATATGCCGCGGGTGCGGCTCTAGCTAGAGGCAAAAAGACAAAAAAAAAAAAAAATGAATGAAATTCTGATATATGTTATAACATGGATGAACCTTGGCTCAGTGGAAGTAGTGATATAACCCATAAGTAGCTTTCAGTTAAATGGCTAAGTGAAATAACCCAGACACAAAAGGACAAATATATGCTCTCACTGATGGGAAGTTCCTAGAGTGGTCAAATACATAGAGATAGAAAGTAGAATAGTGGTTACTAGGGCCTGGGGGGAGGGAGGAATAGGGTGTTATTTTTTTACTGGGTACAGAGTTTGAGTTTGGGATAATGAAACAGTCTAGAAATGGATGGTGGTGATGGGCGCACAACAATGTAAAGATACTTAATGCCATTGAATTGTATGCTTAAAATGTAAATTTATGTTATGTATATTCTACCACAATAAAAAATCATATATGCAAGGTTTCTCATTCATTACCACAACTGTATTCATAACAATATTATTTATAAGAAGATTGCAAACAACCTAAATATCCATCAGCAGAGGACTGGTCACATATAGCTCATTGATATATTAGTAAAATGAAATACTATACAACTGTTAAGAAGGAAGTTCTTCCTACATTGACATGTGGACTGGAGACTGTCTATTTTCCTATCCAAAATTCACTATTTACCTCTGTGTTAAGAGACTTACAGAGTTTGGATGATGAATGAAATCTTGTCCCAACCCCATTGCAAAGTGTGTCCTGTGGGATTCTGGACCCAGCTTGTGCTTATTTCCCTTGTCCTGGGTAGTAGAGTGGTAGCAGATATACCCTGAAAATTGACGGAACCCCCTCATTGTCTCCCTGACCCATGGAGTAAGTGCTGTTAGGTAGACTGAGGTCAAATAGAAGCCCATGGAACTGTCCCCATCTTGACTTCCAATCTGAGGTAGTGTCGGGGAATGCGTCCCCGACAATATTATTATTCCACATCCAGCGCGGAACGGGACGCACCTGAAAGAAGAAAAGAGAGGAGACTTAAGTTCTCAGCTCAGAAGCCCAAGCGCCGAATAGGCTTTTAGGCTGTGCTTTTATTGAGCATCTTACAAGTGTTTACATGCCCCATGACCCCGCACCCAGTTAAAGGTTAAACAGATATGATCAAACAGAAATAGCTTATAAATGGCAGGGTTTGTAACAGTCACCAGACCCTCACATGTGAAATGCCTTGTTACTATGATTCTAAACCTATCCTATTTTCCTACACCCTCTCCCACATGTTCCCCTTTTTTGTTGTTGTTTTTTTTTCTTTTTTGTGGCTATAGACAATGAGATGAAAAACAGGAGGTCCCTTTTATCTTGTTTGATCCAGCGGGGGATTAATGTAAGCCTTCTACAGAGACAAAGAAATAGGGAAAACAGTAATAGACAACCTCCAATTAATATCCAGAATTTTAAGTGAAGTGTTTGTAGAGATCCACAGGGGTTGGATGATATTCAATCCATCCGGGATTGATCCCAATCTTTTTTGGCTTGATTTTGGGCTACTAACAGTTGTTTATGAAGAAGAACATCTAATGATTCTATGTCTATAGATAAATTGGGGCGGAAACTGCCCCTGAGATGGGCTTGGACTTGTTCCCATGAAAGGCTATGATTATATTTGAGCGCCGTCTGTATAAGCCGGACCATTTTCTGTTTTTAATTCTTGAAGCTTGCCCCAAGTCTCAAAGGCAGCCAATAAATGTTGTATAGCAGCTTTGGATGTTTCTTTAGAATGTACAGAGGCAAGATAACCTTAGAATAGGTATCAATTGAGACATGAAAGAATCTTTTTTTACCAAACTCTGGAACATGAGTTATATCTAATTGCCAGAGGACATTAGATTATAAACCCCTAGGACTGGTGCCATGGCTGTGAGAAACAGGAGACTGAAACTGACAGTCAGGACATGCCCAGACAACTTGTTTAGCTAGTTGTGATGAAATGTTAAACCTTTGTTTGAGAGACTTTCAGTTTTCATGGAAAAAGGAATGTGATTGTTCACCCTTTCTAACAGGGAAGCAAGAAATGAGGGCATCAGTCCTTTCTTTTTCTTCATAAAACCATCCTGGCAGGGAGGTATGTGAGCAAATATGCGTGAAGTATAGAGGCTGTGTCCGGGTATTAACTAAAGTATAAACAGTAGAGAGTAATAACACAAATCTGTCAACATTAGCTAATTAAAAAAATTTTTTTTGTCTTTTTTATTTTTTTTAATATTTTTATTAAAGTATAGTTAATTGACAGCATTTGATCAGTTTCCGTTGTATAGCAAAGTGACCCAGTCATACATATATATATATGTATACATTCTATGTATATATAATCTTCCATCATGTTCTGCCACAAGTGATTTTTTTCCCATTACTTAATGCATTTTATTACAATTATAGGTGTACAAAAATCATGACAACCAAATTTTATAGCATTTCCATCCCAAACCCTCAGTGCATCCCCCCACCCCCCAACTTGTCTCATTTGGAAACCGTAAGTTTTCCAAAGTCTGTGAGTCATTATCTGTTCTGCAAAGTTCATTGTGTCCTTTTTTTAGTTTCCACATATAAGTGGTAGCATTTGATGCTGGTGTCTAATTGTCTGACTGGTTTCATTTCGCATGATAATTTCTAGGTCCATCCATGTTGCTATAAATGTTGTTATTTTGTTCCTTTTAATGGCTGAGTAATATTCCACTGTGTATATGTACCAGATCTTCCCTATCCATTCCTCTGTCGAGGGGCATTTAGGTTTCTATGACTTGGCTATTGCATAGAGTGCTGCAATGAACACTGGAGTACATGTGTCTTTTCGAGTGACCTTTCTTGATTGGAATTATTTGTAGAACTGTAAAATGAATCATCTCAATTTTACTATGTAGTTTTAACATAGGGTCTTTGGGCAAATGATAATAAACTTGACCTATATAGTCAGCTAAGGCTGTTTGTATTTCTAGAGATTGTTGTAACATTCCTTCAAACTGTTTCTGATGTACTGGTATATAAATGATTTCAAAATCTTCCCCACTTAACTCTAAAAGTCTTTTTCACCCTTTTAAAATAACCATTCAATTTTAAGGATTCAAGCGGACAGAATTTGTGCGATTAAAGCTGTTGACCATTGGGCTGTGGGTAAAATCAAAAGTTGAAAGGGCAAATGTGCAACTCTCCCGTCATATGAGCACTTTTGTAATTTTTTGTTAATTTGTTTTAATTCCAATAGCAACTCATCATTTAACTTTCTGGGGGCACTGAGGTCTTTTTCACTTCCCTTTAAAAGGGCAGTTAGGTGTTGGATTTGATCATTGGAAATACCTAACATTGGACGTACCCAATTGATTGTATCTAGTAAATGCTGTGCATCATTTAAGGTTTTTATTTCGGCCTTTAGTTGAAGTATCTATGGTTTGATAGTCTGTCCCAAGTATTTCTATGGGGCAGCTTTTTGGACTTTTTCTGCTGTGATGTAGAAGCCATACTCATGAAGTATAGTTGGCAAAATAGTCATTATATTATCCAATTCTTTAGAATCAGGATGAGCAAATAGAATATCATCCATAGGATGACAGCTTTGAGAAGAAGGAAAAGAATCTCTAGTGGGCTGTAAGGCCTGGCGTACAAAACGCTGGCAGATGGTGGGGCTGTTTAACATTCCTTGTGGCAGTACTTTCCAGGGATATCGACCCACAGGCTGTGCAAACTTTATAGCAGGGACAGTAAAAGCAAATTTTCCTTTATCCAGTTCTGCTAGTGGGATAGTAAAGAAACAGCCTTTGAGGTCTAAAATTAGGGCATTCCAATCTGACGGGGTCACAGAAGGGGAGGGGACCCTGTCTGGACAGTTCCCATAGGCTCAGCTATAGCATTAATCACTCTAAGATCATGTAACATTCTCTATTTTCCTGATGTCTTAGGTATACAGGAAACAGGAGAATTCCAAGGGCTGTTACTGGGCTCGATATGTCCTATTTCCAATTGTTCCGAGAGTAACTTCTTTAGCTGTTTAAGTTTTTCCCCTTATAATGGCCGTTGTTCCACCCAAAAAGCATTTAGTAGTGGAGTTATCGGGCTTTCCTTTAAGGGCTAAGGCTAGCCGCGCTCTATGTGATTCAGTCCCCACCTTTTGGCACGCTTTGATAAACCGTGCTATTGTGGAGACAGGGTTGTCTTTGTCTACCTTGATGTCTCTAAAACTCTCTTAGAGTCTTCATTGGCATTCTCTACTACCAAAGATAACACTAGTGTCTCTGCAGCCTCTAAATTATCTATCTGCCTACTAATGGCCTCTTGTAATTGATTTCTAAATTCCACATATTGATTAGGCTCCTGCCTGACATTCCCAAAGGAACCAGTCACTCGGCCTGAAACAGGAACTTTATGCCATATAGTCTTTATGATTTCAGTTAATTGTTGTCTCCCCAGCATGGGAAGTGCAGCTTGTTGCTGAGGATGGGCGGACGGACCAACTCTGATCAGTTGTTCAAAGGAAATAGGTGTGTTATTGTCCAAGTGTCTCACAGCCTGTGTAACAGGTGTCACTAGGTTCCTGTCTATACACTGCTCCATTCCTGTCGCCTGACTGAGGGCCTGTAGCACTCACATACATTGTTTCTGCTCTGGCTGGAGAGTATTCCCCACGTCCTCTCCTGTAAGGTGTGTCCCACAGCAGTGGATTCCAATACGGTTCCACTGTCCCTTACTGTTCCGGTGGGATTGTCACGTCGTCTGCTGCGCTCAGTTCCTTCTCGTTCTGCGGGTGTTGCTCTGGTGTATCGACTTGAACCACAGTCACGACGGGGTCACCGCTTGTGGGGATTGTGTCCCCGACAATGTTATTATTCCACGTCCAGCGTGGAACCGGACGGCAACTGAAAGAAAAAAAGAGAGGAGACTTGAGTTCTGTGCTCAGAAGCCCAAGCGCCAAATGGGCTTTTAGGCTGTCCTTTTATTGAGCATCTTACAAGTGTTTACATGCCCCATAACCCCACACCCAGTTAAAGGTTAAACAGTTATGATCAAACAGAAATAGCTGCAGATTATAAACTGCAGAGTTTGTAACCGTCACCAGACCCTAATATGCAAGACATTCTGATCAAAGGTCTTTTTTCTCAACCACCAGAGTGGGGTCAGTTTCCTGTATTTTTCCCTTAGTACAATCAATCTCAGCAAGAGGCTTGATGGCATTTCATCAAGCCCCAAGTCTATTCCTTTTTTTTTTTTTTTTTGTCTTTTCAGGGCCACACCCATGGCATATGGAAGTTCCCAGGCGAGGGGTCTAATCTGAGCTGTAGCCGTTGGCCTACACCACAGCCACAGCAATGCCAGAGCAACGTCTATGACCTACACCACAGCTCACGGCAATGCCGGATCCTTAACCCACTGAGCGATGCCAGGGATCAAACCCACAACCTCATGGTTCCTAGTCAGATTCATTTCCACCAAGCTACAATGGGAACTCCCTGGTCTGTTCTTAATCTACAGGCGGCATTTCCCTGAGAGGCCTAGGCAGCATTCCGCTAGAGTTCATATGATTCTAAACCTATGCTATTTTCCTACATCGTCTCCCACAAGATAGTAAATCAAAAGCAATGCCAGATCCTTGGAGGAGAGATGAATAAGTCAATCAAAAACTTAAAAACACAGAATGGAAGGGTTCATGGTTTGGTGGGTTAAAGATCTGGCATAACTGCTGTGGCTCTGGTTACAGCCATGGCATGGGTGTGATCCCTGGTCTGGGAACTTCCTCATGTCTGGATGCAGCCAAATAAAAATCTAAAAAACAAACAAAAACAAAAACCGACAACACAGAATCGGTAATTCCCACCTTATCTCCACATAACCCCCCTGTTTGAACACTGCAAAAGCCAGAGAGCCTTGGGGTATATAGATCATTGAAAATTTGTACAGGAGCAGTGCCAGTCTCAGCTGAGGTTCTGGCACAAATTGGCACCCTCACCACCCAGTACCAATATCCTACTCCTGATTTGTCATAGACTTTTTATTCTTTGCTATCATCAAAGATAATCAAAAGCACAGATAATCAATAATCACGAGCAGAGAGGAACGTCTTTACTGTTTTACCTAAAGGCTCTGTCCTCTCTGATTCTGCCACACCAGAGTCTGGGAGGAACTTGATCTTCTTGTTGACCAGCTATATCGATAAAGTTATATTAACTATACCTGGTGAGTGGGAAGAGACCAGGACCCCAGGTGCCACAATAAAGAACGTGTATGCCAGAGGATGGGAATTAAACCTGGCAAGGGGCTTGGTGGCAGTGGAGAGGCTCCTAAGGAAATCCAGGCGATCGGGGCATGTTCAGATCACCCCCTTCAAGAGGAAGGAGTTGCTTCACTTTGTACTCTGAAGAAAAGGCACAATGCTTGGTGGGCCTCCTTTGATTTTGGAGGCAACATGTATTATTTTTGGGGGTGATACTCTGACCCGTAGGCGGGGTCCGTTTTGCATGGTGCCCCATGACAACTCTAGCAAGTCAAGGCTGTGGTGTGAAAGGCCTTGCCACTTGGGCCTTCTGACCTTGCCGATTTGGTGGCTTTGGAAGTGGCTGTGGCAGACAGGGATGCTGCAGTGAGCCTCTGGGAGGCTCCTAGAGTGAAAGCATCACAGCCCCCGGGATGTCAGGATAAGGCCACGGTCTCTGATCAACTGTCCCCTCTTTAGCAGCTCCTGGCTTATTCCTGGGTCTTGGTGAAGACTGAAGAAATGTCTGTAGAGAACAAGCTTGTGGTTGCCAAGGGAGAGAGGAGATGGGAGAGGGTTTGATTGGGAGTTTGGGATTAGCAGGTGCGAACAATTATATATAGAATGGATAAGCAAGTCCTGCTGTATAGCACAGGGAATTATATTCAATATCCTGTGATAAACCATAACGTAAAAGAATATACATTATATATATTACTCACATATATATATTCTTTTACATTATATATATAAACTGAATATATAACTGAATCACTTTGCTATACAGCACAAATTAATACAGCATTGTAGATCAACTATACTTTAATAAAGTACGTTCTAAAAAAAGACTGAGTGTCAGATTGTGGCATTCTGATCTGCTGTGTGTCCCAAATTGCCCATCATGAATTGGATGTGATATGAGCCACAGAACCATGAAATCGGATGTGGGCAGCAGTGTTCCAATGGGAGTGGAAAAGCCAAGGCCAGGCGGAAGAGCTCCGGAAGGCAGCTGACACCCATGGTGCCCGGGTGAAAGCTCCGCCACTTCACATTCAACTTACACCTCAGGCCACATGGGGATTCCAGTTAAAAAGTCACAGACCCACCTTCCACAGGCACCCGTGTAGTGTGTTGCTGCCAGCACTTGCAGATGGCACTGCTTTCGGCCTCAAAGATGGCCTTGAAAGTGTGCTGCAGAAATCTTCCCAGTGGACAGAACATCGGGTGGATGTTGGCTTGTTCACTTTGCCTGGAAAGAGAAATGGCCTGAGTTGGGGTCAGTCCTAATTTACAGGAAGCGACTAACGCTCGGGTCTGCTCACCAGTGAAAGAACAAGACTGGAAGATTGGAGAGGAGGAAATCTGTGATGTTGATTGAATGGGCACAGAATGCGAAAATATCTTTGAACCTTGTGAAAGCTCTCCAAAGGTCATGCATAGCAGAGGAATTTCTCAATAATCAAGAAGTCAAAGTGCTCCTACCTCTGCATGTCAGTCAGCCTCTCTCCTCATCCCTTGCTCAATGGGACCGAGAACAACACACTGTAACAGCCAGGACTTTGCCTGCCCAGATGATCTGGCTGTCACCATGGCTTGACTGCCTAACCTATCAGCAGTGGACACCATGGGTGAGCTCCTAGTGTGGTCTGTCCCCCAGGGGGCAGCTGCATGCCTGGTGCAGGCAGATCACATGAGACGCTGTTCATTGTGGAGGTGGCAGCATAGGTACTCAAGTGATGGACTTGCTGTCCCTCTCTGTGATGCTTCTCCTAGCATTTGTTATCTGAAACGAAGTGTTATCCATTATCACGGAACCGATTCAGCATCGACCCTGACGAGAGTCACATTTTGTGGCAAAGATGTGCAGCACCAGGCTCATGGTCCCAGAATTTGCGAGTCTTACTTTTACAAGGCCCATCACCCAGAAACAGCTGGCTTGAAAGAATGGTGGAAACTTCTGCTAAAAGTTGAAGTGCCATATGTAGTGTTCGCTTTAAGCCAGGGACCACTCTATAGTGGTGTCTGCCTTAGAGTCAGAATCTAGGGGTCCAAGAACCAAAGGAGCTATGAATGACTTTTCTTATTATTCCTTACTCACTTTCAGAATTTTCTCTATCTCCACAACCTTGGATTCAGTGGATTTGGAGGCCTAGGAACCCAAGGAAGAAATGCTTTTCCAGGTAACATATGTCTTGTTAAAGTAAAATTGAGATCTCATCTCTCTGGCCATTTTTGGCTCCTTTTTTATATTTATTTATTTATTTGGGGCTGCACCTGCAGATTATGGAAGTTCCTAGGCTAGGGGTCAAGTTAGAGCTGCTGCCGCCAAGCTATGCCACAGCCACAGCAATACCAGATATGAGCCATGTCTGCGACCTACACCACAGCTCACCACAGCAACACCAGATCCTTAACCCACTGAGTGAGGCCAGGAATCGAACTTGCATCTTGCACGGACACTAGGTCAAGTTCTTAACTCACTGAGCCACAATGGGACCTCCTGGTAACTTTTTTTTTTTTTTAAATAAATAGTTCACTGAGTGAGCCAAAGATTTTATTTTTAAAAAACAAATAACACTATGCAGTATTTATATTCATTGCAGAAATAATTAGTGCCATTTTCAAAACATCAGATGAATAAGCAGACTCAACGGTTACAACTGTAACTTTCAAGGAATATACAGTTTTTAAAGAAAGTGGTAAATTTTATGTAATTTTTTTTACTCATTAAAAAAAAGTCAACTGTGCCATACAATGTAACCTAGTGTTATCATATTCACAGATTCTATCCATACTCCGAGAAGAGGGGATTACATAAGGGTAAATGCTGTTTGGGTGTTGTCTTAAGAGTTCTGCCCACCAAATACTAGGACTAAAACAAGTCACTTTTTCAGAGACCTTTCCTATCTGGCTTTTCACTTCCCAGCTACAAGCTTTGGAGGTTCTGAATTTTATTCCCTTTTTTTTTTCCAGTCTTTTTAGGGCCGTGCTTTTTTTAGAGCTGCACCTACGGCATCTGGAAGTTCCCAGGCTAGGGGTCAAATTGGAGCTGTAGCCACTGGCCTGCACCACAGCCACAGCAAAACGGGATCCGAGCCATGTCTGTGAGCTACACCACAGCTCACAGCAACACCTTATCCTTAACCCACTGAGTGAAGTCAGGGATGGAACCTGCGTCCTAATGGATGCTAGTCAGATTTGTTTCCACTGAGCTACGTTGGGAACTCCTAGATTTTATTTTATTTAACAGAGACAGGGTTTCCTTCTTTTATCGTATCCGATGATGCCGAGTACTACTCTTCCTGGCAGATATTTATTTTCCAGAGTGGAATTGCTGTTCATTTATAGTGTGTTTATATACATTAGACTGAGCTGCTTGTAGCAATTCTGGGTTTGTTCACCTGAGATGATCATCAAAACTTGCCTGGGAAAACCTTATATTTTGGTGAAGAAATAATTTTCCTAAGAGTTAATGGTTTGAACACACACAGGAAATGGGGAGAGGTAAGGATGTAGAAGCATTGTTTCTAGCTCTTTTAATGTCCCAAATCTCAAGGATTCAACAATACCCATGGAAAGATCTGAGTTGGAATAATCTAATGGCTAAATAAATACTCTTATAGGTTATAAACCTGAGAAGATTGTGAATAGAGTATTTTGTGGAGCACAAATACACAAATGAAGGTATAATGGCTGGTTTATAAAGAGAGCTTAATTTAATCATAGTATTTAAAGCATAATTTAGCTTCTAGAGAGTAGACAATAAACCATGCAGTTAACATTTAATTTATAGCACAAGTATTCTAAATGCAAAGGGAAAAACAATCTAGTGGGGGTATATATATATTTAAATAGAGAATTTGTGTGTAGCAAGAAGACCCCTATAAACTTTCTTCCTCTTAAATTAGAACATGAACTTCAGTTTAAAGAGCATGAAAGCTGCCCACAAATTTTCCCGTCTCAACTTCTTTTTCCAGGTGTCCTCATTTTTAGAAGTCAAATGACTGACATTGTTCTTATGGGAAGGAAGATTAGTGTAGTCCGTTTAATGCTTTGAACCATTAACCTGTTAGATGACCCCGAATTTCACTCAGCTTAATGTTCCCAAAATATCACAAGGAGACCGAAGGGCTATTTTTCTCAGCAAACGAGAGCCTGAAGAGACTGTGTCTTGGCTGTTTGCCTGCCCAGCTGGTGGATAGCAGAAAAGAATACCTGAGTTACAAAATAAAGGTAATGCCTCTTGCCCAGACAAGATGCTTTCAATTTTTCAGGAACACTCAGTGATTTGTTGCCAAGAGCAGAACCCAGTTTCAAAACTGTTCTTGCCCAAGAACCACTTCGATGTTTCCAAGGAGTCCATCGATTGGTATCCTGGGTTGTCAATGATAGCCTGCCCCGTTTCATACCAGTTTTTCACCCTAAGAAATGGAAATATGCTAATGAAGTGTCTTAATTGGTGACAATCATTAGGGCTACTGATGTGGTCCTGGCAGTTCTGTCTACATGATAAGGAGCCAGACTGTATGGACTGGGATGTGGATAGTATAGGATAAATTCTCTTCCACCCTGAACCCATCTTGGATAAGATCATTTCTCCACTGGTTTAACTTGAGGGTCTTTGAAGCATTCTGCTCACTCAAGGGATATTGTCTAAACTGATAAGCACCTTAAATGGTTTATTCCCTGCCTTGTCCAAAGCTATGCACATTCTATAAGAAAGCAATGAGTTATTCTGTTCTGCCTAGAAAATTCTCTAAACATCATTCTCTCTCAAGTACCACTTAATCCTATTATCTGATTTTTCTGATTTCTGCCTCACTGATTTTGTATTTGGATGTTTTCCTCTCTCTGCCAGGTTTTCTCTGGTTTTCAGCTGATAGTCCACCTGGTTTGGAAGTCAACTTCTCCCTGAGATAGCACTGGGATGCGAACATACAGCCTGGAGTCCTCAGCACACAGGTGTCGGCTGGGCCGGGAGGGGAGGCTTTTTTGGGGTAAATTGCTTTCTGGAGGCAGCACTCACTTTCTGTCCCCAGTCTTGTCTGTTGTGGAAGGCAGTCTGTTTGGAAGTATTCCCTATACGTTCTGGACCATCTGTTCAAGGGTGTTTGAAGAGCCTTGGAAGCTAGAGATAATAAAACTTAGACATGTCTCCCTCCCTAGGTGAGTTAAATCCTCTTCCTCTCCCTGGAGAGATTTGCTTCCATTCCAGAGGAAAGATAGGGAGTTCCCATTGTGGCTTAGCGGTAACGAACGTGACTAGTATCCATGAGGATGCGGGTTCCATCCCTGGCCTTGTTTGGTGGGTTTAGGTGTTGCCCTGAGCTGTTGTGTAGGCTGCAGACGTGGCCCAGATCCTGCTTTCCTGTGGCCGTGGTGTAGGCCAGTGGTTACAGCTCTGATTTAATCCCTAGCCTGGGAACTTCAATATTCCATGGTGCAGCCCTAAAAATACAACAACAACAAAAAGGTAATGTCCAGAGAAAAGATAAATCCTCTGTCTTTCTCTGGGGAGGGAGAGTGGGCAGGTCCACAGCAGCAGCCCTACATAAATCAGTTTTTCCTAACTGGGTATTTCTCTCTTAGGATGAACCCCAGTGCCTGCCCAGGTAGCGTCTGTCCCCACTGGCTCACGCTATAGGGGCTGGGGCTTTGTGAACTGTTGCAAGACATTGCTTTGGGTACTGGTTTTGTTGTAGTTAAACAGTTTTGTCTCTGGGCAAAAGGTGCGTGTTCTTCTGTCACTCTGTGGACATAAAACTGTGTGTAGCAGCCTCGCTTGTTAGCCTGTAAGTGGGGTAAAATCTCCAGCCCTTCAGTTTCCAACCTAATAGTCTCCCTCAGTGTTCCAAATTCTGAAATAGAGTAATGCACTAAATGAGATTCTGAATTCTGGAAGAGAATAAAATTAAAGCCCCATTCCAGATTCTCATAATAGGCATGTTGACATATAGAAGACCTAGCTAGATTCTAACCACATTTAGTACAAGCTGATTTCTGGAAAGGCTTATCCTGCTTTGAATCCACAGCTCTTTGTATTTATAGATATTCTAGAGTGATTCCTTTTGTCAAGAGACAGGTGTCTTATCTGTTGTATATGAAAAATTACCCCAACATCTAGCAGATTAAAGCAGCATCATTTACTATCTCTCAGTCTCAGGGTCAGGGATCTGGCACTGCTTATCTGGGTGCCGTGGTTTAGGTTTCCTGCCATCAAAATGTCAGCAGAGTGGCAGTCAACTCCAGGTCAACTAGAAGTGGATTTATTTCCAAGTTCACACCCTTGATTGTTGGCCAGAAGCTTCCTACAGTTCCATGCTTGTGGGTCACTCCATAGGGCAGCTCAGAGCATGGACACTTTGTGTCCGTGAGGATGTGGGTTCAGTCCCTAGCCTTGCTTCTTGAGTTAAGGACCCGGCGTTGCTGCAAGCTGAGGTGTAGGTCACAGATGAGGCTTGGATCTGGTGTTGCTATGGCTGTGGTATAGGCTGGTGGCTGCAGCTCTGATTTGACCCATAGCCTGAGAACCTCTATATGCTGCAGGTGCAGGAGTAAAAAACAAACCAGCAAACCAACAAAACTAAAAAGAAGAAAATGTGCTGTATTTTAACGTTTAATTTTGTCAGTGTAGCTCAGGTACAATATGTGGGTCATCATTTTGAAGAGTACATCGAAAAATCCAATTTTCTTTTCTTTGTAAAGTATGAGACCCATGATCAATGGGCCTTCTGGCCAACTTCCCTCTCCCCAGCCATTCTCTGTGTTAGCTCAGAAGGCAGTGATCCATTTAAAAATATTGGTTTTGAAAAATGATTCATGTTTATCACAAAAAATTAAGTACTATAGAAAAGTTAGAGGAAAATAAGAAAAAAATGAACATAACTTTCGTTATCACCTACCCAGAAATAATCATCATTAACATTTGTTAGCTGTCACCTAAGTCATCATCTCTTATATGTGTAGAGATATAATTCTAGAAAAATCAAATCTTACTATAAATGCTTTTCAAAGATAAAAAGCATTCAGTTTTTCTCTACTTGAATTCAACAAGAGAAAAACAAATGCAATTGGTAGAACTGCTCATCCTCAAGGCTTGCTTTACTGATCACTGTAGCGGTCATAGGCTTTCCCTTGTAAGTTTATAACAACCCAAGGAGGTGGCTCTAAAATTACCCCTATTGTGCTCTGGAGGAATCCGAGGCCCAGAGAGGCTAAACAAACTACCCAGGATTACACTGCTACTAAGTGGGAGAGCTGGGCCTTGAATCTGGGTCTTTTAGCTCCATGGTCTTAACTCCAACTCTGAAACAGTAGAGAGGAGAATGTATATGCAGGTGGGTGGGGAATTTCATGGGACGATGACTTCCATTTTCCGTTTATGATGAATAGGAGATCCCATTGTGGCAGAGCAGAAAACAATCTGACCAGTATCCATGAGGATTCGGGTTCAATCTCCGGCCCCACTCAGTGGGTTAAGGATCTGGTGTTGCCATGAGCTATGGTGTTGGGCCCATACGCGGCTTGAATCCAGAGTTGCTGTCACTGTGGTGTAGGCTGGCAGCTGTCGTTCCGATTTGAACCCTTGCTTGGGAACTTCCATATGCTGCAGGTGCAGCCCTAAAAAAACAAAAACAAAACAAAGAAAGGTACGACGAACACATGGAAATTGATGTGTGCAACTGCATAATCCTTTCAAGCGATGCTCACAAGACTCCATGTGGGCAAAGGAAAGGTCTACCCAGCTTGGGGAGGAGGATCTGTGACGCCCGGGACTGGCCTGAAGAAATAGAGAATTAGCCAAGATAGAGCTTTTTAAGGAGAAGCAAAGAGAGTAATAGGTCACTGGTGGCTGAGGAACCATTTTACAGTGTTCCCTGGAGCTGCCCTTGCTCTTAGAGTGCGTGAGAGCAGACCCGTTCAGAGTTCAGGGTGAGGAGGGAACTCTGATTCTATCTGCTCTGAACACTTATCTTCAGTTGGCAGGGGCTGGCAGATCATTTTCTTTTCTTCTCCCGGGCTGCCAGATAACAGTGGTATTTGGCTGCTCCACATCATGAGCAACTTTTTTTTTTTTTTTTGTCTTTCTAGGGCCACACCTGCATCATATGGAGGTTCTCTGGTTAGAGGTTGAATTGGAGCTGTAGCTGTCAGCCTACGCCACAGCCATAGCAACATGGGATCCGAGCTGCGTCTGAAACCTACACCACAGCTCATAGCAATGCTAGATCCTTAATCCACTGAACAAGGCCAAGGATCGAACCCACATCCTCTTGGATACTAGTTGGGTTCATTATATACTGAGCCACAGTGGGAACTCCTCATGATCACTTTTTGATCTGAACCCTGGGTGGCTCCGGTTATGGGTCATTTCGCTGCTGGGCATCACTGACACACATCTTGGTTGGGTTTATAGTATCTGCTCCCCGGAACTGATAATGCTGCTGATGGCTGTGGATTGTGAAAGTAGCAGGTGGAAAACAATCTCATGAAGGATGTGAGCATGTGGGTGAACTGGATATAGGGTTTAAAACAAAGAAGAGGTATTGAGAAAGCAGAAATTTCATCATTTTAATAAACATATAACAAAAGCAGATCGCAGAGGTATTGAGAAAGCAGAAATTTCATCATTTTAATAAACATATAACAAAAGCAGATAGTGGGTGAGAAGACAGAATGGCTCCTTAGCCATTTCTGTAAACGGAGGGAACCTGGTTTCATCTTGGAGCTCATTTTTTTTTTCTTTGCTTTTTTTTTTTTTTTTTTTTTTTGCCTTTTTAGGGCTGCACCTGTGGCATATGGAAGTTCCCATGCTAGGGGTCATATCAGAGCTGCAGCTGCCAGCCTCTGCCACAGCCACATCAATGAAGGATCCAAGCCAGGTCTGTAACGTACACCATAGCTCTCAGCAACGCCAGAGACTCAACCCACTGAGTGAGTCCAGGAATCAAACCCATGCCCTTGTGGATACTGGTCGGGTTCCTTACCACTGAACAGCAACGGGAACTCCCTTTTTTTTTTTTTTTTTTTTAAGCCAAGAATTTCTTGTTAACCCATACTGGACACAAAAAAGCATTGTAATGATTTTTCTGCCTAATCTTACTCCAGCCCTGAAAATATATGCAGACTTGATCCATAAGGGATGCTATTAAAATTAAAAATTGAGACATAAATTAAAACATCTTTATCTGACAGTATCATGAAACTGCCGAGGTTTATAGACACGATCTTCATGTGAATGTTAAAGGTAAATACTTATGATCAGGAGTTCCCATCGTGGCTCAGTCAGTGGTTAATGAATCTGACTAGGAACCATGAGGCTGCGGGTTCAATCCCTGGCCTCGTTCAGGGAGTTAAGGTTACAGTGTTGCCATGAGCTGTGGTGTAGGTTGTAGACGTGGGTCGGATCCCACATTGCTATGGCTGAGGTGTAGGCTGGCGGCTACAGCTCCGATTCGACCCCTAGCCTGAGAACTTCCATATGCTGCCCCTAGAAAAGGCAAAAAGACAAAAAAAAAAAAAAAAAAAAACTCATGATCAGTTGATGTTCAAGTCCAGTGTTATTGAGCCATGACGGTAGCCACTCACTGATTTTTCTTTGAACCTACTATATTGACTTTGTCAACTCTAAGTTTAAAAATAAATTATTTTTTCTCTCTAGTGAATATCATAGTGATTTCCCTTTATACTAGTCTAAAACTTGTGAGGTTTTTTTGGTTGTTGTTAAAGCTGGCAGCAGATTGTGAATGTTCAGATAGACAAAATTCCACAAATTCATGTTTGTTATGTCCTTAGTTCAGCTTCTAAGACAAGCATAAGTTAAATTTCATCAGTACTCTTGATGCTGGCATGAACATAGATTCCGTGTTTGAATTAGAGATAAGAACAGGTAGAAAAGCACCCAGAAACCCTGTGGGGTGAATGGAGCAGACTTTCTCAGATAGCCCAGATGTTTTCTCTTCCAGGCTTGACTATCTGTTGTTGTGTATTTTTATTACTGGTCCAGCCACACCCTGAAGGTTTATGCCAGAATTTTGTGTGGCTCTACAAATTTGCATTCTCATTACCAAACTGTATCTAAGGTTTTAAAGGAAAGTGTGATGTTAAGAGAGTCCTTGTTGGACCATAAAATAATTTGATATACTCATGGAAACTCAGTTTTGGACTCAATGACCTTTAATTTTTTTTTATTATAATTGATTCACATTGTTTTGTTAATTTCTGCTGTATAGCAAAGTGACCCAGATGCACGCGCATGCACACACACACACACACATTCTTTTTTTCACATTATGTTCCATCATGTTCCATCATAAGTGACTAGATATAGTTCCCTGTGCTATATAGCAGGATCTCATTGCTTAACAATTTCAAATGCAATAGTTTGCATCTATTAACCCCAGATTCCCAGTCCACCCCGCTCCCTCCCCCTCCCCCTCAGCAACCACATGTCTATTCTCTAGGTCCATGAGTTTGTTTCTTTTCTGTAGATCGGTTTGTTTGTGCCATATATTGGAGTCCAGATATAAGTGATATCATATGGTATTTGTCTTTCTTTTTCTGACTTACTTCACTTAGTGTGAGAGTCTCTAGTTCCAACTATGTTGGTGCAAATGGCATTATTTTGTTCTTTTTGATGGCCGAGCAGTATTCCATTGTGTATATATACCACATCTTCTTTTTTTATTTTATTTTATTTTTTTGTCTTTTTGCCTTACCTAGGGCCGCACTCGTGGCATATGGAGGTTCCCAGGCTAGGGTCTAACAGGAGCTGTAGCTGCTGGCCTTCGCCACAGCCACAGCAACGCGGGATCCGAGTCGCATCTGCAACCTACACCACAGCTCATGGCAACACCGAATCCTTAACCCGCTGAGCGAGGCCAGGGATCGAACCCTCAACCTCACGGTTTCTGGTCGGATTCATTAACCACTGAGCCACAACGGGAACTCCAACCTTTAATATCTTATTCTACTCCCGGACTCTACATTAGTTACTTTTCATAGACTTAAATGAGCTTTCTAACCATTTTCACCTATTCAGGTCTTACTCATTCAAATAGGACTTTTTCTGTAAATTTTCTACCTAGAAAATTGAACCAGTTCTTTGAACGCTGCATAGAACTTTACTTGTAACTCTTCTTTCTGGTGTTTTAGTTACAGGTGTATGTAGTGTCTTCCTCAGTGAATTAAAAGCTTCTGAAAGGCAAGGAGAGTGTCCTGGTCACATGTATACTAACCACAGTTGAGTATTGTGCCTTTCATTTTTTTTTTCCTTTTTAGGGCTCCACCTGTGGCATATGGAAGTTCCCGGAGTAGGGACTGAATGAGAGCTGCAGCTGAGGCCTGTGCCACAGCCACAGCAATGCTAGATCTGAGCCACATCTATGACCTATGCTGCAGCTCATGGCAATGCCGAATTCCTAACCTGCCAAGTGAGGCCAGGAATTGAACCCGCATCGTCACAGACACTATGTCAGGTTCTTAACCCACTGATCCACGATGGGAACTGCTTTTCAATTTTTTTTTTAATGCTTACTAAATGCTTTTTGAATGTGTGTAAGATCCTTTGGTGTATTAAAGTTTAGACACAAAATTGTTCATTCATTCATTCATGGGAGAGTTTGCATCTGGAGAAAATGAATAGTATATAGGGCGATAATGTGTGTGTGAGTAGAAGACCAGTTAAGTGAAGAGTGGAGACATTTGAATGGGTAAGAGTAAGGCACCCTAATTGTTTTCCTGCCTCCAGGCTTGTGGCCACCGTCTACCCATCCTGAACAATGCTTTTACTCCCCTGCTTAAAAACCTCCCATGGTTTCCCATCACTGTATTTGGATGAAATCCAGCATCTTTGTCATCTACTCCATTTTTGTCATTTACTGCCTCTTCTCTTCTCAAAGTATCCACACCAGACATCTTTTTGTCCTTTGGACGTGTCAGTCTCACTTTCACCCTCACTGTTCTAGACCTTTCCTCTGCCTACAATACTTACTCTTGAGTCTCTCTTGGCTGGCTTTTCATTGTTATAGCAAGTGCAGGGGCTCAGAGGTACTAGTTCGCTCGGCCTGCTTACTGAAGAGCAGAGTGGCCATGTGGCTGGAGTGGGGTAAACTGTGGGAAGAAGGGTGGAATGTGAGCTGAAGAGGGGTCGGAGGCAACGGTTGGGATTCGTCCCCAGTGGTAAGGACTTTGGATTTTATTCTGGATCAGAAAAGAAGCTGCAATGGTATTTGAGGATAAGAATGAAATGATCTGATGTCTACTTAAAATAATTACTCTGACCTCTGTGTAGGGAATGCAGTACAAAAATTTAGAGTGGAAGTAGGAAGATGAGGTAATGAGTCCAAAGCAGAGATAATGGCATCATAGATGAAAGTGACAGTTTCTGAATCTTCACTAAATCAGAGACTGTCTGTGAGAACCCACTCCCCACCTTTTCCCTAGTGATAAAATTGTGGTCAGGCACAGGGCTTGTATCCCTTTGTATTCCCTTTGTGTTCCAGGATTCTATCCCTTTGTATTCCAGGACTGTATCCCTTGTATTCCAGGGTCCCTTGTAGGTCAGCATGGCCATTTCTCCGCAGTGGGACTGGAGAAGATGTGTATACCATCTGGGCTGAGGCGTTCAGACAGGAGGCATACCTTTACTAGGCTCTTTGTCTCTTTACCCAAGTCAGTTTTGGGCATGCAGATAAAGGTAGCGCACTGAGAGACCATACATTAAAAAACTGGAATGAACTGGGTTTCTTTTTTTTTCTTTCTTTCTTTTTCTTTTTTCTATTTTTGGCCACACCCATGGCATATGGAAGTTCCTAGGCCAGGGGTTGAATCAGAGCTGCAGCTGTTGGCTTATACCACAGCCACAGCAATGCCAGATCCAAGCTGCATCTGCAACCTACGCCACAGCTCATGGCAACATTGGCTCCTTAACCCAGTGAGTGAGGCCAGGGATCAAACCCGCACCTTCATGGACGCTATGTTGTGTCCTTAACCTGCTGAGCCACAACAGGAACTCTGGAACTGGGTTTGTGAATGACTGCATGGAGCAAAGCTGCCATCCTGTGCTAACTTCAAACCATGTGGGAAATAAGCCTCTGAATAAATTTACAGTCTCTGTACCAGGCTAGCTTTTACCTGTTAATCCCCTTTTTTTTTTCCTTTTTAGGGCCACACCAATGGCATATGGAAGTTTCCCAGCTAAGGTTCACATTGGAGCTGCAGCTGCTGGCCTACACCACAGCTCATGGCAACGCCAGATCCAAAGCCACTGAGCAAGGCCAGGGATTAAACCGCTTCCTCATGGATACTAGTCGGGTTTGTTACTGATGAGCCACAATAGGAATTCTTCTGCTGATATATTTATCAAGTTACTTAACTGCTTTGGGTCTAACTCTCCTCATCTGTAAAGTGGGAAAAATACTGATACATCCTTGTAGAACTGTGATGAAAAACTCATGATATAATCCCAGTAAAGGGCTGAGTGCAGAGTCTTTCTCATGGTAATCTTGTAGGAAATGTTTTCTGCTAGAATTAATAATGAATAGAATTTCATTTTTGGTTTGGACAATCAGTGTGGGTCTAGTAAAGCAGATGGGGTTAGTGAGCTGACAGACAGAACTATTGAAACAGATTTGTCACTAGTGGAACCCTAGTAATCATATTTTTTACAAGTTCCCCAGATAACTTTGGTGAGTACCTTGGTTTGGGCGTGTACACTTTATATTTGCTGTGTATGTCATGTAGGATCTGTTAGTTCAATGCCTTATTGCCTTCCTCTGGGAGGAAGACCAGTCTTATTCCTGATAGTCCCATAAGTGATAGAAAAGGGAGAAATACTTAATGACACAAAAATATTCATGACAATATTTATTTATTTGTTTGTTTGTTTTTAGGTCCGCACACGCGGCATATGGAAGTTCCCAGGCTAGGGGTCAAATCAGAGCTACAGACGCCGGCCTATGCCACGACTATAGCAACGCAGGATCTGAGCCACGTCTGCGACCTACACCACAGCTCATGGCAATGCCGGATCCCTAACCCACTGAGAAGGCCAGGGGTTGAACTCACATCCTTATTCTCTTTTGCTCTAACACAATGGTAACTCCTGATACTAAGATATTTTAGAAGCAGAGTGTAATCTTTTACAAATAACATGAGTATAAAATGACCCTAGTTTTGTTTAAAAATGCATAGAAAAAAATTAAAAGAAAACACACAAAATATTAACAGCTACTCTCTTTGGGAAATGAGATTGGAAGTAATATTCTAGCTTTGTATTCTTTTTTTTTTTTTTCCTATGCCCATGGCCAGGGCCAGGGATTGAACCCTAGCAGCAGCAATGACAATGACAGATCTTTAAGCTGCTGAGCTAGCAGGGAAATCCTATTCGTTTTTATGTTATCTATTTCTCAGCAGTAAGGATATATTAGTCTTCTCAATGAGGAAAAATATATGAATAATACCTAAGCGTATATATAGAAGACAATAACTAACAACAAGCTCTTGAAAGTGTTGGTTTCTTTCAACTTGCTTTACTCCTGCAGTGTTACCCTCTTCCTCTCCACTCCATTATTACGGTTTTAGTTCAGGAAGTTATTTTACACGAACATCTTGTACACTTGCTCTGTATGTTTCAAGCAGTATGAGAAGTTGAAAGATTGCTTTGTAATATTTTTTGTAAGCTTGCTGATTTTTAATTGAAATGTAATGTTCACATAACGTTAGTTTAATGATTCAATATAAGGATATACTGCAAAATGATAACCAGAGTAAGTCTAGTTAATGTCCATCACCACACATAGATCTTTTAAGATCTACTAAGTTCTTTATATATTTTGCATTAATGCCTCTTATCAGATACATACGTTTTCTACAATTTTGTAAGGCTTTTCATTTGTTAATGGTTTCTTTTGCTGTGCAAGAACTTTTTAGTTTGATGTAGTCCTACTTGCTTATTTTTGTTTTTGTTGCCTTTGCTTTTTGTGTCAAATCCATAAAATCATATTAAGACCAATGTCAAGGAGCTTACTGCCTGTTTACTTCCAGGAGTTTTATGGTTTCACGTCTTATGTTCAGAGCTGTAGTACATTTTGAGTTGACTTTTGTGTATAGTTTAATATAGTGGTTCAGTTTCATTCTTTTGCATGTAGCTGCCTAGTTTTCCCAACACCATTTATTGAATAGACTGTCTTTTCCCCATTTTATATTCCTGGCTTTTTTTTTTGTCATAAACAAATCAACCATATTGCCATGAGTTTATTTCTGGGCTCTCTTGTTTGTTTTATTGATTTTGTCTATTTTTATGATGATGCCATACTGATTTGATTAGGGCAGCTTTGTAATATAATTTGAAATCTGGGAGTGTGATGTCTCCAGCTTTTGTTTTTCATTCCCAAAATTGTTTTGGCTATTTGGGGTGTTTTGTGACTCCACACAAATTTTACCATAGCTTAAAAATGGGACACACTTCTATTGGAATTAAATGAATGTGGCAGTCACTGTCAGCTTAGAAGAAGCCTTATTCAGCATTTGGGTTCTGCATGAAGGCTTGATTTGTGAAAGGAAGGTGACTGAAGAAAGTGAAATAAGGAGTACTTTTATGTCACGGGAGCATCTAGCAGATGGGCTCTGGATCCTTCATTGATGCTGTTGATGGAAGAGGAAAGTTTGAGGGAAAAGTTAGCTTTAGGAATATGTGCCATCTCCAGCAGGTGTGGGTATTCATACCGTGTATTCCCAACCCTGCCAAGAGCTTGTACTGGCTGATTGTGAGCTAAATTATTCCAGGGTGGACAAAGGTGCCAGAGTTTTCTTCCAATCAGGAGTTACTTTGGAAAATGCTGGGAATGAAATCCAGTCTGAGGTTAAGAAAGAACGTGTGGCAGGCTAACATTCACTAATATATATTCATGGAAAAATGGGTCCTAAGGGGTTGCTTCTCAATGAAAGAAGGCTTTAGGAGAGACTGGATTAGGATGAAGATTGAGCACATACCATTCTATCCTCAGGTTCACCCATGAAATTGCAGCACACACACACCACACACACTATATCTATAGCTATATATCTGTGTCTATATCTATATAACTTTTTTCTTTCTTTCTTTTTTTTTTTGTCTTTTTGCCTTTATCTAGGGCTGTCCCCGCGGCATATGGAGGTTCCCAGGCTAGGGGTCTAACAGGAGCTGTAGCCACTGGCCTTCGCCACAGCCATAGCAACGCGGGATCCGAGCTGCATCTGCAACCTACACCACAGCTCACGGCAACGCCGGATCCTTAACCCACTGAGCAAGGCCAGGGATCGAACCCGCAACCTCATGGTTCTTAGTCGGATTCG
The DNA here is from genome assembly GCA_004024745.2 of Catagonus wagneri. NCBI lineage: Eukaryota > Metazoa > Chordata > Mammalia > Artiodactyla > Tayassuidae > Catagonus > Catagonus wagneri. The sequence goes on along the minus strand of PVHT021183523.1, from coordinate 12,259,271 downwards.
TTAACCACTGAGCCACGAAGGGAACTCCTTTCTTTTTTCTTTTTATGGCTGTGTCTGCAGCATATGGAAGTTCCTGAGCTGGAGGTCGAGTCAGAGCTGCAGCTGCCAGCCTACACTGCATCCACAGCAATCCTAGGTCTGAGCTGCATTTGCAACCTACACTGAAACTTGCAGCAACACTGGATCCTTAACCCACTGAGCAAGGCCAGGGATCGAACCTGCATCCTCATGGAGAAGACTAGTCAGGTTCTTCACCCACTGAGCCACAATAAGAACTCCTTATCTGTATCTCTATCTGTTTCTCTATCTATATCTCTCCACAGAGTACCACGTGAAAGGCAGTGTCTTTTGTGTGACTGAAATTCTGTGTGACTGAACTGGACAATGTGGCAGGAGAGTAGACAATTAGATACACGTCCTATGAGAGGAGATCATGTCATATCAATTGATGGAAACACCAACTTCAGAAAAGGCTGGCTTCACCTTCCATGTAGGTCTTGGAGAAGACAGCTGTGCAGAAGTCCTTTGTTAACTTTGTCATGTCTAGTAGGTTTAGGAGAGGGAGCAAGATGGCTGGGGGCAGTGCTTTTCTGATATCCTGGAGTTCTTCAAGTAGACACACTGAGTTGAGAACCATGGAGCCCACTATAAAGAGAGTGAGTTGGCCTTGCCCCAAACCCTGAGCCAGAGGGCAGAATAAAATATGAGGCAGATGCTCAGTGGAGTCTGCAACTCAGCAAGGACTAGAGGAGGCCAAAGCAGTGGTGGCAGTGGTTGAGGAGAGACCCCTGCTATAACTCTCACCAAGCTGAGAATAAATCAGTGTTGGTTTCATCCACTACAGTAGATGCTTACAGAACACAAGTGGCTTGGATGAGGCCAGTTGTAACCCAATGGGTACCAAGCCAACCATTCTGCAGATTCTCTGTGAGGCTCTGGAGCACTGTGCCCATTCCTTGGGACCCTACACAGTCTTCTGAGCTCACATTAGCCCATCTCCTCCCGTATACCAAATCCCATCTTGGAAGAAGTAGGAATGGAGGTGGAAATAGTGATGGTAGGGTATATACAATGAGACGGACTAAATAAATAACTATTTCCTAAAAGTGAACATTTCCTAAAAGGACTGTTTAAATTGTTAAATCAGACTAAGAGGTACATTGGTTTAGCATTTTGTTAGTTTCCCCTTCTCTTTAGCAAGTGGAGCTCATTAGGATGATGGACAATGAACAAAAAAGAAACTACATCCTCTGCACTCATCAAATGTTGTGATCATTTTATGTCAGCAATAGACTAGAAAGAAGCTTTTAAAAAATATGTGACAGTGGATTCATGTCCTTAATAAGAAAAAGACATAACAGTAGCAAAACAGGCAAAGGATTGGAAAAGGCAATTTACAGCAGATAATAAAATAGCCTGTACTTATCTAAATAGATGCTTAGTATCTCTGAAGGAACTACAAAGTAAAGCAATAATGAGATTTTTTTTTTTTTTTTTTTTTTGCTTGGTATTGGCAAGCAAGAGAAAGGTGGATAATCCTCTGGCATGTTTTATGTTTTAACATAAGTGTTTGCTAAGGTTTTTGATACTTTGGTTGATGGCTCATGATTGAAAACCCACTTGCATCCCCCTACTTAAGGTCAACAGGAAGTCCTCTGAAAGAGAATTCAGGAGGACCAGAATCTAGTGGCAGCCCCGAAACAGAGTTCTTTAGTGACTTCAAGTGAAGATTTTCAGCTCCTTATTCTCCTTCCTTCTAAAACTTGAGATCGAGACCTGCTTTTTCCATATATCACTGAAATGTGAGTAAAATTAATATCCTAACACTGAAAATGTTTCCAGCACCTTGAAAGACCAGGGATGTTATTTAACACTTGAATTTGTAAGTCTGGCAAAAATCAGTCTAATTCACTTAATTTGGGAAAAATGCCCACTTAAAACCTAACAATTTTAGAACTGGGTATTTAAAACTGGTCTGACTCATTGTTTTTCAAAATGTCTCTCAGACTGAGAGTGTTAGCTTAGGGAATTGGTTAAGTCTTCTAGTATATAGATGTAGAAGCCACCTACAATATTAAGTGCACACGGTTATAGTACTTGTCTCACATGTGAACACAGTTTCCCTTCTCCAAGGCTACACTATGGTATTGCATTTGTGTAAGCTGACATTGAAACATTATTAAAAAAGCTTTGTTGCTCTAATTTTTATTCTTTTACAGTATAACTTTTTTTTGAAGTAAACTAAAATCAGGTTTCTCAGGGTTCATGGTGCCTTCTTTAGCAGCTTTTGAGGGAGGATCTTTGTACATGCATAACAGACAAAAAATAACACAGATTGCATGCCCTGTTTTTTTTTTCTTTTTAAAATTTAAACCATGTACAACTTTGGTCCAAATTGTGTTCATTAAGTTAAACTAAGTTAAAATACACTCACCAATATTAGTGTACTCCTGTAACCATAGTTATGTTAAAATAAACTATTAAAAAAAAAGGTCCAGCTCACTTAAAATCCATCCTAGGGGGTGGAGCTTGGCTCTTCTCCCCTCAACAATATACTAGACATAAAGGTGTCTTCTATGTAGTGATTGTTACTATACGTTAGGTGTTAGATTTTATTGAGCTACTTCACTCTCAGGGGTCTACTTTCACTGTCTAGATGAGAGAGCTGAGGCAGGGAGGGGTTCAGTCACTTATCCAAGGCCTCATAGGTGGTAGAGCCTACAAGTTGAAGAATCAAAAGTTACTCTGCCACTTCCTTTTTAAAACAGAGCTGCTGCATTTTTATGTTTTAAATATTTAGTTTTGTTTCTGATACCGTGAATGCTTTCCACCTAGCCTTTAAGTAATTAAAATGCAACACTGATAGTGTTACTTCTCTGCTTGAAACCCTTGCATAGTTTTTGTTTGTTTGTTTGTTTGTTTGCTTTTTAGGGCCACACTTGTGGCATATGGAAGTTCCCAGGTTAGGGGCCAAACTGGAGCTGCGGCTGCCGGCCTATACCACAGCTACAGCAACGCGGGATCTGAGCCATGTCTGAGACCTACACAGCTCATGGCAATGCCACATCTCTGACCCACTGAGAGAGGCCAGGGATTGAACCTGCATCTCATGGATACTAGTCAGTTTCATTTCTGCTGGGCTGCAATGGGAACTCCACCCTTCTCATCACCTAGAACAGTGTTTCTCAAAAGTGTGGTTCCCAGACCAGCAGCAGCAGCAGCAGCTGGGAATTGCTGGAAATGCATATTCTCAGACCCCACTTCAGACCTACTGAGTGAAAAATTCAGCATGAAGCTCAAAAATCTGGGCACAGACAAACCCTTTGTGTGATTATGATGCTGCTCACCCAAGCGTGATTTTTGGATGATGTTCGAGAACCCTGTGTGGTAAGGATTATCTTGCTGCTTACAGCTTCACTCATCAAAGTGCATTTATATCCACTAAATGTACCCCAGCTGTTTCCTGTCCAAGGACATCACCAAGTAGTTAAACACAAGGATTCTTTAGCCATGTGTTTGTTTGTTTGTTTGTTTGTTTGTTTTTTGCAGCTTGCAAGCTAATTTCTTTTCATTGCTGAATAATGTTCGATTGGATGTACCACACTTTATCCATTCAGCTAGTAAAAGACAACTTTGTTACTCTCAAATTTTGACAATTTAACACGGACGTGCAGATTTTTGTGTGGATATAAATACCGAGGAGTGGACATGCTGGATTATATGGTAAGATTATATTTACTTTTGTAAGAACCTGTCAAAATAATCTTCCGAAGTGGCTGTACCATTTTGCATCCCCACTGGCAATGAATGAGCTTTCCCCGTAGTTCCACATCCTTGCCAGCATTTGGTGTTTTCAGTGTTTCGGATTCTTGCCATTCTAATCAGTGCGTAGTAGAATCTCATTGTCCTAATTTTCAATTCCCTGATGATGTATGACGTGACAGTCTTTTTTTTCTTTTTTGGCCACGCAGCACCAGGGATCAGATACGAGATGCAGCTGCAACCTACGTCACTATAGCAAAGCTGGATCCTTTGACCCACTGTGCTGGCCAGGAATTGAACATGCTCTCAGCCCCGCGGAGACACCGCAGACCCTGTGCGCCACAGCAGGCACTCCTGATGATGTACGATGTGGAGCAGCGTTCATATGTTTACTTGCCATCTGTGTATCTCCTTTGGTAAGGCGTCTAGACGTTCAGCCCTTTTGCCTGTTTTGAAATTGGGATGTTTCTTATTGCTGAGTTTAATTGTTCTTTGTACATTTTAGATACAGGTCTTTTTATAAGATTTGTGTTTTGCAGCATATCGGATAAGTCTCCCCGTCTATGACTTTTCTTTTCTTTTTCTTAACTGTTTGGTGTCAAGAAGTTTTCTTTCTTTACCTTTCTTTCTTTTTTTCTTTCCTCTTCCTTCCTTCCTTCCTTCTTTCCTTTCTTCTTTCCTTCCTTCCTGCCTGCCTTCCTTCTCTGTAACTGAAGCATTCAGAAGTTCCCAGGCCAGGGATGGAACCTGTGACACAGCAGTGACTATGCTGGATCCTTAAGCCGCTGCACCACCAGGGAACTCCTGCAAAGCAGTTACATTAATTTTAATGAAGTCCCACTTGGTTTTTTCTCCCATGGATTATGCTTTTGGTGCTGTATTTAAAAGAACCGTTGCCAAACTTAAGCTCTCTTAGCTCTATCTAGATTAAACACATCAGTATTTATTTAGCTAAAAATAAATGTATCTTGACTTATCACCTGTCTTCTAGAAGTTTTATCCTTTTGTATTTTACATTTAGGTCTTGATCCCTTTGAGTTATGTCAGTGTCCTCTTTTTTTTTATCGTTCCCACCTCTTGCTTCATTGGACATTTCTGTGAGTTTTCCTTGAGATTATGGATGTCTTATGTGTTCTAGCCTTGTTTTTTTCTTTTTTTTTTGGTTGTGCCCATGGTACGTAGAAGTTCCAGTGCCAGGGATCAAACCTGTGCCATAGCAGCAACCCAAGCCACAGTAGTGACAACACCAGACCTGCTGAACCACCAGGGAACTCCTGTGTTCCAGTATTTTTAGTACTAAGTAGGCCTCAAAAAAATAAATGAGGGTGTCAATGAAAATAATCCATAAACAATCTACAGTAGGAATAGAAAAAAGTTTTGAGCCAAACTGAGGACTATAACTCAGAAGGCAGCCTCTCTGATAACTCTGAGGAACTCAAAGAAGCATGGCTTTCAGCACAGTTTTGTATCTTGTCAGAAAAAAGAACATCAAACAAGTCAGAGATACTTTCCTTTATGGTTCAAACAAAGAAAGAAAGAAACAAACAAAAACCAGATCAGCACCTACACAGGGAGTCAGTATGGCCTTGGCACCTGGTAAGGGAGCCTTAGTATTGAAAGTGTCCTGGCACTGCCATTCCAGGAAGGGAGGCAATTAATATTTATTTTGTAACATGACATTCTTTACTTCTGGTCAGTGTGCCCTTTTCTTTAATAATTAAAGCAGATGAAAAATAACGACTAATAGGCCACAAACAGGTTGTTCTGGTTAGCATGGGCCACGGTGGGAACTCCTCACCCATTCTTAAAGAGACATGGCTGCTCGAGGCTTGGTCTGCAGAAAAGACACAGGACTTTTGGTTTGGCCCTCTGCTTACCAGCTCCCATAAACATGAAGTAGCTACTTCCTTAGACCTCCTAGGACTGGCAAAGTGGTGCAGGAAGTTCCCTGAGCGTCAGCAATGTTGTTTTGTTAAAAGACTAAGAATAGACGAGCCTTTTATTTTCCTTGGCCCTGGACTTTCTTCCAGTGGCATTCTGTGAAAGAATGTCCTGTGGCGAGGGGTCAAGATGGGGTGGGAGAGTCAAGAGTTTAAAGGTCACGTGGCCATTCTCTCACCAATTCGACATGACTCAGATTTCCTGGGTTAAATATTATTTTTTCTACTTATATGCTTATGGATATAGAAATAAAAGCAAGAACCCTAATCAGGAGAGGAATACAGAGTTCTTGTTTCTATTCCAAATCAGAGAAAGATCTATCCCCAATTTCCTTTTTCATGGAGAGATACACCCTAAACTAAAGTACTAGATTGTATCGGTACAGTGATCAAACAGTATAATTTTTCTGTGATGATCTCAGTTTCAAATAAATATGATTTAACTTATCTCTGTCAAGAAGATTTTATATAAATACATTCAAAGATCAGAGAAATCATTTGCGGGTCTCTCGGAAGATGTCCCTGGGATATTCCCTTTTTGGAACCTGAGGCTGACCAAGCAAACAACACCTTGGTTACAGATTCGCCTTTAAAGTTTTAGAGCCTTGCCCTTAAACTTGGCCGCTATGACTTAATTATAATGCAGTGATTTTTGTTTAGTACCAATGTGCTCTTTGCAATGAAACCTAGTAATTGTCTTTTGGGGTATATTTTATTTTTATTTTTATTTTATTTTCACAGCCATAGTTGTGGCATATGGAAGTTCCCAGGCTAGGTGTTGAATCAGAGCTGTAGCTGCTGCCTGTGCCACAGCTGTAGCAACTTGGGGCAGCCTGTGCCACAGCTTGCATCAATGCCTGATCCTTAACGCACTGAGCCACAACGGGAACTCCTGGGGTACACATTTTTAAAGGACTGGTAGATTACTTTTGTTTGGTGGACTATTAGACCATTTAGTAAAAGCCGAATTTCACTTTTGGGCCTAATATCAGGCCCTAAGTAGGGAATGCCCAATGGTCAGCTTGGCATGGGGTAGTGTCTTGGGATGACACAAAAATGAAGCCGGACATCTCTGACCCCAAATCCCCCAACATCCTAGTATAGATAAGGATAAAAAAAGCTGTCAGTCCTTCCAGGTGCTCAAAACTCAGAAACCAGTTCTCTTTTTGATAACTCATAGGTCTTAGTTTCTTAAGCCAGAATCTGTCTTAGTAGTAGTGAAACTTTGAGCCTTGTTTAAACCTCTTTGGTGGAGAGATGAATATCGGCTCTAATAACAGCCATTAGGAATGTCTCCAGGGGGAAATTAAATTAACAAAATTTTGCCTCATCCCCCATTTTTTTTTTTTGGCTGCTCTATGGCATATGGAATAAGGAATTCCCAGCCCAAAGATCAGATCAAAGCCATAGTTTCAACCTACATCACAGTTGCAGCAATGCCAGATCCTTAACCCATTGTGCGAGGCCAGGAATGGAACTCACATTCTCACAGAGACAACATTAGGTCCTTCATGGGAACTCCATCATTTTCATAGATTTCTTAATTATAAAGCTTCACACACGCACGCACGCACGCACACACGAAATAAAAACTTTAGAAGCAATGTAATTTAGGAATAATATACTGGGATTTTTCTCTTTTTTTCTCTATTGCATTAAAAACAAAATTGTTTACACTGAATTGCCTGACAAATGGGTCATAATTTGCCATTTGGAATCTGATGACATAACAGGAAGACAGAACTAGTCCCATGTTGAAACTGCCTTCCCTATTTTTCAGCCTATGCGTTCTAGTACTTTAGTCCTATAGTCAAGGGTTAAACATCAGAGAAATGTTGCTTGCACTCAGCTCATTAAATCCGCTGAAGAAAGTTTCCGTCCCACAATTCTGGGTCAGTTATGGCTATTACTCACCATAGATAGGTTCCCTTTCAGCCTAGACACCTTGCAAATAAGCAGAGATAAGGATGGCAAAGTAAAAATCACTGCTAGCAAGTTGAAGTTTTACAGGAGTCTTGTGATCCAGGCCACACGGGCAAGCAGAAAAACAAAGAAATATCATGGATGCCTTGAAGGCCAGGTAGCTCCAAGGAGTCTGCAATCTGCCTTAAATCTTGAACCCTCCTACTTCCCCACTTCTTTTAGCATAAAAGAAGTGTGAATTCTACTCTGAGTTAAGATGGTTCTTTACCTTCTTAACTTCCACCACCTTCTCAGTCTGCTGCCTTTCCCAGCGAAGTCACTACTCCTTGCCTGCTACCTTGTCTCTCTACTTACTAGCCTGTTGAGCAGCGAGCAGTAAAAGCTCGGCTCTGTAACAGTAATGGAGGCATTGTAGGGGAGAAATACACTCTCTTGGTGGCGGTCAGGTCATCACAATACTGCCTGCAACTGCAATGTCTCTGAAAAGCTAGGGCAAATTTCTCAGCCCGTTGCAGCTGGTGGTACATGTAGATGGAGGAGTCCAGGTGTCTCATTTTTTTCCCCAACAAGTGGGGAGATGCATCTGCTCTGGAATAACACCCTGCATACTTGGTTAGGGTGTTAATCATGGCGGTTCCAAGTTCATATAATTATTTGTGATAAAAACCAATCTGCAGAGACAAAGGAGCTGTCAAGGGCTAGGTGGACTCAGAATGTGCTGTAATGGAGGACAGGACTCAAATCCTGGCAGGGAATTGCAGGGCAAATCAGACCCCAGAGAATACTTCTTCTGGAAAGAGCTTCCTACCCTAGGCTCAAGCGGGCAGGATTTCTCTCCCAGGTTTAAATTCCTAGTGCAGGTATATTCTTGCTGGCAGCTGTTCAATACCAAGAAAAAAATGATATTGTGAGCTGCGATTTTTTCACCTTTATGCAATGTATATATTACAAAGAAACCAGAAACGTTTCAAGTCATTTGCCAAATCAGTTTGCCTAAGAGTAGTTCTTCTGTGGAGGAAAGTGCTATACCTGTTCTGAGGTCAGGAGTGATTGCTCAGATCTGTCAGGCCTGCTCCCTTTTGGACATGGCGTGTGAATGGGAGTGAAACTCAGAGAGCTCAGCCTCTGAAAAATTCACTTTATAGAAAGCATATTCAAACTTACTCTTTTTCGTTAAGTGGCAAATCTTTTTAGCGACTGCGAAGCACCCTTATAACGTGTGTTCTTTCAGTGAGTGAAATAGAGGTTTGAATGAGGAGCCCGAAGTTTGTTGTTTAAGACAATGGACAGTACTCAAAGCGGATGAGTTACGTAGCCTGCTCAGGATCTGTGTTGTCACTGTGAATAAGGGGGGGCAGTCTCGCACCCAGAGAATCTTTCTTTTAGGAAGAACTTCCTAATCAAGGCTCAAGCGGGCATGATTTCTTTCTCAGTTTGAATTCCTAGTGCAGGCATATTTTTTTCTGGCCACTATCTTTACAAAAACCTAAATGGTATTAAAACTTGAACGGGGCAGCTCTAGAGATTGGAGGGTCCCAGGGCTCAGTTCGTAGACCTCTTCCTTGTTCCGTCTGCACACAGGCTCCTGGTAATCGTGTCTAGTCACATGGCTTTTCAGGCCTCCATATACCAGTAATCCCAAACATAGAACTCCAGGGAGATCCCACCCCTGAGCTCCAACAGAGAATCTCAAACTGCGTACTTTATAATCCTCATCTGACAGTTTTGTAGATATCACACACTTAAAACTGAGGTGCTAAATTCTACCACCATCCCAAGCTGACACAAACCTTGTCTTTTGATTCTTTCCTGTCTTAGTTAATGATAACTCTGCACTTGTGGGTTGATTGGAGAGCTCGTGTTCACAGCAGCTTAAAAAAATTAAGTCTCTACCTTCTAAGAGAAACAGCAGTGTTGAAAGGAAGAAAGGAGCAAAGGAAGGAAGGAAGGAAAAAAGAAAGAAGGAAAGAAACAGCAGGGTCTAAAATGGACTTGCATGATTTCTAACATGCAGTAGGCATTCAGTTTCACACAGGTTAATCTTGAGGTCTATGTTTTTAAAAGCAGCATATGCACCAAAAATGATGGGTAGCCGTACAAAAATATTGATACAGTACTCTTTACAGATGGTGTGCTGGTCTCCCGTGAGCCTCAGCAGGAATGTCACATTGTTTGCTGAAGATAAGAAGAGTCCATGAGGCTTCTGTGCTGGTACCTGATCTCGCCGAAAGCTCAGTGTTTTTGAAACTGAAATGCCTCTGACTCAAGTCCAGCCTAAAGTCAGATTGGGGCTTGAACCCACATGCCAGGACTCAAACCCAGCCTAAACCCAAACTGGGGCTTGAACCTACAGGTTTTTAATTAGAATCATTCACATGGTGTCTGGACTTACTGAGGCTCAGGTTCTTTGTGTCTCATTGCAGAGGGAATTCGGCAAGAGGCAAAGTGATGGGCAAGAAACAGATTTATTAAGATAGGATGCTTGTGAGGGATACAAGCGGGCAGGTGAGGAAGCTCTGCCCTGAGGATTAGGTGGGCTACATTTTTATACTCCAAGGAAAGCGAGGGAGGGGGAAAGGATTGTTTCCTTCCCATTCTTTGAGTAGATATACGTCTTACGTCATCACTAGCTCCTTCTTCATATCAGGCAAGAGAGTATTTGACCCAGTGAAGTCAAACTGAGACTGTCCTGATGCTTATTCAAATCAGCAGAAAGGTGGTAACACACACTAAAATATGTTGAATCATCTCAGGTTTCCATGAGGCTCTCCTACTGTGGAATGTCCCCTTTCCCTTAATTCCTGTCCTTGGTCCTAAGGATCATTATCTTGGGACTGGACTGGAATGCAAGTCTTCTTTTATCTTTACCTTAATGACCTGAGGCATATCGCATTCTAAAAGCACGCGAAATAACATTTATGGTTTTATAGTTAAGCAAGCCTTCATTGTTCCATGAAATTCTGATGGCTCTCGAGTGATTATTAACTTACAGTGGTCTCCCCAGATTCCCTAGGTTTCCCTCTCTATCTATGGTCCCCTCCTGGGACTTAGATGACTACCAGTGTCACTATCCTACTCTGTCCCAATCATTTTCAGTGTTGAATGGTGAAGACCTGTTACACTTTTGTCAGTTGGTAAATTGATATGAACCAAATATTTCTGAAGGATTATTAAGTTTTTGTACATCTCAGAAGATTAAGATATTATGTGTTACTTTCACAGGATGTTGTCTTTACAAACTTTGCTTTTTTTTTAAATTTAGAAATAGGTAAATTGGGAAAGACTATTGATGATTCCTCAGGTCATTATTTGAGGATGGGATTGCCTCACCAAATTATGCAACCAAATTATTCAAGATGAGGTACATTCGTTTCACAAGTGAAATCATCACTGCTTAAATAAGTGTATGCTTCATTAGATTTTTATTAAATAGGGCCTTATCATCAGCCCTTATTTTCATTTTATTCAAAAGGAAACCTAGAAACCAGAAGTTAAATAATTTGCCTGTAACAAAGTGCATAACTAACAGGGTCAGGAAAATTAGATTCCTCTATTAAACTAAATTTTTAAAAATATATTTATTTTTTTCTATTATACTTGATTTACAAGGTTCTGTTATCTTCTGCTGTGCGGCAAAGTGACCCAGTCATACATACATATATACATTCTTTTTCTCACATTATCCTCCATCATGTTCCACCACAAGTGACTAGATATTGTTCCCAGTGCTGTACAGCAGGGTCTCATTGCTTATCCATTCCAGCCGCAATAGTTTGCATCTATTAACCCCACTCCCTCTCTCTCGCCCTCGGAAACCACAAGTCAGTTCTCCAAGTCCATGAGTTTGCTTCTTTTCTGTAGAAAGTTTCATTTGTGCCATGTTTTAGATTCCAGATATGTGATATCATATGGTATTTGTCTTTATGACTTACTTCACTTAGTATAAGGGTCTTTAGTTCCATCCATGTTGCTGCAAATGGCATTAATTTGTTCTTTTTTGTGGCTGAGTAGTATTCCATTGTGTATTGGTACCACATCTTCTTAATCCATTCATCTGTCAATGGACATTTAGGTTGTTTCCATGTCTTAACTGTTGCAAATAGGTGCTGCGATAAACATAGGGGTCCATGTGTCTTTTTCAATGAAACTTTTGTCCAGCTATAAGCCCATAAGTGGGATTGCTGGGTCATATGGTGGTTCTGTATTTAGTTTCTTGAGGTGTCTCCATACTGTTTTCCATAGTGGTTGTACCAATTTACATTCCCTCTAGCAGTGAAGTACCCTTTTCTCCATACCCTTTCCAGCATTTGTTAATTGTTGACTTGTTAATGATGGCCATTCTGACCAGTGTGAGGTATGAGGTGGTACCTCATTATAGTTTTGATTTGTATTTCTCTAATAATCAGTGATGTTGAGCATGTTTTCATGTGCCTGTTGGCATCTGTATATCTTCTTTGGAGAAATGTCTATTTGGGTCTTCTGCTCATTTTTCAGTTGGGTTGTTGGGTTTTTTGCTATCGAGTTGTATGAGTTTGTATATTTTAGAGATTAAACCCTTGTCTGTTGCGTCATTTGAAACTATTTTAACCCATTCTGTAGGTTGTCTTTTTGTTTTTTTATGGTTTCCTTAGCTGTGCAAAACTTGTCAGTTTGATTAGGTCTCATTGGTTTATTTTTGCTTTTATTTCTGTTGCCTTGGGAGATTGACCTAAGGAAGCATTTATGAGGTTGGTGTCAGAGAATGTTTTGCCTATGTTCTCTGCTAGGAGTTTGTTGATGTCTTGTCTTATGTTTAAGTCTTCAAGCCATTTGGAGTTTATTTTTGGGCATGGTGTGAGGGTGTGTTCCAGTTTCATTGATTTACATGTGGCTTTCCACTTACTGAAAAGACTGTCTTTTTCCTATTTTATATTCTTGTGTCCTTTGTCAAAGATTAATTGACTGTAGGTGTCTGGGTTTATTTCTGGGTTCTCTATTCTGTTCCATTGGTTTGTGTGTTTGTTTGGTGTCAGTATCACACTGTCTTGATTACTGTGGCTTTGTAATACAGTCTGAAGTCTGGGAAACTTATGCCTCCTGCTTAATTTTCGTTCCTCAGGATTTCTTTGGCAATTAATTCTGGGTCTTTTATGGTCCCAAATAAATTTTTGGATTATTTGTTCTAGTTCTGTGAAAAATGTCATGGTTAATTTAATAGGGATTGCACTGAATCTGTAGGTTGCTTTGGGTAGTATGGCCATTTTAGTGATATTAATTCTTCCAACCCAGGATCACGGAATAGCTTTCCATTTCTTTGAATCCTCTTTAATTTCCTTGATTAATGTTTTATAGTTCTCAGCATATAAGTCTTTCACCTCTTTGGTCAGGTTTATTCCCAGGTATTTAATTTTTGGGGGTGTGATTTTAAAAGTATTGCATTTTTATATCCCTTTTCTAATACTTCATTGTTAGTATAAGAAATTCCGCTGGTTTCTGAATGTTAATCTTGTAATTGGGTCCCGGGCTGTGTGAAGATGGTGGCCAGAAGCCTTGTCCGCAAGTCAGCCTGTCTTCTCTTGTAGGAGGAGGTGTCTTCTCTTCCTCTTGGTGTGACTTTGGCAGCTGAAAGTAACCTCTATGCTGGTCCCTGGAGAGAAGGAACTGCTTGGAAATCCTTCAGATGGAGGATTACCTCAAGAAGAGCCTCACCTTCTGGGTCTGTGCCATGTAAGAGCAAATCCTTCCAAGGCTCTTGTCACCATATATTGTTGTTGCCTCTTTTTGAAATTCAAATAAGTGGAATCATACAGATGCATTCCTCCTTTGCTTGACTTTCTTTGTTCAAGTTATTGTTTGTGAGATTCATTCATATTATTGGGTGTTACAACGGACCCCAAAAATGTGCTGGGTCCTGGCCTCAGTGGCAGGATTGCAGATGATGTGGGGTGATTCCCATAGCTGTTCCTCAGCCCCTTCTGCAAAGCCAGACTTTGCTCTTTTTAAAAAATTTTTTGATTATAAAAGTAATATATACGTGTTAAAAAAACAAAAGTTCATACAGTGTAAAATGTTTAAAAAGTAAAAGTTCCTTTCCTCTTCTGTAACTCACTTCCCAGTGACTATCACTATTACTATTAATAATAGCTAATATTGGGAGTTCCCATTGTGGCACAGTGGAAACAAATCTGACTAGTATCCATGAGGATGCAGGTTCAATCCTTGGCCTTGATCAGTGGGTCAAGGATCCTGCATTGCCATGAACTGTGGTGTGGGTCACAGATGCCGTTTGGATCCCGTGTTACTATGGATGTGGTGTAGGAGGCCAGCAGCTGTAGCTCCAATTCACTCCTAGACTGAGAACTTCCATATGCCATGGGTGCAGCCTTAAAAAGCAAAAAAAAAAAAGGTAATATTTATTGACAATTCAATATGTGGAAGGTAAGTTTTTAAGCATTTTACAGCTCTTTTTAATAATTAAAATTTGTGACATGGTTTTTCCAACATTTGGCATGCGTACTGCCAACTAGAAACTGTCACTCACGATGTGGTTCTACAAGAATGAAGTCACTAGCCATTGCATTTGCTGACCTTCAGCACACCCCAAACAGATTTCGGACAGATCACGAATGAGGCACCCTGTGCTCTGGGACAAAGATACACAATAGGCCTTCAGATAGTTAAATATTTTGGGGAGAAGATTTTATGAGCCCAATTTCTTGCATCCTTTCGTATGTGGAGATTACCTGAGACATCTGCTCTTCGTGGCTAAAGCAGCAACTTTCTGCCAAAACATGTGCTCGATTATATGTATCTCCCTTTACTAAAATCACATCTATGCTGACCTCCCTCTTTCTTCTTTGGAACAGTGCCTCAAAGCTATCAGAGAGGTTGTCTCCCAGACTACAGGCCTCATTTTGCCCCAATTAAAACTTGACTCTCAAGTTGTGCTTTTTTTTTTTTAGTCAAAAACATGCATATCATTTTGGTTTTTTTTGGTCTTTTTTGCCTTATCTAGGGCTGCACCCATGGCATAGGGAGGTTCCCAGGCTAGGGGTCTAACAGGAGCTGTAGCCGCCGGCCTTTGCCACAGCCACAGCAATGCAGGATCTGAGCCGCATCTGCAACCCCCACCACAGCTCACGGCAACGCCAGATCCTTAACCCACTGAGCAAGGCCAGGGATCGAACCCTCAACCTCATGGTTCCTAGTCGGATTCGTTAACCACTGAGCCACTATGGGAGCTCCTTCTTTGCTGGTTCTGATTTGCGCATCTGTAGAAGTCAAAGGCTGTTGGACCCCCGAGGGCCTGGCCAATTGTGGGGACTCTGGGCTACCTGAGCCCATAGTTGCTGACCAAGAAGGGTGAAAGAGCAACATATCGCTTTGACCCCGTGAGCCATGTTGGACCAGCGGCCTCCGAGCACATTCCCCTCCTTGCTAGAACCCTGATGGGTGAGCCACAAACACATCTTGAACCCCATCTTTGAGCATGGAAATGCCAAACCAGTACAGGAAGCTGGCAGACTTGGGTGTTGCTTTGCCCTCCTCTGGCAGCCAGTCTGTCTAGTAGCAACTAAGAGCGCCCTTCCTCCTGCCTCCTGGGCTGTGCTGGGCTTGTACGTCTGATTGCTGATTTCGTTCTTCCTCTTCCTTTAAGAAAAACCGTGTGCATGCCCGGGGAGCGGGAGGATTCTCTGTCTCACAGTCAACCTGGGCACTCACTCCTCCCTGTAATTCATCAGCGGCCCCAGCCCACTCCAGTCAGCCTCCATGCTTGCTCTGTGTGACTTGGCTTGAGGTGAAAGAAAGGAGGGAAGGGCCTAGATGGAAAAAAAAAAGTCCTCGGCAGAGAACCCTCAAGAGACAGGTCTGAGGGGCTCGGGAGCAGCCTGCCCACAAAGCGAACTTGAGCTGCTTGGACACTCTGCCTTCATGACCAATCACCCAGCTTTCCTGATGCCAAAGTCCGGGTGAGCTAGGTCTTGGAACACCACATGCCCAGTATCCAAGAAAAGAACCCTTGGCTTCGAATTTCTGCCTCTGGAGAAACCAAAGGCAGTCAGAAAGGTGACTGCTTGGGCAGGTGTCCAGATGTGGGGCTGCAAGTGCTGTCTGAATGTGACACACAGAAGTGAAGGCGGAAACGTGTCCCTTCTTTCAGATAATATAATTTCAACCAGAAAGTCGGGGGCGACCTCTAATCTACTGCTACTCATTAGACACGCCATTGGCAACCCACCAGCACCAATTCCTACCAACCTTGGCACTGGAATAAGTTAGCACCAATCGGCGGCTGGGCTCTGCCAGTGCCCTGCATGCCCGCGGACAGCCATGCTTTCTAATGATGCTTCAGAGCCCTTCTTCCTGCTTCCTGACCAAAGCCATGGATGGACCACCCTTGCTTGGTGCACCCAACAGCTGGCGTCCATCCTCCGCTCCCTCTGAGGACCGTCATGTGCTGCCTCCCAGAGGGTGCGGTTTCCCTCCCCTCCCTCTCCCACACCATCGTCCTATATCCATCAGCTGATCCCACTTCCCGTCAGATCCCCGGCTGGAAACTCATCTGCTTGCCTTAAGACACGAGACCCCTGTTTCAGCGCAAGCTCTTTCCTCGGGGCGTGAACTGAAGGAAGTTCTATCTGGTGTGTGCAGAAAAAGAAAAGGGAGACCTGGTGAGAAATTTCAGCGCTAGACCCAAGTGATGAGGACAGCCTGGCAAGTCACACATGCTGCTGCCACACACGCTGCTGCCACACATGCTCCATGCTGGTCCAAGAGCACCGCTTTTCTCAAGCCATCCGCAGCAGAATCCTGTTTCGTGAAAGCTGCCTACCCAGAATACAGGACAGATGTTTTGCCTTCTGGATTATACCGCTGGAAAAATCCGAAGCCATTCAAGACCCTAGACAGCCTCTCAGGACGTGGTCTTTGGGCTCCTTGCTCAGCAGCCATGCAAAACCTAGTCTAGAGGAAGAACCGTACCCGCTCCCAGGCAAGGCATTTGGCACCTGAGCGTCAGAAGCGACATGTCATTCGGGTTTACTAGGCGTGTCCTTTGGTTTCCGCCAGCACCCATCTCTCAATACATCTCTGAGCCTGGAAGTGCCAACACCAAGCAGCAGTTGGGCCACAGAGCGGGTCTTCGTCCCCTAGCAGACCATACTTCTGCCAACACTTCAAACACCATCATTCGGCCTCCCACGGCCGCCCGGTTCTGTTTTGCACGGCTCCTGAGCACCTGTGATTCTGCTGTCATATTTTTTCCTGTCTGAGAAATTAAGAGCCGATGGGGCAGCGGGGAGGTTCTCTCTCAAAGGCTTCCACAGCCCTCACTTCTCTCCATCTGTAATCACTCCCTGAAGTCAATCAACAGGAAAAACTCCGACTCAGGGGAGTGACTTTCCATGATTCCAAACGCCACCAAGCCTTGAAAGCCAACTCGCAGCCCCTTATTTTAGGCCACCTGGCTTTAGGTTAAGATTATCCCTTCATGGAGTTCCCGTCGTGGGGCAGCGGAAAGGAACCTGACTAGGAACCATGAGGCTGTGGGTTCGATCCCTGGCCTCGCTCAGTGGGTTAAGGATCCAGTGTTGCCATGAACTGTGGTGTAGGTTGCAGATGTGGCTCGGATCTGGCGTTGCTGTGGCTGTGGCGTAGGCTGGTGGCTACAGCTCTGATTTGATCCCTAGCCTGGGAACCTCCACATGCCGCAGGTGTGGCCCTAAGAAGACAAAAGGAAAAAAAAATAGATTATCCCTTCAGGGGTGCATGAAAGGACCAAAGGACGCTGATGGAAGAAGATCGAGGAAGTCTTTGGAGATCACTTAAAAGACCGGTCGCTGGGAGGGACACGGCCTGCCCAGCAAAGGACCTCTGCTTTCACACACTGCATTCACGACCAGCCGCGCAGCTCTCCTGAGGCCAAACGCCATGCGAGACCCACTCTGGAAAACTGCACGCCCGATACTCAAGCCAACGGCTTTCCTGGTGGATTCTGAGTTCTGCTTTTGGAGAGAGCAGAGGCGGTCATACGCCCGATGGAAAGTCCAACGGTGGGGACTCTGGGCCGCCTGGGCCCCCAGACCGTGGCCTGGAGGTGCGAAGAGAGCAACTTACCTGCCCCTTGGACTTGGTGTGCCGGTTTGGGCCAGAGGGTCACTGGCGGCCTGGCACATACCCCTCCTTGCTGGAAACCTGCTGGGGAAGACATGATCCCCATCTTAAACCCCATCTCTGAGCCCAGAAGTGCCAAACCAGCATAGGTAGGTGCCAGGCTTGGCTGACGCCCTGGCACACTCTGGTGCGAATTCACCCTAATAGCATCTCAGAGTTCCCCTCCTCCTGAACCAACCCATGGGCGGCCCTGGGTGGTGCACCTGACTGCTGATTTCATTCCTCCCCTCCGTCTAAGAACAACCAAGCACCTAACAGAGAGGGGGCAGTTCTCTGTGTCAAGGCCAGCCCGGCACTCACGCCTCCCTGCGCTCCACCGTCCTCATCAACGTGCCAAACTCCGTCCGTCACCTGTGACCAGCTGGAAACCAATCAGCCTCCACTCCTTCTTTTCATGACACAGCTTGAGGTGAATGAAAGGAGGGAGAGGTCCGGATGGAATCCAAAAAGCCCTCTGTCCGAGAATCCTCGAGAGACGGTCTGCAGCTGCGCGTTCTTGGTCTGCTTTGACACTCTCCCTTCGTGACCGGCAGCCCATTTGCCCGATGTCAACGGTAGGTCGAGCTAGATCCTGGCACCCCGCAATTCCAGTATTCAGCCCAGACGCTGAGCTTCAGATCTCTCCCTCTGCAGACACCAAAAGCAGTCGAAAGGTGACAGCCTGTGCGGGCGACCCGTGTGGGCCTGAAAGAGCTGTCTGAATGTGACCCACAGAGGTGAAGGCAGAACCGTATCCTTTCTGCCAGGTGATGCTACTTCGAAGAGAGACGGGGGTGACGCCTAACCTGCCCTGCTCACTAGGCACGTCCTGGGCGATTCTCTAGCCCCATCTCAAACCCCAGCTTAGAGCTGGGATCAGCCAACACCAGCCCGCTGCTGGGCTCTGCCGGCGCTCTGCAGGCCCCCTGCCGGCCGTGCTCTCTAATGAGGATTCGGAGCCCTTCCTCCTGCTTCCTGATCAAACCCCTGGGTGGACCACCTTGCTCGGTGCACCCAGAAGCTTGCGTCCACCCTACTCTTGCTCTAAGAACCACCATGTCTTGCCTTCCAGAGGGTTTTGTTTCTCTCTCCTAGACTCCTGGTGCTCTCGCCCTTCTCCCCATCCCCGCCAACCGTGTTCTATGTCCATCCTTGGATCCTGCTTCCAGTCAGGTCCCCAGCTGGAAATTCACCTGCCTGCCTTAAGACACGAGACCCCGTTTCACCTAATGTTCTCCCTTGGGGGTGAACTGCAGGGCCCTTATCCAGTGCAGGCAGAAAAATAAAAGGGAGATCTGGGGAGAATTTTCAGAGCTAGGAAGAACTCTGTACACACTCTAGACCCTGAGGGGATAATCCTAACCTAAACCAAGTGGCCTAAAGTAAGGGGCCCCTTGAGGCCTGGTGGTGTTTGGAAACATTGAAAGTCACTCACCTGAGTTGGTGTTTTTGCTGGTGATCGACTCTAAGGAGTGCTGGCAGATAGGGAGTGGCGAAGGCTGCGGGGGTCTTTGAGAGGAAACTGCTTCCCCCAAGATGCTTAATTTTTCTAAGAGACAGAGATATGAAAGCAGGATCACAGGTGCTCACTCAGCCGTGCACACAGAACCACGTGGCGGCGAGAGGCAGAAGGATGGGGTCTGAAATGTCAGCAGAAGAATGGGCCCGTAGGGGACAAGAGCCCAGCTGTGGCCGTCCTGCCATCTGCTGCTGTCATTTCCAGGCTCACAGACAGTGTGGGAGGTGTGCGCTGGAGGAAAACCCAGGGACGTGCCCAGAGAGTAAATGTCAGTGACAGGTTGCTTTGGACCCTCGGGTCCCAAATTCCTCACCTGAGAGCAGGTCCAGAGCTATTCCTTTCGGACTAGGGGTCACATCCCTGCTGAGTGCAGAGTGCAAAGACCACGTGATCTAACAGGCTGTCTGTGGTCTTGAATGACTTTGGATTTCCCAGCGGTCTAGCCCAGGAGGCATCCGTCCTGAAGGTTGGGTATGCAGTTTTCACGAGGCAGGCCTCGAGGGGGATGACAGGAGAAAAGCCGTGCTTGAGGACTGGCATGGCGCGCGTGTGGCAGGGGTGTGTGTGGCTGGCCAGGCTGTCACTGGGATCTCGCTATGAAATTTGTGAGAAAATCCAGCCTGCCCTCTGTGGGGCTCTTAATTATTCTGAGAGAGTGAGAGGTATGAAATCGTATCACAGGTGCCCGTGAGCTGTGGAAAGAGAATCAGGTGGCAGCGGGAGGCAGAGCGATGGGGTCTGAAGTGTCAGCAGAGGTGTGGACCTCTGGGGAGGAAGCGCTCTGCTGCGGCCCATTTGTCGCGTGGTGCTGGCACCTCCAGGCTCAGAGATGGAGTGGGAGACGGATACTGGCGGAAGCCCCAGGGATGGGCCACGCGAGAAAACGTGAGTGACACATCAATTCTAAATCTTGGGTCCCAAATCCCTCTCCTGAGAGTAGGTACAGAGATACTTCTTTCTGACTAGCGGTCGCATCCCTGCTGAGCATAGAGCCCAAGCACCACACGTTCTGACAAGGTTTCTGGGGTCTTGAATGCCTTTGGATTTCCAGCGAAGTAACCCGGCAAGGCAGGCGTTGGTCCTGACGTTGCGTACGCGGTTATCACGAGGCAGGCTTTGGTTGGGGATGCTGTGAGCAAGCGGTGCTTGAGGACCACCGTGGAGTGTGTGTGGCAGGGACGCTGTCCTCATCACTGGGGTCTAGCTCTGAAATTTCGCCCCAGGTCTCCCTTTTGTTTTTCTAAGCACACTGGGTATACCTTCCTGCAATTCACCCCCGCGGGAAGAACAGGAGCTGAAACGGGGTCTCGAGTCTTAAGGCAGGCAGATGGATTTCCAGTTGGGTACCTGACTGGAAGTGGGATCAGCTGATGCATTTAGAACAAAGGTGTGGGACTGGGATGGGGAGAATGAGGCTGTGAGCCGGGAGACTTGGCGAGAGAAACCACACCCTCTGGGAGGCAGTACATGGTGGTGCTCAGAGCGAGAGGAGAATGGATGTCAGCTGTCAGGTGCACCAAGCAAGGGTGGTCCATCCGTGCGTTTGGTCAGGAAGCAGAAGGAAGGGCTCTGAACGCTCATTAGCACGGCCGACAGAGGGCATGCAGAGCACCGGCAGAGCCCAGCAGCTGATTCATGTTAGCTCTTCCTGACCCCGAAGTCGGGTTTGAGACGGGGCTGTTGTCGCCGTGGATGTGCCTAGCAGATAGGGGTAGGTTAGAGGTCACCCCCGACTCTCTTGGTTCTGCCTTCACCTCTGTGGGTCACATTAAGACAGCTCTTATGGGGAGTTCCTGTCGTGGTGCAGCGGTTAACGAATCTGACTAGGAACCATGAGGTTGCAGGTTCGATCCCTGGCCTTGCCCAATGGGTTAACGATCCGGCATTGCCGTGAGCTGTGGTGTAGGTTGCAGATGCTGCTCGGATCTGGCGTTGCCGTGGCTGTGGCGTAGGCCGGCAGCTGTAGCTCCGATTCAACCCCTAGCCTAAGACAGCTCTATGCAGCCCCACACCCGGACACTTGCACGGGCTGAAATATTTCTGACTCCCTCTGGGTTGTGCAGAGGCAGAAATCTGAAGTCAAGTGTGCTTGGATTGAGTACTGGGAATGCATTTTTCCAGGATCAGGCTTGCCAGACCCTTGGTATCGGGAAAGCTGGACGGGCGGTAATGAACAGAGAATGTCAGGCAGACCAATACTGCTCAGTGGGCAGGCTGTGCCCAGGGCCAACAGACCTGTCCCTTGATGGTTCTTTGAGAAGGGCCTTATTTAACTTCCATCTGCTCCTCGCCCTCCTTTCTTTGACCTCAAGTGAAATCACACAAAGCAGAGTGGAGGCTGATTGATTGCAGGTCGGTTAAGAGCTATGGAGTGGGACTGATGAGGAAGAGTGGTGGAGTGTAGGGAGGAGTGAGTGCCTTTGTTGACGGTGAGATAGGGATCCGCTCCCTGCTCCGCCGTGTGCTTGGTTGTTCTTAGAGGGAGGGGAGGAATGAAATCCGCCGTTGGGTGCAAAAGCCCTGTGCAGCCCATGGGTTGGTTCAGGAGGGAGTTCTAAGTTGCTATTATAGAGAATGGCCACCAGAGGGCAACAAAGCATCAGACAAGCCTGGCAGCCACCTTTTCTGACTCCACGTTTCTGAGCTCAGAGACCGGAATCAAGATGGAATTGGTGTCTCCCCCCGCAGGTTTCCAGCATAGAGGTGTCAGTGTCAGGCTGCTACTGGCCCTCCAGGCCAATCTGTTTCACCAGGTCAAAAGGATAGATAGGTTGCTCACTTCTTGGTCACTGTCTCGGGGTTCAGGCAGCCCAAAGTCCCTACCCTTGGACAGGCCTTCGGGGGTCTCACTGCCTCTGGTATCTCCAGAACTGGAACTCGGAAAACACAGTGAAGCCATTGGCTTGAGTATCAGACATGCAGTTTTCCAGAGCTGGGTTCTCATGAGGTTTGGCCTCAGGAGAGCTGGGCTGCTGCTCACAAATGGAGAGTGTAAATGCAGAGGTCCTTTGCTGGGCAGGCAGTGACCAGTCTCTTAAGAGACCTCTGAAGACTTCCTCATTTTTCTTCCATCAGCATTCGTTGGTCCTTTCAAGCACCCCTTACTGGATAATCTTAACTTAAAGCCAGGTCTCCTAAAATAAGTGGCTGTGAGGTTGTGATTGTGGCTTGGTGGTGTTTTGAATCATTGAAAGTTGCTCACCTGAGTCGGAGATTTTTCTGGTGAGTGCCTTCAAGGACTCCTGATACAGAGAGACCAGTGAGGGCTGTGGGAGGACTTGAGAGAGAAAACACCCCCTCCATAAGGCTCTTAATTTTTCTGAGAGACAGAGAAGTGTGAAAAAAAGATCACAGGCATTTGGAGCCAGTGAAACAGAAGCAGGTGGCAGCGGGAGGCAGAAAGATGGGGGTTGAAATATAGGCAGAGCTGAGGGCCGCTGGGGGATGAAGGTGGGCCCTGCTGTGGCCCACCTGCTGCTTGGTATTGGTGCTTTCAGGCTCAGAGATGGAGTGGGAGATGGGGGCTGGCAGAACCTCTTGGGAGGTGCCCAGCGAGTAAACGCGGTGAAAGGTCCCTTCTAATACTCGGGTCCCAAATGCCTCACCCGAGCATGGGTAGTGATTTCTTCCTTCTCGACTGTGGGTCGAATCTCTTTGGAGCCCAAAGTCCACATGTTCTGATAGGCTGTCTGGGGTCTTGAATGCCTTTGGAACTGTCAGCTGTATAACTGAGAAGGTAAAGCCATTTGTCCTGAATGTTGAGTATTCAGTTTTCAAGAGGCAGGCAGGGTTCCGGGATTAGACTTCACAGACCTTTGCACTGGGAAAGCTAGGCGAGTTGTCATGAAGTGAGTGTCAAAGCAGACCAAGATCGTTCAGTGGGGAGGCTGCTCTCAGGCTGCAAAGACCTGTCTCTAGAGGTTTCTCTGAAGCACCTTCTTTTCTTTCCATCTGGACCTCTCCTTCCTTTCATTCACCTTAATCCAAGTCACACAGGGCAAGAGTGGAGGCTGACTGATTGCAAGTCAGCCACCATTACGGTGTGGGTTGGGCACATTGATGAGGAATAGTGGCGGAGCGGAGGGAGGAGTGAGTACCCGGCAGAACCCGAGACAGAGAACCAGCCCCCAGGATGTGCTCAGTACTTCCCCAGGGTCAGAGATGTGGTTCAAAATGGGGATGCTGTCTCTCACCCCCCTCCCCAACCTGTTAGGTGCTTGGTTGTTCTGAGTTGAGGGGAAGGAATGAAATCAGCAATCAGGTGCACAAGAGAGTGTAGAGTATGGGTTGGTACTGGTGCAAGAGGAACGGTGTACTGAGTTGCTATTACAATGTCCACCGGAGGGCGACAAAGCACCATACAAGCCTGGCAGCTGCCTCTGTAGGTATGCTTAGGACTTCCCCCAGGTTAGAAATGTGGTTCAAAAAAGGGATGCTGTCTCCCTCTCCCCCCAACCCCCACCCTCCCCCCATTAGGTGCTTAGTTATTCTTCAAGGGACGGGAAGAATGAAATCAGCAATCAGGTGCACAACAGAGTGCAGCCTATGGATTGGTACTGGTGCAAGAGGAAGGGTGTACTGAGTTGCTATTACAGAGAATGCCCACCGGAGGGCGACAAAGCACCATACAAGCCTGGCAAGTGTCTATGTAGGTATAGTTAGGACTTTGCCCAGTTCAGAGATGTGGTTCAAAAAGGGGGTGCTGCCCAATGCTACCGCTTACATGTGGAAACTAAAAAGAAACAATGAACTTCTATGCAGAACATACAATGACTCACAGACTTTGGAAAACTTTGGTTTTTCAAATAAGACAATCTGGGTGGGTGGGGGGTCGCACTGAGGGATTGTGACACAAATGCTAGCAAATTGAGTTGTGATGATTTTTGTACACCTATAGTTGTAACAAAATTCATTAAGCAATGGGAAAAAAAATGGGGTGCTGTGTCCCCCTCCCCTCGTTAGGTGCTTGGTTGTTCTGTGAGGGAGGGGAGGAATGAAATGAGCAATCAGCTGCACAACAGAGTAAAGCCTATGGGTTGGTACTGGTGCAAGAGGAAGGATGATCCGAGTTGCTGTTACAGAGAATGTCCACCGGAGGGTGACAAAGCACCATACAAGCCTAGCTATGTATGCTTTGGACTTCCCCCAGGTCAGAGATGTGATTCAAAAAGGGGGTGTTGTCTCCCCCTCCTGCTCACCCCACCCCTACTGGTGCTTGGTTGTCCTTCGGGGCAGAGGATGAATGAAATCATCAATTAGGTGCACAACAGAGTGCAGCCTATGGGTTAGTACTGATTCAAGAGGAAGGGTGATCCGAGTTGCTATTACAGAGAATGTCCACCGGAGGGCGACAAAGCACCATACAAGCCTGGCAGCTGCCTATATAGGTATGCTTAGGACTTCTCCCAGTTCAGATATGTTTCAAAAAAGGGTGCTGTCTCCCCCTTCTCCCCCAACCCCCACTCCTCCCCTTAGGTGCTTATTTGTTCTTCAAGGCAGGGGAGGATTGAAATCATCAATTAGGTGCAAAACAGTGCAGCCCACGGATAGGAACTGGTGCAAGAGGAAGGGTGATCTGAGTTGCTATTACTGAGAATGTCCACCGGAGGGCGACAAAGCACCATACAAGCCTGGCAACTACCTATGTAGTAGGTATGCTTAGGATTTTCCCCAGTTCAGAGATGTTCAAAAAGGGGGTGCTGTCTCCCTCCTGCCCCCCCATTGGTGCTTGGTTGTCCTTCGAGGCAGGGGAGGAATGAAATCTGGCATCAGGTGCACAACAGAGTGCAGCCTATGGGTTGGTACTGGTGCAAGAGGAAGGGTGATCTGAGTTGCTATTACTGAGAATGTCCACCAGAGGGCGACAAAGCACCATACAAGCCTGGCAACTGCCTATGTAGTAGGTATGCTTAGGATTTTCCCCAGTTCAGAGATGTGGTTCAAAAAGGGGGTGCTGTCTCCCTCCTCCCCCCCCATTGGTGCTTGGTTGTCCTTCGAGGGAGGGGAGGAATGAAATCAGAAACAGGTGTACAACAGGGTGCAGCCTATGCGTTGGTACTGGTGCAAGAGGAAGGGTGATCCAAGTTGCTATTACAGAGAATGTCCACCAGAGTTCGACAAAGCACCATACAAGCCTGGCAGCTGCCTATGTAGGTATGCTTAGGACTTTGCCCAGAGATGTGATTCAAAAAGGGGGTGCTGTCTCCCCACACACACATTAGGTGCTTGTTCCTCGAGGGAGGGGAGGGATGAAATGAACAATCAGTGTACAACAGCATGCAGCATATGAATTGGTACTGGTGCAAGAGAAAGGGTGATCCAAGTTGCTATTACAGAGAATGTCCACCGGAGGGCGACAAAGCACCATACAAGCCTGGCAGCTGCTGATGTAGGTAATCTTAGGATTTTTCCCCAGTTCAGAGATGTGGTTCAAAAGTGGGGTGCTGTATCCTCTTTCCCTCCACCCCCCACGCCATCCTTTTAGGTGCTTGGTTGTTCTTCGAGGCAGGCGAGGAATGAATTCAGACATCAGGTGCACAACAGAGTATAGCCTATGGGTTCGTACTGGTGCAAGAGGAAGGGTGTTCCTAGTTGCTATTACTGAGAATGTCCACCGGATGGCGACAAAGCAGCATACAAGCCTGGCAGTTGCCTATGTAGGTTTGATTAGAACTCCCCCCAGTTCAGAGATGTGGTTCAAAAAGGGGGTGCTGTCTCCCCCCTTCTACTCCCCCCGCACACGTTAGGTGCTTGGTTTTTCCTCAAGGGAGGGCAGAATGATATGAGCAATCAGGTGCACAACAGAGTGTAGCCTATGGGTTGGTACTGGTGCAAGAGGAAGGGTGATCCAAGTTGCTATTACTGAGAATGTCCACCAGAGGGCGACAAAGCACCATACAAGCCTGGCAACTGCCTATGTAGGTATGCTTAAGACTTCCCCCCAGTTCAGAGATGTGATTCAAAAGTGGGGTGCTGTCTCCCATTTCCCCCCTTTCCCCAGCCCCACCCCCAGTTGGTGCTTGGTTGTCCTTCAAGGGAGGGGATTAATGAAAACAGAAACAGGTGTACATCAGAGTGCAGCCTATGGGTTGGTACTGATTCAAGAGGAAGGGTGATCCAAGTTGCTATTACAGAGAATGTCCACCGGAGGGCGACAAAGCACCATACAAGCCTGGCAACTGCCTATGTAGGTATGCTTAGGACTTCCCCCAGTTCAGAGATGTGGTTCAAAAAGGGGGTGCTGTCTCCCACTTCCCCCTGCCCCCCAAAACACCCTGTTAGGTGCTTCGTTGTCCTTCTAGCCATGGGAGAAATGAAATCAGACATCAGGTACACAACAGCCTGCAGCCTAAGTGTTGGTACTGGTGCAAGAGGAAGGGTGATCCGAGTTGCTATTACTGAGAATGTCCACCGGAGGGCGACAAAGCACCATACAAGCCTGGCAGCTGCCTATGTAGGTATGCTTAGGACTTCTCCCAGTTCAGATATGTTTCAAAAAAGGGTGCTGTCTCCCCCTTCCCCCCCAACCCCCACTCCTCCCCTTAGGTGCTTATTCTTCAAGGCAGGGGAGGATTGAAATCATCAATTAGGTGCAAAACAGAGTGCAGCCTACGGATAGGAACTGGTGCAAGAGGAAGGGTGATGTGAGTTGCTATTACAGAGAATGTCCACCGGCGGGCGACAAAGCTCCTTACAAGCCTGGCAGCTGCCAATGTATGTATGCATAGGACTTGTCCAAATCAGAGATGTGTTTCAAAAAGGGGGTGCAGTGTCCCACCCCCTGCGCCCCCCCCCACATTAGGTGCTTGCTTGTTCCTCGAGGGAGGAGAGAAATGAAATGAGCAATCAGGTGCACAACAGTGTGCAGCCTAAGAGTTGGTACTGGTGCAAGAGGAAGGGTGATCCAAGTTGCTATTACACAGAATGCTCACCGGAGGGCGACAAAGCACAATACAAGCCTGGCAACTGCCTATGTAGGTATGCTTAGGACTTCCCTCAGTTCAGAGATGTGATTCAAAAGCGGGGTGCTGTCTCCTCTTTCCCTCCTTCCCCCAGCCCCAGCCCCAGTTGGTGCTTGGTTGTTCTTCGAGGGAGGGGATTAATGAAATCAGGAACAGGTGTACATCAGAGTGCAGCCTATGGGTTGATACTGGTGCAAGAGGAAGGGTGATCCAAGTTGCTATTACAGAGAATGTCCACCGGAGGGCGACAAAGCACCATACAAGCCTGGCAACTGCCTATGTAGGTATGCTTAGGACTTCCCCCAGTTCAGAGACGTGATTCAAAAAGGGGGTGCTGTCTCCCACTTCCCCCTGCCCCCCAAAACACCCTGTTAGGTGCTTCATTGTCCTTCTAGCCATGGGAGAAATGAAATCAGACATCAGGTGCACAACAGCCTGCAGCCTAAGTGTTGGTACTGGTGCAAGAGGAAGGGTGATCCGAGTTGCTATTACTGAGAATGTCCACCGGAGGGCGACAAAGCACCATACAAGCCTGGCAGCTGCCTATGTAAGTATGCTTAGGATTTTTCCCCAGTTCAGAGATGTGGTTCAAAAGTAGGGTGCTGTCTCCCCTTCCCCCCTCCCCCCAGCCTTACCCCCAGTTGGTGCTTGGTTGTCCTTCGAGGGAGGGGAGGAATGAAATCAGAAACAGGTGTACAACACAGTACGGCCTATGGGTTAGTACTGATTCAAGAGGCAGGGTGAACTGAGTTGCTATTACTGAGAATGTCCACCGGAGGGCGACAAAGCACCATACAAGCCTGGCAGATGCCTATGTAGGTATGCTTAGGATTTTGCCCAGTTCTGAGATGTGATTCAAAAAGGGGGTGCTGTCTCCCACTCCCGCCAAACCCCACACCACCCTGTTAGGTGCTTGGTTGTTCTTCGAGGCAGGCGAGGAATGCAATCATCATTAGGTGCACAGCAGAGTGCAACCTAAGTGTTGGTACTGGTGCAAGAGGAAGGGTGATCCGAGTTGCTATTAGAGGGAATGTCCACCAGAGGGCGACAGAGCACCACACATGCCTGGCAACTGCCTATGTAGGTATGCTTAGGACTTTCCCGGTTCAGAGATGTGAATCAAAAAGGGGTGTTTTCTCCCCCTCCTCCCCAACCACTGCCCCCCCGCTTAGGTGCTTAGTTGTTCTTTGTGGCAGGGGAGGAATGAAATCAGAAATCAGGTGCACAACAGAGTGCAGCCTATGAGTTGGCAAGAAGGGTGATCCGAGTTGCTATTACAGAGAATGTCCACCGGAGGGTGACAACGCACCATACAAGCCTGGCAGCTGCCTATGTAGGTTTGATTAGAATTCACCCCAGTTCAGAGATGTGGTTCAAAAAGGGGGTGCTGTCTCCCCCCTCCTATATCCCCTGCTTGGTTTTTCCTGGATGGAGGGCAGAATGATATGAGCAATCAGGTGCACAACAGAGTGTATGTAGCCTATGGGTTGGTACTGGTGCAAGAGGAAGGGTGATCCGAGTTGCTATTACCGAAAATGTCCACCGGAGGGCGACAAAGCACCACAGAAGCCTGGCAACTGCCTATGTAGGTATGCTTAGGACTTTCCCCAGTTCAGAGATGTGGTTCTAAAGCGGGGTGCTGTCTCCCCCTCCCTTCCAATTCCCGCCCCCCCCCTTAGGTGCTCAGTTGTTCTTCGAGGCAGGGGAGGAATGAAATCATCAATTAGGTGCACAACAGAGTGCAACCTAAGAGCTGGTCCTGGTGCAAGAGGAAGGGTGATCCGAGTTGCTATTACAGAGAATGCCCACCGGAGGGCGACAAAGCACCATACAAACCTGGCAGCTGCCTATGTAGGTATGCTTAGGACTTCCTCCATTTCAGAGATATGGTTCAAAAAGGGGGTGCTGTCTCCCACTCCCCCCCGCCCCCCGCCCCCAGCTCCACCCTGTTAGGTGCTTGGTTGTTCTTCGAGGGATGGGAGGAATGGAATCAGTAATCATCTGCACAATGGAGTGCAGCCCGTGTGTTGGTACTGGTACAAGAGACTGGGTGATCCGAGTTGCTATTACAGAGAGTGTCCACCGGAGGGCGACAAAGCATCATACAAGCCTGGCAGGTGCCTAGCTATGTATGCTTTGAACTTCCCCCAGGTCAGAGATGTTGTTCAAAAATTCATCAAGGAGGTGTAACTGCCAGACTGCCACTGCACCTCCTGTCCACAGTGGATCACCAGGGCAAAGGGATAGGTATATTGCTCTGTTCATGTATTGCGCTCGCTGTCTGGGGTCTCAGGTCGCCTAAAATCCCTCTCATATGACAAGGCTTTTTCCTCTCCAGAATCGGAATTCGGAATCCCCAGTGAAGCCGATGGCCAGGGTATTGGGTGTGCAGGTTTCCAGAGTGGGCTCAGGAGTGCTGGGCTACTGGAGATGAATAGAAAGTTTAAAAGCAGATGTCTTTTGCTGGACAGGCTGTGCCCCTCCCAGTGATCAGGCTCTGAACGGATCTCTGAAAACATCCTCATTTTTCTACCACTGGGTTCCCTTGGTACTTTCCTGTACCTCTGAGTGGATAATATTAACCTCAAATAGGGGGCCTAAAATAAGGGGCTGCAAGGGTGCATTTGAGGCTTTTGGAATCATTGAAAGTCGCTTACCTGAGCTGGAGTTTTTCTGGTGTTTGACTTCAAGTAGTGCTGACAGATAGGGAGCCGAGAGGGCCGTGGGAAACCTTGAGAGAGAAACCACCTCCCGACTCTGTAAGGCTCTTAACTGTGTAGAGACAGAAGTACGCAAGCAAGTCCCAGGCACTAATGGGGCGAGCAGAACCAGGTGGCATTGGGAGGCAGGGGGTGTGGGTTGAAAATTCTGCATAGCATGGATCTCACTGGGGGATTAAGTCGGGCCCTGCTGCGGCTACCTGTTGCTTGGTGTTGGCACCTCCAAGCTCATAGATGGGGTGGGAGAGGGGAGCAGGTGGAAACCCCAAGGATGTGCCCATCATGTAAATGTGAGTGACAGCTTGCTTCTAAACCTCGGGTTTAGAAGCAAGTGCCTTTCTGAAACAAGGGTCGCATTCATACTGACTGTGAAGCCCAAAGACCACGTGTTCCGACAGTCTGTCTGGTGTCTCGAATGCCTTTGTGTCTCTAGCGGTGTAACCACAGCTGCGAGGACGTTTGTCCTGAAGTTGGGGACGTTTGTCCTGAAGTCCTGAAGTTGGGGTACAGGGCAGGCTGTGAGCAAAGCGGTGCTTGTGGACTGGCACGGAGAGCGTGAGGCAGCGGCGCGTGTGGCGGCCAGGCCGTCCTCATAGCTGGGGTCTAGCCCTGAGATTTCTCCCCAGGTTTCGCGTTTCTTTATCTACCCGCGCTGGGTGGAGCTCCGGGCTGTTCACCGCTCAGGGAGAGCGAGCTGACACGCGGTCTCGTGGCTCAAGGCAGGTAGATGAATTTCCAGCGGGGGACCTGACTGGAAGCAGGATCCTCTGCAGGACATAGGACATGGGCGAGGGCGGGCAAGGAGGAAAAGGAGGGGGAGAGCCTGGGAGACACTGCGAGAGAAACCGCACCCTCAGGGAAGCAGTGCGTGGCGGTTCTCAGACGGAGAGCAGCGCGGACACCAGCCGCGGCGCGCACAGCGCAAGGGCGCTCGGGAAGCAGGCGGAAGAGCTCCGAATTGTCGTCAGAGAGCACCGCAAGTCGCGGGGTGCAGCATGGCCTGAGTGCCGGGCTGCCCATGAAACAGAGAACCCTCCCCCCTCCCCGTTAGGTGCTTGGTTGTTCTTAGACGGAGGGGAGGAATGAAATCAGCAATCAGGTGCACCAGCCAGGGCCGCCCATGGGTTGGTTCAGGAGGCAGGAGGAGGGGAACCCTGAGATGCTATTAGAATGGGCACCAAGTGGCCCCAAAGCGGCAGCTGAGCCTGGCAGCTGCCTGTATTGGCTTGGCACTTAAAGGCTCACAGCGGGGTTCGAGATGGGCATGGCGTCTTCCGCGGAAGGTTTCTGGCAAAGCGTGATAAGTGCCAGGCGGATCACCGTGTCCAGGGGATAGGTTGCTCACTTCACACCTCTGGTCCAGTGTCTGGGGGCTCAGCCACCCCAAAACCCCCACACTGGAAGGCCCTTGTGGGTCTGACTTCCTCTGTTCTCTCCAGAAGCCGACCTCGGAATCCTCAAGGAAGATGCTGGCTTGAGTACAGGTCCTGCAATTTTCCAGAGTTGGGCTCACAAGGGGTTTAGCCTCAGGAGAGCTGGGCTGCAGCTCACTGCGAAGAGTGTGAAAGCAGAGGTCCTTTGAGGGCCCTCTGAAAACATCCTCATTTTTCTTCCATCGGTGTCCCTTGGTCCTTTCATGCACCCCTGAGGGAATACTAACCTAAAGCCAGGTGGCTTTAAAATAAGTGGCTGCGAGGGGTTGTTTGAGGCTTTGTCGTGTTTGGAATCTTTGGAAGTCTCTCACCTGAGCTGGCTTTTTTCCTGGCGACTGACTTCACAGAGTGATGACATAGGGAGCAGTGAGGGCTGGGAGAGGCCTTGAGAGAAAATCCACAAAGCTCTTAATTGTTCTGAGAGACAGAACAGTATGAAAACAGGATCACAGGTGCTTGGGAGCTGTGCAAAAGAGAGCCAGGTGTCACTGGGAGGCAGAAGGACTGGTTTGAAACGTAGGCAGTGTCACGGTCCTCTCGGGGACAAAGAGCCCTGCTGTGGCCCACCTGCTACTTGGTGTTGGTGCTCCCAGGCTCATAGAGGGCGAGGGGGATGGGTGCTGGCAGAAACCCCAGGGATGTGCCAAGTGACAAAATGTGAGTGACGTGTCGCTTCTCTCTCTCGGGTCCCAAATGCCCCAACTGAGTGTTGGTAAAGGTTTCCTCCTTCTCGACTAGGATTCGCATCCCTGGAGAACATGGAGCCTAGAGGCCACATGTCCTGACAGGCTCTCTGGGGTGGCGAATGCCTCTGGATTTTCCCGCGTATAACCCAGAAGGCAAAGGCATTTGTCCTGACGGTTGCGTTTTGGTTGGGGATGGCGTGAGCAAAGCCGTGTTCGTGGAGTGGCGGGGAGCCTGCGTGGCAGCAGTGTGCGTGGCTGGCCAGGTTGGCCTCATCCTTGGCTTCTAGTTCTGAAATTTCTCCACAGCTCTCCCTTCGCTTTCTCTACTCGCACCGCGTAGAACTTTCTGTAGTTCCCCCCAGGGAAGAACACGGCCGAAATGGGGTCTCCTGTCTCAAGGCAGGCAGGTGAATCTCTAGCTGGGGACCTGATAGGAAGTGGGATCAGCTGACGGACATAGAACAAGGGTGTGAGAAACGGAGGTTGAGAAGTAGGAACAGAGCCCCGGGGGACCTGGAGAGAGAAACAACACCCTCTGGAAGGCGGCGCATGGGGACCTCCGAGCGAGTGTAGGACGGATGCCAGCTGTGGGGTACGCCAAGCAAGGCTGGTCCACCCATGGGTTTGGTCAGGGAGCAGCGGGAAGCGCTCTGACTCATCGTGAGAGAGGCTGGCGGCCAGAGCGCCTCGGAGCCCGGCGGAGCCGGCAGCTGATAGGGGTTAGCTCAGCGCAGCTCCGGGCAGGCCCGGCTGGGGCCGGCGGCCGGCGTGCCGGCGAGCAGAGGTGCCTTAAGCGTTTGCCTGCAACTCTCCGGTCGAGAGGGCCTCACCCGACAGGAAAGACGTGGTTCTGCCCTCACTTCTGTGGGTCCCATTCAGACGGCCCTTGCGGCCCCACATCAGGACGCCTGCCCAGGCTGTCACCTTTCTGATTGCCTTGGGTTCTGCGGAGGCAGCAATCCCAAGTCAAGTGCACTTGGTCTGAATGCTGGACTTGAGGTGTTCCGGGATCAGGCCCCCCCAACCTTAGCATCGGGAAAGCCGGGCGGCTGTTCATGAAGGGAGAGCGTGCACCAGACCAAAATCCATAGGTGGGCAGGTTTCCCCCAGGTGGATGGAAGCAGCGGGCAGGGCTGGTAGGTAGGGCCTGGTTGCTGGGCCCCTGGCAGTGGCAAGGACCCGCGGGAAGATGGAGCAGCCTGCTCCTAGTTGCGGGACCCTGGGAGGTGACAGTTGTCAGGTGTAGGTGTAGGTGGCGCCTGGGGCATTGGTCAGTGGTCACCTCTGAGGTGACTGGGGCCACAGCTGGTGCCTGTTCGCAGACCGCTAGTGGCGGCCGGCCGTGCCCGCCTCTGGTGCCGGAGGTGACTGCTGTGTTTGCCGCCGCCGCCGCGGGTAGACCGCGCAGGAGGCGCCGGGCCACGCCTGGCCCCCAGCGCTCTTAGCCCACGCTAGAGCTGCCTGGCCCCCCGGAGCCTGCACAAGAGTCACCCCATCGCCCGGAGCCCAGGTAAGTGGTGCCTTGCCACCCGCGGCCGGGGCCAGGGGCGCCCGCGCTCAGGATGTGCACGTGTGCGGGGAGAGACTGCGCCGCGGCCCTGCCCTCCCCGCACCCGCACCTCGCTTCCCCGTGCGCCCGGACCTCCGCCCGGTCCCCCGACGGTGGCGCCTGGCTCCCCAGCCCGCGGCACACGGCTCCGTAGCCCCTCCGGCTGTCTCCACACAGCCAGCCTTAGTCTTCTCCCCAGAACTGACCTCCGGAGCCTGAGTCTGAGCACCCAGCACCCAGCACCCACCCCAGCGTCTCAGGCTGCGGTGGCGGGGGTGCGGGGGGTGCAGATGATCTCTGCGGCTCTCCCCCCGCTTTGCCCTCCTCAGTCCCGCGGCTGTGCTTTCTCCGTGACTTTGAAGAAGTTGCTCCGTCTCGGCTGATCTCCCCGTCGGTGAGGTGGCTCCCCGGGCTGAGGGCCCTTTCCTCTTTAGCGGCTCTCACTCAGGAGTGCTAGTCCATTCCTGATTCCTTCCCCTTCTTCTCTCTCTTTTTTTTCCTTTTGTTCTACCCAGTTAGGTGGAGGGTTTCTTGCCCTTTTTAGAGGGTTAAGCTATTCTGTGAGCATTCGGTAGGTGTTCTGTGCAAATCATTCGGTAGATGTTTTTTTTTTTTTTTTTTTGATGTGTTTGTGAGAGAAGGTGAGAGTATGTCTCACCCCTCCGCCGTCTTGATCCTTCTCCCGGGCATGCAGTTTTAAAAGGTATTGCATTTTTATATTCCTTTTCTTTTCTTTCTTTTTTCTGTCTTTTTTGCCTTTTATCTAGAGTTGCACCCGCGGCATGTGGAGGTTCCCAGGCTAGGGGTCTAACAGGAGCTGTAGCCGCCGGCCTTCGCCACAGCCACAGCAACGCGGGATCCGAGCCGTGTCTGCAACCTACACCACAGCTCACGGCAACGCCGAATCCTTAACCCACTGAACAAGGCCAGGGATCGAACCCGCAACCTCATGGTTCTTAGTCGGATTCGTTAACCACTGAGCCACGAAGGGAACTCCAATATTCCTTTTCTAATATCTCATTGTTAGTGTACAGAAATGCGACCAATTTCTGAATGTTAATCTTGTATCCTGCTGTTTCGCTAAATTCATTATCAGTTCTAGTAGTTTTGTGTGGAGTCCTTAGTGTGTTCTATATGTAGTATCATGTCACCTGTGTATAGTGACCATTTTGGATACTTTTTATTTCTTCCCTAATTTAGATACTATTTTTTGCCTGCCTGCCTGCCTGCCTTCTCTCTCTCTTTCTTTCTTTCTTTCTTTCTTTCTTTCTTTCTTTCTTTCTTTCTTTCTTTCTTTCTTTCTTTCTTTCTTTCTTTCTTTCCTGCCTGATCGTTGTGGCTAGGACTTGCAATACTGTATTGAAGAATAGCGGCAAGAGTGGGAATTCTTGTCTTGCTCCAAAATTTAGCAGGAAAGCTTTCAGCTTTTCTTCATTGAGTATTATATTGGCTGTGGTTTGTCCTAGATGGCATTTGTTATGTTGAGATATGTTCCTTCTATACCTGCTTTGATCAGAGCTTTTATCAAGAATGGATAGTGGATTTTGTCAAATGCTTTTTCTGTATCTATTGAGAGGATCACATGGCTTTTGACCTTTGTTCATGTGGTGTATGATTGATTTGCCTATGTGGAACCACTCTTGTGAATTTGGGATGACTCCCACTTGGTCATGGTGTATGATTTTTTTTTTTTTTGTCTTTTTGCCTTTATGTAGAGCCGCACCCGTAGCATATGGAAGTTCCCAGGCTAGGGGTCTAACAGGAGCTGTAGCCGCCGGCCTTCGCCACAGCCACAGCAACGCGGGATCCGAGCTGCGTCTGCAACCTTCACCACAGCTCACGGCAACACTGGATCCTTAACCCACTGAGCAAGGCCAGGGATCGAACCCGCAACCTCATGGTTCCTAGTCGGATTCGTTAACCACTGGGCCACGAAGGGAACTGCCGGTGTATGATCTTTTTTATGTGAGGTTGGATTTGGTTGGCTACAATTTTGTTGAGAATATCTGTGTCTATATTCATCAAAAGTATTGGCCTATACTTTTCTTTTTTTGGCCTAGAGCTTTCTGCACAGGGGAACTGCATGGGTGGAGCAGCCTGGCTCTTTGTGTAATTGTTTGCCTGGCGTAGTGTGTTTATTCAAGACAGCAGCCATCCAAGTGGATGCTTGGCAATCAAAACTTAAGTTCAGGCACTTACAGTGCAATCAAAAAAAGCTAATTGTTAGGAGCTTACAGTATCACCAAACTTGGATTTCTGAGGTAAATCCATCCCACTTGGTCATAAACGTGCGTCCTTCTAAAGAAACATAGCATGGTAAGTGGAATAACCACCCCTCCCAAATTGACTCACAAAACATGAACGTAGTTAGCACTATATGTGTGTGTGTATGTGTGTGTGTGTGTGAACAGTGACCTAAGAAATTCTGTGACCATTGCGTCTGAGTATTGACAGAAGTTCTAAAATGTGCAATTAATAATATAAGGATGAGGTAAATTGCAATAAGGCTTAATGCTTTAAAATTGATATTAAGATGGTTTATTTGGTATCATGTGCATTTTATTTTCTAAGTGTGGAATTTGTTAGACCATTTATGCAACAAGTCCAGTCTGTATTAATTTTAGTAGCTGTTGATTTGGCAGTGTGGCAAACTGAATTACTTTGGAAGAACCCATCTGTTTGAGTATAAATACCAGAGAATCACCTTTTCTGAGCCTCCCTTGCTGGTGTCCATCTGGGCCATCTGATGAACAGATTGCTACCATGCTCTGGTCTGACATGAGACGTTTGGAAAACTGTTCCACTTGTCCCGTCTAAGTGACAACCTGCTTCCAACCAGGTTTCTTAAGGAGTCTCCAGTCCACGGATCTATTTGATTTTACTTCTTTCCCAAGTTTGTTGTTTATGACTTCAGTGTAAAATCTCGCTCTATTTCTAAAGTCATTAAACTGGTAAAAATGAGTCATCCTAACTCCCCTTGCTGTGTCTCCAAAGAGTGTATCTCAGGGACTCAACTTGAGATTCAGAGTAAAAGATCTCAAAGTCAAAGAGCAAGAAAAAATAGCCTGTGCCTTATTGGTGTTTCACTAATTGTGCTATTGTTCATCTTTAAAAGAGAAGTGGCAAAGGTCAGCGTGAAATCATCACCAGCCAGGACCACAAATGGTACAGATAGAGAAAGGCTTCAGAGCCATGGCCATAGGTTTGGAGTCAGTGTCTGTGTCAGAGGTTCTGTTCACCTATTAAGTTTCAAATAAGAAAGACAAGTTAGTGACTTTGCTTTGTACTGTACTAACCTTTGCCTTGCTTGCTCTGTGTGTGTGTGTGTGTGTGTGTGTGTGTGTGTGTGTGTCTTCTTGCCTTATTTAGGGCCACACCCGCAGCATATGGAGGTTCCCAGGCTAGGGGTCTAATCGGAGCTGTAGCTGCTGGCCTTCACCACAGCCACAGCAACGCGAATCCAAGCCGTGTCTGCAACCTACACCACAGCTCACGGCAACGCCAGATCCTTAACCCACTGAGCAAGGCCAGGGATCGAACACGCAACCTCATGCTTCTTAGTCAGATTCGTTAACCACTGAGCCACGATGGGAGCTCCTAGTCGGTTTTTTTTGTTGCTATCGAGTTATATGAGCTATTTGTGTATTTTGGAAGTTAAGCCCTTGTTGGTCACATCATTTGCAAATATTTTCTGCCACTTCATAGGTTGGCTTTTCGTTGTGTTTATGGTTTCCTTTGCTGTGCAAAAGCTAGTAAGTTTGATTAGGTCCCATTTGTTTATTTTGCTTTTATTTCCGTTGCTTTGGGAGACAGACCTAAGGAAACATTGGTATGATTTACGTTACAGTGTTTCCCTATGTTCTCTTCTAGGAGTTTTATGGTGTCTTGTCTTATGTAATAAGACTTAAAGCCATTTGAGTTTATTTCTGAGTATGATTTGAGAATGTGTTCTAACTACATTGATTTACATGAAGCTGTCAAGGCTTCCCAACACCACTTGCTGAAGAGATTTTTTCCCGTTGTATATTCTTGCCTCCTTTGTGGGGGACTAATTGATCATCAGTGTGTGGATTTATTTCTGGGCCTTCTCCTCTGTTCCATTGATCCATGTCTGTTTTTGTGCCATGCTATTTTGATTATTGTAGCTTTGTAGTATTGTCTGAAATCTGGGAGGGTTATGCCTCCTGCTTTGTTCTTTATCCTCAGGATTGCTTTGGCAATTCTGAGTTTTTTACGGTTTCATATAAATTTTAGGATTATTTGTTCTAGAGTTCTATGAAAAATGTCATGGTTAATTTGAAAGGGATCACATTAAATCTGCAGATAGCTTTGGGTAGTATGGTTATTTTAACAGTATTTTCCCATTCCAAAAAGCATGAATATCTTTCTTTGAAGTGTCTTCAGTTTATTTTTTTAATATCTTATCGTTCTCAGCATAAAAATCTTTTACCTCTTTGGTCAAGTTTATTCGTAAGTATTTTGATTTGGTGTGATTTTAAAAGGTATTGTGTTTTTCCATTCCCTTTCTCATATTTCATTGTTTGTGTCAAGAGATGGAAACAGTTTCTATATGTTAATCTTGAATCCTGCTACCCTGCTGAATTCATTTATCAGTTCTAGTAGTTTTTGCATGGAGTCTTTAGGGTTTTCTATAAGTAGTATCATGTCTTCTGCATAGAATGACAGTTTCACCTCTTCTCTTCCAGTTTGTATACATTTTATTTCTTTTTCTTGTCTGATTGCTGTGGCTAGAACTTCCAATACTATGTTGAATAGAACTAGTGAGAGTGGGCATCCTTGTCTTGTTCTAGAGTTTAGCAGAAAGGCTTTCAGGTTTTCACCATCGAGTCTTACATTGGCTGTGTGTTTGTCATAAACAGGCTTTATTATGTTGAATTCTGTTCCCTCTATACCCACTTAGGTAAGAGTTTTTTTTTATCATGAATGGATGCTGAATTTTATTAAATGCTTTTTCGAGCATCTATTGAGATGGTCATGTAGGTTTTGTCTTTTCTTTTCTTCTTCTTTTTTTTTTCTTGTCTTTTTGCCTTTATATAGAGCCGCACCCATGGCATATGGAGGTTC
The DNA here is from genome assembly GCA_004024745.2 of Catagonus wagneri. Taxonomy (NCBI): domain Eukaryota; kingdom Metazoa; phylum Chordata; class Mammalia; order Artiodactyla; family Tayassuidae; genus Catagonus; species Catagonus wagneri. The sequence continues at coordinate 12,220,562 of PVHT021183523.1, read as the reverse complement.
CCAGGCTAGGGGTCTAACAGGAGCTGTAGCTGCCGGCCTTCGCCATAGCCACAGCAATGTGGGATCTGAGCTGTGTCTGCAACCTTCACCACAGCTCATGGCAATGCCGGATCCTTAACCCACTGAGCAAGGCCAGGGATCGAACCCGCAACCTCGTGGTTCTTAGTCGGATTCGTTAACCACTGAGCCACGAAGGGAACTCCAGGTTTTGTCTTTTTCATTGATGCGGTATATCACATTGTGTGATGTGTGTATTGAACCACCCTTATGAACCTGAGTGAATCTGACTTGGTTGTGGTGTATGATCTTTCTATGTGTTGTTGGATTTGGTTTGCTAACAGTTTGTTGAAAATTTTTGCATCTGTATTCATCAAAGATATTGTCCTATAACTTTCTCTTTTTGGTTTCTCTGGTTTTGGTATCAGGATAATGGTGGCTTCACAGACTGTCTTGGGGAGTACTCCCTCCTTGACAATTCTTTGGAAGAGTTTGAGGAGGATTGGTATGTTTTTCTCTATATGTTTAGTAGAATTTGCCTATGAAGCCATCTGGTGATTGACTTTTGATTGTAGGGAAATTTTAAAATTAAGGATTCTGTTGAACTTCTAGTGACTGGTCTGTTCAAGTTACCCATTTCTTGATTCAGTTTTGGTAGGCTGTATGTTTCTAGAAACTTGTCCATATCTTCTGTGTTGTCAAATTTTTTGGCATATAATTGTTCATCAAGTTCTCTTATGGTTTTCTATATTTCTGCAGTATTCGTTATTTCTCCTTTTTCATTTCTCATTTTATTTATTTAGGTTCTCTTCTTGGTGAGTCTGGGCAGAGGTTTGTCAGTTTTGTTTACCCTTCCAAAGAACCAACTCTTGGTTTTTTTCTTATTGCTTTTTAATCCCTTATTTATTTCCTCTCTGATTGTATTATTTCTTTCCTCCTGCTAACTTTAAGTTTAGTTTATTCTTTCTTTTCTAATTCTTTTAGGTGGTAGATAATGTTATGTATTTGAGATTTTTCTTGTTGGGGTGGGTGAAGGCCCTTATTGCTATGAACTACTTTTGCTGCATCCCATAGATTTCGTATGGTTGTATTTTCAATGTCATTTGTCCCAATGTATTTTTTAATTTCCTCTTTGATTTTGTTATTGAATCATTTGTTTTTTTTTTTTGTATGTTTTCAGTATATGGATAGAGACTTCTAACTTTAAAAATGAGTTAAGATATGAGATATATAGTAAACTGTGCATTGCTTGATAAGAGAGCGAGAAAATGAATTTTAAAAATTAACAACCTGGTTAATCTTGAAAAAATTTATAAAAAGGAAAAGCATAAATAGCAATAAATATAATAAATAGTAAATATAAAGTAAGAAGGGACAGAGGAAATCAAACCTATCAGAAGAAATGTGAGCAGGTTGAACACCAGTATCAAGTGATAAGGACTCTGAGATTGGGTTAAGAAGAAATAATAACAAGCTGTATACTCTCTACAAAATGTATTTTTTATATTTCACAGAAATTTTAAAAACCATGGGATGAGTAAAAATAAATCGGGCATATGCAAACCAATAATATCAGCTGCAATGAAATGCAAAAGCAGTAACTTTGATAACTGCCATAGGAGAGCCAAATGGGTTTACAAGTGGTGAGGAATCGTGTTATGCTTCCCTGTCTCCTGTCTCCCCTCAGAGGGTCTGACTTGTTTCCTTAGCAACACAGTCAAAAGCAGGGAATTTGTTCCAGCATTAAAAACATAACTGCTGGCTGCCATGAGGGCCATAACTTGGATGCTCTTTCTCATTAAAAGTCAAACATGGCCTAATAAGGCCCTATTACTGCAAAGGACATTCTACCTTTTTTTGAACTATGTGAATATGTGATTCTTCGAAGATTGTGCTAGTAATCTCAGATATCTGCATGCACGCTGAAGAGCAGATAGGATGGCTTCTAACTGCCAGATATTCAAGGAGATTGCTGTTAAATCTACTAAAATGGCTGTTTAAAGCTTCCAAGTGTTTTTTGAAGTCAGAATGAGTAAATAGAGGATCCGCTATGAGACAATTGTACAGAAGCCTTGTGGGCTGGCTTTTTTCCGTGCCTGAATTTTTGCTGCCACCTGCATTCTCAGTCTGGTCACAACACTTTGCCCAGAAAAAGTGCTATTTTTCACACTTGCCAAAAGGTCCCCTAAATACTGTCTATGTTGCATATTGCACATTGAATACAAATATATAATGTCTCTCAAGTAGAGCTCTCGGCTCCATGATGGAGCATGACTGTATTTCAGGACCCTCCATAGTCCTGGCCACAGAACATTCCAGAAAGTCTGAAGACCTACCAGCAGAGCCACCACCCCTGGATATAAAGGCCGAGAGACAAGAGGGGAGCCTGTAGACCAGCAGCGCCCATGAAACACCTGGGGATTTGAACACCATGCAGATTCTGCTGCAGGGGTCAGGACTGGGGCCTGAGATGCTGCATTGCTAACCAGCTCCCCGGAGAATTCCCCCCCGAGGCTCCATCCTGCCTGCTCTCTCCTGTCAGTGTCTGGGCTCCATAATGATGCGGCCCCTGGGCAGCTGAGCTCTGCCCTGCCCTCTGCTCCCAGGCCAGCAGCCCCGGCAGGAAAGTCTGTGCTTGTTTCTGTCTGCCTGCCTCAGGCTGTCTCCATTTTGCTCTCAGCCCAGGCTCCATAATCCCGAATGAATGTGTGGTTCTCAGGGGATCATGCCTAAGTTTTCTACCCAGTGTGGATGTACTGATCCCTTCAGGTCCCAGGATGTTCCACGGCCCTGGGTGCACTAGTGGACATCTGGGGCGATGTTTCCTCTGTGTCTGGTGTCTCCTCATCTTATGCCAATAGTACCTCTTGTATCGTGAGAAGCCCCCCTCCCCCTCATTTCCTTGTGCAGGTGGCTTAGGGGAAGGGAAGCCTGTCTAACGCCCGAATTCAAAGGGGAGCCTGTCACCTAGATCAGGCTAGTCCACAGACTTCATCTCTTTTGTTTCAGGAACCTGTTTGAGGGCAGACCTGCGACAGGGTCCCAGGAAACCTGTGCCTGGACTTGGAACAGCAGTCTTGCGGACGAGCAGCTCTCTCCCCTGTGGGGGCTGCCAGACCACCTGCTGCTGACTCAGCAGAGAGGGAGGCCCCCGTGGAAAGCAGAACTAAGGTAAATCCTGATGTCATCATTTTTGCCCCTGGGTCCAGCTGGACCTGAAGCTAACTGGAGCTCCATGGGGCTGGGCCACCTCGGAGCTTACATGAAAACCGTCAAAGCATGGCACCAACTTGGCCTGAGGCTTGTGTGTATCAGTGTGTTCAGCACAAAATAAGGAGGAAATAAGGCTCCAGAAAGAGGAACCCCAAGAGAGTACCTGTACTCCTCTCACCAACACGTGCTTGTGGGCATGCAGAGCCCAGGGCAGAAGAGTGGGGACCACGGTGGCGGTGGGGAGTGGCAGCCAACAGAGAAGTGGGTGGGTCCAGGTGGATGGCAGTTGTTTCCACATTCCTGGCATCTTTGCCTGTTTCACAATTAGCTTGGAAATAGTGAAAACCAGAGATGCCTCAGGTGGGCGATAAGGAGCTGAGTGTGAGAGTCCAAATAAGAAAAGTGTTCTTTGCAGGAAAACCCCCAATACCAGCTCACCAGTCCTCTCTTACTGTCGGTGGTCAGACATTCAAAGCCACTTAGGGATGGTTTTCTTGAGCGGAAACATCAGGACTAAGTCAAGAAACAGAGACAGAGGATGAAGGCTTGGGAGAGCCTCGGGGAGGGAACTCTGCTGAGTCTGTGCATTGGATACAAGGTTTTCTTCGGGTGGGGGATGAAAGAGGCTGAAATTAGACAGGGCTGGTGGTTTCACATCACTGTGAATGCACTTAATGCTGGGTTGCATGATTTAAAAGACGAGATGGTCCAACTTTCCAATTTTATTCTTAAAACATAAAGTAAAGTATATCATAAATGATATGGAAGAGGAACAAGAAATGACCAAACATCCAAAGACAAAGCACGAGAGGGGAAGGAGAGTAAATTTCAGGAGGGGGAGCAGGTGGATGGGGTTTTGGGGAGCCGATGGGGAGAGCACGTGCAGGGGCGGAGGTGACCTTGGCGAAGGTGGTTTTGGAAATTGGCCTGGGGGGGCTCTGGCAAGAGCCAGCGCAGGACCCAGTATAAGGGGGGCTGGGGCAGTCAGTGCAGGCTCTCCCTGCAGGGCTGCTGAATTCTCCTCTGGCCTGTGGTGTCCTGCAGGAGCCAGTGCAGTGTTTCCCTCCAACCACGGTAAACGCGCATCAGTGTCTGGGGCTGCTGCCAGAGCAGGTGCAGGTTCTCCTTGCAGGGCTGATGAGTCTTCACGTGGACCTGAGCCTCCTGCAGGAGCAGCAGCAGGTTCTCCCCGTCTGGGTGGTGACTTGGCCTCTGGTTCCGGGTCTCCTGCTGGAGCTGTGAGAGAAGAAAAGCTTCCCACATGCCTGCCTTGCCATGCGCTCTTCCAAGGACCCCAGTCTTTCCAGAACCTTCCAGACCAGTCCCCACCCAGCAACTTCTGGGTCTGCAGTCCCTCAGGTGGGTGCTAGGGGTTAGTCTTTGCCCCTGGCCCACACCATCCTCTGGGACTCCCTGCTGTGTGGCCCGGTACTCAGCTCCCCCCACACTCACGGGGCTCCATCCCCATTTTCTCACCTTCGGGCTGGGCCTCAGGGGGGGCCAGGCCATCCAGCGGACTCAGGCGCAAGTGGACTCTGTCCTCCGTGCCAGAGCCAGATGTGCTGAGCTCCCCAAGAGCCCAGGACAGGAGCCCGGGGAGCAGCCTGGGTGGAGTTTCATCTGGAGGCTTCTGCCTTCCTCGCCCGGCTCCTGGCAGGTCTCAGGCGGGGGCTCAGCAATGACAGTGAGTGGCAGAAGGCCCGGCCCTGAGGTGTCAGAGCCCTGCGGGGCATTATCTTCTCGCCGCTTCTTCTGCCCCCCTGACCGTCTGCTCCCAGATCAGGTGAGGCCTTGTCTGCTCACATACTGCCCCCGACCCCAGGACAGCTCGGACACAGGGCTCGGCCCTGACTCTCCAAACCCCGCCTTCTCCCCAGCCAGCTTTGTCCTTGGGTGTGGACATGACCCACCAGGCAGGCTTCCAACCCCAAGTCAGCCCGCTTTTGCTTGAACCAGACCCACCGCCTCACAACACCCCTCTGCGCGCAATCATCCCGGGAGGGGACCCGGGGCTACCGTATGGGATCAGCGAGGTCTCCGTGCTGGGCTGGAGCTCCCTCTCCCTGTGTTACCCCTGGGTCCCTGCGGGCAAAGGCCCATAGGCGACTGCCCTGAGTTCCGATCCATCGTCTGCTGGTTTCGCAGATACTGCCTCTTCTGTGACCCCTCCTGTGGCCTCAGGGGAACAGGGCACAGCAGAGAAGCCCAGCCCTCCTCTGGCCTCTCCTGGACAAGCGGGTGCCTGGCTACCCAGCTTCCAAGTTCTGTTGGGCTCTGTTGCCAGGGAAATGAGGTCACTTCCTGGGGTCCGCTTAGCCGGCCTCCCTCCTTACACGAAGCTCCCCAAGGGTACCGCTGGGCTGCTCCAGCGCACCCCCCAGCCCCATGCCAAGTCTGAGCAAAGGGACACCAACACCAGCCACCCGCAGCTCCGGGGAGGCCTGAGTGCAGCCGGGGCCCCGGCTCTGAGCACACAGCTGGTTCAGACCCAGCTCCGTCTCCTCACCACTGACGGGACCCTGGGCGAGCCGCGTGTCTCCCGGTCTCCCCGCTGCCCCATCTGCACAGAGCGGCCACCTGGCGTCTCCCTCCGAGGAGGCCAGCAGGGCTGTAGCCCTGGAAACCCCGCCGGTGCCTGGAAACCCCACGCCTGGCATCACTGGAGCCGCGTCCACCTTCCACCCTCCCTCCGTCCTCCTGACCTTCGCTCTTCTTGTTTCAGCCGGATTTGTTAGATCATTTGAGGAGCAATGAGATCCTCTCTGGCAAAAGCTGAATCATCCTCCCCACACACGAGGAAGGAACAAGCAGGGGTCCACACCCGTCTCCTCCTTCCCTGCCTCTTCGTGTCAGAAAAACGTGTCCCTCCTCCTGTCGGAAGCCGAACACCAGGTAAAGGGCTCTGCAAACTATTCTTTTCTCTACCGTTGCCTCATCCTCTCACCCGCTCCCCTCTGGCAACCACGAGCTCCTTCTCAGGGTCTGTGAGTGGGTTTATGTTTGGTTGTGTTTGATCATTTTAAAATAGATTCTGCAGAGAAGTGACCTCATAGCATTTTGCTCTTCCTCTGTCTGCTGCATCTCACTTAGCTCGGTCCCCCGTAGGTCCCTTCGTGTCGTTGCAAGATGCCATTCTCTTTTATGGCTCATATTCCACTGTGAATGTGCATAGACACATGTGTTTATGTATCATATATGTACCATATATGTGTGTGTTTGTGTGTCTCCTTTGTTCCTCATTGGATGGACACTTCGGTGGCTTCCAGATCTTGGCTCTTGTCAAAGCTTCCATGTACATACGGAGGCATATATCTTTTTGTGTGCGATTTTCTTTCCTTCAGAAAGATACCCCCAGGTGTACTCTCTGCATCATACGGTAATAGTGTATTGAAGTTTTGGAGCAGCTTCCACGTCTGCCGTAGTGGCTGTACCAACGAACACGCCTGATGAAACGCACTAGTGCTCCTTGTGTCCACATCCTGGTCCATGCATTTTATTTGTTGTCTTTTGGGCGACAGCCATTCTCTCAGTGCGAGATGATCATCTCCTTGTTTGGATGCACATTGCCTTGTTGATCCGTGATACGGATCATCCTTTTATGTGTTTGGTGGCCATCTGTATAAACATTTTGGAAAAATTTTGGTATTCTGCCAATATTTTAGTTAGGTTTTGGTTTTTCAGGGGTTGGCTTCTGTTAGTTCTTAGTCTGTTTTGGATAGGAATCACTTACTGGATATATTGTATGCAAATATTTTCTCACGTACAGTAGCCCCCCCCCCCCTTTTCTGGCTTTTTAAGGCTGCATCCATAGCATATGGAGGTTCCCAGGCTAGGGGTTGAATCAAAGCTACAGCTCCTGGCCTGTGCCACAGCCACAGCAACATGGAATCCAAGCTGTGTCTGCAACCTTTACCATGCCTCACGGAAATGCAGCGTCCTTAACCCACTAAGCCAGGCCAGGGATCGAACCTGCAACCTCATGTTTACTAGTCAGATTCCTTTCTACTGCACCACAACAGGAACTCCAGGGTGCCCCTTTTTTGTGTGTGTGCATGCCTATATATGTGTGTATGATTTCCTTTGCCATTGAGAAGCTTTTCAGTTGGATGGAGATCCGTGTGCTTATTTTTCTTTAGTTTCTTTTGCTTTGGGAGACAGATTGAAAACCAAACTTTACATCTCAGACTCATGTCCAAGAGCAAACTACCTACGTTTTCTTCAAGGTATTGTAAGGCCTCAGATCTTCCACGGCAGTATTTAATTCCTTTTGGGGTTATTTTTGTAGATGACATAAGGATTGCAATTTGATTCTTATGCTTGTAGCTGTTCAATTTTCCCAACACCATGCATGGAGGAGGTTGTCTGTTCCCCATGGTATATTCTTAGCTCTTGGTCCCAGATGAATTGATTTTATAAATGCAGGTTGATTTCTGGGTTCTCAGTTCTGTTCCCTGGATCTACGTGTATGTCTTTTGGTGCCAGTACCATCTTGTTTTGATGATTCTACTGTTGTAGTGAGTTTGAAATCCAGAGCATGATAGGTTCAGGCTTATGCTTCTCGCTTTGATTGTATTGACTCTTCAGATTCTTTTGGGTTCCCATACACATTTGAGAATTCTTTCTTCTAGTTCTCCAAATAATCCCTTTGGTACTGTGATAGGAATGACATCAAATCTCAAAGTTTTGCTGGGGCGCAGAATCATTTTCTCAATCTGAATTGTTTGAATCCATGAGCAGGGCACACCTTTTTTAGCAAGGCATTTCTTTGTGTTGCCTTCACTTTCTTTCATCAAGTTCTTTCAGGTTTATGAATACAGGTCTTTGATCTCCTGGGTCAGAATGTACTCTCAGGTATTTCATTTTTGTGAAAGTCTCCGTCTATGAGGTTGTTTTCTTGAATTTTCAAGGTCTTAGTTTCTTAAACTCTTCAGCTGAGAGTCTGTGATGAGTATATGGATATTCAAGCAATTTATTTTTTCAACTCAATGAATTTTATTACATTTATAGTTGTACAATGATCATTACAACCCAATTTTATAGCATTTCCATCTCAAACCCCCAGCACATCCCCCCGCCCCAACCTGTCTCCTTCGTAAACCAGAAGTTTTTCAAAGTCTGCGAGTCAGTATCTGTTCTGCAAAGAAGATGATTGTGTCCTTCTTTTGAGATTCCACGTATAAGTGATAGCATATGACACTTGTGTCTCACTGTGTGACTAATTACACTTAGCATGATTATTTCTAGGTCCATCCATGTTGCTGCAAATGCCATTTTTTCTTTCCTTTTTAATGGCTGTGTAATAAATAATCTTCCATGGTGTGTATCTACCACATCTTCTTTATCCACTCCTGTGTCAATGGACATTAAAGTTGTTTCCATGTCTTGTCACTCTAGTGTATAGAGTGCTGCAATGAACACTGAAGTACATGTATATTTTCGAGTCATGGTTTTCTCTGGATAGATGCCCAGGAGTGGGATTGCTGGATCAAATGGTAGTTCTATTTGTAGTTTTCTTAGGAGTCTCCAAACTGTTTTCCTCCGTGGTTGTGCCAATTCACATTCTGACCAACAGTGTAATCGGGTTCGTTTTTCTCCACACCCTTTCCAGCATTGATTGTTTGTAGACTCTTTGATAATGGCCATTCTGGCTGGTGTAAGGTGATACCTCTTAGTGGTTTCGATATGAACTTCTCTACTAATTAGTGATGCTGAACATCTTTGCATGTTTTTTTTTGGCCATCTGTATGTCTTCTTTGGAGAACTGTCTGTTTCAATCTTCTGCCCATTTTTGGATGGGGTTGTTTGTGTTTTTGGTATTGAGCTGCAGGAAGTGTTTATCAATTCTGGAGATTAATCCCTTGTCAGTTGCTTCCTTTGCAAATATATTTTCCCATTCTGTGTATTGTCTTTTATTTTTCTTTAGGGTTTCCTTGGCTGTGCAGAAACTTTTGTTTTTATTGTCATGACTCTAGGAGGTAGATCTGAGAAGATATTTTGTTTTTTGTCAGAGTGTTTGGCCTATGCTTTCCTCTTAGAGTTGTACAGTATCTTCTATTTAGGTCTTTCATTCGAGTTGATTTTTTGTGTATGGTGTTAGAATTGTTCTAATTTCATTCTTTTCCATGTAGCTGTTCAGTTTGCCCAGCACATCTTCTTGAAGGGACTGTCTTTTCTGCATTGTATGTTCTTGCCTCCTGTAGGTGCTTGGGCTTAATTCTGGGCTTTCTATCCTGTTCTACGGATCTCTATTTCTGTCTTTGTGCCAGTACCATATGGTTTTGATAACTGTACCTTTGCGGTATAGTCTAAAGTCAGGAAGCCTGATTCCTCTGGCTCCATTTTTCTTTCTCAGGATGGCTTTGGCTATTGTGGGCCTTTTGTGCTTCAAAACCAACTTGAAGATATTTTGGTCTAGATCTGTGAAAAATGTTTTTGGTAATTTCACAGAGATTGCATTGAATCTGTAGATTGACCTGGGCTCTATAGTCATTTTGATAATATTGATCCTTCCAATTCAAGAGAATGGTATGTCTTTCTTACCAATGTCAGGAAAGGGAATCTTCCTGTGGACCAGTGGAAATGGAGACTTTGTGATGAAAAAGGTGTCTTTGATCTTTTCACCATGTGCAAAAAAAGAAACACTGTTTTAGAACAAATGTTCAGTGTTCTTAAAAGCACCATTTGATTAAATAAAAATGGAATGCAGTATTTGTTCACAAAAGTTAGCCCCAGGAATGGGACTCATGCATGTCGAGAAAGGATTAATCCATTACAGTGCATGGCATCATTGGTCCTTTGAAAGGAGGATTCATATGGATTGTCAAGGGCATGTGTGAAAGTTAGAAATGATCTAAAAATTAAGAAGGGGAGTTTCCACCATGGCCCAGTGAATTCACTATCAGATTACAGTGGTTCAGGTTGCTGTGGAGTTACAGGTATAATCCCTGGCCTTGCACATTGGGTTAAAAGGGTCTGGTGTTGCCCCAGCTACAGCATAGGTCATAGCTGCAGCTCAGATTCAATCCCTGGCTTGGGAACTTACATATGCCATGGGTGTGGCCATAAAATTTAAACAAAACTGTAAGGAAGAATTCTCTTCCTTGGTCTAGTAGTAGATATGGATTGATGCAGGTTTCATCACTCAGTGACTATGAGACCATCTCACACATCCAGGATGGTCTGTATTGTTACTCATGCAGCTTGCAGAGAGGGTGGCAGGGAACCCACTCCTTCATATGCTTGGAGCACAGTGCCCTGTCCTGCAGCTGATGAGTAAACTGTCAAGTAGACATACTGATTCTATCCTCTAGTTTCACAGAAACCAATTCTTATTAAATGAGCAAGAGACTAAAGAATATTCCTGGCAATTCTAGTTACTTTTCATCAGAAACTAGATGAACCGTAAAATGGCCTAGATGATGCTCGTAGTGTTGGTAGGAACTCTTTTTACAGTCTCCTACTGCCTGTTGAAACCACAATTATCTAAACAGATCTGATGAGAAGTGACCTACAAATTCCAATGATGATGTTGGTTTGAAATATGACATAAGGGACGGACTACTATGAACATCTGTATGTCAGAAAACAGGATACCCTAGATGAAATAGACATATTTCTACAAAGATAGAACCTTCAAAGACTGAATCATGAATAAGTAGAAAGTCTGAAGACAGCAATAATGAGTGAGGAAAGGAATAATCAGAATCAGTCATCCAAGTTTCCCCTCAAAGAAAAGCCCCAGCCAAGGACCAGATGACTTCAAAGCTGAATTTTTTCAAACATCTTTGCAGCTTTTCTGTCTGATTTCAGGATCAACCTTTCTTCCCTAGACAGGGGCGCTCTCCATGCCTTGGGTATAGCAGCCAAAGGTAATTAAGGGTCCCATCATGAAAGCAGCATAGGACAAGTTAAGATTATTGGCTAGGTCTCTGGAGCACCTGGTTACAGATCTTACAGAAAAACTAAATCATTTTAGAGACATGTAAGAGCTACTGACAGTCTACAGTGATCAACTAATGTTTTCATAGAAGCGTCTTTATGGAAATAGTAGTCATCTCCAATACCTTAAAGTGAATCATCTATGCCACTCGTCTCTATAAATGCTGCTAAGAATACATCAGAAATGAGGCTTTGCTCCCCATATTGAAACTCACCTGTAACTCTACAGTCTTTGCCACTGTGGAGCTGGTACCCTCGGACACACCCACAGGAGGAAGCCTGGAGAGTTATGACAGAGCTGGCCACAGGGGCTGTAGGCCATGGAGCACTCATCCACATCTGATGATAGAGAGTCATAAATGAGAGAAGATCAAGGAACAACCTCTTGAGTGTTTTTGCTCTTTTGGGCCACTTTCCATGCATTATGTGGAGATCAGTGGGCTGGGTGCTGGGATAGAGAAGTCCATGCAGAGAGTCCCACATATGTGAATGTATCTCAGCAGATCGTTCAATACGGGGACCCGAGATGTGTGGCTGCTACAGGATACTTCTCTCTGTTACCGTAGCAACATTCTTGGCCATGTGTCCCTTGCCAAGCCAGCCAGAGCCTAATTCAGAATGAGCAGTAAGGATGCGGAGAAATCAGAACCCATGTGCACTGCTAGTGAGAACATCACATGGAAAAGAGTTTGACGGTTTCTCAACAAGTTAAATGGAGAATTTATCATATGATCCAGCAGTTCTACTCCCTGTGTATACTCCAAAGCAGGGACTCAGACACTGTTCACCAATGTTCATAGCAGCATTATCCACAACAGTCAAAGGGTAGAAACAATCCAAATGTGCATCAATGATAATCAATGGATAGACAAAATATGGGATTGGTTCCAGGACCCCACACAATACCAAAACCCAGAGATGCTCAAGTCCCTTATATAAAGTGGTGTGGTATTGGCATATAACCTATGCACACCCTCCCATATACTTTAAATCATCTCTAGATTACTTATAATACCTAATACAGTGAATTTGCTAGCATCAGCAAATTCAAGTTTGCTCTTTAGAATTTTCTGGAATTCCCCTCCTGCCCCTACTCCATATCGAGGCTTTTAACAATACTAAAACGGTTTCATTATAATGTCTACGACCAGATATGGGGGGAAATAACAGACAGATGACAAAATGACTGGAGACAGATGCCCTCTGTACCTCTGCCCTAAATGGAAACACAGTGGTTTTTAAAGTGAGACCCACAAGGCTTTAAAATCAGGACTGCTTGCTCAGAAGCCTCCTCCACACCAGGAAAGTCTTTCTCAATTCTTTGGTTAAATCCTTAGAGAATTTGGCATTTTTCTTGAACAAATGATTTGCTTCTCTGTGGCTAAGTTTGTGTGCTTTATTCCAGAATTTTAGGAGACATATAGTTTGAAGGTTGGAAGTTCCACTACATTGTGTGTTTAGGGTAAAAAAAAAAAA
>PVHT021183523.1:12176037-12199199 GCA_004024745.2 Catagonus wagneri | reverse complement strand
GGGTCTAATCGGAGCTGTGGCCACCGGCCTTCGCCGCAGCCACAGCAACGCAGGATCCGAGCCGCGTCTGCAACCTACACCACAGCTCACGGCAACGCCGGATCGTTAACCCACTGAGCAAGGGCAGGGATCGAACCCGCAACCTCATGGTTCCTAGTCGGATTCGTTAACCACTGCGCCACGACGGGAACTCCTGATTGTATATTCTTGCCTTCTTTGTTGAAGATTCATTAACCATAGGTGTGTGAGTTTATTTTTGGACTCGCCGTCCTGCTCCATTAATGCATATGCCTTTTTTTGTGCCAATACTCTGCCATTTTTATGAGCTTTGTAGGATCATCTCAAGTCTGGGAAGGTTCATGCCTTCTGCATGAAGTCTGAAGGTCATGCCTCTTGCTTTGGTCCTTTCCACAGAAGTACTTTGGCAATTCTGGGTCTTTTATGGTTCCCTATAAATCTTAGGCTTATTTGCTCTAGTTCTATGAAAAATGTCATGCGTCATTTTTAAAAATATTTCTCAGTTTTATTGAGGTATAATTGACAAATAAAATTGTAAGACATTTAAAGTGTACATCATGGTGATTTGATATAAGTTTACAGTGTGAAAAAACTCCTATCAAAGTAACTAACACATCCATCATTTTATTTATTTATATATGTATATATATAGTGTGTGTAAGTGAGAACATTTAAGTTCTCTCAGCAAATTTCACTTGTACAATACAGTATTATCAACTGTAGTCACCGTGTTAACACATTAGATCTTCTCATTTAGATGGTGTGACATGTATTGCATTTGTGTACATATGTATATATAGTACATGTGTTGAATTTGTTTATATAATGTATATTTACATGTATGTATAAAATGTATTATGTGCATTATATGGACATGTGTGTATAGTATATATTTTGTTCTAATTTAGTTTTATTTTCTTCAAGAATGAAAAATCCACACTTGGTTGTATTATCAAAGTGGAGATAAAGACCAAGCTTAGTAACTTTTTAAAAGAAGTTTTTCCTGACATACCTTCTATGCTTAGCATTTTTTCATTTCACTTTTTCTTTGGAAAGACCTGCCACTGATTCAAGAAAATTCATATACAGCTTGAAAATGCTTCTGTCGATGTTTCTTTCCATTAAAAGAAAACATAGGTTTTTGTCATGAAAACTTAAAAATATAGCTGGGAAAAAACCAGAATGAGCAATCTCCATACCCTCCAGTAGCCAGAGTCAACAGTTATGAGAATTTTGCCACATGACTTCTTTTTTATTTTCATTTATTTTTTTAATTCTTCCATTATAGCTGGTTTACAGTTTTCTGTCAGTTTTTCAACTGTACAGTGTGATGACCTGGTTACACTTACATATATGGATTCGTCACAAGTGATTAGACATAGTTCCCGGTGCTATACAGCAGGATCTCCTTGCTTTTCCATCCCAAAGGCAATAGTCTACAACCATTAACCCCAGACTCCCATACCATCCCACTCCCTCCCCCACCCTCTTGGCAACCACAAGTCTGTTCTCCAAGTCTATGAGTTTCTTTTCTGTGGAAAGGATCATTTGTGCAGTATATTAGATTCCAGATATGAGTGATATTATAGGGTATTTGTCTTTCTCGTTCTGACTTCACTCAGTATGAGGGTCTCTAATTCCATCCATGTTGCTGCAAATGGCATTATGTTATTCTTTTTTATGGCTGAGTAGTATTCTATTGTGTATATATACCACATCTTCCTAAAAAGACCAAAAAAAAGAAAAAAATCAGAGCCCCCATAATCAGGTGAGGTGATTCCCATATCAAATCTCCTCTTTCAGATCTAAGTATATCCTATTGGCTTTGTTTTAGAGAATCCTGACTAATACGTCTGTGCCATGAAATGAATGGATGCCAACCTGAATTTGAACTCTATATAAAACCAAAATCTAGATTTTAGACCCTGGGCCCCTAGAGTTCTAGTAGGTAATATTTTTTTTGCACATTCAGTACTCTGCATAAAAAAGTTTCTATTCTATTTTTATATATATGCTAACATAACATTTTGCATTTATGGTCATACTCCAAAATTTCAACCCATATAAGCAAAACAAGACAGAAGAATCATGTAACATCATTTGCAATGCTGGACACTTACAGTTGGGATCTATTTTGTCTTTTTTTTTTTTTTTTTTTTTTGTCTTGTTAGGGCCACACCCGTGGCATATGGAGGTTCCCAGTCTAGGGATCTAATTGGAGCTGTAGCCGCTGGCCTACGCCACAGCCACAGCAACACGGGATCTGAGCTCCGTTTGCGACCTACATCACAGCTCATGGCAACGCCGGATCCTTAACCAACTGAGCAAGGCCAGGGATCGAACCCGCACGACCTCATGGTTCCTAGTCAGATTCATTTCCTGAGCCATGATGGGAACTCTGGGATCTATTTATGCACAAAAAACTAAAGTATTTTCATTTCATTCTGAAGGCTTGTGTTTTCATGGTTTTCCTGAAATTCACTGTCCAGTGAAAGTGAACCAATATCTTGGTAACCAGTGTCTTGCGTGTAGGATATGTACAATAAATGTAGAATTGAGTTGAGTTACTGTTAATGATTGCTCTGTGGTTAAGGTTTTTTTTTTCCTTATTTCTGACTTTTAAGTTTCATGGCTAAGCTTTCTTTTTTTTTTGACAGTAAATACATTTTATTTTTTTAATGAATTTTATTACAATTATAGGTGTACAAAAAATCATCACAACTCAGTTTGATAGCATTTCCATCCCAAACCCTCATGCATCCCCTCACCCCCCAGATTGTCTCATTTGGAAACCATACATTTTCCAAAGTCTTTGAGTCATTGTTCTGCAAAGAAGTTCATCGTGTCCTCTTTTTAGTTTCCACATGTAAGCACTAGCATTGGATGTTGGTGTCTAATTGTCTGACTGGTTTCACCTCACATGATAATTTCTAGGTCCATCCATGTTGCTATAAATGTTGTTATTTCATTCCTTTTAATGGCTGAGTAATATTCCCTTGTGTGTATGTACCATATCTTCCCTATCCACTCTTCTGTCAATGGGCATTTGGGTTGTTTCCATGACCTGGCTATTGCATAGAGTGCTGCAGTGAACACTGGAGTACAGGTGTCTTTTTGAGTCATGGTTTCCTCTGGATAGATGCCCAGGAGTAGGATTGCTGAAGGTAATGCTATTTTTAGTTTTCTGAGGAATCTCCATACTGTTTTCCATAGTGGTTGCACCAGTTTGCATTCCCAGCAACAGTGTAATAGGGATCCTTTTTCTCCACACCCTCTCCAGCACTTATTGTTTGTAGACTTTCTGATGATGGCCGTTATGGCTAGTGTAAGGTGGTACCTCATAGTGGTTTTGATTTGCATTTCTCTAATGATGAGTGATGTGGACATCTTTTCATGTGTTTTTTGGACATCTGCATATTTCTTTGGAGAATTGTCTGTTTAGATCTGCTGTGCATTTTTTGATGGGGTTGTTTGTTTTATTGGTATTGAGCTGTAGAAGGTGTTTGTAAATTTTGGAGATTAATCCCTTGTCAGTGGATTCATTTGCAAATATTTTCTCCCATTCTATGGGTTGTCTTTTGGTTTTGTTTAGAGTTTCCTTTGCTGTGCAGAAACTTTTAAGTTTAAGTCCCATTTGTTTATTTCTCTTTTTATTGTCCTTACTCTGACACGTGGGTCTGAGAAGATGTTGCTATCATTTATGTCAGAGAGTGTTTGGCCTATGTTTTCCTCTAAGAGTTTTATAGTATCTGGTCTTATATCTAGATCTTTAATCCATTTTAAGTTTGTTTTTGTGCATGGTGTTAGGAAGTGTTCTAGTTTCATTTTTTTTACATGTGGCTGTCCAGTTTTCCCAGCACCACTTATTGAATAGGCTGTCTTTTCTCCAATGTATAGTCTTGCCTCCTTTGTCGTAGATTAGTTGACTGTAGGTGCGTGGGTTTAATTCTGGGCTTTTTATCCTGTTCCACTGCTCTATATTTCTGTCTCTGTGACAATACCATACGGTTTTGATGACTGTAGCTTTGTAGTAGAGTCTGAAGTCAGGGAGCCTGATTCCCCCAGCCCCATTTTTCTTTTTCAGGTTGTCTTTGGCTGTTCTGGGTCTTTTGTGCTTCCAAACAAACTTTAAACTATTTTGTTCTAGTTCTGTGAAGAATGTCCTTAGTAATTTGATAGGGATTGCATTGAATCTGTAGATTGCCTTGGGTAATATAGTCATTTTGATAATATTGACTCTTCCAATCCAAGAGCATGGTATGTCTTTCCATCTGTTCATGTCATCCTTGATTTCTTTCTCAGCGTCTTATAGTTTTCAGAGTACAGGTCTTTTGTCTCTTTAGGTAGGTTTATTCCTAAGTATTTGATTCTTTTTGATGCGATGGTAAACGAGATTGCTTCCCTAATTTCTCTTTCTGATCTTTCATTGTTGGTATATAGAAATGCAGTTGATTTCTGTGTACTAATTTTATATCCTATGACTTTGCCAAATTCATTGATGAGCTCTAACAGTTTTCTGGTAGAGTCTTTAGGATTCTCTAGGTAGAGTATCATGTCATCTGCAAATAGTGATAGTTTTACCTCTTTCTTTCCAATTTGGATTCCTTTTATTTCTTTTACTTCTCTAATTGCTGTGGCTAGGACTTCCAAAACTATGTTGAACAGTAGTGGTGAGAGTGGACATCCCTGTCTTGTTCCTGATCTCAGCGGGAATTCTTTCAGTTTTTCACCATTGAGAATGATGTGAGCCCTGGGTTTGTCATAGATGGCCATTATTATGTTGAGGTATGTTGAAGGGTTTTTATCAGAAATGGGTGTTGGATTTTGTCAAAGGCTTTTTCTGCATTTATGGAGAGGATCATATGGTTTTTATTCTTCAGTTTGTTAACGTGGTGTATCACACTGATTGACTTGCGGATACTGAAGAATCCTTGCATCCCTGGGATAAATCCCACTTGATCGTGATGTACAATCCTTTTAATGTACTGTTGGATTTGGTTGGCCATGCCTAAGCTTTCTGATCAGATCTGGAAAAGAAGTGTGATGAAAACTAAAAGATGCTTTATGAATTCAGTTGAATTGAAACTAGTCTTTAAGAGTCTCATTACCATCCTTAGTAATAAATAATAAATCTGCACTCACTCTCAGGCCTTGCTGCTTTAAAGAAAAAAATATTAAGGTGCACCACTCTGTTCCCCACACAGTAGGCACTTCATAATTTTGTGGGACACCAAGCAGTGGAGGTTCAAGGTAATTTAAGATCTGTGCCCTACAATTTCGCATCCCAGTGATGGCAGTGCAGTGTGATAAATGTCATAGAAAGATGCATGGATGTCTGTGAGAGGAAAGAGGTATGGGTCTGTGACAGGCATGACTGGGCAGGCTTCACCGAGTGTGATGCTGGGCCAGTCTTTGAAAGATATATTATCCGTGTGAAGAACATTCCAGGCAGACAGAGTAGAAAAATACAAAGGCCCAGAGGCATGTTTAAAAAATTGCTGTCGGTTAGAAACACTGGAATGAAGGGTTCTCATGGGGTGATGGCCAGCCAGGAAGCTAGACAGATGGGCCGGTCTCAGGACATGGAGTGCGTGGTGTGCTAAACCAAGGACAGTCCTGGGGAAACCTTTGGGACAATATTTAATAACAGAGGGATCTAACCCACATTGTATTTTCAAAAGAACTATTTGGTAATATTCAAGGTGCACTTAAAATGTAGTGGAATGTCTTTCCTTATGAAACATATAAATTGGTCCTGCAGAAAATGTTCAAAGTCCAAAGAAATACATGTGTTATGGAAACATTGTTAAAATAAATCATAGGAGTTCCTGTTGTGTCTCAGTGGCAACGAATCTGACTAGTATCCATGAGGACGCAGGTTTGATCCCTGGCCTCACTCAGTGGGTTTAGGATCTGGCGTTGCTGTGAGCTGTAGCTAGGTCGCAGATGCTGCTAGGCTCTGGCGTGGCTGTGGCCTGTGGTGCAGGCCAGTAGCTATAGCTCCGATTCGATCCCTAGGCTGAGAACCTCCATGTGCCATGGGTGCAGCCTTAAAACACAAACAGCAACAACAAACATGCATGACTACTGAATGATGACTACTCTGGTGCCTTCTCAAGACTTGCCATTAGCAGTGGTTTGAAGACAACACCTTGGCTGTCTTTCTCCAGAGCATCTTGGAAAGGAGAAGTTAGTTGAGGCTAGAGGGGGAAGAAGAAAGGAGAGAACTGGGAGGGCGGCAGCTTGGCTGAGGCTGAGGCATTCCAGGTTATAACCTGGCATTGTAAAGCCACGTCCAAGCAGATATCCAGAGATTCAGACTAGGTCCAGGCTGAGCATCAGGAGGTAAAGAGGGGAGCCAGTGGGGGGTTAGTCTAGGAGTTCTAACTAGATGGGGCAGTGGTCCAGCAACTGAAGGTAAGAAAGCCACACACACTGTTGACTTCCCTCTCACATGCCCCAGGAAAGGGGAAGAGCCGGTGTAGAAGGACTCTGCCAGGAAAGAAATGGTGTGGAGGCAAGAACAGGTAACAACCTTGATTTCAAAATCCACTGTCCATAGATTCTGTAAAAACATGAATGTTCATAATTAAGATCTCAAGGTACTTTTTTGCTTTTTTTTCAGGGCCACACCTGTGGCATATGAAATTTCCTAGGCTAGGCTAGGGGTCGAATTGTGCTGCGTCCAGTGCTGCAGGGTAAAGGGGAATCCTGGAAGAGGAACAGCGCGGTAAAACAAAACACACAAGACTCTTTTACATTTAGAAAGTGGGGGACCAGGAGGCACTCTGCTCACAGAACAAAGGCCCTGGGCTTTTGACCACACCTCTTTTATTTAGGAAGGTGCCATATGTAGATGAGTGGGCAGGAGCAGGCATAAGCAATGACAGGCCTACCTCTTAGTGAATAATAAAGGAAACTATTAGCATTGGTGCATACCTCTAGCTGCATACAGTGCAGCTGCTTATAGATTAGCATAATTTAAACATAATGTCTATGAAGGTGACCCTGTACTTTAAAACTCAGAGTCTGCAGATATTTGCCTTCAGCAGAGTTCAGCTGTTCAGTGGTCTCCAATAGAATTGGAACTGCAGCTGCTGGCCTAGGCCACAGCCACAGTGACTCCAGATCAAGCCATGTCTGTGACCTCCACTGCAGCTCCCAGCAATGCTGGATCCTTAATCCACTGACCAAGGCCAGGAATGGAACCTGCATCCTTATGGCTACTAGCTGGGTTCTTAACTCAATTAGCCACCATGGGTACTCCTCAAAAATATTTTTAATTTTTTTTTTTTCTTTTTAGGGCCACACCCACAGCATATGGAGGTTCCCAGGCTAGGGTCAAATCAGAGCTATAGCTGCCGGCCTATGCCAGAGACACAGCAATGCCAGATCTAAGCCACACTTGTGACCTACACCATAGCTCACGGCAACGCTGGATCCTTAACCTACTGACCAAGGTCAGGGATCAAACCCTCAATCTCATTGTTCCTAGTCTCATTCTTTCACCACTGCACCATGACGGGAACTCCAATATTTTTAATTTTTAGACATTGAAATAATGTGAAATGGCAACAAACATGCCACTTGGAGTAAGAATACCAGAATATTTACTGAAAGAAATGCTTTGTTGATTTTTTTATTTTATTTTTTGACTTGGATCTGGGCCCCTTCCTGCGAGCAATTGAATTTCCTTGTGCAGAATCACCTCCACCCTCTTGGAGAGGAAGGTGTTGGTGGGAGCCCAGTCCCCACCCCCACTAATACCCCTGTTCAGATGGTTTCTCTGCCCTCCCCTGTCCAGTGGGTGCAGGCATGTAACCCAGGCTTGGCTGACTCATCTCCCCTGGGACTTTGGATTTGGAGCCAGTAACAGAGCCAGTAATATGCCTGATCTTGAGGGAAAGCACTCAGGCTTTGTCCTTCCTGGGAGACATTCACTGTGGGCTTTTCATAGGTGCCCCTTAACAAGTTGAGGAAGATCCTTCTGTTCTTGGTTTATTTGGTATTTTTATCACAAAAGGGAGTTTAAGTGCTTTTCTGCATCTATTGAAATGATCATGTGTTAGTGATACTTTATTCCACTAATATGGTGCATTATATTGATCTACTTCAAATGCTAAACATTCTGGATCAGTTTCAGCCTGTTAATAGTGATGCTATTGGCTAGGCCTGCCTGGGGGCACACACCTGGGCTGTACCTGTACTACTTGTGGCAGCCCTCGCAGATATTTCCCAGATCAGAGCCCCAACGTTTGGGTTTACTTATGATTACAGGATGCACCTCAGCAACACCTAGAGAGAACTTTGAAAAGACAAGGTTTATTACTCACAGGTCCTAGAGGCACAGCAAGGTCACAGTAGAAAGAGTGAGTGTAGACCTGGGGTTCTGCCTTTATTGAGGTTAGGGGACGTCGCAGGGGTTTTGAAAGTTCAGTCTTGTTTTCTATTTTTAGGGCTGCACCCACAGTGTATGGAAGTTTCCAGCCTAGGGGTCAAATCAGAGCTACAATAATGCCAGATCCAAGCCGTGTCTGCGACCTACACCACAGCTCATGGCAACACCAGATCCATAACCGATTGAGCAGGGTCAGGGATCAAACCCATGTCCTCATGGATACTAGTCATGTTTGTTACCACTGAGCCACAGCGTGAACACCTGAAGGTTCATTCTTTATTGGTGAATGTTAAATATAAGAGCGGGAAATAAAGCAGAGGAATGGAAAAGTAGAGTCACTCAAGCAGTAGATTATTTAGGTCACCCAGAGCTTTCTTTTTTAAAAAACTTTATTTTACATATTTTTATTAAAGTATTGTTGATTTACAATGTTGTGTCAATTTCTGCAGCACAGCAAAGTGACCTAATTATACACATGTATACATTTCCATTCTTAGCTTCTATCATGATCTATCCCAAGAGATTGGACATAGTTCCCTGTCCTATACAGTAGGACCTCATTGCCTGTCATTCTAAATGTAATAGTTTGCATCTTCTAAACCCAAACTCCTACTTCATCCCCCTCCCACCCCCTCCCTCTTGGCAGCCACAAGTCTGGGCTCTATGTCTGTGAGTCTGTTTTTATTCTCTAAATAGGTTCAGTTGTGCCATATTTTAGATTCCATGTATAAGTGTTAATGGTATTTGTCTTTCTCTTTTTGACTTATTTCATTTAGTATGAGACTCTCTTAGTTGCTTCCATGTTGCTCTGAATAGCATTCTTGCGTTCTTTTTTATGGCTGAATAGTACTCCTTCGTATATATGTATCACTCCTTCTTAATCCATTCATTTGTCAATGGACATTCAGGTTGTTTCTATGTATTGGCTATTGTGAATAGTGCTGTTATGAACATAGTGGTGCCTGTATGTTTTTAAATTGTAGTTTTTTGTCTAGATACATGCCCAGGAGTGAGAGTGCTGGATCATATAGTAGTTCTATATTCAGTTTCCTGAGGAACTGCTGTACTGTTTTCCATAGTTGTTGTACCAATTTACATTCCCACCAACAGTGCAGGAGGGTTCCCTTTTCTCCACACCTTCTCCAGCATTTGTTATTTGTAGATTTATTGATTATGGCCATTCTGACTGGTGTGACGTGGCACCTCATTGTAGTTTTGATTTGCATTTCTATAATAGTGATGTTGAGTACTTTTTCATGAGCTTATTGTCAATCTGTATGTCTTCTTTGGAGAAATGTCTGTTTAGGTCATCTGCCTATTTTTTGATTGGGTTGTTTGTTGTTGTTGTTGTTGAGTTATGTGTTGTTTGTATATTTTGGAGATTAAGCCCTTGTTGGTTGCCTAGTCTGCAGCAGTTTTCTCTCATTCCATAGGTTGTCTTTTCAGTTATTTTATGGTTTCTTTTGCTGTGCAAAAACTTGTAATTCAGTTATATTCCATTGTTTTATTTTTACTTATATTTCTATTGCTTTGGGAGATTGGCCTGAGAAAACGTTTGTACAGTTGATGTGAGAGGATGTTTTGCCAATGTTCTCTTCTAGGAATTGTATGGTATCTTGTCGTGTTTAAGTCTTTAAGCCATTTTGAGTTTTTTTTTTTTTTTTGCGTGGTGTGAGGGTGTGTTCTAGTTTCATTGAGTTACATGCAGATGTCCAATTTTCCCAGCATCACTTTCTGAAGAGACTCTCTTTTTTCCCATTTTATATTCTTACCTCCTTTGTTGAAGATTAATTGATCTGTAGGTGTCTGGGTTTATTTCTGGGTTCTCTATTCTGTTCCATTGTTCTGTGTGTCTGTTTTGGTACCAGTACCACACTGTCTTAATTACATAGCTTTGTAATATTGCCTGAAGTATGGGAGAGTTATGCCTCCTGCTTGGTTTTTGTTCCTCAGGATTGCTTTGGCAATTCTAGGTCTTTGATGGTTCCATATAAATTTTTGGATTGTTCATTGTAGTTCTGTGAAAAATGTCATGGGTAACTTGATAGGGATTGCACTGAATCTGTAGATTGCTTTGGGTTGTATGACAGTTTTAACAATATTGATTCTACCAATCCAGGAGCATGGAATATCTCTCCATTTCTGTGAATCCTCTTTAATTTCCTTCATCAGTGTTTAATAGTTCTCAGCATATAAGTCTTTTACCTCCCTGAACATGTTTGTTCCTAGGTATTTAATTTTGGAGGGTGTGATTTTAAAAGGTATTGTGTTTTTGTATTCCTCTTCTAGTATTTCATTGTTAGGATACAGAAATGCAACTGATTTCTGAATGTTAATCTTGTATCCTGCTGTTTTGCTGAATTTATCAGTTTGAGTAGTTTATGTGTGGAGTCCTTAAGGTTTTCTATATAGAGTATCAGGTTATCTGCATACACTGACGGTTTTACCTCTTTTCTTCCAATTTGGATACCTTTTCTTTTTTGGTCCAATTGCTATGACTAGGATTTGCAACATTATGTTAAGTGGGGAGAGTGGGCATACTTGTTTTGTCCCAGATTTTAGTGGGAAGGCTTTTGGCTTTTCTTCATTAAGTATTATATTGGCTGTGGGTTTGTCATAAATGGCTTTTATTTCATTAAGGTTTTTCCCCTCTATACCCATTTTGGTAAGAGTTTTTATCATGAGTAGTGTTGGATTTGGTCAAATGCCTTTTCTGCATCTATTGAGTGATCATGTGGTTTCTGACTTTTCTTTTGTTAATGTGGTGTATGACATTAATTTGTGTATGTTGAATGATCCTTGTGTACTTGGGATGAATCCCACTTGATCATCATGAATGATCTTTTTTGTATGTTGTTGGATTCTGTTGGCTAAAATTTTGTTGAGAATTTTTGCTTCTATATTCATCAAGGATATTGGCCTGTAATTTTTTTTTTTATAATATCTTTGTCTGGCTTTAGTATTAGGGTGATTGCAGCTTCATAGAAATCTTTAGGAATGTTTCTTCTCCTTCAGCCTTTTGGAAAAGTTTAAAAAGGATGGATATAAGTTCTTTTTCTTATGTTTGGTAGAGTTCACCTGTGAAGCCATCTGGTCCTGGACTTTCATTTGTAGGTTGTATTTTTATTACATAGTCAATTTCATTTCTAGTGATTGGTCTGTTCAGTTGATATATTTCTTCTTGATTCAGTTTTGGCAGGCTGTAAGTCTCTAGAAAGTTGTCCATTTGAAAGTTGTCCAAATTTGTTGGTATATAATTATTCATAATATTATTAATTTTTTTTGTATTTCTGCAGTATTCATTGAGATTTCTCCTTTTTCATTTTTTATTTTATTTGAGTTATTTCTCTCCTCTTGGTGAGTCTGGCCAGAGGTTTGTCCATTTTGTTTCCCCGTTCAAAGAACCAGCTCTTGGTTTTATTGATTTTTTTTCCTACTGTTTTTTAAATCTGTATTTTATTGATTTCCTCTCTGATTTTTATGATTTCCTTCCTTCCGTTGACTTTAGGTTTTGTTCTTATTTTTCTAATTCTTTTAGATGATGGGTCAAGGTGTCCTTTTAAGAGTTTACTTGTTTTCTGAAGAAGGCCTGTATTGCTACAAACTTCCCTCTAATAGCTGCTTCTGTGGCATCCCGTAAATTTTGAATACTTGTGTATTTGTTATCATTTGTCTTGAGGTATTTTTAAAATTCCCTTTTGATTTCCTTATTGACCCATTGGTTTTTTAGTAGCGTGTTATTTAGTCTCCATGCAGGCAGTCTATTTTCATTTCTTTTCCTGTGGTTTATTTCTAGTTTCATGCCGCTGTGGTCAGAGAAGATTCTTGCAATAATTCCTATACTCTTAAATATGTTGTGGTTAGTTTTGTGGCTCAGTATGCAGTCGATTCTTGAGAATGTTCCACGTGCACTTGAAAAGAATGTATATTCTGACTTTTTTGGGGATGAAATATCCTGAAAATGTCAATTAAGTAATTGTTGTATTGTGTCATTTAGGATCTCTGTTGCCTGTACTGATTTTCTGTCTAGAGGATCTGTCCATTGATGTGAGTGCAGTGTTAAAATCTTCTATTATTATTGTATTCCCACCATTTTCTCCTTTTATGTCTGTTAGTATTTACTGTATGTATTTGTGTGCTCCTATATTAGGGGCATATATATTGGTGATTTGTAATAGCCTCTTCTTGAATGAATCCTTTTATCATTAAATATTGTCTTTTTCTTTATATGGCCTTCATTTTAAAGTCTATTTTGTCTGATATGAGTACTGCAACTCCAGCTTTCCTGTCTTGTCCTTTGGCATGAAATATCTTTTCCCATCTCCTAACTTTCAATCTATATGTGTCCTTTGCCCTAAGGTGAGTCTCTCTGTAGACAGCGTATTGTAGGCTCTTGCTTTTTTTTATCCAGTCTGCCACTCTGTGTCTTTTGATTGGAGCATTCAGTCTGTTGACATTTAAGGTAATTATTGATAAATATTATTTATTGACATTTTAAAACTTGTTTTCCAGATGATTCTATGTTTCTCCTTTGTTCCTTTCTTTCTTTTTTACGGTTGGATGATTTCCTTTTAGCTTCTGCTTGTGTCCTCCTCTTTTTAGTTTTTGTGGATGTAATATTTGGTTTTGATTTGTGGTTGCCTTGTTTTCAAGTATGTTGACACTTTCCTGTATCTGCTTGCTTTGAGCCTAGTCAATTTGTCTCAAAAGTAATCTTAAAAAAAAAGCCTACTTTCCTTCCCCACATTTTATGACTTTGATGTCCTTTTTTTTAACATCTTCAGCTTTCTCCTTTTGATGTTCCTTGTGTTCACTGTCACTTTTACAATAGGTTTGTTTGTTTGTTTTCCTTTTAGATCTGTTTACTGGCTTCTTTTAGTTATTACTTTCCAATTGTGATTTCCTCCATCCTGTTTCTTCTTAGTTCTTTATTTAGTGGAGCCCTTTCAATATTTCTTTTAGAATGGGTTTAGTATTGCTGTACTCTTTTAGTTTTTGTTTGTTGGAGAAGTTCTTTATTTCTCCTTATATTTTTAATGATATTCTTGCTGTGTAGAGTATTTTAGGCTGCAAATTTTTCCCCCTTTTAGAACTTTGAATATATCTTGCCACTCTCTTCTGGCCTGTAGTGTTTCTATAGAGAAATCAGCTGATAGCATTATGGGGGTTCCCTTATAATTAAGGCTTTGTTTTTCTCTTGCTGCCTTTAGAATCCTCTCTTTAACTTTTGCAATTTTATTATAATATGTCTTCATGTGGGCTTGTTTGGTTTCAATTTTTTGGGGCCCTCTGTGGTTCCTGTATCTTGATATCTGTTTTCATTATATTTGGAAAGTTTTCAGCCATAATTTCTTCAAATATACTTTCAATCCCCATTTCTTTCTCTCCTTCTGGAATCCCTATTATGCATAGCTTGGCCTTCTTTATGTTATCCCACTGATGTCTTATATTGCTTTCATGTTTTTCATTTGGTTTTCTGTCTGCTATTCTGATTGGGTGATTTCCATTATTCTATCTTTCAAGTCACTAATTGATTCCTCTGCATTATGCATTCTGCTCTTCAGTGCCTTTAACTCAGCTTGCATCTCTGCAAATGAATTTTCTAATTTTTCTTGGCTCCTCCTTATATTTTCTAGTTCCTTTCTAAAGTAGTATGCATTACTGTTCATATTCACTCTTAATTCCTTCAGTATTTTCACTATGTCCTTTTTGAATATGGTGTCTGTTAGAATGCAGAGTAGAGGTCTGTTACATTGTTTGCTCCTTTAGGTGAATTCTCCTGTTCTTTTAACTGAAAATGATTCCTGCTTCACTTTGCTTATATTTTTCTTATTCTGTGAGTTTAGGGAAAGTAACTACTGCAGTCCCAGAGGACTGTTCATATGTGTGAGTGCCCGTGGTATTTTGTGACAGCTTACTTTTTATTTTTAGGGTGCTGTTCATGCCTCCAGGTAGATGGAAGCAGTGGTAAGGACTAGTAGCTAGTGCCTGGTTGCTGGGCCCTTGAAAGTGGCAAGGACCCACGGGAAGATGGAGCAGGCTGCTCCTAGTTGCAGGGCCATGGGATGTGACAGTGATCAGGTAGGTGTAGGTGGGGCCTGGGGCATTTGTCAGTGGTGGCAGCAGGGCAGGTGTGTTCCCAGGGGAGTGAGAGCAACAACAGGTGGTGCTTGGTTGCAGTTCCCTCTTCTTTGCCAACCTCTGAGGTGACTGGGGCCACAGCTGGTGCCTGTTCACAGACCCCTACTGGCAGTGGACTGTGCTCCACTTGTCCCATCTAAATGACAACCTGCTTCCAACCACCTTTCTTGGGGAGTCGCCATTCCACGGGTCTGTTTGCCTTTACTTCTTGCCCGAGTTTGTCATTTACGACTTCAATGTAGAATGTTGCTCTAGTTCTAAAGTCATTAAACTGGTAAAAATGAGTCATCCTAACTCCCCTTGCTGTGTCTCCAAAGAGTGTATCCCAGGGACTCAACCTGAGATTCAGAGTAAAAGATCTCAAAGTCAAAGAGCAAGCAAAAAATAGCCTGTGCCTTATTGGTGTTTCACGTATTGTGTTATTACTCATCCTTAAGAGAGTAGTGGCAAAGGTCAGCGTGGCATCATCACCAGCCAGGACCACAAATGGTACAGACAGAGAAAGGCTTCAGAGCCACGGCCATAGGTTTGGAGTCAGTGTCTGTGTCAGCGGTTCTGTTCACCTATTAAGTTTCAAATAAGAAAGACAAGTTAGTGACTTTGCTCTATACTGTACTAACCTTTGCCTTGCTTGTTCAGTCAGGTGTTCACCAGGCTGTGTAATCCCACCTGTGGTACCTGCTTTCTCTCTCACCTCTGCCCCGCCTCCTTACGCCCACTTGTCCCACCCCCGCTCTGCCCTCAGTGCCTCCCACATACCCTTCTCAGTGGGTTTGCACTCAAAGGTCCGTGATCAAAGTGTTGGGGAGCCATTCATGTCTCCGCAGCAGGCTGCTCTCTGATGTGGCCACAAGTACTCTTATATTCCCTTTGACCTAGTTAAAGATTGGGCTTGATTTACTCAGCAATTTTCGTTTTCTGCTTCTTTTTACTGAATACTGGAAGACTGTGACTAAAAGAAAAATACAGCCATCTGATTTTATTAGTTTATTAGCTATTTCATTTGAAAGTGTGGCTTCACACTTCATTTACCAGATGTTTTTCCTTCCTCCATACCCTCCCCTTCACTTCTTTTCTCTCTTTATTCTTTGTTATTGGTGGTTGTGGTAGGTCGTGTTGTTTTGATTTGGTTCTGGTTGTGTTTGAAAATTAGTACTTTTTTGTTTACAAAACAACAGCAAACATTACTGCCCGGTAAGATGTCAGTAGTGAAATGAAGAAAGCAAGCAGTGGTCTAGAAATTCTTTTCTTGCCCTGATGCCTATTCTATGATATTTATTAAGCTTCTTAGCCTATTTGTTCATTTATAAAACCAGATAGTGGAAATTGGTCCTTATTCAGATCTTCTGAATCTCCAAAATTCTATAAATTTAAACCATATTGTTAAAAACATCTAAAAACACTCTTGAAGCCTGTAATGAAGGGATCCTGGGAAGAGGTCAGGCTAAGCCTGCTTCTCTAGACCCTGCATCCTCCCATCTCTGTGCTAGAACCACCCACTAGCCAAGATAAGTGTGACATGCCAGCTGGTGTCTGTGGCCCAGGACATGCTTTTTTATGTTTTCTGTAGCACATTACATGGGGATCCTCTTCTTATGTACATTGCTTTTCAGTAGATGTGAAGCCAGGCATGAGATTCCGCATTTAACTCCTAAGTAAGGCTGAGACTGCTGGTCTGTGCACAGGTATCTAGAGGGGTTCCTGGGAGCATCGAGGACTTTCCCTCTCTCCCCTGAGCCCCTCACCCCAAACTTGCATCTCCTCCCTTCCTGAAAACAATAACTTCCACCCGCTTCCACCATGAGACTAACTTGTCATTTCATTCACCATTTCTGGCCACGGTTTTTCAACAGCCTCACTCCTGGGAGGGCTGAGGGAACCCACCCCTTGAAGAGATAGCCAGTGAGGAAGGGTGAACAGACTGGCTGAAGAGAACAGGCTTGTTTCTGTTGAGGTTCTGTTAGCAGGCAAGACAGGAGAGAACTCGAATAAAAACATAAAAAAAAAACTCCTAGGAGATGTCATTGGAGCAAAAAGAAGAATTTCAGAAATTCAAAAACTGACTTACAGACTTGGAAATTCTGGGGAGGAACATGAGACATACAGTAGTCCTGGCTGAGAACTGAGCCTGCATTTGGGGAAAAGAAATGAAATAGCTGAGAACTTTGAACAAAATACAAGGGAATATAAGATATAAAGAAAAAGGGGAGTTCTCACCGTGGTGCAGTGGTTAATGAATCCGACTAGGAACCATGAGGTGGCGGGTTCGATCCCTGGCCTTGCTCAGTGGGTTAAGGATCCGGCGTTGCCGTGAACTGTGGTGTAGGTCGCAAACGCGGCTCGGATCCCACGTTGCTGCTAGGCCAGAGGCTACAGCTCTGATTTGACCCTTAGCCTGGGAACCTCCACATGCTACAGGTGTGGTCCTAAAAAAAATGACAAAAGGCAAAAAAAAAAAAAAAAAGAGATAGGAATGGATCTGGCCTGGGATTTTATTATGTGAATAAGAGTGTCAGAGGGAAAAAAAACCCTGGATGAAGAAAAATTAATGTTCACATAAATGTAGAAGAAAACTCTTCTGAACTGACAACTTGTTTCTATTAGAAAGTGCTCACCGATA
Organism: Catagonus wagneri; assembly: GCA_004024745.2. Lineage (NCBI taxonomy): Eukaryota > Metazoa > Chordata > Mammalia > Artiodactyla > Tayassuidae > Catagonus > Catagonus wagneri. The sequence continues at coordinate 12,182,022 of PVHT021183523.1, read as the reverse complement.
CCCAGGTAAAATTAATTCGAACAGACATACATGGCCACAGATCACCTAAAATTTCTGAACCCCAAGGGTGGAGAAAATGCCACATTCAGACAGAGAAAATAGGTACTTGCATAGAAAGAGAATATCAGCTATCACCAAAGTTCCCATTTGCAGACTTTCCATTAAAAGAGAACTCTCAACTTGATCTTGTCCAGAAGCATACTATTCAAATGTGACAGCAAAGGATATTTTGAGATGCTCAGAAATTCAGAATTGTATCTCCATTATTTTGTTACTAAGAAAAGCACACAATGCTGAAAAAAAGGGGGAAAATTAATTCAAATCTAAGATCTAATGACAGGGGAAAACTAAATACAAACATTTGTGACAAGCAAATACATTCTTGTAAACTGTATAATTTAAATTGATATTGCGTAAAGCAAAAAAGCACAAACAATGCATATACTATCTGTATATAATAAAGATAAGATCATAAATGAGTTAAATGGAAAATAGGAAAAACAATAGAGAAAAGTGAACGAAACTAAAATCTGGTTCTTTGGAAAACTCAAATAAATGATAAAAAGGTCCAGCCAGACTTACCAACAGTAAAAGAGAAGACACAAATTACCAACATCAGGAGTGAAAGAGGAGGGGGACTCTGTAGACTGCCTTCCCCCCTCCCAGACATTAAAAAGATGTCTTAGATGAAATGGACAAATTCATTAAAAGACACTATGAAACTCAAAAAGAAATTATTAAAATTATCAAAGACATGGGCTTTATGGTTTAAAACAGTCCAGAGGAAAAAAATTCTAGGCCTGTGTATTCTAGGCTCCAGTGAATTCTACCCAGTGTTTAAGGAAGAATTTTTTTTTTTTTTTGCCTTTGTCTTTTTAGGGCTGTACCTGTGGCATATGGAGGTTCCCAGGCTAGTGGCTGAATCAGAACTGTAGTTGCCGGCCTAAACCACAGCCATAGCAACAAAGGATCCGAGCCGCATCAGACCTACACCAAAACTCACAGCAATACCAGATCCTTAAGCCACTGAGCAGGGCCGGGGATCAAACCCATATCCTCATGGATACTAGTTGGGTTCATTAACTTTATTTGATGACTTTACCTGCCTGTCTGCTGTCTCCTCATCTTATGCCAATAGTAAGTCTTTCATCCCATGAAGCCCAACTCCTCAATCACTTCCTAGTCCAGGTGGCTTGGAGGAAGGTAAGCCTGTCTAACACCAGAATCCAAAGGAGAGCCAATCACCTAGATGGGGCCAGTCCACAGAATTCATCTTCTTTGCTTCAGGAACCTGTTCCAGGGTGGACATGTGACCTGGTCCTGGGAAAACTGTGCCTGATCTTGGAACATGCAAAGCTCTCTCCCCTCTGGGGGGCTGACAGGCCAATTGCTGCTGATGAACAATAAGAGTCAAGCCCACGTGGAAAGGAGAGTGAAGGTAACTCCCGCTGTCATCATTCGAGCCACTGGATCCAGCTGGACCTGAAGCTGACTGGAGCTCCATGGGGCTGGGCCACCTCGAAGCTGGCACGAACACCATCCAAGCAAGGCATCAGCTTGGCCACTGAGGCTTGTGTGTGTCAGTGTGTTCAGCACACTCTAAGGAGGAAGAAAGCTCTGGAAAGAGAAACCCCAGGGGCGTACCTGTCCCCCTCGACACACACACACACAGACACACGCACACACACACACGCACACACACACACAGCTGCCCATGGGCACGTGGGCACACACACAAAGTCCAGGCCAGAATTGTGGGAATCTTGGTGGGGGTAGGGAATTGAAGGCAACAGAGAAGAGGGAGGCTCCAGGAGGATGGGGATGTTTCCAGATTCCTGACATCTTTGCATGTTTCACAATTAGCTTGGACACAATAAAATAAGAGGTGCCTTGGGTGCACAATAAGTAGCTGAATGCAAGTGGGGTCCAAATAAGAAAAGTGCGATTTCCAAGAAAAGCTAAAGGACCAGTTCACCAGTGCTGTCTTAAAATCTGTATCCAGGAAGGAAAAGCCAACTTTGGGATGGATTCCATGAACGGAATCATGGGAAATAGTTCAAGAAACAGAGAGAAAGAGGGTGAGGGCTTGGGAAAGGCTGGGGGAGGGAGGCCTGGTGAGTCTGTGCTTTGGATACAGGTTTTCATGGTGGGGGGGAGAGGCCGAGCTTAGACAGTGCTAGTGTTTGTTCGACATTATGAATGTGTGTAATGCTCCTGAATTTTACAACTTGAGAGATGATGTGTTTCCACTTTATTATTTTACTCTTAAAACATGGAGACTGTCATAAAATAATATGGAAGGAAAAAAGGGAAATTACAGAACACTCAAACACAAGCCACAAGAGGGGAAGGCGAGTCAGTTTCTTGACAGGGAGCAGGTTGATGGTGTCGATGGGGAGCTGAGGCGGCAGTAACCTTGGGGAAGGTGGTTTCTGAAAATGTCCCAGGTCTCTTGCAAGAGTCAGTGCAGGTTCTCCCAACAGGGTGGTGAATATAGAGCTGGCTCCATGTCTCCTGCTGGAGCCCGAGAGGGCTCTCCTTGCAGGGCAGCTGTGTTGGCACCTAGTACGGGTGGCCTGCAGAAGTCAGTATAATTTCTCTCTGCAGGCGTGAAAATTCACATCTGGATCTGGGTCCACTGCCAGGGGAGGTTCAGGTTCCCTTGACAGGTGGAATCATATCATCTGGCCCTGGGTCTCCTGCTGGCTGGAGCCAGTGCAGTTTGTCCTTCCTGGGTTTGTCATTCCACAGTGAGATCCAGGCCTCCTGCAGAAGCAGGTGCAGGCACTCAGAGCAGGGGTGGTGAATTTGGCCCCAGCCTTTGGTCTCTTGCAGGAGCTCGTGCAGGCTCTCCCTGCAGAGGTGGGGAAATTTGACCTGCGTCTTTATGTCTTGATGGAGCAAGAGCAGCTTTTTCCTGCATGGGCTGTGCATTTTGATCTGGTTCTGGGTCCCTTGCAGGAACCAGTACGGGCTCTCCCTGCAGGGATGGACCTTAGTGTCCTGTGGGAGCCAGGGCAGTTTCTGCCACCAAGGGTGTTGAATTTTGACTTGGCTTGGCACTTTTACAGGAACCAGAGCAGGCCCTCCCAAAAGGGGTGGTGAGTTGAAACCAGGCCCGTAGTCTCCTTCAGGGGCCAGTTCGAGTTCTCCCTGTGGCAGTGATACCTCAGCACTGAGATCTTGGTCTCCTGGTGCAGCAGGTGCAGCTCAGCCGGCAGGGCTGGTGAATTTTGCCCTTGCTCTGGCTCTTTTGCAGGGACCAGAGCAAGCTGTGCCTGAAGGGCTGATGAGGAATTGACTTGGTCCTCGTTCTCCTGCAGGAGCCAGTGCAGGATTTCCCATCCAGGGGCAGTAAATCAACGCTGATATCTGAGTCTCGTGCAAGAGCAGGTTCAGGTTCTCCCTGCAGCAGTGGTGAACTTGGACCTGGCTCACTGTTTTCTGATGGAGCCAGAGCAGACTCTCCTGTCGTGGGTGGTGACACAGGCCCTGGCTTTGGTGCCCTGCAGGAGCCAGTGGCGCTCTCACCGCAGGGCTGGTAGATGACTATTGAGATCCGGTTTTAGTGCCAGAACAGGTGCAGGTTCTCCCTGACCTGTTGGTGTCTTTCGTGTGGTTCTGGGTCTCCTGCTGGAGCTGTGAGAGAAGAAAAGATTCCTGTATGCCTGTCTTTCCATGTGCTCTTCCAAGGACCCCAATCTTCCCAGAAGCTTCCAGACAAGTCCCAGCCCAGGAACTCCTCAGTGTGCAGTCCACTAGGTGGGTGTTGTGGGGACAGTCTTTGCTTCTGGCCCAATACGGCCCTCTGAGGACTCCCTGCTGTGTGGCCCAGAACTCAGCCTCCCCCCACCCCCAGGGCCCCATCCCCGTCTTCTCACTTTCAGGCTGTGCCTCAGTGGGTGCCAGCGGCTCAGGCAAATTTTGACTCAGTTCTCTGTGCCAGAGCTGGATGTGCTGACCTCCCCATGAGCCCAGGAATGGACCGTGGGGAGAGGACTGGGTGGTGTTTGGTCTGGAGGCCTTCTCAGTCATTGCCCAGCACCTGGAGGGTGTCAGCTGAGGGACTCTGCAATGACAGCGAGCGGCCGAAGGCCCAGCCCCGAGGTGTCTGAGCCCTGCGGGACCATTATCTTCTCGCTGCTGCTTCTGCTCTCTTGACCTTCTTCTCAGATCCCCCTGGAGGGCTGGGGATAAAGCCTGGGCACAGGGCTCTGTCCTGCCTTTCGACACCCTCCTTCCTTCTCCGCTGCCAGCTTTGCCCTGCGGTGTGGACTTGACCCTCCCAGCAGGCATCTAACTCCTCATCTGCCGGCTCTTGCTTGAGGCAGACCCGCCCCTCACAACCCCCCACCTCCAGGCATCCAGGGAGGGGACACGGGGCTACCATGTGAGATCAGAGCGGTCCCTGGGCTGGGCTGAAGCTCCCTGTGTTACCTCTGGGTCCCTCCAGGCTAAGGCCCATGGGCGTCTGCCCTGAGATCTGTAATGTCTTCTAGTTGTTTGACAAATAATGTCTCTGCTGCGACCTTTCCCGAGACCACAGCCTCAGGACAGGACACAGCGGAACACTTCTATCCCTCCTCTGCCCTCTCCCGGGGAAGTGGGTGGCTGGCTCCCCAGGTTCCAGATTCTGTTGGGCTCTGTTGCCAGGGACATACATTTACAACGCAGAGCAACCGCTGCCACTGTCTGAGTTCAGTCTCTTTCACCCCCCCACCCCCTCCCCCAACAAAAACCTTGTATCAAACACAAAGACTCACCAGGCCTCCCTCCCCCAGCCTTTCCCAAGCTCTCATCCTCTTTCTCTTTCTGTTTCTTCAACTATTTCGCATGTTTCCCCTCATGGAATCCATCCCAAAACTGGCTTTTCATGTCTGGGTACAGATTTTAAGAGAGTACTGGTGAACTGGTACTTTGGCTTTTCTTGGAAGTAGCACTTTGCTTATTTGGACTCCCACTTGCACCCAAGGCACCTCTTATTTTCATTGTTTCCAAGCTAATTGTGAAACATGCAAAGATGTCAGGAATCTGGAAACATCCCCATCCTCCTGGAGCCTCCCTCTTCTCTGCTGGCTGCAATTCCCCACCCCCACCAAGATCCCCACTATTCTGGCCTGGACTTTGTGTGTGCCCATGGGTACCTGTGTGTATGTTGGGGGGACATTTACGCCCTTGGGGTTTCTCTTTTCAGAGCTTTCTTCCTCCTTAGAGTGTGCTGAACACACTGACACACACAAGCCTCAGTGGCCAAACTGGTGCCTCGCTTGGATGGTGTTCATGCCAGCTTCGAGGTGGCCCAGCCCCATGGAGCTCCAGTCAGCTTCAGGTCCAGCTGGATCCAGTGGCTCAAATGATGACAGTGGGAGTTACCTTCACTCTCCTTTCCATGTGGGCTTGACTCTTATTGTTCATCAGCAGCAATTGGCCCGCCAGCCCCCCAGAGTGTTGCGGAAACTACAGAAACCGTGGCCATGGAAAGAGACAAACGGCACTTGGAGACGCTGAATAGCAAGGTTCATTCAGCACCGGTGCGGGCTCAGAGGAGTCACCTCCACTGTCTGAGCACCAGGTCTTTGTTCTCAGCAGCTTTTATACAATACAGGGTCTTGTAAGCATCCCCGGACCTCCCCCTTCCCCAAGCAGTGTTTCTTCCTAAGAAGCTGAGCAGGCAAGGTTACAGAAGTGAAACTGATAAGCAGGGCTGGGAACACGATGAGCAGGGCTGCTGGCTTGGACATGGGCCCATAGTTGCTACATAATTATAAGAAGCGTGGTATAGAGACGAGCATAGATGAAAAGGCAGACAGCTGCCTTTTCAGCAGAGGGGTGGTTGTGTCCCTTAGTTAAAACTCTTAACTCATTCTCCCCCTCTTGATGTTCAGGGTGCATCTGCACCCATCAGAGGTTATCATCAGTCATTACTCGTTGGTAACCTTTGATGAGTAACAAGTGGGAGGCTGTTTTTCTTTTAACCATGGTTTT
>PVHT021183523.1:12133575-12143707 GCA_004024745.2 Catagonus wagneri | reverse complement strand
GGCATTTGGCTGTATTTTTGCTGTTTTTCGGGAGAGAAGTTGAGCTCCAGTCTTTCTATTCCGCCATCTTAATCCAATCCCACTTCCAGGAATTCTAATTCACCATTCTCCAGCTCCTACATGTTTTCTGGATATTTATGTGATTGTCAGGCTTTTCTAGTAGAAGATACCCTCCCCATATTTTTGTTTTGTCAGACCCCAGTTCAGAGCCCAGCCAACTTTTCTCATTCAGGTGGGCATCCTTGCATTGCAGATCCTCCTGGAGTTTATTTTACTTTTTTCATTTCCCAGTGGTACTGCCTGCAAAGTTTTTGATGTATATCTTTAGCTGTTGTGTATCCTTGTGTGTTTCTATGTGTTTGTGATTTTGCTTTTTATTGCCTTTTTAGGGATGCACTTGTGGTCTGTGGAAGATTCCAGGCTAGGGATCCAATTCAAGCTACAGCTGCTGGCCTCTGCCATGGCCACAGCAACACAGGATCTGAACCGCATCTGAAACCTATACCACAGCTCGAAGCAATGTGGATCCTTAACCCTCTAAGCAGGGCTAGGAATCGAACCTGCTTCATCATGGATACTACTAGTTGGGTCTGTTTCAACTAAACCACAATGAGAACTCTGATTTTTTTTATGTGGCTTTATGCTATAAATATTTCTCTCTTCCTCTTTCATTCTCTCAATTTCTTCCTCTTGTGGTTTATCTCTCTCTCTCCTTCCCTTCCCCTCACCCATGGCACTTGGAATTTCCCAGGCCAAGGGAGGAATCTGAGACCCAGCTGAGGTACACCAGATCCTTTAACCTACCACACCATGTGGGAGATCTGGCTTGCACCTCCACAGAGAACCCAGCCGCTGCAGTCAGATTCTGTGTCCCAGATTCAGTGCAGTCCCTATCCAAGTACCAAGGACATTTTCCACAGAACTAGAACAGAATATCTTCAAGTTTGTGTGGAAGCACAAAAGACCCAGAAGAGCCAAAGCTATGCTGAGAGAATCAGTCTTCCTGACTTTAGACTATACTACAAAGCTACAGTCATCAAAACCACAGAGACAGAAATAGAGATATGTAGAACAGGGAAGAAAGCCCAGAATTAAATCCATGCACCTGCAGGCAACTAATCTATGACAGTGGTGAGAAGAATATACAATGCAGATAAGACAATCCCTACGAGAAGTGGTGCTGGGCAAATTGGACACCTACATGCAAATGAATGAAATTGGAATACTTCCTTGCACCATACACAAAAGTATACTCGAAATGGATGAAAGACCTAAATAGAAGACCAGATACTACACAACTCTTAGAGGAAAACATAGGCCAAACACTCTCCAACATAAACCACAGCAATACCTTCTCAGAGCCACCTCCTAGAGTCATGACAATAAAAACAAAAAGAAACACATGGAACTTACTCAAACTTAAACGTTTCTGCACACCCAAGGAAACCCTGGACAAAATGAAAGACAACCCACAGAATGGAAGAAAATATTTGCAAAGGAAGTGACTGACAAAGGATTAATCTCCAAAATTGATATACACCTTGTGGAGCTTAATACCAAAAGCACAACAACCCCATCCAAAAAGTGGGCAGAAGTTCTAAACAGACAATTTTCTGAAGACGACATACAGATGGCCAAAAGACAGATGAAAAGATGTTCAACATCACTAATTAGTGGAGAAATGCAAATCAAAACCACTATGAGGTACCACCTTATGCCAGCCAGAACAGCCATCATCAAAAAGTCTACAAAGAATCACTGCTGGAGAGGGTGTGGAGAAAAGGAAACCCTATTACACTGTTGGTGGGAATGTAAATTGGTGCGACAATGGAGGATAACAGTATGAAAACTCCATAGAAAACTACAAATAGAATTACCATTTGATCCAGCAATCCCACTCCAGGGCATCTATCCAGAGAAAACCATGACTTGAAAAGATATATGTACTCCAGTGTTCACTGCAGCACTCCACACAATAGCCAGGACATGGAAACAACCTAAATGTCCATCGACAAAGGCGTGGATAAAGAAGATTTGATAGATACACACCCTGGAATATGACTCAGTCATTAGAAAGGAAAGAAACAATGGCATTTGCACCAACATGGATGGACCTAGAAATTATCATGCTCAGTGTAGTCAGACAGTGAGACACCAACATCATATGCTATCACTTGCCTGTGGCATCTCAAAAAAGTATACAAGGAACTTCTTTGCAGAACAGACACTGACTTACAGACTTTGACAAACTCACCGTTTCCAAAGGAGACAGTTGGGGGATGAGCTGCAGGTTTGGGATGGAAATGCCAACAAATTGGGTTGTGATGATCTTGTACATGTAATAAAATTCATCGAGTTAAAAAAAGAAATTGATTGCATATCTATATACTCATCACAAATGCTCAGCAGAAGAGTTTAAGAAACTAAGAGTTTGAGAAATTAAGAAAACAGCATCATGGACAGTGACATTCACAAAAATAAAATACCTAGGAGAACATTCTGACCCAGGAGGTCAAAGACCTGTATTCAGAAAATGGAAAGAACTTGATGAAAGAAATTGAAGGCCACACAAAGAAATGCCCCACTCAGAAAGATATGCGCTGCTCATGGATTCAGACAACTCAGACTGTGAAAATGATTCCACCGGGATTCGATGCCATTCTTATCACGGTACCAAAGGGACTATTTGGAGAACCAGAACAAAGAATTCTCCAGTGTGTACGGGAACCCAAATGAACTCAAAGAGTCAATACCATAGAAGAGAGAAGCACAAACCTGAACCTACTGTGCTCTGGATTTCAAACTAACTGCAACCTGTAGAATCATCAAAACAAGACATTACTGGCACCAAAGTCATGCAAACAAATCCAGGGAACAGAACTGAGAGTGCATAAATAAACCCACACTTATACAATCAATTCATCTAGGACCAAAGAGCTAAGAATATACCATGGGGGACAGACAACTTTTTCCATCAATGTTGTTGGGAAAATTGGACAGCTACAAGCACAAGAATCAAACTGCAATCCTTCCTCATGTCATCTACAAACATAACCTCAAAAGGAGTAAGTACTGCTGTCGAAGACCTGAAGCCTTAAAATTCCTTGAAGAAAACATAGGTAGTTTGCTCTTGGACATCAGTCTAAGATGTCAAGTCTGGTTTTCAATCTGTCTCCCGAAGCAAAAGAAACTAAAGAAAATAAGCGCATGGCTGGTCTCCATCCAACTGAAAAGCTTCTCAATAGCAAAGGAAACCATCCCCCCCCCCCCAAAAAAAAAAAAAAGAAAATAGGGCACCCTGGAGTTCCAGTTGTGGCACAGCAGAAACGAACTCAACTAGTAAACATAAGATTGCCAGTTTGATCCCTGGCCTGGCTAAATGGGTTAAGGATCCAGCGTTGCCATGAGCTGTGGTGTAGGTCGCAAACGTGGCTTGGATCCCATGTTGCTGTGGCTGTGGCAAAGGCCAGCAGCTGTAGCTCAGATTCAACCCCTAGCCTGGGAACCTCCACGTGCTAATGGGGCAGCCCTAAAACCCCCCCAAAAAGGGTGCACCCTGCTGAACATGAGAAAATATTTGCATTTGACATATCCAGTAAGTAATTCCTATCCCAGACAGACCAAGAACTAACACAACCCAACCTCTGAGAAACAAAACCCTAAAATATTGGCAGAATACCAAAAATTTTCCAAAATGTTTATACAGATGGCCACCAAACACATAAAAGGATGATCCGTATCACTGATCAACAAGGCAGTGTGCACCCAAACAAGGAGATGATCACCTCGCAGTGAGAGAATGGCTATCGCCCAAAAGACAACAAATAAAATGCATGGACCAGGATGTGGACACAAGGAGCACTAGTGCGTTTCGTCAGCAGTGTTCGTTGGTACAGCCACTACGGCAGACGTGGAAGCTGCTCCAAAACTTCAATACACTATTACCGTATGATGCAGAGAGTACACCTGGGGGTATCTTTCTGAAGGAAAGAAAATCACACAAAAAGATATATGCCTCCGTATGTACATGGAAGCTTTCTTGACAAGAGCCAAAATCTGGAAGCCACTGAAGTGTCCATCCAATGAGGAACAAAGGAGACACACGAACACACACATATATGGTACATATATGATACATAAACACATGTGTCTATGCACATTCACAATGGAATATGAGCCATAAAAGAGAATGCTATCTAGCAACGACACGAAGGGACCTGCGGGGGACCGAGCTAAGTGAGATGCAGCAGACAGAGGAAGAGCAAAATGCTATGAGGTCACTTCTCTACAGAATCTATTTTAAAATGATCAAACACAGCCAAACATAAACCCACTCACAGACCCTGAGAAGGAGCTCGTGGTCACCACAGGGGAGGGGGTGAGAGGATGAGGCAACGGTAGAGAAAAGAATAGTTTGCAGAGCCCTTTACCTGGTGTTCGGCTTCCGACAGGAGGAGGGACACGTTTTTCTGACACGAAGAGGCAGGGAAGGAGGAGACGGGTGTGGACCCCTGCTTGTTCACACAGGATGATTCAGCTTTTGCCAGAGAGGATCTCATTGCTCCTCAAATGATCTAACAAATCCGGCTGAAAACAGAAGAGCGAAGGTCAGGAGGACGGAGGGAGGGTGGAAGGTGGACGTAGCTCCAGTGATGCCAGGCGTGGGGTTTCCAGGCACCGGCGGGGTTTCCAGGGCTACAGCCCTGCTGGCCTCCTCGGAGGGAGACGCCAGGTGGCCGCTCTGTGCAGATGGGGCAGCGGGGAGACCGGGAGACACGCGGCTCGCCCAGGGTTCCGTCAGTGGTGAGGAGACGGAGCTGGGTCTGAACCAGCTGTGTGCTCAGAGCCGGGGCCCCGGCTGCACTCAGGCCTCCCCAGAGCTGCGGGTGGCTGGTGTTGGTGTCCCTTTGCTTAGACTTGGCATGGGGCTGGGGGGTGCGCTGGAGCAGCCCAGCGGTACCCTTGGGGAGCTTCGTGTAAGGAGGGAGGCCGGCTAAGAGGACCCCAGGAAGTGACCTCATTTCCCTGGCAACAGAGCCCAACAGAACTTGGAAGCTGGGTAGCCAGGCACCCGCTTGACCAGGAGAGGCCAGAGGAGGGCTGGGCTTCTCTGCTGTGCCCTGTTCCCCTGAGGCCACAGGAGGGGTCACAGAAGAGGCAGTATCTGCGAAACCAGCAGACGGTGGATCGGAACTCAGGGCAGTCGCCTATGGGCCTTTGCCCGCAGGGACCCAGGGGTAACACAGGGAGAGGGAGCTCCAGCCCAGCACGGGGACCTCGCTGATCCCACACGGTAGCCCCGTGTCCCCTCCCGGGATGATTGCGCGCAGAGGGGTGTTGTGAGGCGGTGGGTCTGGTTCAAGCAAAAGCGGGCTGACTTGGGGTTGGAAGCCTGCCTGGTGGGTCATGTCCACACCCAAGGACAAAGCTGGCTGGGGAGAAGGCGGCGTTTGGAGAGTCAGGGCCGAGCCCTGTGTCCGAGCTGTCCTGGGGTCGGGGGGCGGTATGTAAGCAGACAAGGCCTCACCTGATCTGGGAGCAGACGGTCAGGGGGGCAGAAGAAGCGGCGAGAAGATAATGCCCCGCAGGGCTCTGACACCTCAGGGCCGGGCCTTCTGCCACTCACCGTCATCGCTGAGCCCCTGCCTGAGACCTGCCAGGAGCCGGGCGAGGAAGGCAGAAGCCTCCAGATGAAACTCCACCCAGGCCGCTCCCTGGGCTCCTGTCTCGGGTTCTTGGGGAGCTCAGCACATCTGGCTCTGGCACGGAGGACAGAGTCCACTTGCGCCTGAGTCCGCTGGATGGCCTGGCCCCCCCTGAGGCCCAGCCCGAAGGTGAGAAAATGGGGATGGAGCCCCATGAGTGTGGGGGGAGCTGAGTACCGGGCCACACAGCAGGGAGTCCCAGAGGATGGTGTGGGCCAGGGGCAAAGACTAACCCCCAGCACCCACCTGAGGGACTGCAGACCCAGAAGTTGCTGGGCGGGGACTGGTCTGGAAGGTTCTGGGAAGACTGGGGTCCTTGGAAGAGCACATGGCAAGGCAGGCATGTGGGAAGCTTTTCTTCTCTCACAGCTCCAGCAGGAGACCCGGAGCCAGAGGCCAAGTCCCCACCCAGACGGGGAGTACCTGCAGCTGCTCTGGCAGCAGCCCCAGACACTGAGGTACGTTTACCACCGCTGAAGGGAAGCACTGTGCCGGCTCCTGGAAAAGACCACAGGCAAGAGGAGAATTCAGCAGCCCTGCAGGGAGAGCCTGCACTGACTGCTATAGCCCCTCTTATACTGGGTCCTGCGCTGGCTCTTGCCAGAGCCCCCCAGGCCAATTTCCAAAACCACCTTCCCCAAGGTCACTTCCGCCCCTGCACGTGCCCTCCCCATCGGCTCCCCAAAACCCCATCCACCTGCTGCCCCTCCTGAAATTTACTCTCCTTCCCCTCTCGTGCTTTGTCTTTAGATGTTTGGTCATTTCCTGTTCCTCTTCCATATCATTTACGGTACACTTTATGTTTTAAGAATAAAATTAGAAAGTTTGACCAAGTTGTCTTTTAAATCATGAAACTCAGGAGCATGAAGTCCACTCACAGTGCTGTGCAACCACCAGCCCTGTTTGCTTTCAGCCTTTTTCATCCCCACCCCAAGAAAACCTTGTATCCAACGCGCAGACTCAGCAGGCCTCTCCCAAGCCTTCGTCCTCTTTGTCTGTTTCTTGACCTAGTCCTGATGCTTTCTGTCAAGGAAACCATCCCAAAGGTGGCGTTTAAGGGCTGACCACTGACTGTAAGGACTGATGAACTGGTATTGGGGCTTTTCTTGCAAATAGCACTTTTCTTGTTTGGACTCCCACTTGCACACAGCTCCTTATCGCCCACCTGAGGCATCTCTGGTTTTCACTATTTCCAAGCTAATTGTGAAACAGGCAAAGATGCCAGGAATGTGGAAACAACTGCCATCCACCTGGAGCCGCGCTCTTCTCTGTTGGCTGCCACTCCCACCCCCACCGTGGTCCCCACTCTTCTGCCCTGGGCTCTGTGTGCCCACAAGCCTGAGGGTACGTGTGTGTGTGTGTGTGTGTGTCTGTGTGTCCAGGGGGCAGGTACTCTTTGGAGGTTCCTCTTTCTGGAGCCGTCTTTCCTCCTTAATTTGTGCTGAACACACTGACACACACAGTCCTTAGGCCAAGCTGGTGCCATGCTTTGATGGTTTTCATGAGAGCTCCGAGGTGGCCCAGCCCCATGGAGCTCCAGTCAGCTTCCGGTCCACCTGGACCCAGAGGCAAAAATGATGACATCAGCATTTACCTTAGTTCTGCTTTCCACGGGGGCCTCCCCCTCTGCTGAGTCAGCAGCAGGTGGTCTGGCAGCCCCCCCAGGGGAGAGTGCTTCTCGTCCGCAAGATTGCTGTTCCAAGTCCAGACACAGGTTTCCTGGGACCCTGTCAAACATGTTCCTGAAACAAAAGAGATGAAGTCTGTGGACTGGCCTGATCTAGGTGACAGGCTCCCCTTTGAATTTGGGTGTTAGGCTTCCCTTCCTCCAAGCCACCTGGACTAGGAAATGATGGGGGGGGGCTTCTCAGGATACAAGAGTTCTATTGGCATAAGATGAGACGGTGGACAGGCAGGAAATGTCGCCCCAGATGTCCACTAGCCCACCCAGTGCTGTGGAACATCCTGGGACCTGAAGGGATCAGTGCATCCACACCGAGTGGAAAACCCAACCCCGAACACCTGAGAATCACACATTCATCAGGGACTGTGGCGCCTGGGCTGGGAGCCAAATGCAGACAGGCCCTGAAGCACACAGACCAGAAAGTAGCACAGGCTTTCCTCCTGGGGCCGCTGGCCTGGGAGGCAGAGGCTCAGGTGCCCACGGGCTGTGTCAGTATAGAGCCAACTCACTGACGGGAGAGAGCAGGCAGGATGGAGCCTCGGGGGGAATTCTCTGGGGAGCCTGTTAGCAATGCAGCATCTCAGGCCCCAGTCCTGACCCCTGCAGCAGAATCTGCACGGTGTTCAGATCCCCAGGTGTTTCATGGGCTCTGCTGGTCTACGGATTCCTTGTCTCTCAGACCTCACGTTCAGGGGTGGTGGTCCTGCTGATAACTCTTCACTCAGACTTTCTGGAATATACTGTAGCCATACCTGTAAAAGGGGCTGAAACATACTCGTGCTCCCTCATGAAGCCAAGAGTTATGCTTTGGAGACATTACTGCACAAGATCTCCAGAGGTCAAGCTAAAGCACTGCATGCACAAAGATGTGTATTGCATTAGGGTAGGGAATCAGACATTCTTTTACATTTACAAATAGAAAAGAGTAATGTCAAGTAGCTGCCTTTTCCACTGATTGTTATTGGACCACTGGAAATACTGTTTTCAAAGAAATCTGCAGGGAATTGGCAGGGATCAGAATGATCAAGACTGACCCAGGTCTGCCCTCTTGGAGCTGATATTCTATGGGGGAGCGCAGAGAACCAGCAGGTACACAAGTGAGACCATTTCAGATGGTGAGAAGGACACGGAAGAAGGGCAACACGGTGGGCTGGGGAGGCTACTTTGGGAACTAGGGAAAGGCTGTTCTCCCAGTTAACATTGACAGTGAAACCCCAAAGATAAGAGGGAGCCAGCCACATGAAAAGTCAGGAAAAGTCATCCAGGCAAAGGGACCAGGAATTCCCACCATGCTGGGGTGGAGGAGCTTGGCTGTGGCAGGGAAGTAAGGGAAGATGTGTGGCTGGAGCAGGAGAAGCTGGGGGGAAAGAACCACTGCAGCCACTATCATCCACGTGTATACTCACTACTGCACAGAATCTAGCTGTCTCCTTCAGGAGTTCTGCTGTGGTGCTGGTATCTGCTGGGCACTCTCAGTTAAGGATCCCACCGCTGCCGCTTAAGTTCCAGCTGCGCCTCAGAAACTCCACATGCCTGTACTGCGGGGTGACCAAAAAAAAAAGGGAAAACGTAAAATAGAGTGTCTGCTTCTCCTCCCCCTCAAGGGCATGGAACTGTCCACTTGCCTGAGCAAGATGATCAGAACTCAGCATTTGGAGAAAGACAGGCGCCCCCTCCTGGCTGGGATGCTAAATCACTCGATCTGGCAATGTCCCAGCCTCTCTGCTGAAGGCACAGGTGACGGTACTCTGTTCCAGCCACGCCTGCTCTCTTGGCCTGGGATGTGCCTCCTTCCTTGGAGCCATGGCCTAGAGAACAGGAGCGTCATCAGCCTTGGAGGCCACCTGAAAAAATCCCCTCTACTCCCTCCCTTGAAAAGGGCTGCCTGTTTCTACTCTCAGATTCTCTATTGGCTTAGAGACACAGGACTGCAGCTCTACTTGAAACAAAAGCCTCCTTGATCAACTATGCGGCGCTCTTGACCATGATCACAAATAACTGAAGCAGAGTTTAGTCTGTGTGACTATAGAGAAGAATATGTGAACTTCCTGATGCTTTCACTTTTCACGAGGCACAAACTACTTATAAAACTCTAGGTATATAAATCCCAGGCACCTCATAGTCACCATCTGAATGCAGCTGCTTCCTGGTGATGCCCATTCTGGCCTAGGAGTCCTCGGGCACAGAAAGCGCAGGGCTGTAGGTCAGACTAAATGGTCAGTTACAGCTGTGCCAGGCCGACTAAGTCCTCTGATTCTAAGAGCATGTACATTTGCCCTGAGTCACCTCTGTCTGCTGGGTCCCTTGCTCAAACCTCCACTGTCACCCTTAGGACTCACCTTCACTGGAAAAGGCCAAGGTGGGGGATGTGGGGAGAAGACAGGTGAGCACCGCAGACCCAGGGTGCAGGGGCTCCATACCTCCCAGCCCCCCATGCACCCCGTCCCAGGTGTGTGTGTGAACCTGCTGCCTTTTTGCTGCACCCCCGCCCCTGGCTTCTCTCTGTGTGCTTTAAATTGACGGAATGACTTGTGGGATTCAGGTTTCCTCACTTGGTCTCTGAGCCATTCTATGCGGTGACCTCTGGCGATGAACTCTTGGTGACGTACTTGGAGGCTTCCACAGCATAAAAGGAGCTGCTCACAGACACACATGGATTAAGATAGTCTTCAGGGTGCTTGGGGGTGGGTGTCGTGAAGTCACCTTGTCTTCATCGCTAATGTGAACAAATAAAATTCAGTGG
>PVHT021183523.1:12119377-12132575 GCA_004024745.2 Catagonus wagneri | reverse complement strand
ACCTGTATCTACTGACCGGCCTATTTTTGAAAAGACTTTCATGAAATATTTACCCTAATTATTTTTGAAGCTCTCTGATATTTTTTGTTATATTGTATTTATTTCTGATAAGTGCTGATTATGCCCCCTGCCAAACTGATTTCAGAAGCCACTGTTGGGATTCAGGCTATAATTTGTAAAACCCTGAATTAGATTTATATAGAAATCAACAGGAATGGCCTTATACCATGTTGTTGGGGGAAAACAACAGGAAACATGAGATTTATAGCACTGGAGCTCCCACTGTGGCACAGAATCTGACTGCAGCAGCTGGGGTTGCTGAGGAGGTACAGGTCAGATTCGTCGACCCAGTGTAGTGGGTTAAAGGATCTGGTGTTGCCTCACCTGGGTCTCAGATTTAATCCTTGGCCCAGGAAATTCCATGTGCCATGGGTGGGGGAAAGAAAGAAGAAAGAGAAAGAGAAAAAGGAAGAAGAAAGAGAAAGAGAAAGAAAAAGAGGGAGGAAGGAAGGAAGAGAAGGGGGGGGAATTTAAAGAGAAAGAAAAAGAGGGAGGAAGGAAGGAAGAGAAGGGGGGAATTTATAGCATAATGCCACATAAAAAAGCAAATATCAGAGTTTTCTTTCTGGCTTAGTTGAAACAGACCTGACTAGTATCCATGAGGATGCAGATTGGATCTAGCCCCACTCAGTGGGTTAAGGATCCACACTGCTTCAAGCTGTGGTATAGGCTGCAGACACGGCTTGGATCCCACGTTGCTGTGGCTGTGGTGGAGGCTAGCAGCTGTAGCTCAAATTGGACCCCTAGCCTGGAAACTTCCATAGACCACAAGTGCATCCCTAAAAAGTCCAAAAAAAAAAAAAATTGCAAAAATCACACACACATGGAAACACCCAAGGATACACAATAGCTAAGGATATACATCAAACATTTTAAAGGCAGAACCACTGGGGGAAAGACAAAAGAAAAATAAACTGCGGGAGGATCTACAGTGCAAGGAAGTCCACCTGAATGATCTGAGAAAAGTTGGCTGGGCTCTGAACTGGGGTCTGACAAAACAAAAATTTGGGGAGGGTATCTTTTACTGGAAAAGCTTGACAATCACATAAATATCCAGAAAACATGTAGGAGCTGGAGAATGGTGCATTTAGAATTCCTGGAAGTGCATTTTTTTCTTTTTCAGGCCACACGTGCAGCATAAGGAAGCCCCAAGGCTAGGGGTCAAATAGGAGCTGCCGCTGAAGTTTAGGCCACAGCAATACCAGATCCTTAATCCCCCGAGTGAGGCCAGGCTGGGGATCCTGGTCCAGAAAAGCTGTAACCAAGGGCAGGGGGCAAGATCTCCCGGTGTAAGTCACAGCCACAGATCTGAAAACCCCCCACCTGATCAGTCCCCTCTTTTTTTACTTTTCTTTTTAAAGTTCCTCAAGTGGTCTAGTGTGCGGGTACAGTTGGCAGTCCTGGCATAGGATCCAGCCTCGGCCTAAGACTTTCACTTTACTTGTCTCCACTGCCAGATAGTCTGTGAATTCTTACTCTGACTCTGTAAACCAGTATCTTCACGTCAAAATTGACTTCCTTGAGGAAAGTAAATAGGCCACTTAAAAACTACACACCCGGTTGAGTTCCAGGTCAAGGAAGGAAGGAGAGCTGGAAAAAAGGAAGTTGCATCCTGTATCTAGCTATCTGTCTATCTGTTTTCGAAAAGAGCTTCATAAAACAGCATTTACCCTAATTATGTTTGAGGCACTCTGATACTTCTATTATTATTTTTTTTCTTCAGCTAAGACAGCAGATGATTTATTGTGCCCGCGTTACCTTCAGCCACAAATGAGACCTGAACTAGTCCAGAATGTCACAGGTCCAGAGCAAAAAACCCAAAGGGATCATTTTGATATGCACATAGTGGGTCTCACAGTGGTTGAGGAGATCCAAAGGGCAAAAGATGTTTCTGATCCATTGAGCCCAGTTGTAGACAGAAGGTGGGCAGTCCAAAAAATGGTCCCAGGGTCCGTGGCCTCTGGGCTTTCCTTACCTCTGCTCCTGAGGTTTCCGTGGGGGTACAAATTTACCTGGACCTCTCCCTCATCTTTCTGCCTTTGTGTTTCAGCCTGCACATTCGCTTCTTCCTCCACTTTGTTCTCCCAGCACGCAGGTGTCTCAGAAGATGGCACTATGGCAAGAGCATATTTCTTTCTGGAAGTGCTGATTATGCCCCCACCAAACTGATTTCAGGAGCCCCTGCTGGGATCCATCTGAGTTGTAAATCACTGAATTCGATTTACATATAAATCAATAGGAATAGCCTTAAATCCTGTCCTTGGGTGAGAAGAGTAGGAACCTTAAGATCTACAGCACTGGAGTTCAAGCTGTGGTGCAGTGGGTTAAGAATCCCACTGCAGCGGCTCAGGTTGCTGTGGAGGTGCAGGTTCGATCCCTGGCCCAGAGCAGTGGGTTAAAGGACCCTGCATTGCACAGCTGTGGCTCAGATTCAGTGCTTGGCCTGGGAACTTCTCCATGTTGTTGGCACCCCCCGCTAAAAAGGATTTATTTTATAATGTCACTTAGGAAAGCAAAAGACACACATGTACACATATAAGGATACACAATAGTTAAGGATACGCATGAAACACATTAAAGGCAGTACCACTGGAGGAATGAAAAAAGGAAAATTACCTCCAGGAGGATCAGGAATGCACGGTTGATCCAGGTGTATCATCTGAAAATGGTTGTCTGGGGTCCAACAAAACAAAAAGTTGGGGAGGTGTGTCAACTATTGGAAAAGTTTGAGAATCATAAAAATATCCAAAAAATATGGAGAAGCTGGAAAACGGGCATTTAGAATTCTTGAAATGTATTTTAAAAATCAGTTCATAAGGTCAGAGACAAAATATCGTCCAGATCAAATCTGGACGAGAGAAGGAAGTGTCCTTTCACCCTCAAAAAATGATAACATCTGAAAAGGGGGTGGTCAGCTTAGGACCAGGCAGACAAAGGTCTGAAAGGCCTGGCTGGCAGGTCCCCGTGCTCAGAGGAGGGGCCTCAGGGTCTGGGCCTCTGGGATTCCAGCACTTGGGGGCGGGGACGCTATCTGTTGAGTGCACAGCCCTTTCCTGCTAGACTCTCTGCTGCCCAGGAGGCTATGACTTATACCTCGAGTTCCTGACCCCAGCCCTTGGTTACAGCTTTTCTGGACCAGGTTTGAACCCCAGCCCCAGAGTCCCCAGCACTCAGGCTATCTGCTTCCCTTTAAACTGAACAGCCAGCTTTCCAGGACTAAAGACATTCTCTCTCTCAGGAGCCTGAACCAGGAAGGGAGAGGTCACTGCCACGGGGTGAGGGCTGCAGCAGGAAAGTCTGGAATCTGGGCAGGGAGATTGGGCTGGTCTCAAGCAGGCACAGTGACAGGAACAAAAACCGGGGCCAGCTGGGGAGGCCGGAAGGAGGGAAACAGGCCCTCAACTGGTTATTAGCAATGAAAAAAAATTAGTAATGAAGAGAGGTTTGCTTTTTGTTGTATTTTAATGTACAAAATAGTTATGGCAAAATGGAATCTCCCTTTTGTAAAATCTTGTGCATCTGAATTTATTGGAATCATATTTTTACTGATAGAATTTTTTTGTTTTTTGTTCTTTGATTTGGGCTGCCTCGGGAGTGTGTGGGAGTTCCCAGGGCCAGGGATCAAACCTGCACCACAGCAGTGACAATGATGGAGTTTAACCCACTGTGCTACTAGACAGCTCCCAACAGAATATTTCTAAAACAGCAAATATCACAAGATACATTTGAACCTAACTTCTTTTCTCCGAAACTCATTCCTAGGCATTCATATACAGTCTAGTACTCTGTAGAGACGACAGTGCACTATAAGCTATAGAGATATATTTCATCAAATACTATATCCTGACAGCCCCTTTAAAATGTTTAGCAAGCATTTCTTTTCCTAACTTTTTGGCCTGCACCTGCGGCATATGGAAGTTCCCAAACTAGGGGCTGAATCAGAGCTGCAGCTGCCCTCGCATGTCAGAGCCACGGCAATGCCAGGTCCGAACTGCATCTGGGATCAACACTGCAGCTTCCAGCAATGCTGGAGCCTTTCCCCACCGTCGAGGCCAGGGATCAAAACTGCATCCTCATGGTGCAGGCTCCATAATCTGCGATGAATGTGTTGTTCTCAGGGGTTCTTGGTTGGGTTTTCCCCTTGCTGTGGAGTGGACTGATCCTTTCAGTTTCCAGGATGTTTCACAGCCCTGGGTGGCCTAGTGGACATCACTGATGAGTTTTCCTGCCTGTCCCGTCTCATCTTATGCCAATAGTACCTCTTACATCCTGTGAAGACCCCCTCCCCCATCATTTCTTAGTCCAGGTGGCTTGGAGGAAGGTAACCCTGTCTAACACCAGAATTCAAAGAGGTGCCTCTTACCTAGATTGGGTCAGTCACCAGAATTCAATTCCTTTGTTTCAGGAATCTGTTCGAGGGTGGACCTGGTCCCAGGAAACCTGTGTCTAGACTTTGAACAGGACCCTTGTACATGTGAAGCTCTCTCTCCTCTGGGGGTCTGGCAGGCAACTTGCTGCTGACGAACCAAAGAATCGACTCCACATGGAAAGCAAAGCGACGTTAATTCCTGCTGCCATCCTTTGAACCACTGGATCCAGCCGGACCTGAAGCTGACTGGAGCTCCATGGGCCTGGGTCACCTCGGAGCTCACATGAAAACCAATAAAGCAAGGCACCACCTTGGCCACTGAGGCTTATGTGTTTCGGTGTGTTCAGCACAAACTGAGGAGGAAAAGAAAGCTCCAGAAAGAGGGTCAGAGCAAAATGGCAGAGGAGTTAAGAGGTCGTGCTCACCTTCTTTCACAAACACATCAAAAAAAAAGACTTGCACAGAACATCATCCGAATGCTGGCAGAGGATCTTAAACCTCCAAAAAGGGCAAGAAACTCTTAACATAATTGGGTATAAGAACAGAAAAAAAGAGAGAAAAAAATGAATTAGGCCGGCACTAGCATTCCAGAGAGAGAGCTGTGAAGGAGGAAAGGAACCCACACCCTGGGAAGCCACCTAACTGACAGAAAGATCAGCCAAGTCAGAGGGACCGAAAAGCTGCCAAGAAAAGCACAGTAGCTGCACTGAGAACCAAAAAGCAGAGTGAGAGCCGCACAGATCATCTGAACCACCGGCCTGGACGCCACAGCCTGAGATGCCTGGGTGGGGTCGGGGCGCTGGGACTTAGGCTCCAGAGGTCAGTCCCCTGGAGAGGACTGGGAGTGGCAGTGTGGAGACAGCCTAAGGGGCATGGGAGCGGTACGCAATGGGCTGGGGAGTGGAATGCCACGGCAGACGGAACCCAGGAGAAGGTCCAGACCTGCAGGAGAGGCAAGCCACCATCGTTGGGGAGGGCGAGAGGAGGAGGGGTGGACCACCACAGGAAACTCCTTGCACCCGAGCGTGCTTGTGTGCCCGCGGGCTCACAGATGGCAGGGCGTCTCTGGCACAAGCTGCACACAGTGAGGAGCCGCATGCTAGTCTACAGCGGACCGGGTGGCTCTGGTGTAGGCCGCATGTGGCGAGAAGCCTCTTGCTCCTATATGAGAGACTGTGTGCTTCCTGTGCAGGCTACCCATGGCCAGGCACCTCTTGTGTGGACTAAGGGCATCGAGGGCTAAGTGTGACGTGGTACCTACCAAGCACCATCTGCTGTTGCTCTCACTTCCCTGGGAACACACCCGCTCTGCAGCTGCCACTGCCAAACACTCTGTGCAGCGCCCAGACACTTGGTCACTGTCCCTTCCCAAGACCCTACAACTAGGAGCAGCTGGAGCAGCACCTCCTGTGTGGGCTAAGTGGGCCAGGGTACATCTTGTGCAGTCTGCAGGTGGAGGGTAAACCACCGCAGTTATCTCTGACTTCAGAGGGGGCTGTGGTTCACTGCCACTGGGAATATCAGAACAGAAATCGCTTGCAGCCCAGCCACCTCAGAGGGTACCACAGAGAAGGACATTATGATGGAACACCACCTGTTGTTGCTCTCGCTCCCCTGGGAGCACACCCGCCCTGCTGCTGCCACTGGCAAACGTTCTGGGCAGTGCCCAGACTCTTGATCACTGTCCCTTCCCAGGAACTTACAACTAAGAGCAGCTTGTGCAGCACATCCTGTGGGGGCTCAGCAGGACGAGGTGCTTACCGCACGGTCTACAGGAGGCAGGGGCAAGCCACCGCAGTTATCTCTGGTTCCAGAGGTGGGAGTGGCCCGCCACCACTAGGGATCTGTGAACAGGCACCACTTGCAGCCCCAGTCACCTCAAGGGCACCACAGAGGAGGGCATTGTGACCGAAGACCACCTGGTGGTGCTATCGCACCTCTGGGAATACACTTGTCCCACTGCTGTCACTGCTGTATGCTCCGGGCAGTCCCACATGCATGATCTCTGTCACGTCCTAGCATCCTGCAACTAGGAGCAGCCTGAGCAGCACCTCCTATGTGGGCTAGGTGAGACGGGCTGCTTCAGGCTTGGTCTACAGGTGGTTGGGACAAACCACTGTGGTTATCACGGACTCAAGAGACAGTCAAGGCCTGCCACCACTAAGGGTTTCTAAACAGGTACCACATGCAGTTCCAAACACCTCAGAGGAGGGAACTGCAATAGAACACTAGCTGCTGTTGCTCTTA
Source organism: Catagonus wagneri (assembly GCA_004024745.2). Taxonomy (NCBI): domain Eukaryota; kingdom Metazoa; phylum Chordata; class Mammalia; order Artiodactyla; family Tayassuidae; genus Catagonus; species Catagonus wagneri. The sequence continues at coordinate 12,125,899 of PVHT021183523.1, read as the reverse complement.
TGCCTCTGGGAACTCACGCACTCTGCTGCTCCTATTGCTAAATGCTCTGGTCACCTTGTAGATCGGCCTAGAGCTCATTACCACTTCCCAGAGCCCTGCAACTAGGAGCAGCCAGTGCCACCTTCCTGCAGGTCCTTGCTGCTGTTGAGAGCCCAGTGATCAGGCACCGAAGACCGGCCCTACCCACTTCCTCCTTCTCCTTAAAAACACACTGAGCATTCTGGGGATAATAGCTTGATCACACTGAAGAAAGAGACACCAAATATTCAAACTCCCACACCATAAATAAATATTACCCCCCCCCCAAATACAAAGGTGGTGGGCTCTTACTTAGAAGTAGCCTTACAAGACTACAGTTTGGCTTCCACAAACTCATAGAAAAAGGAAAACACTGGCAAGATGATGCTCAGAAACCATTCCCAGTTAAAGGAACAGGAGAATTCACCTAAAGCAATCAACAATGAAACAGACCTCTGCAGTGTGACAGATACTGAGTTCCAAAGGGAGATAGTTCAAATACTGAAGGAATTAAAGCTGAATATCAAGGAATTAAGAGAGGATATGAACATTAATGCAGATTACCTTAGAAAGGAACTAGAAAATATAAGGAGGAGCCAAGACAAAGTAGAAAACTCACTTACAGAGATGTAAACTGAACTAAAGATAATAAAGGGCAGATTGAATAATACAGAGGAATGAATTAGTGACGTGGAAGCTAGAATAATGGAAATCACCCAATCAGCACAGCAGGTAGAAACCAAATGAAAAAACATGAAAGCCATATAAGAGATCTATGGGATAATATTAAGTGGGCCAATCTACGCATAATAGGAATTCCAGAAGAAGAAAAAGAAGAGGGGATTGAAAATATATTTGAAGAAATTATGGCTGAAAACTTTCCAAATCTAAAGGAAAATGACATCAAGATACGGGAAGCACAGAAGGCCCCAAACAAGTTGAATCCAAACAGGCCCACACCAAGAGAATATTATAATAAAAATGGCAAAAGTTAAACAGTGGATCCTAAATGCAGCAACAGAAAAACAAAGTGTCAAGTATAAGGGAACTCCCATAAGGCTATCAGTTGATTTCTCTACAAAAACATTACAGGCCAGAAGGGGGTGGCGAGATAAAGTGCTGAAAAGAAAAAATTTGCAATCTAGAATACTCTACCAAGCAAGAATATGATTTAAAATAGAAGGGGAAATAAAGAATTTCTTCAACAAAAGCTAAAAGAGTACAGCAATACTAAACCCTTTCTAAAAGAAATACTGACAGGGCTTCACTAAATAATAATTTTAAAAAAAGGTAAGAAGAAAAAGAATGGAGGAAACTACAACTGGAAAGCAATCATTTAAATACAGCTCTAAACAAGAAGATAATTAATTTTAAAAAACATCAAAATCATACAATATGGGGAAGGAAAGTAAGAAAATATAGATTTTTAAAAAAATTTTAATTATGTGTTTGAGCCTATATGGTTATCAGGCTAAAGCAAGCAGATATAAGAAGGGGTTAACATGCTTAAGAAAGAGGGCAACCACAAATCAAAACTGAACATTACTTTCACAAAAACTAAAAAGAAAAGTACTCAAGCATAAAATAAATGGAAAACATCCAACCAAAAAAAAAAAAAAAAACAGAATCAACTGGAAAACAAGTTTTAAAATGGCAATAAATACATATCTGTCAATAATCACCTTAAATGTCAATGGACTGAATGCTCCAATCAAAAGACAGAGTGGCAGAATGGATAAAAAGCAAAAACCTACAATCTGCTGTCTACAAGAGACTCACCTTACAGCAAAGGACACATATAAGTTGAAAGGGGATGGGAAAAGATATTTCATGCCAATGGACAAGACAGGAAAGCAGGAGTTGCAATACTCATATCAGACAAAACAGACTTTAAAATGAAGGCCATAAATAATGACAAAGAAGGACACTCTTTACTGGTTAAAGGATCCATTCAAGAAGAGGATATTAAAATTGTCAATATATACACCCCTAATATAGGAGCACCCAATTACCTACAACAAATGCTAACATACATAAAAGGAGAACTTGATGGGCATACAATAAAGGTAAGAGACTTTAACATCTCACTAACATCAATGGACAGATCCTCTAGACAGAAAACCAATAAGGCAACAGAGACCAAAAATGACACAACAGAAAAGTTAGATTTAATCGACATTTTCAGGACATCCAAAATAATAAGAATATACATTCTTCCCAAGTGTACATGGAACATTCTCAAGGACTGATTCCATCCATACTGGAGCTAAAAGCTAACATCAACAAATTTAAGGGTATAGAAATTATTTGAAGTATCTTTTCTGACCATAATGACATGAAACTAGAAATCAACAACAGGAAAAGAAATGAGAAAAAACATACCACATGGACACCAGACAACATGCTGCTAAAAAACTAATGGGTCTATGAGGCAACCAAGAAGGAAATTAAAAAATACCTCGAGACAAATGATAATGAAGACACAACCACTTAAAATCTACAGAATGCCACAAAAGCAGTGCGTAGAGGGAAATTCATAGCAATACAGGCTTTCCTCAAAAAAGAAGAAAAATCTCAAATCGACAACTTAACCTACTACCTAAATGAATTAGAAAAAGAATGAACAAAACCTAAAGTGAACAGAAGGAAGGAAATCATAAAGATCTGAGAGGAAATCAATAAAACAGAAATTCAAAAAACAATAGAAAAAAATCAATAAAACCAAGAGCTGGTTTTTTGAAAAGGTAAACAAAATTGACAAACCTTTGGTCAGACTCACCAAAAAGAGGAGAGAAAAAATGCAAATAAACAAAATAAAAAGTAGAAACCACAATAGATGCTACAGAAATACAATAAACCATAAGAGAATACTATGAAGAATTGTAGGCCAACAAATTTGACAACCTAGAGAAGTAAAAGTTTTAACTAAGGGACACAACTCCCCGCCCGCAAGGCTGAAAAGGCACCTGCCTACCTTTTCATCTATGCTCATCACTGTACCACCCTTCCTGTAATTATGTAGCAACTATGGGCCCATGTCCAAGCCAGCAGCCCTGCTCATCCTGTTCCCAGCACTGCTTATCAGTTTTTGGTTCTGTAACATTGTCCGCTCAGCTTCTTAGGCAGAAACACTGCTTGGGGAAGGGGGAGGTCCAGGGATGCTTAGAAGACCCTCTACTGTATAAAAGTTACTGAGAACAAAGACTTGGGGTCAGACTCTGGAGGTGACGCCTCTGAGCCCACACCGGTGCTGAATGAACCTTGCTATTCCACGTCTCTGAGTGCCCTCTGTCTCCTTCCACTGCCTCGGTTTCTGCAGTTTCTGCAACATTTTCTGGTGTGTTAGGCAGAAGCAGACAACTGAGCTGGCCCCTTGTGCAACGGTTGTCGGGGAAGCGGAGGAGGCCGCAGTCGCCAGCCTGGTGACAGGCGGACAGTGCGCACCCGGCCACTTTGCCGGATCCAGACCCTCACTCGGGCTGTGCCGGCCCAGCTCACACCGCTTCCCAAACGGACTCACAAGGAGAGTGGACACAGGTTCCGGGACAGGACATCGGACTGGGGAGTGACCCGGGGACATCTGCCCAAGTCAGGACCTGCCATACGGCGGAAGGAGAGACTGATCACCTCTCAGTGACCAGAGGGTCACTCAGGTCAGGGTTCGTTCCCTTGGCATCGGGTGGCTTGTCAGTTCCGGTGTGTGTGTGTGTGTAAGTGACTGGAGAGAAGGAGAGCCCAGGCTCCACTGTCTTCGGACCACGGAGCCAGAGTGAGTCCTAACCTGCAGTTCCGCGGCCACCCTCCTTCGGCTGATGGTGGCCTCTACAGAGGAATCCTGATGTTGGGGTTTATACAGTCCCACCAGTGCTAAGAGGTGTCTGAAATGTCTCCTCCGGGGGAGCGGTCAGGCGGACAAAGCGACTGTGCCCTAAGGCCTATGTCCTCGCTGTCTTGTGTCACTGTCACAGGGTGGGACTTCACACAATGGGTAAATCAGCTTCAAAGCCCGCTGTCTTAGAATGTATGGTTAAGAATTTTAAGAAAGGATTTTCTGGAGATTATGGTGTTAAACTGAGTTCTGGAAAACTGTGTACCCTTTGTACCCTAGAATGGCCCTCCTTCGAGGTCAGATGGCCCTTGGAAGGGACCTTAGATGTGCCCATGATCCAAGCAGTATACAGTGTTATAACAGGAGACCCTGCACACCCAGACCAATTTCCAGACATTGATCAATGGTTAGAGATTGCCCGGTTAAGGCCTCCATGGGTTGGGTTCTGCATCACAGGCTAGGGACAGTGTAAGATACTAGTAGCCCAGTCCAAAAAAAAAAACAAAACAAACCTTGTCTCAAGAAAAGGAGCCACCTATTTTTCAAGGGGAAACTGAGGACTCACCCCCTGTGCCACCTCCCTCCTTTGGGGGGTCGAAGGTCCCCAGTTGCCAGACAGCCCACCGCCTTCTGCTTCTCCTCCTCCTGAAGTTCCCGAGGCAGTATCACCCCGCAGCCAGATTCACCGGAGCCAATGAGCAGGTGTCTCCCGCCGGCCCAGGGAGCAGCCGCTCCAGCATTGCAAATGCCCTTATGGGAGATGCAGTGACCACAGCTTATTGCCCCCAATGGGACCATACAAGAGGGGGGACTAGTTTTTTATTACCAGCCCTTTTCCGCCACGGATCGCCTCAACTGCAAACACCATACTCCCTCGTATTCTGAAAAGCCTCAGGCCCTCATTGACCTCTTAGAATCCATTTACCAGACTCACCACCCCACCTGAGTAGACTGTTGGCAGCTCCTTCTTACTCTGTTTAACACTGAAGAGCGCCGACAAACTGTAACTGTAGCCCAGAAATGGCTCCAGGCCAACACCCCAGGGGATCAACTAAACACAGCGAACTGGGTAGGGGAAGCCTTCCCAGAGGAAGAGCCCCGCTGGGACCAGAACGCTGAAGAGAGAAGACATAACTTAGAGAGGTACCGACAGGCCCTCCTACAGAGGGCAAAGGCTGGGGCCAAAAAGCCTACTAACAAGGCCAAGACCACTGAGATACTACAAAAGCCGGACGAAAGCCCGGCCAACTTCTATGAGAGACTATGTGAGGCATTTCCAGTCTACACCGCTTTTGATCCCAAGGCCCCCGAGAACCAATGGATGATAAGTGTTGCCTTTGTGGGACAAGCCCAATCAGATATTCATAAAAAGCTACAGAAATTATAAGGATTTGCCGGAAAAAAAAATGCCACTAAATTATTAGAAGTAGGGAGTTCCCTTCGTGGCTCAGTGGTTAACGGATCCGACTAAGAACCACGAGGCTGCAGATTCAATCCCTGGCCTTGTTCAGTGGGTTAAGGATCCGGCATTGCCGTGAGCTGTGGTGAAGGTTTGCAGACGCGGCTCGGATCCCGCGTTGCTGTGGCTGTGGTGTAGGCCGGCAGCTACAGCTCCTGTTAGACCCCTAGCCTGGGAACCTCCATATGCCACGGGTGCGGCTCTACATAAAGGCAAAAAGACAAAAAAAAAAAATTATTAGAAATAGCCAGCAAGGCTTTTGTTAACCGCGACCAGGTGCCCCACCACGATGCAGAAAAGAGAGGGAAACAAAAGGTGGTGCTCCTGGCGGCAGCCCTGTCAAAACCGGTACCCCAGCGGGACCACCCCACAAGCCATGGGGCCCAAAGCCAGGGAAAAGGAGCCCCCTGGGACGCGATCAATGTGCTTACTGCAAAGAGAAGGGACATTGGAAAAATGAATGCCCCAACCGTCCTGAGAAAAGGACCATGGTGGCACCCCTGCCTAGACAGTACTACTCTGAGCAATCCAGCACAAATCTGATTGGCCTCACCGAGTCTGAATAGGGTTCCGGGCTCTTTCCAGCTGGGCCTCCAAGAGCCCATGGTCAGAATTCAAGTAGGGGGCCACCCCGTAGACTTTACGGTAGACACAGGGGCCGAAGACTCAGTGCGCGCACAACTTGTAGCTTCCCTCTTGGGAAGAGAAGCCACCTTCATTGGGGCCACAGGCAACCCAACCCGCAGGCCCTTCTGTGGTCCCCAGCAGTGCTGGTTAGGAAGCCTTGAGGTAATACATGAATTTCTTTACCCGCCTGACTGCCCAGTCCCCTTGATGGGAAGAGACCTGCTGGCTAAAATGGGGGCACAAATTTCCTTTTCTGCTCATGGATCGGCCCAACTCGAATTACCAGAATGCTCCTCTCCTTTAGTCACGACTCTCGCTGTAAGAAGGGAAGGATGGGCGCCTGTGCTCCTCCCCTTCAGAAATGGGGACCATTCCCCCAGAACTAGAGACTGAGTACCTGTTGGTTTGGACTGAAGGGAACCCTCCGGGACTGGCAAAACACCAAGCTCCTATCTTTTTTTTTTTTTTTTTGTCTTTTTGCCTTTTTCTGGGGCTGCACCCATGGCATATGGAGGTTCCCAGGCTGGGGGTCTAATCAGAGCTGTTGCTGCCGGCCTACACCACAGCCACAGCCACAGCAACACGGGAT
>PVHT021183523.1:12090248-12103222 GCA_004024745.2 Catagonus wagneri | reverse complement strand
GCCATAAAAAGAACAAAACAATGTCATTTACAGCAACACAGACGGACCTAGAGATTATCATCCTTAGTGAAGTAGATCAGAAAGAAAAAGACAAATACATATAATATCACTTATATGTGGCATCTAAAATATGACAAAAATGAACTTTTATGAAACAAACCAACTCAACATACATAGAAAACAGACCTGTGGCTGCCCAGGGGGTGGGGAGGGATGGAGTGGGAGTTTGAGGTTAATAGATGCCAACTACTTTCTAAAGAGAAAGAATAAACAACCTAGTCGTACTATACAGCACAGAGAACATTATTCAATATTCTGTAATAAATCATAAAGGGAAAGGATGTAAAATAGAGAATACACACACACACACATATATATTTGAATCACTTGGCTGTACAGAAATAAACAATGTAAATCAATATATTTCAATAAAAAAGAAAAGATATACTTAAATCATATAGCCACATTGACTCCCTCAAGATTTATCATCAGTCCTTCTCCCCTTCCACCATATTAAGACACTTGGAATGTTTCTGCTTTCCTTTTTATACTTCCCACTCCTAATCCCTATAGTCTATTAATAAAATTAGAGTTTGCAGTTACGGGTTCTTTTTTAAAAAATGACTTTACAATTAGAAGCATCAAAAAATAGTATAAAGAACATCCTTAACACTGTTTACTCAGATTCATCAATTACTACATTGTACTCCAATTCACTCTACCATTTATTTGCTTTCTCTCTGTGTACACACCACGTGCACTCACAATTATTCTGAACCATCAGAGGGCAAGTTGCATACAAAACTTATCCATATCTTTACCTCTAAACACTTTAGTGTACAGTTCCTAAAGAGAGTGTTATTATCTTACATACCCATAATATAGTTATTAATTTCATAAATTTCATGGATATAGCATCTCTATCTAATGGATTGTTATGTTGATACTTACGTTTTGTCAGTTGATTTAAGCATGTCTTCTATAGGGTTCTGACCCCTCTCCAGGGCAGTCCAGGGTTTAGGTTTGCATGAGTTGTGTCTCTTTAGCCTCCTTTATTCTAGAACTCTCTACAGTCTTTCACAGTATTTTATGACATTACTATTTTTAAAGAGTATAGTCCCTTTTGACATTTAAAAGAAGTAGATTGTTGATTTAGATGTTTTCCTTTCCGTTTTTTTAAATTAAGATTCTGAAGCCAATGGCATTATTTATTTATTTATGTTTTTAGGGCCGTACCTGTGGCATATGGAAGTTCCCAGGCTAGGGGTCGAATCAGAACTACAACTGCCAGCATACACCACAACCACAGCCACAGCCAAGTCAAATTCAAGCTGAGTCTGTGACCTACACCACAGCCCACAGCTATGCCAGAACCTTAACCTACTGAGTGAGGCCAAGGATCAAACCCACAATCCCATGGGTACTAGTTGGGTTTGTTACTGCTGAGCCAAGATGCAAACTCCCATTTTGTGTTTTTCTGAGCATTCCATCGTGACAAGATTCAGTTTATGCTCCCAGCTCATCCTCGCCAAGTGAGATCATGTCTTCCGTGGGCTATGTCATCTGCCCTCCATGGGGGGTGTTAACTTTGATCACCTGCCCAGGCTCTTGTCTCATTCTCCACTCTACAATTACAGTTTTGTTTTTCTCTCTTGCAACTAATAAGCAGTCTAGAGTGACACATGCCCTTTACTGTCATGCAACTTTCATACCCATCAGATTCCCTCCTAGGTTTATCCATTGATGATTCTTTCCTGTTCCAATCAGTACCCGTGATGTTTGCAAAACAGTCAACTCCCGGAACATGTGCCAGTCAGATCTTGGCACTTTCCTGTAAACAAGAGCCCTCCCTTTCATCTACCTACCTATCTGCCCATCTAATCTACTGCATAGACCCATCCCTCTATTTTCAGTGGTTTATAATTCAGTAGTGTTCTTAATCACCTGGTACTTAAAGTAGCCCAGATTGGGCAGTAGGGGTCCTATGTTCCGCTTTCACTGTGAGAACTTGGCTACCAAGAGTATCAGCATGTTTAGACATTTCCTCATTTTAAAAACACATCTGGAGTTGCCTTCGTGGCTCAGTGGTTAACGAATCCAACTAAGTGGGTTAAGGATCTGGCGTTGCCGTGGTGTAGGTTGCAGATGTGGCTCGGATCCCGCGTTGCTGTGGCTGTGGTGAAGGCCGGCAGCTGCAGCTCCTGTTAGACCCCTAGCCTGGGAACCTCCATATGCCATGGGTGCGGCTCTACATAAAGGCAAAAAGATAACAACAACAACAAAAAAAACCCCACATCTAAAACAATTTTGAAATAAGCAAATGACAAAAAAAAAAAGTTCCCATTTGCTTACACCTCAGTGGCCCTTGTCTCCCAGATGAAGCTATATGGCCAAATACTGTGTTTACACAGCACTCAGATTAGTCCTTTCTTTTTTTATCCCCCCTTCTTTTCCTCCCTCCCTCCCTTCAGTCCAGTTATAACATTTATTTAAAGTACAGTTAGGTTTGTTTCGGTTAGCTCTCATGTTCCAGTGGTGTTTTGTTGTTGCTAGTGTTGTTTTTCACTTCTCCTTGTTCATCTGAAGATACTGTGTAGACATGATATCGAATTCTTCCTTAAGGTTCCTGTCGTGGCTCAGGGGTTAACGAAACTGACTAGTATCCATGAGGATGTGGGTTTGATCCCTGGCCCCACTCAGTGGGTTAAGGATCTGGCGTTGCCATAGCTGTGGTGTACGCTGCAGACAATCCCTCGTCGCTGTGGTGTAGGTTGGCAGCTACAGTACCGATTCAGCCCCTAGCCTGGGAACCTCCATATGCTGCAGGTAGGGCCCTAAAAAGACAAAAGACACACAAAAAATTTCTTCCTTAAACACTGGGTAGAATTCGCTGGGGCCTGGAATACAGAGGCCTAGAATTTCTCCCTCTGGAATGTTTTAAACCACAAAGCCCATGTCTTTGATAAAGGATGATTTCAATAATTTCTTTTCTTTTTTTTTGTCTTTTTGCCTTATCTGGGGCCGCACCCGCGAAATATGGAGGTTCCCAGGCTAGGGGTCTAACAGGAGCTGTAGCTGCCGGCCTTCGCCACAGCCACAGCAATGCGGGATCCGAGCCACGTCTGCAACCTACACCACAGCTCGCGGCAACGCCGGATCCTTACCCACTGAGCAAGGCCAGGGATCGAACCCGCAACCTCATGGTTCCTAGTCAGATTCGTTAACCACTGAGCCACGATATGAACTCCTCAGTAATTTCTTTTTGAGTTTTATAGTGTCTTTTAATGAATTTTTCCATTTCATCTAAGACATCTTTTTAATGTCTGGGAGGGGGGAAGGCAGTCTATAGAGTCCCCCTTCTCTTTCACTCCTGATGTTGGTAATTTGTGTCTTCTCTTTTATTGTTGGTGAGTCGACCTAGAACTTTTTATCATTTATTTGAGTTTTCCAAAGAACCAGATTTTAGTTTCATTGGTTTTTCTCTATTATTTTTTCTATTTTCCATTTAACTAATTTATGATCTTACCTTTACTACATAGTATATGCATTATGTTTTGCTTTATGCAGTTATCAACTTAAATTATACAGTTTACAAGAATATATTTGCTTGTCACAAACATTTATATTTAATTTTCCCGTCATTAGAAGTGAGATTTGAATTAATTTCCCCCCCTTTTTTCAGCATTGTGTGCTTTTCTTAGTAACAGAATAATGGAGATACAATTCTGAATTTTTGAGCATCTCAAAATATCCTTTGCCCTCACATTTAAATAGTATGCTTCTGGACAAGATCCACATGAGAGTTCTCTTTTAATCGAAAGTCTGCAAGTGGGTACTTTGGTGATAGCCGATATTCTCTTTCTATGCAAGTACCTATTTTCTCTGTCTGAATGCATTTTCTCCACCCTTGGGGTTCAGGAATTTTAGGTGATCTGTGGCCATGTATGTTTACTCTAATTTTACCTGGGTATTGGGTGAGCACTTTCTAATAGAAACAAGTCTTCAGTTCAGAAGAGTTTTCTTCTATATTTATGTGAACATTAATTTTTCTTCATCTGGGGCTTTTTTTCCCTCTGACACTTATTCACGTAATAAAATCCCAGGCCAGGTCCATTCCTATCTCTTCCTTTATATTTTCTATTCCCTAGTGTTTTGTTCAAAGTTCTCAGCTATTTCCTTCCTTCATTTTCCCTAAATGCAGGCTCAGTTCTCAGCCAGGACTACTGTATGTCTCATGTTCCTCCCAAGAATTTCTAAGTCGATAAGTCAGTTTTTGAATTTCAGAAATTCTTTTTTTTTTTTTTCCTTGTCTTTTTGCCTTTTCTAGGGCCACACTCGTGGCATATGGAAGTCCCCAGGCTAGGGGTCTAACAGGAGCTGTAGCTGCTGGCCTTTGCCACAGCCACAGCAACGCGGGATCTGAGCCACGTCTGCAACCTACACCACAGCTCACGGCAACGCCGGATCCTTAACCCACTGAGCAAGGCCAGGGATCGAACCCGCAACCTCATGGTTCCTAGTCGGATTCGTTAACCACTGAGCCACAATGGGAACTCCTGAAATTCTTCTTTTTGCTTCAATGACATCTCCTAGGAGTTTTTTTTATGTTTTTATTCGAGTTCTCTCCTGTCTTGCCTGCTAACAGAACCTCAACAGAAACAAGCCTGTTCTCTTCAGCCAGTCTGTTCACCCTTCCTCACTGGCTGTCTCTTCAAGGGGTGGGTTCCCTCAGCCCTCCCAGGAGTGAGGCTGTTGAAAAACCATGGCCAGAAATGGTGAATGAAATGACAAGTTAGTCTCATGGTGGAAGCGGGTGGAACTTATTGTTTTCAGGAAGGGAGGAGATGCAAGTTTGGGGTGAGGGGCTCAGGGGAGAGAGGGAAAGTCCTCGATGCTCCCAGGAACCCCTCTAGATACCTGTGCACGGACCAGCAGTCTCAGCCTTACTTAGGAGTTAAATGCAGAAAATCACGACTGGCTTCATGTCTACTGAAAGTAAATGTACATAGTTAACAAGATCCCCATGTAATGTGCTATAGAAAATAAAAAAGGCATGTCCTGGGCCAACGGACAACTGCTTGCATGTTATACTTATCTTGGCTAGTGGGTGGCCCTAGCAAAGAGATGGGAGGATGCAGGGTCTAGAGAAGGAGGATTAGCCTGACCTTTTCTTAGAATCCCTTCATTACAGGTTTTTCAAGAGTGATTTTAGACATTTTAAAAAATATAGTTTTGGGAGTTCCCTTAGTGGCTCAGTGGTTAACGAATCCGACTAAGAACCGTGAGGTTGCGGGTTCGATCCCTGGCCTCGCTCAGTGGGTTAAGGATCCCACGTTGCCGTGAGCTGTGGTGAAGGTTGCAGACGCGGCTCGGATCCCGCGTTGCTGTGGCTGTGGCAAAGGCCGGCAGCTACAGCTCCTGTTAGACCTATAGACTGGGAACCTCCATATGCTGCGGGTGTGGCCCTAGATGAAGGCAAAAAGACAAAGAAAAAAGTTTTAAATTTACAGAATTCTGGAGTTTAAAAAGATCTGAAAGAGGACCAATTTCTACCATTTGGTTTTATAAATGAACAAATAGGCTAAGAAGGTTAATAAATATCACAGCATAAGCATCAGGGCAAGAAAAGCATTTCTGGACTACTGCTTGCTTTCTTCATTTCACTGACTACATCTTACTGGGAAGGATTTTTTTTTTTTAACAAAACAACAAGTATTAATTTTCAAATACAACCAGAACCAAATAAAACAACACAACCTACCACAACCACCAATAACAAAGAATAAAGAAAGAAAAGAAGTGAAGGGGAGGGGATGGAGGAAGGAAAAACATCTGGTAAATGAAGTGTGAAGCCACACTTTCAAAATGAAATAGCTAATAAACTAATAAAATCAGATGGCTATATCTTTCTCTTAGTCACAATCTTCCACTATTCAGTAAAAAGAAGCAGAAAACGAAAATTGCTGAGTAAATCAAGCCCCACCTTTAACTAGGTCAAAGGGAATATAAGAGTACTTGTGGCCACATCAGAGAGAAGCCTGCTGCGGAGACATGAATGGCTCCCCAACACTTTGATCACGGACCTTTGAGTGCAAACCCACTGAGAAGGGTATGTGAGAGGCACTGAGGGCAGAGCGGGGGTGGGACAAGTGGGCGTAAGGAGGCGGGGCAGAGGTGAGAGAGAAAGCAGGTACCACAGGTGGGATTACAGAGCCAGTGAACACCTGACTGAACAAGCAAGGCAAAGGTTAGTACAGTACAGGCAAAGTCACTAACTTGTCTTTCTTATTTGAAACTTAATAGGTGAACAGAACCGCTGACACAGACACTAACTCCAAACCTATGGCCGTGGCTCTGAAGCCTTTCTCTGTACCATTTGTGGTCCTGGCTGGTGATAATTCCATGCTGACCTTTGCCACTTCTCTTTTAAATATGAACAATAGCACAATAAGTGAAACACCAATAAGGCACATGCTATTTTTTCTTGCTCTTTGACTTTGAGATCTTTTGTTCTGAATCTCAGGTGGAGTCCCTGGATATACTCTTTGGAGACACAGCAAGGGGAGTTAGGATGACTCATTTTCACCAGTTTAATGACTTTAGAAATAGAGCAACATTTTACACTGATGTCATAAATGACAAACTTGGGCAAGAAGTAAAATCAAATAGATCCGTGGAATGGAAACTCCCTCAGAAATGTGGTTGGAAGCAGACTGTCACTTAGACGGGACAAGTGGAACAGTTTTCCAAACGTCTCATGTCAGACCAGAGCATGGTAGCAATCTGTTCATCAGATGGCCCAGATGGACACCAGCTAGGGAGGCTCAGAAAAGGTGATTCTCTGGTATTTATATTTAAACAGATGGGTTCTTCCAAAGTAATTCAGTTTGCCACACTGCCAAATCAACAGCTACTAAAAATAATACAGACTGGACTTGTTGCATAAATGGTCCTCTGTAGCAGGCTTCTTTTCTCTTTCAGATTGCTGGTTAAATTTCACCTGTTACCTGAAATATTTTAAGGCTAATATCTCCTGGAACACTGTCATTCAACCTTTCTTCCTTCTAGCCAGTGGATATACACATGGGCGCCCAGAAAACCCTCTGCTACCAACCTGACAGAAGGTGGTGGTGAATCAGCTCACTGATGGAGATTCACTATGCTTACAACATACATAAATTAAAAATTTCCACACTTAGAAAATAATTGTACATTTCGAACTTCAGCTAACACCCAGACACAATGGTCACAGAACCTTCTAGATCACTGTTCATACACACAAACATTCTATATATATAGGGAGGGGGAGGGAGAGGGAGAGAACTAGAATACTAACTAGATTCATGTTTTTCTGAGTCCTTGTGGGGGGGGGAGGTTTATTCCATTTACCATGCTGTTTTTTTAGAAGGATTTATGTTTACGACAAAGTGGGATAGATTTTTCTCAGGAATCCAAGTTTGATTATATTGTAAGCTCCTGACAATTAGTCTTTTTTGATTGCACTGTAAGTGCCTGACCTTAAGTTTTGATTGCCAAGCATCCACTTGGATGGCTGCTGTCTTGAATAAATATACTATCCCCTGGCAAACAATTACACAAACAGCCAGGCTGCTCTACCCATGCAGTTCCCCTTTGCAGAAAACCCTAGGCCAAAAAAGAAAAGTATAGGCCAATACTTTTGATGAATATAGATGCAGATATTCTCAACAAAATTGGGGCCAATCAATCCAACCATACATAAAAAAGATCATACACCCTGACCAAGTGGGTGTCATTCCAAATTCAGAGTGGTTCAACATACGCAAATCAATCAGCATCATATACCACATGAACAAAGGTCAAAAAACAATGTGATCATCTCAATAGATGCAGAGAAATCATTTGACAAAATCCAGCATCGATTCATGACAAGAACTCTGATCAAAGTGGGTACAGAAGGAACATCGCAACATAGCAAAAGCCATCTAGGACAAACCATAGCCAATATAACACTCAATGGAGAAAAGCTGAAAGCTTTCCTGCTAAAATTTTGGAACAAGAATTCCCACTCTCACCACTATTCTTCAATATAGTATTGGAAGTCCTAGCCACAGATATGAGACAAAAAATAAATAAATAAAAAGTATCCAAATTGGAAGGGAAGAAGTAAAATTGTCACTATACAAAGGTGACATGATACTATATATAGAACACCCTAAGGACTCCACAGGAAAACTACTAGAGCTGATAACAAATGCATCAAAATAGCAGGATACATGATTAACATTCAGAAATTGGTTGCATCTCTGTACACTAACAATGAGATATTAGAAAAGGAATATAAAAATGCAATACCTTTTAAAATTGCATGCCAGAACTGGGTCACCATGTGGTGCAGTTGGAAAATTTGACAAAAATCTGTAAACCAGCTATAATGCAAAAAATATATATATATATATTTATTGCATGTCAGGGAGAAGGATCAAGATGGCAGAGGGGTGAGACATGTCAGTCACCTTCTCTCACAAACACCTCAAAAAAACCCCATCTCTATGTAGAATGATTTGTACAGAACATCTACTGAATTCTGGCAGAAGACCTTAAACTTCCAAAAAGGGCAAGAAACCCTCCACTTAACTGGGTAGAACAAAAGGGCAAAAAAAAAGGGAAAGAAAAGGAATCAGGATGGGACTAGCACTCCTGAGTGAGAGCTGCTAAAGAGGAAAGAAACCCTCACCCCGGGAAGCCACCTAACCGACGGGGAGATCAGCCGAGATGGAGGAACCTCAGAGTCGTGGAGAAAAGTGCAGCAGCTGGACTGAGGAGGGCAAAGTAGAGGGAGAGCCGCACAGATCATCTGCACCCCCCCCCAACCGACACCATAGCCTCAGATGCTCTGGTGGGTGCTGGGTGCTGAGACTCAGGCTCCAGAGGTCAGTTTTGGGGAGAAGACTACTGTTGGCTGTAGTTTTAGGGGCTTAGGGGAGCAGCAGGATGGGCTAAGGAGTGGTGTGCTACGGGCTGGGGAGCTGAGCACCACAGTCAGGGGAATCTGGGAGGAGGTCTGGGCCCAAAGGAGAAGCAAGGTGCCATTGTTGGAGAGGGAGAGAGGGGAGGACCACCATAGGAATCTCTTTCCCTGCACACATGCAGACTCTCAGAGGGCGGGATGCCTCTGGCACAGGCTACGGGTGGCAAGGCACCACTTAGAGGCAACGGAGTGACTCTTGTGCAGGCTATGGGTGGCCAGGCAGCTCTCATGTGGGCAAAGAGCAGTGGGGGTTAGGCATGACATGGTGCCTCTTGTGTGGTCTACAGGTGGCAGGGACAAACCACAGCAGTCACCTCTGACACCAGAGATGGTCATGGCCTGCCGCCACTAGGGCTCTGTGAACAGGCACCAGCAATGACCCCAGTCACCTCAGAAGTTGGCAAAGAAGAGGGAACTGCAACCAAGTACCACCTGTTTTTGCTCTCACTCTCCTGGGAACACACTGGCCCTGCTGCCACCACTGACAAATGCCCCAGGCCCCACCAACACCTGCCTGATCACTGTTACTTCCCAGGGCACTGCAACTAGGAGCAGCCTGCTCCACCTTCCTGTGGGTCCTTGCCACTGCCAGGGGCCCAGAAACCTGTCACAAGCCACTAGCCCTGCCCACTGCCTCCATCTACCTGGAAGCACCAACAGCACCCTAAAAATAAAAAGTAAGCTCTCACAAAATACCCAGGGGCACTCACACATATAAACAGCCCTCCAAGACCACAGCCCTCCTCAACTCACAGAATAAGGAAAATATTTAAAAAAAAATGAAGAAACTCAATCATTCCAAGTTAAAACAGGAGAATTCACTGGAAGGAGCAAACCATGAAACAGACCTCTGCGTTCCAACCGATACCAAGTTCAAAAAGGAGATAATGAAAATACTTAAGGAATTAAGAGTGGATACGAACAGTTATGCGTATTACTTTAGAAAGGAACTAGAAAATATAAGGAGGAACCAAGACAAATTAGGAAATTCATTTGCAGAGACGCAAGCTGAGTTAAAGGCACTGAACAGTAGCATGAATAATGCATAGGAATGAATCAGTGACTTGGAAGATAGAATAATGGAAATCACCCAATCAGGACAGCAGACAGAAAACCAAATGAAAAACATGAAAACAATATAAGAGACATATGGGATAATATAAAGCAGGCCAATCTACACATAATAGGGATTCCAGAAGAAGAAAAAGGGGACTGAATATATATTTGAAGAAATTATGGCTGAAAACTTTCCAAATCTAAAGGAAACAGATATCAAGATACAAGAAGCACAGAGGGCCCCAAACAAATTGAACCCAAACAAGCCCACACTAAGACATATTACAATAAAAATGGCAAAAGTTAAAGAGAGGATTCTGAAGGCAGCAAGAGAAACACAAAAGTTAATTATAAGTGAAATCCCATAAGGCTATCAGCTATCAGAAACACTATAGGCCAGAAGAGAGTGACAAGATAGAAGTTCTAAAAGGGAAAAATTTGCAGCCTGGAATACTCTACCCAGCAAGAAGATCATTTAAAATAGAAGGCGAAATAACTTCTCCAACAAGCAAAAACTCGAAGAGTACAGCAATACTAAACCCATTCTTAAAAAAAAAAAAATACTGAAAGCATTCCTCTAAATGAAAAATAAGTAAGAAGAAACAGGTTGGAGGAAATCACAATTGGAAAGTAATAACTTAAATAAGCCAGTAAACAGATCTAAAAGGAAAACAAAAAAACCTATTGTAAAAGTGACAATGAACACAAGGAACATAAAAAGGACAAATATGAAGACATTAGAAAAGGATATCAAATCATAAAATTTGGGGAAGGCAAGTAAGAAAATCCAGATTCTTTTTTTTTCCAGAATATGTTTTAGCATGTATAACTAGGATCAAAGCAAACATACATAGGAAAGAGTCAACATACTTGAAAAGCAGGGCAACCACAAATCAAGACCAAATATTATATCCACAGCAACAAAAAAGAAGAGGACACAAGCAGGAAATAAAAGGAAATCATCCAACCAAAAACAAAAGAGAGAGAGAGAGAAAGGAACAAAGGAGAAACATAGAATCAACTGGAAAAGAAGTTTTAAAATGTCAGTAAATACGTATTTATCAATAATTACCTTGAATGTCAATGAACTGAATGCTCCAATCAAAAGACACAGAGTGGCAGACTGGATAAAAAAGCAAAAGCCTATAATATGCTGTCTATAAGAGGCTCATTTTAGGGTAAAAGACACATGTAAACTGAAACTGAGGGGATGAAAAAAGATATTTCATGTGAATGGAAAAGACAGGAAAGCAGGAGTTGCGATACTCACATCAGACAAAATAGACTTTAAAACGAAAGCCATATAAAGAGCAAGATGGACACCATTTAATGATAAAATGATCCATTGAAGAACAGGATATTACAATTATCAATATATATGCCCCTAATGTGGGAGCACCCAAATACATACAATACTAACAGACATAAAAGGAGAAAATGATGGGAATACAATAGTGGTAGGAGATTTTAACACTGTACTCACATCAATGGACAGATCCTCTAGACAGAAAATCAGTAAGGCAACAGAGATCCTAAATGACAGAGTAGAAAAGTTAGACGTAGTTGACATTTTCAGGTTATTTCATCCAAAAAAAAAATCAGAATATACGTTCATTTTTCAAGTCCACATGGAACATTCTCAAGGATTGACCACATACTGGGGCACAAAACTGACCTCAACATATTTAATAAGAGTATAGAAATTATTTCAAGCATCTTCTCTGACCACGGTGGCATGAAACTAGAAATCAACCACAGGAAAAGAAATGAGAATAAACTGACTAATGGAGACTCAACAACAGGCTACCAAAAAACTAATGAGTCAGTGAGGAAATCAAAAGAGAAATTAAAAAATACCTCAAGACAAGTGATAATGAAAACACAACCATTCACAATCTATGGGGTGCCGCAAAAGCAGTTATTAGAGGGAAGTTCTTAGCAATACAGGCCTTCTTCAGAAGACAAGCAAACACTTAAAAGGACACCCTAACCCATCATCTAAAAGAATTAGAAAAAGAAGAACAAATAAAACCTAAAGTCAGCAGAAGGAAGATCAGAGAGGACATCAATAAAATAGAGATTCAAAAAAAAAAAAAATAGAAAAAAGAAATCAATAAAACCAAGAGCTGGTTCTTTGAAAGGGGAAACAAAATGGACAAACTTCTGGCCAGTCTCACCAAGAGGAGAGAAAGAACTCAAATAAAATAAAAAATAAAGGCGAAATTTTAACATATACTGCAGAAATACAAAACGAAAAATTCAAAGAGAATATTATGAACAATTATATACTAACAAATTTGACAACTCAGAAGAAATGGACAACTTTCTAGAGACTTGCAGCCTGCCAAAACTGAATCAAGAAGAAATAGATCAACTGAACAGACTGATCACTAGAAATGAAATTGAATATGTAATAGAAACACTCCCTACAGATGAAAGTCCAGGATCAGATGGCTTCACAGGCAAACTCTACTAAACATAAAAAGAAGAACTTATATCATAACATCCTTCTTAAACTTTTCCAAAAGGCTGAAGGAGAAGGGACATTCCCAAAGATATTCTATGAAGCCAGCATCACCCTTATACTAAAGCCAGACAAAGATACTATCAAAAAAAAAAAAAAAAAAATTACAGGCCAAGAGAGTTCCCATCATGGCTCAGTGGAAACGAATCTGACTAGAAACCATGAGGTTGTGGGTTCGATCCCTGGCCTTGCTCAGTGGGTTAAGGATCCAGTGTTGCTGTGAGCTGTGGTGTAGGTCGCAGACGCGGCTTGGATCCCATGTTGCTGTGGCTCTGGCGTAGGCAGGCAGCTACAGCTCCTGTTAGACCCCTAACCTGGGAACCTCCACATGCCATGGGTGCGGCCCTAAAAAAATGACACAAAGACCAAAAAAAAAAAAAAAAA
>PVHT021183523.1:12068301-12080313 GCA_004024745.2 Catagonus wagneri | reverse complement strand
TGAATAATTCTGCCATAAAATTAATATGAAAGTCTTTTATGGTCACACACTTTCATTTTTCTCAGATAAATCTCTAGGAGAGGGATTACTGGGTCATATATTAAATAGATTAATTTTGTAGGAAACAGTCTCTTATCCTAAACTGGTTGTTCTATTTTATGTATTTACTAGCAATGGATGAGAGTTCCAGCTGCTTCACATCCTAACATCTGGTACTATCAATTAAAAGTTATTTTCAGGGGTTCCCGTTGTGGCGCAGCGGAAACAAATCCAACTAGGAACCATGCGGGTGTGGGTTCGATCCCTGGCCTCACTCAGTGGGTTAAGGATCCAGCACTGCTGTGAGCTGTGGTGTAGGTTGCAGATGGAGCTTAGATCTGGTGTGGCTGTGGCGTAGGCCGGCAGCTGTAACTCCGATTAGATCTCTAGCCTAGGAACCTCCATATGCCTCAGGTGCGGCCCTAAAAAGCAAAAAAAAAAAAAAAAAAAATTGTTTTCAGGGGTTCCACTTGTGGCTCAGTGGGTTCAAAACCTGACTAGTATCCAGGAGAATGCGAGTTTGATCCCTAGTCCTGCTCAGTGGATTCAGGATCTCGTGTTGCCACAAGCTATGGAGTAGGCCGAGGATGCAGCTTGGATCTGGCACCACTGTGGCGTATGCCAGTGGCTACAGCTCTGATATGAACCCTAGCCTGGGAACTTCCATATGCCATGGGTGAAGCCCTAAAAACACAAAGTTATTTTTAGCTGTTCTAAGTACTGTAAGCAGTGTCTACTTGTGGTTCTATAATCTGCATTTCCCTGACAACTACCGATACAGAAATTTCTTCATGCATTCATTGCCCATTCATATCTCTAGTCTTATGAAGTGGCTCTGCAAATCTTTACTTAAAAATGTGATCATCTGACTTATCAAGCTGTAAGAGTTCTTTATGTATTCAAGACATCAGACGTTTTTGAGGTGGTCTACGGATACCAGCGGGTCTTCAAGGTCAATCAAAGCTGTTTTCAAAATAATACCAAACTATTATGCACCTTTTTGAATGTGTCCTGATATTTACACTAATGGTAAAAAAAAAAAAAAAAAAAAGCAAAAAACTAAAGGTGGATCAAACTACAGGCTCCTAAGTGTGGACCTAGGTGGTGGCACCACCCTGTACTAGTGGTCATTTTATCCTTCACCATCACACACTTAAAATATGTCTGTTTCACTTAAGAATGTGGAGTTCCCCTCGTGGCTCAGTGGAAACGAATCTGACTAGGGTCTATGAGGGCGCAGGTTTGATCTCTGGCCTGGCTCAGTGGGTTAAGGATCCAGCATTACCTCAGGCTGTGGTGTAGGGCAGTGGCTACAGCTCGGATTCGACCCCTAGCCTGGGAAACTCCATATGCCATGGGTGGGGCTCTAAAAAGCAAAAGAAAAACCAAAAAGAATGCATTTGATTAGATATAGTAGAGATTATTCACTTGATTAAGTTTGACCCTGAGGTACACGGCTGTTCTTAAAAATTATTTGTGGCCACACACTGGCACACGGAAGTTCCTTGGCCAGGAATCGAACCCTCGCCACAGCAGTGACAATGTTGGATCCTTAACCTGCTGGGCCACAAGAGAATTCCTGCATAGCTTTTGAATACTCTCTTACTTATGCGAAGTTTGCATAAGCCCTCTGCTGCATGCCAAGGTCTGAGGAAGGAAACACTCCTGCAGTTTCCTGAGTTGTAAATACACCTACCCACTCTTTGCACAGAACACCATTTTTACTTGACTGATAAGACATCTGGTTATTTAAACTCGAGTGCTTGGCAGACATGTTCCTCAAAAACAAATGCTGTGTATACATGTCTTTTCAAGAAAAATGACTTGACAATGTTTGTTACCAGTGATAGAATTTGAGCTTTCAAGGGAAAATTAGAAAACCTGGATTCTTCATCATGAGTTTGAAAGCTTCCCAATAGTTAAAAATCATTTCTAATGACATCTGTAATGATGTTAACAAATTGAGTTTAAGAAATATTGTATGATAGATGTCAACATTCATAATATTAGCATACCTTAATGAACCAATCTTCTCCCACAGGACCAATGCACGATGTTACAAAGTTTTACATGGATGGAAGATCCACTCAAAGTGTAAAATAGGCCAACAGATTTTAATAAGTACAGTAGGAAATGTTTGTTGATATGGTTTCAGATTCCACATTACAGCTCACCTTTCAGAAAGGACCACTTATTAAAGTTTGCTGTTGCTATCTGTATTAATTTCCTAAGGCTAATGTAACAAACTACCACAAACTGGGTGGCTTAGAAGAAAAAAGATGTGTTATATCACAGTAGAGGCTAGAAGTCTGAAATCAAGGAGACAGCAGATACATGCTTCTCCTGAAGGCGCTAGAGGAAGGCACCGTCTTTGCCTCTTCCAGCTTCTGCCAGCCCCAGATGTTCCTCGGCTCGTGGCAGCATGCTTCCTATCTGTACCTCCATCCTCAGCTAACATTCTCCCTGGGTCTCCTCCTGTTGTTTCCTTCCATAGAAGGCTGTGTCTGAATTTCCCTTTTCTAGGGGCACCAATCATACTGGGTTAGGACCCACTCTAATGCCCTCATCTGAACTTGATTAAATCTCTACAGGTTCTACTTCCAAACAGTCAACATTCTGAGGTATTGTGAACTAAGACTTAAAGGTATTCTTTTTTTCAGAGAGAACACAACTGAACCCATAACAGGAGAAGAATATCTACAACTATCTGAAAAGGCTAATGAAAGACTTCTGTGACCAACACATAATCTGTGTGAGGCCAAATTTTCTTCATATACTGCAACCAAAACAATCTATCATAACAGACTGAATGCAAAACCCACATATGATAATACAGCTGCCTTCCTCTATTAATCTAATTAAAGAGATTTGCAAAAATGTAAAATAATGCCTCTGTTAATTTTTTGTATTTTAGAAAATGTGATTGTCATTTATGTTAACGTATAATGGATTATTTTGACCAAATATTCTTTAAAATTATTTTCATTTATGCTATGGAAAATATTGATAGGCACAGGCAAACGCTGACAAATAAAACCTCTTTGGTTGGAGGACTAGGGAGTGGGGTCTAAAGTGTAAACTTCACTTAAGGGCTAGCGGCCTGTGGGCACCTATGGAATATTCCAAGTGTTCCATAGTTGCTACAAATGTCTTTGAACGCTGTCAAGGTCAGTCGTTGTTCAGTTTATAACTCCCTAATAGTTATTCTTTGACTGGACCTATGGAGTCTACTCTGTACGTGTGCAGCTTAGAATTCGGCCAGTGACTCAAAAGAACCCCTCTGCAGAAGCCCTTTTTCTGTGTAGCTCCCTACTCTGCAGATCTCTGTCCCTCAAAATCTAGCTGCTTCAGGCCCCCTGGACTCTGATCTGTTCTTCTGTCCCCTGAGACGCCTGTGCTCCCCTCCCCGCTTCCAGGTTTGCTAAATGCCTCCAGGTAGAACGCTTTTTATCCTAGGTATCTGGAAGACAGAGCACATTGTAGACTGCTTTCATCATTAGGATTATTTTCCTGCTCTTTTATCAAACTACAGATCCCACTGCCTCCCCCCCACCCCGACCCCTCGAACCATGATTAGAACGTGAGCTCTATGAAAGAAAGTAGTTTTGTCTTGCTCACTGATGTACCTTGAACAGTGCCTGGAACATAGGAGGTGTTTATAATTTGTTCAATGAATGTAAGGAAGGTATGAATTTTTACACCAGTCATTACCGAATCTACATTCAAATATCTGATAGAGACTTTAAATATTTAAATTATTTGTGTCACCTGTGCTGTCCTCAGATGGTATGGGTTAAGAGTGGATGCTGGCTGTTTATAACAAAATAAAGCTGCTATTTCTAGGTATACAGAATCTCATACAGTTGAGATTTGAATCCACATCTTTCCTACCCTGGTCCCAGGTATCTTACCACCAGCTTTAATGCCTTCTTGAGGACCAGTGAGGCAAACTGGTCTATAGTTTTACACCTCAGAGTTACTCCATTGCATCATTTAACATCACTAAGCAACTCAAGTTACCGGGTTCCAGAGCAGCAACGTTTCAGCAGGAATCAAGATACCTTAGATGTTTGTTAAAAGCAGAAAGATCCTTTTAATTGGCTTATGCAATCCAAGCATGTAATGACTTTTAAAGAAAATTCCACAGCATATGGCATTCTGATGTCTTCAAAGTGTGGTTTGATGGGACCAACAGTGAACATGAAGAGGAGGTATGATTTAAAAGAAAGCTGTTGGAGTACTGTGTTGCAAATAAAATCTAATAAGGCACTTTGCAATTCATTTCTCTTTTTTTTCCCCCTGGTGTTTTACTGTTGCCTTTCATTCCCAAACACTAGAAATGTTCCTCGCCAGTTTCCATTCTAAACGCAAACTCCATCTTGTTCTCTCCAAGAATCTGACACTTCCTCCTCATGGTGGACTGCAAAGGAGGAATTTCACAGCTTAACTAAGGGGGTGGAGGGTGATCTCTGCCTCCTCAGAATGTGTCACAACTCTCATTTTTACCCACCACCTCATCTCTAAATGGCAACATTTGGATAAAATGACCTCTTTAATTCTTCTAGTCCTGTAAGTCTACCATTCTACAGGGATGGTGCTGAACCTTGATTTGGACCCATTCCATATGATACACTTCCATGTCCACCTGGTTCTGAAAGCATTCCCCTCCCTGGCAGTGATACAGCCTGAAAGGTGAATGGTGCTTTTCAGGGCTTTTGTGCGGTTACTCTGAACTTAACAATGTACTAATCTCAAGCCAAAGAGGACTGCCCCCTCAAAGCTGCCCTCACAGACCCAGGGTCCAGAAGACTGACACTGCCCAAGTGGGAAGACAGGAGGCAGCCAGGGGTCCATGTAGACAGGAGCTCAGAGGGCTGCAGTCACAGGGGTGCCCTCAACTTGGAGCTGTCAAGCCCTTGCTTTTCAAAGGGAGGTCTGAGGGCCGGCCACAATGGCAATCACCTGAGAGTTGTTAGAATGTCAGACTCCTCCCCAGACCTGCAGGAACAGAGTCTGACTATTCAGGAGGTTTCCTGGTGTTGTGTAGATGCATTAAAAAAAAAATCGCACCAAAAAAACCTTAGGAATAAATCTGACCAAGGAGATAAAAGTTCTTCTATGCCAAGGACTATTAAATGTTAATTAAGGAAACTGAAGATGACTCAAAGAACTGGAAAGATATTCCACGCACTCTTGGATTGGAAGAATTTTGTTGAAATGGCCATACTACCCCCAAAGCTATCTACAGATTTCATGTGATCCCTATTAAATCATCCATGACATTTCTCATAGGACTGGAGCAAATAAGCCTAAGATTTACTGGGAACCATAAAAGACCCAGAATTGCCAAAGTAATCCTGTGGAAAAGAACAAAGCAGGAGGCATAACCTTCACATTTCATGCAGAAGGCATGAACCGTCCCAGACTTCAGACAATACGACAAAGCTACTGTAATCAAAATGGCTATTGGTACCAAAAAAGGCATATGGATTAATGGAACAGAATGGAGAGCCCAAAAATAAACTCACACACCTGTGGTCAATTAATCTTCAACAAAGGAGGCAAGAATATACAATCGGAAAAAGTCTCTTCAACAAGAGGTGTTGGAAAAGTTAGGGAGCTACGTGTAAAACAATTAAGTTAGAACATATCCTCACAACATACACAAAAATAAACTGAAAGCGTCTTAAAGTCTTAGACATAAGACATGACACCATACAACTCCTAGAAGAGAATATAGGCAAAATCTTCTTTGACATAAACCACACCGTTTTCTTAGGTCATTCTCCCAAGGCAATAGAAATAAAAGCAAAAATAAACAAATGGGACCTAATCAGATTTACAAGCTTTTGCACAGCAAAGGAAACCATAAACAAATGAAAAGACAACCTATGGTGGAAAATATTTGCAAATAGTGTTACCAAGAAGGGCTTAATTCCCAAAATATACAAGCAGCTCATACAACTCAAAAAAAAAAAAATGAAAAAAAAGGTATGACTAAATAAACATTTTAATGATTAGAGAAATACCAATCAAAAGTACTCATCTCCTACTGTCAGAGCGGTTATCAGTAACGCTGGAGAGGATGTGGAGAAAAGGGAACCTTCCTACACTGTTGGTGGAAATGTAAGTTGTTGCAGCCACTATACAAAACAGTACGGAGGTTCCTCCAAAACCTAAAAACAGTCTTTCTAATCTGGCAATCTCACTCCTATGTATGTATGTGGCAAAAACTGTAATTCGAAAAGATATATGCACCTCTGTGTTCATAGCCGCGCCATTCACGATAGCTAAGATGTGAAAACAAACTAAACATCCATCTGCAGGTGATAAAGATGTAGTACATATGCACAACAGAGTATTATTCAGCCATAAAAAAGAAAGAATGCCATTTGCAGCAATATGGATAGATCTAGAGAATATCATAGTAAGTGAAGTCAGAAAGAGACAAACACCATATATTATCCTTGTATGTGGGATCCAAAATATGACACAAATGAACTTATCAAGGAAGCATACAAACAGAAAACAGATTTGTGGTTGCCAAGGAGGGGGAAAGGGAAGGGTTAGGTTGGAGTTCGGGACCAGCAGATGCAAACTATTAACTACAGAGCAGATGCAGACTATTAACTACAGAATGGCTGAAGAGCAAGTTTCTACTGTATAATAGAGGGACCTATATCCAATACCTTGTGATAAACCATAATAGAAAAGAATATTTTAAAAAGTACATGTATGTATAACTGAGTCACTTTTCTGTACAGCAGAGAGTAACACATTGTAAATCAACTACACTTCAATTTAAAAAAGAAGTTTGAGAAGCCTTAAGTATGGCTGGCCATTCCTACCTTGAGCTAAAGTGCGGCAAGGGTCCCGATTTAGCTGCGCGTCTGCTGTCCCGCTGCAGGAAGGGCGTGGAGTCCCAGGCACGCCTGGTCACGGAGCATCCCCGGGGAGACGGAGGTGAGGCGCGCTGTAGCTCCGTCCGCAACCCCGCTGCTTCCCCGCCGCTCTTCCCCGAGCTCTGGCAAAGCCAACTCCCCGCGCACGCCGCCCACTCCGCGCCCGCGTTCCCAGTGCGCCGCGGGAGTGCTAGATCAACGCGCCCGGCGCCCCGTGCGCTCCACCCGCTCGCCCGTGGTGTTCACGCGTTGTACGCCTTGCACCAGGTTCCCAGTGCTGTCCCCTCGTGCCCATGGGACCCCGGGCGCTCCTTCTACTCCTGCAGCCTATGCTGGCCTTGCTGGGCAGCCCGAGGGACTCCGTGGCCGGTGAGTGGGGCCCGCAGGCGGGGCGCCCGGGGAGGGACTGCATCCAGCTCCGCAGGCTGAGGGCGCCGGGCGCCAGGGGAGAGCTTGGGGCGCCTTCGCTGGGTGCGAGCGGTGTGTCCCCCGCCTTACGATGACCTTTTATCACGGAAGCA
The DNA here is from genome assembly GCA_004024745.2 of Catagonus wagneri. Lineage (NCBI taxonomy): Eukaryota > Metazoa > Chordata > Mammalia > Artiodactyla > Tayassuidae > Catagonus > Catagonus wagneri. Next base: position 12,072,851 of record PVHT021183523.1, on the reverse strand, counting down.
AGGCTGAGCCGTTTGGAAGCGCCTCGTACTTCTCTGTCTCTGACTAACAAGCGTGCCCAGTGGGCAGGCTCAGCGGAGGAAGTCTTTTAATGTCTTTATCTCTTAGTCCTCAGCACCTGAGGCAGGGCACACCCTCCCTCCCAGGCTCTTCCTTTCCCTAACATCCCAGGGAGTGAGACTGGCTTTCTAGCCCTGTTGTCTGATGGGGCCACCACCCAGATTTAACCAAGCAGCATAGTTAGCCTCTTGGAGGCCCAGGACCTGGGGAAGAGAAGCTTCCTTCCAGAAACAGCCCAGGGGAAATGGAGCTTGGGTGGAAGGTGTGGTCAGCAAGCAAATTCCAGCTGCACTTATTGATGCCATCAGGTGTAGGCAGAGCCCATGGCAGAGGAGAGAGGTCCCAGGGTGACTGAGACACCCTCTGTTCTCCTAGGGTCGGTGGCTGGTGGCTTGTGACTTAGCCAGGTGCTGGAAGTGCCCAGCGTTTGTCAAACTACCCTGCGGGCCTGCAGGATTGCCCATCTCTCCTGACAGGTGCTCCTAACTGACCCTCGTGAATGGACCTTTTATATCATTTTAAACTTTCTTGGTCACCTTACTCATACCTAGTGTGGAGGACATGTCACATCATCTGACTTGTTTGTCCTCTGGGAAGGATTCTAACCCTCCCGGGTTTTTGCCTAATCTGGTGCGGCCTCTCTGCTAGGGCACAAAGCCCTTGCCCTGTGCGGTCTCTTTGCTCCACCCCTGAAATAGCATTTAAAGTTATCTAACTTTTCACTAAACGTTTTTCAACGCCTTCAGCTGTGAAGACATCTTTATGATGCCTGTTGTAGAGTAGCACATGGTCGTGGTAATTCGCATACTGACTATGAGAAGGCGACCATAAACTTAATATGTAAAATAGCAATAATAAATTGTTTACATATTCACAGCAAGCATCTAATTAAATTTGAAAAGTAATGTTTGGGAACCATCTCAGATGCCAAGTAGAATCCGTGTGCATATTTGGTCTCCAGGCTGAGGCTCACCAGGGTAAAATAGTGTTCCAGGTGGGACTCATCTGGCAGTGTGAGTGTTTGAGGGTTGACTGCAGCCCTAATTAGGATCCTTCTGGAAGGATCTGCTAGATGAAGTAGCAAAAGAGTTAACAGGTCACAAACACGTATGTGGTGAGTACTGTGCCCAGTGGCCTTGCTCATGTAATCCTTGTGTCTTTCTCTTAGAATCACTTATTTACTAGCCTTATTTTATAGACAAGAAAAACTGAGGTCCAGAGAGAGGCAGTAATGCTCCCGAGGTCATGTTGTTGGTAAGTGGTCTAATCAAAGCTCCAACCTAGCAGCCTGGGCTCCCATCTTCAGGGTTTATGACCTCAGCTGCTCTCAGTTGAATGGGTTTGGTCAAGTCAAGTGGGATTGCCTGGGTGGTTTGTGAAACGCTGGCAGAGTTGTTACCTATTTGTTAATAACCAATACCTCCGGAGTTTTTCATTCATAATGCTTTTTATAAGCTAGTCTTTGAAAATTCAGACATTAAGTAACTGTGCTAAAAGTCCTGTCTTAGAGAGATGCGAGTAAGACTGAGGTCTGGTTCTTGAGCACAGAAAGTGTGGTCCACACAGTGGGCTTCTACTGTCAACTCCCATCACATAGTTTTGCACATGACTTTCCATCTCCTATGCACACATCTTCCCTGGGGTGGTACTGCTGGGTCTGTGGAGTCTGCGTCTTGCGGAATCTGCTGCTAAAATGGGTCATGTGGTTTGTTTTCTTGGGACCGAGGATTGGCTTTTTCTCTTTGACAGGACGACATAGTAAACTAAGTACAGTCAGGCCTTCCCAGTATTTCCCTCTGAGCATCACGTTCCATAACAGGTTTATTTTGACCATTAATCATTGAGGACTGATAAACACAAATTTATGACTTCAATAAAACTGATAATAGAAATAAATGATCCACAAAGAACTGAAAACTTAACAAATACTTGTAACCAGGCTGTTAGGATTTTCACAAATATGGTATGTGAGATCCCAAACTGAACTTCATTGTAAGCTTTTCTACACATCTAAAAATAAAGTCAGGTGCTTTGAGCCTAGACCTCTAAACTTGCAACACCCTGGTATATGGAATAATTTGCCAACAGGGACCTGCTATATACCACAGAGAACTCTACCCAATATTCTGTGATGATCTATATGGGAAAAGAATCTGAAAAAGAGTGGATGTGTGTATAGGTATAACTGAGTCACTGTTGTACAGTAGAAATTATCACATTATAAATCAATTATATTTCAATAAAACTTCTTTTAAAAGCCTGAATCAGAACTAGAAGTACTTGTACCTTTTTAACCACAAGCGTTAAGTCTGAGCCACTCTAACAGGACGGCAGGAGGTGAATGACAGCTCTCCAGCACCAGCTCCGCAGCATCAGAAAGAGTGGTTCCCAAGACCGTCACTGGGAAACCTGCGTGGGTTTTAGGGCGTTCTGGGTAACAGTTGAGGGAAGAGAATGGTGACTACAGCTTACCATGAAAAGTAGGACCCCAGGAAGCCAGGAGCTCTTAAGGCTTTGCTTCTCCTTCGTCCAATGCAGATGAAATCCTGTGTAACGCGACGAGGCAGGCTGCCTGCGATGGAATTCCCGTGTGTGTTCCTGTGGCCTGGCTCTGCAACGGAGAGCAGGAGTGCCCGGATGGGGCAGATGAGCAGTGCGGTAAGCGGTGTCACCTGTGCCTTGTTGTGTAGCATTCACTTGCTGACACCTGGCCCTTATTGCCATAAGCCTGGCTGAAGTTCGTTTTCATGGTTTTCACCCTCTTAAAGGCTATTCGGAAAGGTTGGGTGTTCTGGGTTGTTACAGACTTTCAATGGGGAAGGCCAGGGATGTTCGTTTCTTTCTTGCTTGCTTTCTTTTCTTTCTTCCTTCCTTCCTTTCTTCCTTTCTCCCTCCCTCCCTTCTTTCCTTTTTTTGGGGGTCTTTATAGGGTTGCACATGAGGCATATGGAGGTTCCCAGGCTAGGGGTCGAATCAGAGCTAGAGCTGTCAGCCTACACTATAGCCATAGCAACGAGGGATCTGAACCACGTTTGCGACCCACACCACAGCTCTCGGCAATGCCAGATCCTTAATTGACTGAGCAAGGCAATGTTAGTCAGATTCATTTCTGCTGAGCCACGATGGCAATTCCATGGATGTTTCTATAAATGTTGGCAGCAATGTTGTCCAGAAAACATGGAGGGCAACTGGGATGCAAAAATCCAGCAAAAGTCTGGCTTCTCCTCTTAAATTCTGACATAAATGTCTGTGACAATGTTACTTGAAATGGAATAATACAGAGAGTGCTTTATAGGAAACCCTAGCAAACCCCAGTGCTCACAATTATTCTTACTTACAATAAACTAGTCTAGCTTTTATATGCTTAGCTATTTTATATGACTGAAAGAAAAAGACAGCTTTCAAATTGGGATCAAAAGCTATAAAACCAATAGAAGTCAGTTAGCCATTTGGTAAGTGTCTCCCTGAATAAAGTTCCTGAAATAAAGTTCAAGTACCTCTCTTGGCTAAGAGAGCTCAAAGCCTAAGAAAGGACCCTGGAGCACCCATGTGTGAGGCAAGCCTCTCCCCGTGCCCTGCAGCCCAGTGCAGTGATTATGGAAGGGAACATCCCCCCGCATCAAAAGGGGAAAGCGCCCAGATGCTTGGGGAGTGCTGCGTTCCTTTTCTCTACCCCCACACGCATTCCTGGAGTGCTCTCTTACTGTATTTTTTTTAATGTGAAACCTAGGGTTATGCTGAGTGTCCCACACACTATACCCCAGCTCCCCAAGTTTACTTGCTTCAGCCATTTCCCAGACTTGGTAAAAATACTTGAAGATCTAATTAAACTCCCAACCGCCGTTCCCAAGTTGCCTTCAAGATTAAATACTGAGTCTCAAATACCAAAGGAATTCAAAGTGAACCTATAAACTGGACTGTCCAGTACAGGGGCCACTAGACACATGTGAGGATTTAAATTTATTTAAATGAATATGGAGTTCCCGTCATGGCTCATTGGTAATGAACCTGACTAGTATCCATGACGACTCAGGTTCTATCCCTGGCCTTACTCAGTGTGTTAAGGATCTGGTGTTGCCGTGAACTATAGTGCAGATTGCAGGTGTGGCTTTGATATGATGTTAGTGTGGCTGTGGCCAGCAGCTAGAGCTCTGATTCAACCCCTAGTCTGGGAACCTCCATATGTCGTGGGTGCGGCCCTAAAAAGAAAAAAAAATGCATAAATTTATTTAAAAGAATACAAGAAAAAAAATTCTATCATACCAGACACATTTCAAGTGCTTAATAGCTGTGTGTGACCAGTGGCTGCTCTTTTGGACAGCATGGATAGTTGTGAAATGATTCCGTTGTCACAGAAGCTTTTGCTGGCCAGCAGTGTTCCATTTGAGTGATGGTCGGGGGAATACGCTTTATTGACCTGCTAGGTGCCTGTCCCTAAGGTAGAAGTACCTAGTTTTATCATGAGAAATAACATGAAAAAGGATGGGCAAGT
>PVHT021183523.1:11865722-12067301 GCA_004024745.2 Catagonus wagneri | reverse complement strand
CTTATCCATGGAAACGTAACAGAGTGCTTAAATAGTAACTGCAATGGACACTCTTAGCATTGCCTAGAATGTTTCCACTCTTCGGTTCTGGCCAATGCACAGAACACCTGAGCCCCAGTGTCCAAAGGAAGCCTCCTGACAGCTGCCCGACATCCTTGTATAGTGCATATGGAAGGGGAACATTCCTCAATAAAAAAAAAGAAAGCTCAACCAAACTTGGTGAATGCTACATTCTCTCTTTTTTTTTTACCCTAAAAACACAATGTAGGGGAACTTCCAAACTTTTTTTTTTTTTTTTTAGGGTCACACCCGCAGCATATGGAAGTTCCCAGGCCAGGGGTTGAATCAGAGCTGCCAGCTGCAGGCCTACAACACAACCGCAGCAACGCCGGATCCAGGCCGCATCTGCGACCTACACCACACAGCTCACAGCAACACTGATCCTTAACCCACTGAGCGAGGCCAGGGATTGAACCCACATCCTCATGGATACTGGCTGGGCTCATCACTGCTGAGCCACAACGGGAGCTCCCTGAACCTTCTAACTTTTGCATGGACAATTTCATTCACTCTTTCTTCTCTACAGCTAAATCTGCACTATCAACTATGTTCAGATTCTGACATTTATATAATATTTTATAACCTGGTTTCTTAAGAGAATACTTCTTTTAGGCTTAGTGCTCTTTGACTTTAATACCATTTCAAGTAGAACTATTTAATACTAGTTCAGTATATTTTAATACTACTTAAATCCAGTGCCTTGACATCTTTGCTGTCACATCTTAAGTCTTAGTTCCTGAAAACTCTGCTTAAAAAGGTAACTTCCTTTCCTACATAGGCTTGCCTTGAGTTATAGAAACATTACCACCTTCCTTACTCACTGTAAGGGTTGTCTATTTTTACCACCACCCCAAGTATTCGTGAAAAAGAAAGCTTAACTTCCTACACAGCTTCCTGTCCAGAAGGCACGGTTCAATGTGATGAGGGGAAATGCATCCTGGAATCCCTGCTGTGTGACGGGGAAGCAGACTGTACAGATGGTACCGATGAACCCACCACGTGTGGTAAGAAATCAATTGCTAGGCTTAACTCAGGAAAGGGGATAGTAAGGTGGAATAACTCAGTGCCTTAGTGATCGTGGTCGGGGTGGAGGGGGTCTACTCTCTGAAGAACACTTGGGCTCATATTCCTCCAGAAGCAATTATCCCTCAGTGATGGGTCCCTTACATTTGACAAGTTCCAGCCCCTGGCTCTGGTCTCCTCAATGTGAGCAAGTGTTACCTGAGCTATAAAATCAAGGACTATTGTCATGTTGTAGCTTTAGGGAAATAGACTAGCTAACCCTCAAACTATATGGCTCCTAAAATTCTGGAATAAAGCACACAAACTTAGCTACAGAGAAGGAAATCATTTGTTCAAGACAAAATGCCAAATTCTCTAAGGATTTAACCAAAGGATTGAGAAAGACTTTCCTGGTGTGGAGGAGGCTTCTGAGCAAGCAGTCCTGATTTTAAAGCCTTGTGGGTCTCACTTTAAAAACCACTGTTGGTTCCATTCAGGGCAGAGGGAGAAAGGGCATCTGTCCCCAGTCATTTTGTCATCTGTCTCTTATTTCCCCCCAAATCTGGTCTTAGACATTATGATGAAACCTCTTTAAAGGCCTCGAAAGAAGCTTGTCACGAAAGGAACACATAAGAGATACTAAAAACATAAATAATGGGACACAAACTACAGGTCTCTGGTCCTCCTGTATAGCTAACTCACTGGAATTAGTACATAATTATATCACTTCCTGAGCTAAGGGTCCCAGCTGTCCATAATTTCTAGAGAAAACAGAAAAGAGGTGGCTGGTCCCTTCGTGGGTGAACAATACACCAACACTTGAAATTGTCCAGACTGTCCACCCAGAAAGAAACGTCTCTCCCCTGCCCCTTTGGTTCCTAAATTCCCCTCTTTTCTGAGCTCCCCCCAAAGTCTCCACATTACCAGGTAAGAGGGTAGGTCAAAGGTTATCCTTACCAGCCCTCTACTCCTCATACAAGTGCAGAGCGTTGCGACACAGCATGGTTTACAAAACGTTTGGTCTTTACCATGTTCAACTGTACTGACCACTGTACCGTCTCCACCAGGTAAAAACTGCTCTCTGGCCAATGGGGGCTGTGCAGGGCAGTGCAGGGACACAAACTGGGGTGTCCAGTGTTCATGTGGAGCTGGATGGAGACTACAGCCAGATGGTCAGAGCTGCGGAGGTCAGAATTCATTGACTCATCTTTACAACTTTTTATATTGCAGTAAAATACACATAACACAACATGGACCATTTCAGTGATTTTTAAGAGTGCGATTCAGTGCCATCAACCACATTCATAATGTGCAACCATCAATACATCCATTTCCAGAATTTTTTCATCATCCCTAATAGAATCTCTGTACCCATTAAGCAGTAACTCTCAGTACCTCTCAGTACCTCCTCCTTAGTAAACTTTATCGACTTTCTGTCAATGAATTGCCTGTTCTAGTACTGCATAGAAATGGAATCATACATTATTCATCCTTTTGTGTCTAATTTCACTCAGCCTGTTTTTAAGCATCTATGTAGTAGCACATATCAGAAGTTCTTTCATTTTTTAAGGCCAAATAACATTCCACTATATGTATACAGTTGGCTTTGTGCATCTGCAGGTTTTACAGTCACAGATTCAACCAACTGCAGATTGAAGATATGGGGTGGGAGCATGGGAGGGAATTCCAGAAAATTCTAAAGAGTGAAACTTGAATTTTCTGCATGCTTGCAACTATTTGCACTGCATTAGGTATTATAAGTAATCTAGAGATGATTTAAAGTATATGGGAGGGTGTGCATAGATTATATGCCAGTATCACACCACTTTATATAGGGGATTTGAGCATCCATGGATTTTGGTATTGTGTGGGGTCCTGGAACCAATCCCATATTTTGTCTATCCATTGATTATGGTTGATGCGCATTTGGGTTGTTTCTATCCTTTGACTGTTGTGCATAATGCTGCTGTGAACATTGGTGAACACTGTCTGAGTCCCTGCTTTGGGGTATACACAAGGAGTAGAACTGCTGGATTGTATGGTAAATTCTCCATTTAACTTGTTGAGAAACCATCAAACTTTTTTCCATTTGATGTTCTCACTAGCAATGCACATGGGTTCTGATTTCTCCACATCCTTACTACTCATTCTGAATTAGGCTCTGGCTGGCTTGACAACGTACACGTCCCTAAGAATGTTGCTACAGTAACAGAGAGAAGTATCCTGTAGCAGCCACACATCTCAGGTCCCTGAATTGAAGGATCTGCTAAGATACATTCACATGTGTGGGACTCTTTGCAGGGACTTCTCTATCCCAGCACCCGGCCCATTGATCGCCACATAATACATGAAAAGTGGCCCCAAAGAGCAAAAATACTCAAGAGATTGTTCCTTGATCTTCTCTCATTTATGACTCTCTATCATCAGATGTGGATGAGTGCTCCATGGCCTACAGCCCCTGTGGCCAGCTCTGTCATAACTATCCAGGCTCTTTCTCCTGCGGGTGTGTCCAAGGGTACCAGCTCCACAATGGCACCGACTGTAGAGTTACAGGTGAGTTTCAATATGGGGAGCAAAGCCTTGCTTCTGATGTATTCTTAGTGACATTTATAGAGACGAGTGACATAGATGATTCACTTTAAGGTATTGGAGGTGAGTACTATTTCCATAAAGATACTTCTATGAAAACATTAGTTGATCACTGTAGACTGTCAGTAGCTCTTACATGTCTCTAAAATGATTTAGTTTTTCTGTAAGATCTGTAACCAGGTGCTCCAGAGACCTAGCCAATAATCTTAACTTGTCCTATGCTGCTTTCATGATGGGACCCTTAATTACCTTTGGCTGCTATACCCAAGGCATGGAGAGGGCCTCTGTCTAGGGAAGAAGGACCGATCCTGAAATCAGACAGAAAAGCTGTAAAGATTACCTTCAGTATGCTGGAGTTCAGAGGAGGAATCGAGGTTTCAGGTGGTTGACCGGTTTGCCTCTAAATTCACCTTAGCTCAGACTCTGGGGATACGTAGATTTTGACATGGGCCATGGGCCAACCTCTTTAGTTGAGGAGGATAGTGTGAAAGAAAATTTCACAGTCGTGTGTCACTCCTTCTACTTCTATTGCAGATGATGCTGTTAAGATTATTGTTGCAGCAGATCAAGAACTTGGTGTCCTGGATCAAAGAACAGGCGTTTATGAGACTCTAGTACCTGTAAAATCTAGGCCTACTTCTCTTGCATATGATCTTGAGAGAAACATGTACTTCTGGGTGGATGAAGTCTTAAATGTGTTTGTTCTCGGAAAGCAGAACTCTGTTCCTCTCTATCCAGGTATATTTCTTGATATTAAGAGCCCTAGTTTCTTCAACCTACTTAAACATGGTGTGAGAGGTATATATGTCCATGTGGGCATGTTTGGTGACTCCCTTGTCGTCAATCATAAGAGTACATAATATCCTGATTGGAGATAAGTCTATGTAGTTTGGTTCTCCAGGAGCTTTGTAGAGCATAAGCTAAAAATGAAACTGCTCTTAAGTGGTACCAGAAGTTTGGGGATTTGAGCTCAGGCCAGGGTTAGTCTCACTCGGTATGTGACCCTGAGCAAGTTGCCAACTCCTTTGAACCAGTGTGTATGAGAAGGGGGTAACAGCCCTTGTCTTATTGGGTAGGCGTGGGGATTAAACTAGACAGTGCAGGGGAAGAAGTGCTTAGCATAGCCCTGGACACACAGAAATCCTCTGATAGCAGTTAAGAGGTAGGATTCATAAAGGTTCATCAGAGACTTCTGTAATGAATATTGTCCTACACTGAGGTCACATTCTCTTGAATTTCTCAGTTATGCTTCTGCCAAGGTCTCTTTCCTCACTGCCCACATTATGCTGAGAACCCCTCACACAGCTATGAATCTCATTCCCTTGTGACCTCTTTGCCTCATTGTCTGGCTTGAAGTCAGAAGATGCAGTACAGTTTTGTCTGAGTCTCTTTGTTCAAGGTAAGATGTGTATAGAAGACTACAGAAACATAATACTGTCTCCTCCATCCCCAGAACTTAAAGCAGTGAACAGCATCTCTTTGGACTGGTTCACGGGAGAGTTGTACTGGGCTAGCAGCTTTGCAAGGGTCATCTGTGCTGGTTTAACTGATGGCAGAGGCTACGTCAAAATCTTGGAAAAGGATCTTGTGCCAGAGCAGCTAATTGTGTTTCCTGCTAAGAAGTAAGTAGTGCTTCTTTTGGAATATATCTAAAATGATTGGTTAGCTCAGGTATTTAAGTTGATAAGAGAACACTTCACCTTTTCTCACCTGGTTCTCATTTGCTCCACAAAATTTTTCATTTTGAAGTCTAAATTGAATACGTGGAGCCAAACTTTTCAAAGTCTGTTGAGTTTAAGAGCAGAAATCTCCAGCAATCTTAGCAGTGCAATGATATGAGGTCTGTACAAAAGACCAGGGGAGCCTGGCTGGTCAGAGTCGTACACACGCTCCCAATGGGATTCTCTAACCCTGGTGCTTTTGCTTTGTCAGGTACTTGTACTGGGTAAACCGAGGTGGGAAAGGCATGAGGACTATTGAAACGGCAGGGATGGATGGCTCTGATAGGAAGGTGTTGGCAGTGGTTGACGTGGAGGATCCCACAGGACTGACACTAGACCACGTGGCTGGCAGGCTCTACTGGATCAGCAAATATAAAGAGGTACCACACATGGGTCAGGAGGAAGAGGTAAAGTCACCCATTCAGTAGGGGCTTGGTATGACTGTGGTGAAGTACAGAGTTCTCTTGAGTCTTGTGTCAATTTGGTGAAGTTCTTCTGGTCATGAAAAGTGAGCAAAGAGCAGCATCTTTGAGTAGAGTCAGACAGTATCACTGTAGGTTGGGAGACTTGGTGTGACTTTCTTTAAACACGCTACAGTCAAACCTAGCACTGGAATTTCCTGATGGTCTAGGTCCTATTCGATGTGGTATCTAGGATACAAAACCTTTTACGCTGGCAGAGCATTTCCTTGAAAGCATGCAGTTAAGCGCCTTAATGTTTTGTACTCACATTTCTAGGTCTTATTATTACAGTTCATGCCACTTCATTTTTTGAACCATCAAACCAAAAGACCAGTAGGACATAGTGGCTGAAAGCATAGGTTGGGGAGTCATATTTTTAAGCCTGTTTCTTTGGGCTGTGATTTCTGGCTGCTTAGGGTGCCTCTTTGAGCTCCCATTGCCCTCTCTGAAAAGAGATAGAATGCCTACCTCAGAATGCCATTGGGAAATGTAGTGGAAGGACTTGGTGCAATGTCTGGATGCAGACAATAAGTTTTAATTGCTACTTGTACAAGATATTTGTAACCCCAATTTATACAAGGACCAGCCTTATCCAGTGGCTTGGCATTAGCCTCTGTGGATCCTAAGATGAGGTCATCTCTATCAAGTTGATAGCAAGTAAAGAGGCTTTATTGGTGTCCAGGGAGCAAAGGTGTGCTAATGTGGCCAGTCCCTCTTGCTCACGCTGCCCTCATGAGGCTCTCTAACCCTCCAGTCCATAGAGACGGTGAACGTGGATGGCACTGGAAGGCACACCTTTCCTGAGGTCTTCTTGGAAGGTGAAGATCCAGTGGGCCTGGCTGTGTTTGAGAACTCTTTCTTCTGGGCAAATAAACAACAACTGTTTCGTGCGTCCCCCCACACCCCAAAGGAGAGGGTGGTGCTGCTCAGTGCTCCTGTGTCTGCCTTCTCAGTGCTCCACAAATCCCGGCAGCCTAAGAGTAAGTCAGCGGATTGCTTTTGAAGTGCTTATGCATCAGAATGCATACTGAACGGAAACCACCTAAATTACTACCTCAGTCTGTTGTTGGAACTTGCTATTTTGAGGCAGGGGAAATGTTCTGGGTATCATTCCAGACGAATCCAGTACTTCTGAGTAAGACGAGCTGAACAAAAATATCTACTGGGAAACTCATTCTAGGCAGTAACTTGCTCTTGTCTAATGTATCAACTGGAGTTTTAAAGTCTGAAATTCACAAAACGGGTAATAAGCTGTTCACAGAAGGACAAGAATAGCTTACTCACTGACACATCAATGAAAACATAAATGGAACCAAGCCAGCATCCTGCTGGTAGGAGGAAGTCAAATGTTCATTGACTAGGCGTTAAAGGCTTGTTACTCTGAAACTGTATGTCTGCTTCATCTCAGATAATGCTTCCTCAGTGGGTCCAAGAAACTAACCAAAGTGGAGAGCCCAGAACCACTATTTACTTCCTATAGGCAAGTTATATAGTAGTAGTTAAAAGTTACCATTTTAACTATTTTTAAGTGGCATTAAATACATGCACAGTTTTGTGCAACTATCACCACTATCCATCTCCAAAACTTTTCATCTTCCCAAACTGAGATTCGATTCCTGTTAAACAATAACTCCCCAGTCCTTTCGCCCCTCCTTACCCCTCGGAAATCGCCATTCTCCTTCCTGTCTCTATGAATTTGACTACTCCAGGTGCCTCACATAAGTAAAATTAACTCCAAGGGGGAAGATGCTGTGGGCTGAAGCTTTCTTGGCCTGAGCTTAATATAGAGAGGTCACTGTCATTACCTGAAAGCCATAGGAGTTCAAGGTCAGCATGACTAACCTAGAAGGTAACACATATATTGGGATTCCTTTTAAAGCAAAAATGCCTTAACTCCCCATGAGTCTTAAGTTTTGAATAGTACAGATAAATACAGCTCAAACTGTATCCAACCTGTTTTTATTTTAAAACAGGTAGATACCCAGCGTGCATTCCAGGTTCTTGTAGCCACTTATGTCTCCTGTCCCCCGTCCATCCCAAGGGCTATAAGTGTGTTTGTCCAGAAGGGCTGTTTCTTTTACCTTCCGGGACATGTAGTGGTAAGTATGCTGGGTCAAATGGGTTTGGCTTGGGATTTCCCATCATGGCTCAGTGGTTAACAAACCCGACTAGTATCCATGAGGATATGGCTTTGCTCAGTGGGTTAAGGATCCGGCGTTGCCGTGAGCTGTGGTATAGGTCGCAGACATGGCTCGGATCCTATGTTCCCATGGCTGTGATGTAGGCTGGCAGCTACAGCTCTAATTTGACCCCTAGCCTGGGAACCTCCATATGCCACTGGTGTGGCCCTAAAAGGAAAAAAAAAAATGTGTTTGGCTCAAGAAGGCATGTTCCATCGCAGGTCTGAAAATAATGTAGCTTCCAGTTTTTGGATCAATTGCTTTTATACTAACAACCTATTTTGGTAGTAAGTTTTGTTACCAACACACCTTGATTAGTTTTGCTACCAAAACACCTTTTTTTTTTATTGTGCTAAGGTATATATTAAAAAGTTACCATTTTAACTATTTTTAAGTGGCATTAAATACATGCACAGTTTTGTGCAACTATCACCACTATCCATCTCCAAAACTTTTCATCTTCCCAAACTGAGATTCGATTCCTGTTAAACAATAACTCCCCAGTCCTTTCGCCCCTCCTTACCCCTCGGAAATCGCCATTCTCCTTCCTGTCTCTATGAATTTGACTACTCCAGGTGCCTCACATAAGTAAAATTATACAATATTTGTTTTTTTGTGACTGGCTTATCTCAGCATAATTACATCAAGGTTCATCCATGTTGTAACAGGTATCAGAATTTCCTTTTTAAGGTGGAACAATATTCCAGTGTATGTATATACTACATTTTGTTTATCCATTCATCCATCAATGGATATTTGGGTTTTATTAGTTTTTTTGTTTGTTTGTTTTTTTGTCTTTTTGCCTTTTCTAGGGCCACACTCGCAACATATGGAGGTTCCCAGGCTAGGGGTCTAATCGGAGCTGTAGCTGCTGGCCTACACCACAGCCACAGCAATGCCAGATCCAAGCCGTGTCTGCAGCCTACACCACAGCTCACGGCAACGCTAGATCCTTAACCCACTGAGCGATGCCAGGGATCGAACCCGCAACCTCATGGTTCCTAGTCAGATTCGTTAACCACTGAGCCACGAAGGGAACTCCGGTTTTATTACTTTTAAAACAACAAACAAAAAAAAATAGCTTCTACCACTCAGTTTTATAAGAAAGATTAATGACTGAGTTGGTCTAAGAAAGAATCCTCTGTAGTTTTATGATTGTTTTGTATTTTGACTCATGTTTGTTAAGCAGAGTGTCTGCATCAACATTGTTAACATAATTCCTCATGTTGCTGTTCGGTCTGTGAAATAGTAAAGTCTCCATAATTCCTTGAACATCACTATCCAAAGTACCTGACTTTTTTTCTGTAGAACATTCAGGTTTTAAAAAGAATACATGCTATAAATGGGTTGATGTTCTGACTGCTTTTGAAAAATGCAGCTCACAAAATGCGTAGCCATGGAATGCAATTATGGTATAATAAACTGTTGTACCACACTCAAGCCTTAGCATAAAATGTATTTTGAACATTATATGTACAGTTAAATGCCCTAAACATTTCTTCAGATAGGCAATTCGAGTTTAAAACTCCCTGTGTTGAGACTTTCACGCTATAGGCCTGGATTTGATGACATTACTGAATCCGAGGGCATAGCACCACAGCCCTCATCCCCAGGATTCTATATTAACCTTTTTGTAGAAATTTAAAAGGCTTGGTGTCTCAGGAAAACTGAGCAACACTTTGATTTGCCCAAATGACCCCCTTTGCTAGGGAAGCCAGGGCATTCGTGTTGTCTGTGTGCTTCAGAAATGACTTTGTAAGATCCTTTTCTAGGGGAAACACAGCTTGAGAGAGAGAGGCATTGCTCCAGAGGGGAGCCTGGGGCTTCTCTGATAAACGGTCAAACTCTTTTTTTTCCTTCATAGAGTTAAAACTAGTGTTTTCCTCTGGCAAACGTCTCTACTTGTTGAAAGTTGGTTTTATGGGAACTGCTATAGAGAGAAGCCTAGTTCAGGACCATCTGAAGAGCATTTATTTACTGGATATTGACTGGAAAAGAAACCTCATCTACTGGACAGATGCCCAGGGACAGCTGTTCCACTCAGCTGGCTATTCAGGGGAAAAGCGAGTGATTTGGACAGAGGGTACAGGTAAGTTGGGGATGGATATTTTCAATTTTTTTCCCTTACTTTCTGGTTCTATATTTAACCAGGGCCAACCTCCCCCAACCCTACCTATCAACCTTAATACCAAAGAGTGGTTTTTAACAAACTTAAATATTAAGTGTCTCTGATTTACCCTTGTCCTTTTTTTGGTGGGGCGGGGGGTGACCACAGTATGCTGAGTTTCCTGGGGCAGAGATCGAACCTGCACCACAGCTGCAACTGGAGCCACAGCAGTGACAACACAGGGTCCTTAACCTGTCACCAGGGAACTTCTGCTTTATTCTTGTTCTTATGAAGGATGTGCAGACTCTTAAAAGGCTTCCATAATTTGGGGAATCCTAGGGTCAGTGATAAGGTTTTTAAAATTCTATTTTTCTGGCCTTAAGCCTGGATAGGATGGAAATGGACCTTAAATACTTCAGCTTTGCATTGCAGATTTCTCTTACACTAATTTAGAAGCAATTTGCAATGCAGATTGCAGCAAGAACTAGCAAGATATTTTCTTAATATGATAATATATACTTGCTCTCCCTTCGCACACTCCTACATGGCACACCCCACCCTTAGCTCCCTGTGCTCAGCCTCAATGCAAATATCTATTTTAGAAAAGAAAACTGAGACTTGAATTTCATGGTAAGTAATCTGAGTTCTGAATGTCTGTGCCACAGGCACTCTAAGTACCAAGGATCTGCCTTGCTACAGGAAGTGCAATATGGGAATGCACGTCCCTGAGACATCTTTCAAAGACTCTACTCAGAGCCTGTGAGCAAGTGCAGAGCCTTCAAAGACTCCACTCAGAGCCTGTGAGCAGGTGCAGAACCTGGCACACAGGGGCCTTCAGACTCTAAGAACTTTCAGGAGAAACTGAAATGGGCAGTGATCTTACAGTGTATCTGATGGATGTCTGGGAAACCCCTGATCACGAATTTCCTCCCACTTAATTAAAATCCTACCTTTCGCCCACTGGCTAATCTTTTATAATTGGTTTCTATGTTACAGCGATTCTATCAAGAATTTGTAAGAGGGAGTTCGTTGTGGCTCAGTGGTAACGAACCCTACTAGTATCCATGAGGACGAGGGTTTGATCTCTGGCCTCGCTTAGTGGGTTGAGGATCCAGCATTGCCGTGAGCTGTGGTGTAAATCACAGATGAGGCTCGGACCCGTGTTGCTGTGGCTGTAGCAAAGGTCTGTAGCTGCAGCTCCGATTTGACTTTTGGCTAGGAACTTCCATATGCTGCAGGAGTGACCCTAAAAAGATAAAAAAAAGAAAAAGTAAAAGAAAATACTTTGCTCTTTCTGTCCCCAGTTAGTGGCATAGAGCTCTGAACACGTTTATAATTTCCTGAGTGAGAGGAGCATCTGACACGGAGCTCCTAAATCCCTTGGAATTTCCCGAGTAATAGGAATAGCTTTTGTTCTAATGAGACAACTTGTGCAACACAAAATTGAACTTAAAGTCCCTTTCTGTCCTACCCAAATTCAAGGCCAGAAAAATTTTAAAAACTTTATCACTGCCTCTAGGAGGTTGATCACCAGAAAGACCAGGCCATGGCTAGAAGCTCAGAACTTTCAGACCCACTCCTCACTCTCTAGAGTTGATAATCATGCCTGTGTGATGAAGCCTCCATAAAAATTCCAAAAGAATGAGATTCCGAGAACTTCTGGGTTGGTGAACACATCCATGTATGTGGAGACCCCAACTCCATGGGGACAGAGGTTTCTGTGCTTGGGGCCCTTTGGACATTGCCCTATATAGCTCTTCATCTGTATCCTTTATATCATAAACCAGAGTTTTGTGAGCCATTCTAGCAAGTTATTGAACTTAAGGAGGGGGTCGTGGGAACCTCAGTTTACAACCAGTGGGTCAGAACACAGGTGACATCCTGGGGCTTGTGACTGGTGTCTGAAGTGGGGGCAAGTCCTGTGGGACTAAGCACTTGGCCTGTGGGATCTGGTTCTGACTCCAGGTGGACAGCTCAGAACGAACTGAAATGTAGCTGTCAACTTGAGAAAAACACATCGTGTAAGAGCTCTGGGCTGAGTTTATTCAGCATCTTACTAAGGACTATGGCCTGGGAGACAGACTCAGAGGGCTCTGAGAGACTGTTCCAAAGAGATAAGTGGGGAGCTAGGATATATATGAATTTTTTTGCTAAGAAAAAGATGTCATTAGCATCAAAAGGTTATTGCTCATCACAAAGAAAAGACATCTCATGTTAATGATTTTAGTGTTTTTCACTGTATGGGAAGATGTAAGGATCTGGCCTCATTTGAAATTTTTTCTTAAATAATACATCTTAACTGTCCAGGGCCCAATCTTCAAAGCACAGAAGGCTTCCTGTTTTTTTCTCTATCCTGAATTTTGCTCAGGTGAATTGTTGGTGGGTGACTGCAGTGGTTGATGGTTTGATTCTTTCAGAACTGGAATGGCTGGCAACATTTTTTTTTTTATTTACATAGGGCGCCCAGCTCGTGATGCAGAATTTCTTGGATTGGGGAAAAAGGCTCCACACATCTAGTGTCACAAGTATTGTGGTATAGAAAAGGGGCTGAAAAACCTGACAAAGCCAGGCAGGCCTTTTCAAGGTAGTAATCAGCTCGACTTCTGCTGTCAAGGCCTATTTGCAGATCTCATGGCCCCCTTACAGTTCTTGGGCCTACAGCTTTTGTCTTATCTTTACATCAAAGTGTACTGACATCTTGTGCTGTTTTCCCTTGGGTGTGTTAGTCTTGTCCTCATGTTGAAAGTTCAGGCTGGAAAATACAGATCAAATTCTGAATAAAAAATAGGAGGCCTTCATAAATTCTGTTTTAGGAAAGGGTGCACGTTTTTAAGAACCTGTGTAGAATCACTCGAAGAACATCCTGTGACCAGGCACACTGGGCTGACCATCTTAAACCTAGTAGGCCCGAGGTTAAATCTAACTCCAGAGGAGAGCCCATGTTTTCTGCAGATAGCAGAGCCCAACAAGGACAAGAGAAACAGAATCCAGTGGGCCAGTCTTGTGCAAACAAGGTGTGTCGGCTTATGGGGAGTGATCTTTGCATCCCCCCCCCCCAGTTGTCTCCCTTTTGTCTTTACCCAGAGGTTAAGACAGCGTGTGAATGTATTTGAATGCCCTTTCCTTGCCCTCCATACAGTCTGCTCAGCAAATGTCGACATTCTGACTGGGCACTTGTACTGGCTGCCCTGTGACAGAAGTGCTATTCAGAAGACAAGAGTCACTGGCCCAGACACTCGGACCCTGTACAGAACAGACAGCATTATACTGCATCTTCTTCTCGATTGGCCAAGGAGGCTGCTGTACTGGGTGGAAAGTGGGGAACACTTGCAAAGTATGACCTTGGATGGCAAAAGCAGACAGGAAGTCTGGCGAGGCACCTGGACGGCAGAGACCCACATGACCTTAGACCTGGGATCGTCTAGCATCCTCTGGACTACCAAAGGGCTGGGTAAGCACTTCACAACCAGTGAGGTTGGAAGAAGCTTGAGGAGATGAATGAGAATCTTGGTTTTTGTTGGTTGGTTGGTTGGCTGGCTTAAGCTTTTTAGGGCCGCACCTGTGGCATAGGGAAGTTCCCGGGCTAGGGGTCGTATCGGAGCTGCAGCTGCCAGCTGATGACACAGCCACAGCATCTCAGAAACTGAGCTGCATCTGCGACCTACACCACAGCTCCTGGCATACTTAACCCACTGAGCAAGGCCAAGGATCAAACCCGCATCCTCATGGATACTAGTTGGGTTCATTTCTGCTGAGCCACAACAGAAACTTCAAGAATCTTTTTTGAGTATCATGATTTCATTCTTAGAACTAGTTAGACATAAGCTGATTTTCGTAGTTAAACACTGATTCTCATAGTCAAAATCTAGGCACATGCCACCGACTTCCAACTCTGTTCTCTATAAGACTAGATTTATGATCGAAAAGAAAGAAAACATTAGCAATAACATACTTAATTTTGAGCACTACCAAAAGCTATTTGTTTCTACTTCTGTAAGTAGAAGTAATGGAACTAAACTTCCATTGCAAATGAAGTATAGGTGTTCCAGTTGTAACTTGACAGCAGGTACAGATTACACCTTCGTAGCTGACTATGATAGTCTTTTCATCCAGAAGTCACCCTTGAGACCTGGCAGCTGTGTGCTGACATCTGGGTATTGTAGGACAGTACGTGAAAGGTGGTAAAGTCACATCTGACATATATATGGCAGACCTCCCTTTCCTGAGCTTTAAACAGCTTCCTTGGATTATCTTTAACTGTGAAACCTACAAAACTTGGTCAGAAGACTCTATGCTTATTTTTACTATGGGATCATTAAGCCTCCATCCAATGGTTCCCATGCCACCTTGATGTCACAGGTTACTTGTTCTCTATCAGCCTGTAAGAACATGACTCTTCCTTAGGGTTGCAAAGTCTGAGTCTCCTAAAAAATAGAACATACACTTTGAACAAGATCCAGAGTGATGGGATCATCGCGGCCCACGAGCCCTATCTGGTGACCATGAACAGAACATCCATTGTGCTGTGGAACAGGAGGATGCTGGAGCCCTTCTTGGTGTCGAAAGAGCCATACGTCCAGAAGATGATCATCCTGGCAGAGAACCTGGAGGTTCCAGGCGAGTCTTCCCCCACAGGGTCATTCTTTAGGATTCACACTCCCTGACTCTTCCCGGTGTTTTTTGAGGAGAAAGTCCTGAGTCTCTTCCAGTTGGTATTGACAGTTGTCCTAACCCACAGTTCAGCAGAACCTCTCCCCAACCTGTCCTTATCCTGGAGGAGTAAGACTCTAACATATTCCTCAAAGGTGTCAAATGATACAAATTCACGAATAATAATACCCGAAGGAGGTGCACACCATAACCTCTTTCAGGAATCATTTTTCACATTAGCATATCAAAGCTCTTCATCTGGCAGTTAAGCGATCTGTTTAACTTGCTCTGAATCAGTTTTCCAAACTGATTTTTGCCAAGAAACCCGCTTTCTCCTAGCAGTGGCGTCTTGTAGGGGACCCTCTGTAAAGCTGCTCTGAGTCATGGTTACCAGGAAAGGCAGCTCTTCTGTTGAAGCTGCTCCTTGGTCATTTGGGTTAATCTGCTTAAGACTGCTTTAATTCTTCTCTTCCTATAAGCCTTTGTCATGGCCCCAAAAGTATGATCCTGGTCTTCAGAAAAAGAAGAAATTCTATCAACAGAATTGACAAGGCTTTCTTGGCAGAAGCAGCTGGTAGTCCTGAGGAAGAGCAGAAACAAGAACAGCACCATTCCTCCTTATCCATACTTGCTCGTAGAGGTCTCATCTCCTTCTCCTGTCTAATCTGCCTTACTGGCTGGTTTAAACTCATCTTCAGGGCTTAGAAGCATTAGGCATAGGAACATACTTCTTAGCTGGTAAAGTATGACAATGGAAGGCTGACTTTTCGGTAAAAAAAAAAAAAATCCAATCTTGATTATTCTACTAACAGATTTGTTGGGTTACTGAGACAGCTGCTGAAGAGTGCTAACTGGTAACTTCTAGTTGTGTAACTTAGATATCTCAGCATAACACTTCCCCCCGTCCTAGAACATAAGATGCTACAGCAGGAACCAGACACAACAAGTGT
Source organism: Catagonus wagneri (assembly GCA_004024745.2). Taxonomy (NCBI): domain Eukaryota; kingdom Metazoa; phylum Chordata; class Mammalia; order Artiodactyla; family Tayassuidae; genus Catagonus; species Catagonus wagneri. The sequence continues at coordinate 12,051,581 of PVHT021183523.1, read as the reverse complement.
CTGTCTTTAGAAACATGCTTTATTTCACATGCCTAGAATATAGCATCAGATAGTGAAAAAGTTAAGGTTAAAGTTAATAGGCCTGAAAGTAGAAAATAATTTATGCAAATTCAAAGCCATGAGATGATGGGTCAACACACCACATGTAATCAGAGGATTGAGGGTCTTACTCTTTCTCCCTATGAGGTAGAAAACCGTAGCTGCCCAGCCTGGACATGGTTTTGAGGTGTGGGGCAGTAGAAGCACATGTCCATCGCTGAGCCCAGATGGACTGACCTGCTGACACAACTGTTTGTTCTAGATCCTGAGGCCGAAGGGGCAGCCACACTCACCCCTCCTCCTCCTCCACGCCCCCCTCTCCTCTGTACCCGATCCTCTGTCCCCTGTCGGGACGGGCAGGAGTGCGTTTCCCGGGAGTACCTCTGCGATGGCAAGAGGGACTGCGGGGACGGCTCGGATGAAGAGAACTGTTCCCACTTCTGCAACAGACCAGGTGGGCTCTCTCCTGTTCTCAGTCTCTTGTCCCAGGTGTGCTGATTTCAGCAAGCTATGAATTTTCAGAGTGTTTTTTTTTCTCAAATCACACTTGCTTTCCCTGTAAATTTTCATAGATTAGTCACAGTCTGTCAGAATCTGGATTCTGTGATTGTCCATTTTATCATATTTAAGTACAAAGTATTTTGTCAGGTATAATTTGTTATTGCTTCCTTGCTTCCTCAGAATTGCTTAAGTATTTGAAGCCATAGAGTAACCTAAATGGACCGTTTATAACTGACTTGGTAGTGTTTTAACAAGTCCTTAAAATAACCAAAGCAGGAGTTCCTGTCATGGCGCAGTGGAAACGAATCCGACTGGGAATCATGAGGTTGTGGGTTCGATCCCTGACTTTGCTCCATGGCTTAAGGATCTGGTGTTGCCATGAGCTGTGGTGTAGATCGCAGACGCAGCTTGGATCCCGTGTTGCTGTGGTTGTGGGGTAGGCCGGCAACTACAGCTCCGATTCGACCCCTAGCCTGGGAACCTCCATATGCTGTGGGTGTGGCCCTAAAAAGCCTAAATAAATAAATAAATAAATAAAATAAAATAAAATAAAATAAAATAAAATAACCAAACCAGTATGAGGCCTTATTATAAATAACCTAGTTCAGCTTGCTGCCTTAATTGACCTGATCTCTTTATTAAACCTTGCTTATGAATCAGCTAAGATATAGAACTCAAATAAGATCCACCTCCAGAATGAGGGTGAGTTAATCTAATTAGAAACCGACTGTATGATGAGCATGTATGGTGCTAGCTTTCAACCCTTTCGCTTGAAGGGGTCTTCCAGTGTCTGGATGGAAACAAGTGCATCGAGGAGAAATACCACCGTGATGGGACTCAGCAGTGCTCGGACGGGTCTGACGAGCTGGATTGCTGGAAGCCTGTTGAAGACTGTTCTCTGCGTTGTGACAACAGTACCCGCTGTGTGCCCAAGAGCTGGCTGTGTGATGGCAATCCTGACTGTTCTGACAAAAAAGATGAACAAGGCTGTAGTAAGTTCCATTGAAGTTCCTTGGATTATTTCCAACTGCACTATAATCTATTCTCCTTGTTCATGGTAGTTATGTTACCATGAACACTAAATTAGAGGATATTTATTATTAAAGTATAGTTGATTTACAGTGTTTCATTAGGTTCTGTTTTATAACAAAGTGACCCAATCACACATTTCCTGGTGCTGTACAGTAGGATCATGCCATTCCAAGTATAACAGCTTGTACCCAAAAAAACCCCCAAAATGCCTATCCATCCCACTCCCTCCCCTTTCCCCCTTGGAAACCCCAAGTCTGCTCTTCTTGCCCATGATATATTTGTTTTTTGTTTGTTTCATTGTTAATTTTAGATAGGATCATCTGTTCTGTGTTTTAGATTCCACAAATAAGTGATATCGTATGGTATTTGTCTTTTTCTTTCTGGCTTATTTCACTTAGTATGAGAGTCTCTAGATCCATCCATGTTGCTACAAATGGCATTAGTTTGTCTTTTTATGGCTGAGTAGTATTCCATTGACTATATGTACCACAACTTCTTAATCCATTCATCTGTCAATGGACATTTAGGTTGTTTCCATGTCTTGGCTATTGTGAATAGTGCTGCTATAAACATAGGGGTGCATGTATCTTTTTCAATGAAAGTTTTGTCCAGATATGCCCAGCAGTGGAATTGCTGGATCATATGGTAGCTCTATACTTAGTTTCCTGAGGTACCTCCATACTGTTTTCGGTAGTGGTTGTACCAATTTACTTTCCCACCAACAGTGGAGGAGGGTACCTCTTTCTCCACACCCTCTCCAGCATTTGTTATTTGTTGACAGCCATTCTGACTGGTGTGAGGTGGTACCTCATTGTAGTTTTGATTTGCATTTCTCTAATAATCAGTGATACTGAGCATTTTTTCATATGCCTGTTTGCCATCCATACGTCTTCTTTGGAAAAATGTTTATTTAGGTCTTATGCCCATTTTTAATTGGGTTTTTTTTTGTTGTTGTTGTTGAGTTGCATGAGTTGTTTGTATATTTTGGAGATTAGGCCCTTGTCTGTTGCATCATTGGCAAAGATTTCCTCCTATTCTGTGGGTTGTCTTTTCTTTTTCTTTTTTTTAACTAAATAAGAGGATATTGAATCATGGCTTTTGGAGAAAATACAGGATGAGGTTTCTTTGAGTCTTCAAACCACTTTATTTGCCATCAAATTGCTTCTGCATCAGGCTGTGTTCTACGTAAAGCTTTGTTTTTCAGTTCACGAAAAATGCAGTGCATCTGAATTTAAATGTGAGAACGGCCAATGTGTATCTTCTTCCCTGCGGTGTGATGGGAACCGGGACTGCCTGGACCACTCGGATGAAGAGGGCTGTCCTGCCAGGCCCCTGCCATGTCCATCAGGGGAGGTGCCATGCCAGAGGAGTGGAGAGTGTGTGTTGGCAGAATGGATATGTGACCATGACTTAGACTGCAAAGATGGAAGCGATGAGAAGGTAGCCCTCGCTCCTCCCAGAGAAATACAGGAGACCTGTAATGGTGACAGGTGCTTCCTTGTAGAAAACGGGAAAAACACAAGGACAGAGAAGTCTCCTAATTACTGGCCAGAAAGCCACATGTAACTGCATGGGGGTGTCCAAAGTTCCTCTTGAAAGTCAAACTTGTAAGATCTTTATTGTAGATCAGACTTGTAGATCCTTATTGTAGGTTTGCAAGTATTAGGTCTTGATGGTCGTTGCTTAAATGTTCTACTTAGATGGTTTAAAGCTCCACCTAACAGTCACTGTGATGTATACTGATGCTCCCACATTGTATGAGATGCAGCTCGGGCTTGAACCCACTGCTTGCATTTGATCTTAAGGAAGCACTTATGCCCGGATGCTCTATTTCCTCATCAGTAAAATGGGTAACGTCTGAGGGGGCAGAGACTGTATCTCAGGATTCATGGATGTTCCCCTGCATTCCTCCTACACCAGAAATGAGAATCCACATCAGGTCAGGTGCAAAATGTAATGCAGGTTTTAATTTGGTGGGATGTGTGTTGGAAATGGTGGGAGGAATTTGAGAGAAGAGTTGCTAGATCATTCTTTTGCTCATGCTTCTGAAATAAAATTAAGCCTTCCCGGCAGGTTAGTTTGCAAAATAAGAGATTTCCTCCCACGTTGGTATCACCTAAAACTCTGCCCCTAAACTCCAGCTGCAGAAGAAGTTTTGTAAAACATGTCACCTGAGTTTTCGGGCTCTGTTCAGCCTCACTGCAGAAGGGATTGAAGGCTGTCTCAGAGTCCAGGTTACCTCCTCCTCCGAAAACCCTTCCCGGGCTCCGAGTGCAGGTGTTATTAACCAAGTCACTCTTTCTCCTCAGGGCTGTGACCCCAAGGAGCTTCGCTGTGGCTGGAGGCAGTGGCCCTGTGCCAGCGGAGCCCAGTGTGTGCCTGAGCCTTGGCGCTGCGATGGGCAGCGTGACTGTAGGGATGGCAGTGATGAGGCTGGATGTAAGTGCAGGGGAGAGGGCAGACAGCTTCCAGGGGGTGCCCGCTGCTGCTTGGCATGGGCCACCTGCTCAGCCAGCAAGTGCTGCGAGACCTGGCACCCCTCCCTTTACCAGGTGGAGACGTCTTGATTGTATACACGGGAGCCTCACTGTGGGAGGGGTGTTTGGCACGGGTTGACTCTAAAGGTAGAGGGTCATTCTCTCCAGGCCCCCCTGAGACGTGCCGGGGCTCCGAGTTCCGGTGCCGCTCCTCTGGCTGCCTGGCCCCCAGCCTGGTGTGCGATGGGAAGGAGGACTGTGCTGATGGCTCTGATGAAGGCGGACGGTGCTCGTCAGCGGTGTGTCCCCAGGGACAGTGTTTCCACACCTGCTACCCGTCCCCACGCGGACCTGTGAGTTGCTTCGGTACCTGTGCTTTCGTAGCTAGAGACTCGGTTTAGGAAAAGGGCCGCCGTCCTCATCCAGGCCGACTCTGCTCCTTACGCTCTGTATCGTACTCGGCAGAGCTGTCCTGACCCGTTCACCGACGTCCCTGTGCTTGAGCCTTTCTGCTGAGTCCTCTCTAGTTCCTTTCCTGTCTGTGTCTTCTGGAGCCCTACCACTTAACTTCCAGAAACTCTCCTCTTGAGGTCCTTCCCTCCCCAGCTTTGAGCTCTGGGTGACATTTAAGATGAAGCAACAGGTTTGGGGGGGTTTGTCCCAAGAGCCAAACAAGCCCCGCCCCTGTCATGTTGCAGCTCAGGAAACTGAGTACTTAGCCACATGAAAGTCCTTTCCATGTGAGTATGTAGAATATAACTTGCTCTTCAGCTGAGAACCGAATGCCTGTGTTCTGGTCTGGCATTATTGGTGGGCTGAACCTGGTGAATTTGATCTGATGGGCAAGTGGAAGAAAACTGTGCTGACATCTGGTCCTAGTAACATCTCTACTGGTTGACAACCAGTTCAGTGAGGTCCACAGGTCTCTTCACTTATGGATTCTGCTGGGGTCCTAGGTGTCCTGTGTTGGGACCTTTGTTAGCTTGGGACCTCGAGGGTGTGAGGTATGCTGGTGGATAAGATGGAGACAGTGACCGTATTCAAGGTGAAGTTGGTTCAAAGAACACTTTGAGTTGCTCACATTGAGTATATCACCAAATACTTTTTATATCAAGGTTGAGATCTCTTTTTTTTAAGCAAAGTTGTACTTGTCTTCAAAAAATCTTAATGGTTTCCAATCACTCTCAGGTGTGTGCTTGTGAGCAAGGCTTTGAGCTGAAAAACGGTGGCCAAATCTGCGAGGATGTAGATGAATGCCAGAAGCTGGAGGGTCATCCTTGCAGTCAGACCTGTATCAATACCAAGGGCTCCTACAGCTGCACCTGTCATCCTGGCTACTCGCTGGAGCCCGATGGCCATACCTGTAAAGCAACAGGTAAATTGGAGCTGGGAATATCTCCTAAGCTGTGGGTTGAGAGCTTTGAGGTATTAGAACATCCAGGAATACCGATGCAGGTCTTTCCTTGTAGGTCTTAAGTGTCCCTGTCTGTTTTCTGTCTGTCTTCAGAACAAGACTTGCTCAATCCCAAATCTCCCTTCTTGTACCTCATCTTTCAGAGTGAATTTGAGTCTGAAAGTATCTACTAATAAGGCATTATTATAACAAAACCGTAAATGGGGCACTTTACCTGCAGTTAGAACAAATATCTAAAGACCCAACCAGCACTTCTTTCCTGCCCACCTACCCCCAAATATTTAGGTAGTCAAAACTGGTTTTCAGTGTAAGATAACTATGCCATTAATTTAAGTATCTTCACTCTATGGGTGGTAGCTTAACCATTGTATCAAGGGAAGAGCTACTTAGATGTCAGCTAGCTGATATCACAGTCCCGACGGTGAGACGGCAAAAACTGCGTTGTCCTCTGATTCCTTAGCCAGTGCTGGGTTCACCATTCAAACTCCTTAAGGCCATGCCGAAAGCAGTTCTTATTTGACAGGTACCGAACCAATCCTGCTTGTGGCGATTCAGTTTAAGCTACTCCTCTATGGACTGAGGAGCTTGAAAGAAGATATTCTGGTGACTACTGACAAGAACCTGATTATTTTCTCTATCGACTATGACTTAGTGGAACAGAAAGTCTTCTGGACCGATCTTGGTGCAGAAAGTATTAAGTGGATAAGCATGGACATGAAGAAGAAGGGGACTGTGGTGAAAGGTATGTCCCCCTATGTAGGCTCTCATCTTACTAAATATACACAGCATGAGAAATAAGAAGAGTGACCATGAACTTTCTAAACATTGGTTTATATCTCCTTAATGGAAAGGGATTGAGCCTTGCTAGTTGGTGAGAAGGTACTATCCCAAAAGACATGCAGTCAAACTATCAGCCAGTGAAAATTATTTGTAATCGTTATCTTCCTCTACAGTAGTACTTAGAAGCATTTTTTCCCCCAGTTTTTTTTCTTTTTTTCACTGCCCCGAAGCATATGGAATTCCCTATCCAGGGGTCAGATCTGAGCCACAGTTGTAACTCATTTGCACCACTGGATCTTTTAACCTACTGTGCCAGGCTGGGATTAAACCTGAATCCCAGCACTCCAGAAACGCTGCCTATCTGGTTATGCCACAGCAGGATCTCTACTTTGGAGCATTTGAAAGGGGATGGTTCTGATGGAGATGAACAGACCAGTTGGAAAATGAGTTAACATGGCATCTGCGTCTGATGCATGAGCTCAAACCTGATAAAAACTATAACTTACCCCAAGTGCACATGTTGGATGATTTCCTCTCTTTAGGAATAAAGTCAGACTGCATAGCGGTTGACTGGATTGGGAGAAATCTCTACTGGATGGACAGGACAGCTGGTCAGATTTTAGCAATTCAGTTGACTGCCGTTTGGAGAGGAAAACCCGAGTACACGATTGTCCTGGGCGATGACTTGAACCAACCACAGTCTTTGGCTTTAGATCCCCTAAATGGGTGAGTCCACGTGTCACAACACCTGGTCAAGTCCTTTACATTTGTTATTCTTCTTTATTCTACTTTGATTGCATTCCCTCAACTCAGAAGAGTGGATAGAAACCTTATCTGACTTGACTTTAGATATGATGATGTTGGGTCAGCCACACACATGGTAATTTTGAAAGCTCCTGGAAAAAGTCATTTATTTCAGAAAAGTGAGATGTAGCTGTGTTTATCTGGTGGCCCACCTATATTTCCTTTTGCTAAAATAAGCACATATACCTCTGGGAGTTCCTGTTGTAGCTCAGCAGAAAGGAACCCAGCCAGTATCCATGAGGATGCATGTTCCATCCCTGACCCCACTCAGTGGGTTAAAGAAAGTGTTGCCGTGAGCTGTGGTGTAGGTTGCAGATGCAACTCAGACCTGGCATTGCTGTGGCTCTGGTATAGGCCAGCAGCTGTAGCTCTGATTTGAGCCCCCAGCCTGGGAACTTCCACATGCCACACCTTTGGCCCTAAAAAGCAAAACAAGACAAAACAAAACAAATATACCTCTGAATGGAGAATTTTTATGGCTTTAAAACATCAGGAGGAGGGAGAATGAAGCTAGGAGTCATTGTTTAATTTACTGTAATGTTATTGGGGGTGGTGATGTGGGTGGAGTAATTGGGTCTTGGAGTTGAGGCTGGGTTCTTCTCTGTAGAACTCTTTCCCTTTGCAAAGGGCCAGGAACTTAGACACAGCATTTCCTGCTTGTCTGAGCTAAGCCCTCATTGGGATGGTCATGGATGTATCAAACATAAGAATAAGAGCAAAACTCAGGATCCAAAGATGACCCAGATCAGATACCTTCCCTCTGCTTTTCTCACCTTTCCAATACCTCCAACCAGGAATCTGGTAACAGGGTCCTCAGAAAATGGGCAGGAGTTTCCTGATGCATCTAATGACTTGTGGTCAAGAATGAGGTCTGAGGCACACATCTGCCCATGGAACCAGCCCACTTTCTATCCCAGAAAAGGATTGGCAGATTCCCTGGATATCTTCCAGGCTAGGGACTGATGTACTTCCTAGGCTTCTTGTACAGCTGTCATTATAGATATTCTATCCCTAAATGATGAATACACAGTCACCATCAAATCTCAAGGAAAACCTTCTTTTACTACTTCACAAATTATGCTTAAGGCATGGAACCAATTTAAGTTTGAGGGAGAGGAAGAACTAGGCTGTAAATCCATGTGTTAAGGAATGATGATGATATTTTCCACAAGGTGATACTTAAAGCGGATTTTCATCCCCATAGGTTAATGTATTGGTCTGAAATTGGAGGAGAACCTCAAATAGAACAAGCTGGACTGGATGGTAGCAGCAGAAAAATACTCCTCAGACAAGGTCTTGGCTGGCCGACTAGCATAGCTCTTGACCAGTTGAGTTGGAAGATATTCTGGTCTGATGACAAATTTCACTGTATTGGCTCTGCCAATCTAGATGGTACTGGGATTAGTGTAAGTGTTCTTTTGGTATTGGGCTTGCATGAAATATCATGTGCCTTGTGTAAAACTCATCCTGGGAACCTCACTGTCACCATTTTAGATGTTGCAGCTCACACAGATCAAGAACCCCTTTTCCATCACTATGTTTGAAGACGAAGTCTTCTGGTCTGAAACGAAGACGAGAACAGTACAGCGCATGAGAAAGACCACAGGCAAGAACAGGGCCATCCTCATCAAGCGTTTGGAACAGCCATATGGACTTAAGGTCTATAGTTTACACTTCAAAATAAGCCCAAGGACAAACCATATTGACATCCATCTCTATGATTAAAAGGCAAGATCTAGTCATTTGCCATTTTTTTAAGGATTCAGTCATGCGTAGTGACATCTAGCTGTTTTCTTCCAGATAATACATGAAGTGCTACAGCCCAGGTCTTCCAATCCTTGTCTGGACACTGGATGTTCTCACTTGTGCCTTCTCAGCCCGAGATCCAAAGGAAGCTGTCATTGCCCAGTTGGATTCCTGCTTGCAGACGATGGCATCAGCTGTGTCCCACTCAAGGAGTCTGCGTTTCTGTTCCTTGTGTTACCCACAGTTATGATGCAGGTACTGTCCTGCCCTGTCCCATGTCGGTGCTTGGGCCACAGTCTGTTTCGGACTTTGAGTAATTTGAATTCTCTTGAATTTGCATATTCCAAAGGGAATTTAAATGTTAAATACAACTTGTGTTTTAATATTCACTGCACGCTGGAAGCTATTACGACCAAAATAAAGTAGCTACAAAATGAAGACCACTTCCACTTAAATTTCTTAAGAAATGCTGAGTACCTCAGAACATGGTGGGGGTAGGGATCTGACAGTGTGTCTAACTTGGCTGAGTTGTCCAAGCATCCATCCGAAGATGTAGAGTAATCCCGAATATAGGCACCTCAGCTGGCTTCTAGCTTGAGGGGTAAGTACATTTTGTAAGGGGAAATTTTCTTAAATCATAGGAGGATAAAAGGTACTAACAACCAAGTCACCTCTAATTTCTACCATCCAGAGGATATGGCAACTTTGGTATTTTATTTTATTTATTTATTATTATTACTATTTTTGTGTTTTTGCCTTTAATCTAGAGCCGCACCCGCAGCATATGGAGGTTCCCAGGCTAGGGATCTAACAGGAGCTGTAGCTGCCGGCCTTCGCCACAGCCACAGCAGTGTGGGATCCAAGCCGCGTCTGCAACCTATACCACAGCTCACAGCAATGCCAGATCCTTAACCCACTGAGCAAGGCCGGGGATCGAACCCGCAACCTCATGGTTCTTAGTCGGATTTGTTAACCACTGAACCACGATGGGAACTCCAACTTTGGCATTTTAAAATGACAAAACAAATTTTGGGGCTGGAAGATTGCCCATAAGATCTTAAAAGTGGAATCTCATTTAAAGGGGAGAGGCTTTAATATACGTGTAGTAAATCCATGCATTGTACACCATTAACTGATGCAATGTTATATATATATATATATCAATTTTATCTCAATAAAAATAAATTTTAAAAAGTAATGGGAAGGCCTTTCACAGAGGAGTAAATCTTCAGAGCACATGGATTCAAGGAATTTTAAGTGCTCGAAGCTCCAGGAAGGGAGATAAATCCTATCTGCTTTTAGAAGATAGAATATATGAAAACCTGAACTTAAGTCTCTTAGCCTGAATGCAAAAGCAAGATGAAGAATTAGACTAGACCCAAGTGGTGCCATCCACCTAATTTTTTTCCCCACAGATTTATCTGAAAAATCTAGAAGCTTCACCAGGACAAACAACTTTACCAGAACATAGGGTTCTTCCCTTTACCAGCGTGAACCAGCTTGCATCAATGGACTACCTCGTCCAGGAGAAGGCGCTGTACCTTTCAGAGTTGAATAAGGGTGTTATCTGGCTACTGAGGCTCAAAGACTCTGGGAAGCTTTCTTGGAGGAAAATCATATCCATAGAGGGGTCAGTGACTGACCTTGCCGTGGACTGGTTGAGTGGAAACATCTACTGGATCGACAGTATGAATCCTCACATCAATGTAGCTTCCTCTAGAGGCCAGCACACCACGGTCTTGCTCAGTCAGAGTCTTTACCGCCCAACCTCCACTGTGCTCCACCCACCGACCGCAGCCATGTGCTTTGTGGACCTGGGTTCCCTGGATGACAGTAAGCGTGGCTCCATCATTGAATGTGCCTCCATGGACGGCAGCAACAGGAAGGTGCTATGGCAGAAATCCCAGGTCCCTGTGGGCCTGACCTTTTCGGATGCAGGGACCCGAGTGTACTGGGCTGATCCTGGTAAGCAGTTATCTTCTCCTCCCTAAATGTGCATGTGAGGGGCCTTGGCCAGAGTGAAAGTGATGTTCGGCTTTCTGGTCTTCAGCTAAAACTTCAAATAGCTTTTCGGTCTGAGACAACATTTTCCATACCACCTTCCAAACAACTACAGTCATTCCTCATCCTGAGCAGCATTTAGTAGCACAGGGAGCCATACAGTTGCTTCTTGCTGAAGGAATGAAATCAAGAACTTAACACATATGCATGAGCAAATCTTTGCGTACTACTGTTAGAGTAGAGTGAATAAGAGCTGGTCTTCTGGAAGATACATGACAGACAGTGTCCTCCTGGAGGGGAGACAGGACAAGACATGGAGTTACAGGATAGAGTCCAGCTCTTTGGGCTACATGAAATTAACTGAACCTCTTCTTCTAGGGAGAGGACTCATAGAAAGTATTCAACGAGATGGCTCTGGATACAGAGTAGACCGCGAAGGCATTCAGGGCCTTAACCTCTTTACGTATGGCCAAGGCATGATGTTCTGGACAACAGTTGATGATGGTAGGTCTTGATTCAATATCTGATTGTCTTTGGGACTCAGATTTACTCCTGGGTATCTAAAGCAAATCTGCTACTTCTCAGCACTGATCTTTGGCAGTGCCTTTCTTTTGGAAGAATAACTAAGCAACTTCCTTAATTTAACATTGTATGTTAACAATGATTCTGTGATTTGGGGGCACTTTTACCTATTTGGTTATTCTTTATATGAATATACTTAGTCTCATTCTGCCTGAGATCTCTGGCTTTTGAAGACACCAGGATATGGTACAGACAGAATGGGGCCAGGAATGGAACTAGGTGGTATAACTGCTTTGTCGGATAGTAGCTGTAACACCTTTCCTGTAATGTGAGACAGTACCTGTCTAGATTGACTAAGTACACATGAAAGTACTAGGTGAATTCTAGAGCATTCTATACTTGCAAGGTATTTCTAGTATTCAAAGAGATTTCTAAACCACAATGCTCTACTGTATTGTTTCTGACTAGAGTCTAGATTAGGTAAAACTGGAAAATGCTGTTTAAAACAAATCTATCTCTTTATATTTCCAAATGCTGGTCCACTGACCAGTTGGGCTGGCCTCATCCGAACTGCAAAAGTAAGTTGTCAGATCCTACCCCAAAGATAAATTGTTAGGTATGTGGTGAGACCTTTGCCATTTATTTTAAGATCCCCTGGTGACTCTTGTTGCAGATCAGCCATTTTCGGAAATGTTCTGGAATAGTGTTTAAAACCATTACTCATCAGTTGCATGAACTGCATTTAAGTGTCTTCATTTTCTGTCTTTATATCTAGCTGTGTATAAATGTGATAGACATAACTTCATAAGACTTTATTTTGGGCAAAGGCATAGAACTGTTTTTATTTCTCTTGAAATTTCTTCCCAGAAACAAGGTTTAGAAAAATGCATGTCTCTTCTGTAAAACTCTTATTATTCAACTGGGGTTTTTACAGATGAGTGACAGTTTTCATAGTGAGTAATGTTCTTTGCCCAGGAAGTTGTCATAAGATAAAAGTTTCACTTTTGTTAATAAACGTTCACTGGCTTTTGTTTCAGCCCAAACCAATAAAGTTTGGTACAGCAAGGCAGAACTTTCAGAAAACCGGTGGTTCCAAGTAGACCAGAAGATTGTGGATTTAAAAGTTTACAGTAAACTTGGTCAACAGGGTAAGCAACCTTGTGATGATCATAACAACACTGAAGGCTACTGAATTTCCCCATGAAGGGGTTACTCCATCCTAAAATATCTCCTTGGAATATCTTTGTGCTTCCCATTTAAATATTCCCTGGCACATTCCTATAGATCTGTATAACTCTCCTATCTTTATGCAGTTCTGGTATATAGCTAGTCCTATTACTTTTCTAAGAGACACAGTAGTGCTAAGGATATTGGACTGGGGTTTGATATACCTGGGTTCTAGTTAAGTTCTCTTATTGTAGATCGAAATTCCCTTTTAGTTCCAAGGTGAAACAGGTCTTCATTCTAGTAACTGTCACTTGTGTCTACTTGTGATGTTATCTTTGAAATATCAACTTGAAGGTCCTTAAGTGTGTTTCTCTGCCTTTCTTATAGACACAAATGGAGTGCCTTACTGAATGTTTGGGGAGTGTTAACATAGTAATAGATGAAATCTGTTCCTAGTTGAGATTAACACTCAAATAGTTAACCCTACCTATCACTAGCATATATGAGTGTACTGTCTTAAGGGAATGCTGCTCCATTGGTTGGTTTTTGGAAGCTAAACTTTATAAAGTCTTGGCTTTCTGGGGAGAACCTTTTTAGAACTCCAGTTCTGATGTTGGCTGTTTGGTAGAAGGGAAAGAGAACTTACAGTGGATGAGCCAGAGTTCACCTTAGTTTTTCTTAAGCTGGTCTCTGTATGGACTTGCCTAAAGCCATCCTTTTTCTTGGAGAAACATCACCAATCACTTGGTACTTAGTAGACTAAAAGGAATTAAATTGAAAAATTATCTGCTCTGGGAAAAACGTCTGGGTCCTATAACGCTGAGTCTGTTTGCAGAAAGTTTGCAGAAGACCCTTCTGAAATAGTCTAAATCGGTATTATTTTTTGGGGGGTGGGGGGTCCACAGGCAGTAACAGTTGCTCAAAAGGCAATGGAGGATGCAGCCATATCTGTTTACCAAACCCGGAAGGGCAGACTTGTAAATGTTCCAGTGGGTACTACTTGGCTGACACAAACAAATGTGTTGAAGTTGTCCGATGCTCTGCACGGTCACAATCCTGTAAGGATGGTCAGCAATGCATTTCCATGGAGCAAGTTTGTGATGGTCATGCTGACTGTCTGGATGAATCTGATGAGATGGACTGTGAGTAACTTCTACCCTTCTGTCGGTCACTGTGAATGCTTTACTTTTAATAACATCTAAATCCATAGTATTTCTCCAGATTTTATCCTTCAAATGGTTACCTCTTACTGTGTACTTTTTTAAAAATATGAAACTTTTAAGCACAGGCAATTGGATATGGGTTATGTGGACAGTTTGTGAAAAGCTGATGTACTCCCCAATTTGATTTTAGAGTAGGCAATGTTTGGAATGCTCCACAGGGCTCCAGAGTGTTTGTTGTCTGAAAAAGCATCATCTAACCAGATTTGAGTCAGTCCATGGACATTGATCATGATAGTGAACATCGCCTAAGGGAAAGAGGTTGAGTAAACTAGTTGACTTGTCTCAGCTCTCCCTTGTTAATGTGGAAACAGCACTTTTTTTTTTTTTTGTCTTTTTGCCTTTAATCTAGAGCCGCACCTGTGGCATATGGAGGTTCCCAGTCTAGGGGTCTAACAGGAGCTGTAGCTGCCAGCCTTCGCCACAGCCACAGCAATGCGGGATCCGAGCCGTGTCTGCAACCTACACCACAGCTCACGGCAACGCCGGATCCTTAACCCACTGAGCAAGACCAGGGATCGAACCTGCAACCTCTCGGTTCTTAGTCAGATTCGTTAACCACTGAGCCATGAAGGAAACTCCTGGAAATAGCACTTTCTATCTCAAAGAGTTGTTAAGGAATCCAGGAGAGTGTGTGGAAAGCTATCATACTGGTATATAACACTGTCATGTTAGTACTTAAGTGCTAGCTGTAGATGGTTATTACAGAAATAACTATTCCAAATAGTGCCTTCATGGGACAGTGTAGGCTGAATGATCATAATATCTAATTCTGCTGGAACCACCAACTATAGCTTCATTGATATCCAGGTCCCTTTCACTGTAGAATCAAAGAGACAGTGGGCTTGGTATTGAAACTGGTCCTAACTAGTAAAGGACTAGATTTGGAGAAGGAATCTTACAGTGAAGAGTTCTCTTTGGTTTCTCAGGTTAAATTCTCATCTTGCTAAAACCTAGCTAGCTGGGAGACCAGCTATTATCCTTCAACACTTCATCCAAAATAGGAACCATACGGGACTTCGATTCCTAGAGTAGATTCTTTGAGCAGATGAGGCTGGTTTTGTCGAAAGTCTTGTGTTGGCAGTGACTCAAGGATGAGGGTAAATGAGTGAGAAATTTATCACCTCTACCACCTGCTTTTAAAACGAAACCAGAAACCCACCTTTACTTGCTCTCCTATTCCTGATGACCTGGGCCCAAGAGTTGACTCTGCTCCTTAGTGATTTTACCTTGACTTTTACGTAAAACTTTTTTTGGGGGGAAATGGTCCTGGGTGTTTAAAATTTAGACTTACTTCCTCTGGATGTACGCTACCATCAGGGACGCTAAACGTCCAGGAGTGGACATACTCCTGCGAAGCCAACTTAGAGCAGAGGCAAGAAGCAGTTTTATTGCTAATACCACTGCCTTCACTCCTGGTCGTTTGGTCTTCCACGTGAGGAATAATACTTATTCCAACAATGATGGAGAATATGGTGAAGTGCCTTAAACACAGGTTTGGTTAGAAACCTGTTACCTACTCCCTGCTTTATGAGTACCCCTCCCACCACTGCACCAGATCGGGTTCAATATTTGCAACTTGTACACATTGCCAAACCTCCAGTTTACTTGGACTGAAAAAAATTTGAAATATTTACAGATAAACTTAACCTTTCTTATCTAGATAATTACTACTTTGATCTACCACACTCATCCTTATAGAGAAAAACATTTTTGTAACTGGTGGAATCTATCTTGGTTAAACTTCTGTATGCCATCATCTAAAAATAAATTGGTATGATAGACTACACTGATCCCCAAACCAAATATTTTGAGTGCCTTAAAATAGGTAGTTTTTTTTTTTAATCAGCTGTTAATAATTTTTTGTTTGGCCAAAAGTAAATGGTATGATTTTGGTTTCATATATTCAATTTTATTTTATTTTTTGTCTTTCTAGGGCCACACCTAAACATATGGAAGTTCCCAGGCTAGGGATCGAATTGAAGCTGTAGCTGCTGGCCTACACCACAGCCACAGCAATGCAGGATCTGAGCTGAGTCTTTGACCTACACCACAGCTCATGGCAATGCCAGATCCTTAACCCACTGAGTGAGGCCAGGGATCAAACCCGCATCCTTATGGATACTAGTTGGCTTCGTTACCACTGAGTCACCACGGGAACCCCCCAATTCAAATTTATTTGGTTTAGGCTGCTAGAATTCTTGTTCTGAAATAATTTATAATTGACAATGACAAACTTGTGTATATACCTACACTCATACCCACTGTTTTTGTAGGTACCTATCCAGATAAAACTCATTCAATACCAACACCTAAAATGTCAGAAGCTGGAAAAAAACTGACACCAAATGCTGCCCAACCTCTCCAGGGTACCAGGCCCAGCAAGGCTAGAGCATCAGGTCCAGAACGGAAGAATTATCCTGTTGGAAAAACAGTAATGCCTCTAATTCCTGCTCTAAAGAGCAAGATTCCAGAAATCAAGGAAGGAGTTCAGCCCAAGGACGCACGGAAGGCAAAATACGTGCTCTGTAGCAGTGATTTCTGTAATGGGAGGGGAATCTGTACAATGGAAGGAGAGCTGAGAAGATGCAGCTGTCTGATGAAGTATGGCGGGGAGTTCTGTGAAGAAGCGGCACGTGGACCTGCCCCTGCCTACCTGGCCCTTAGCTTAACTGTAACCCCACTGGCGGTTCTGGCTGTCCTTGGAGCTTTTGTGTATTTCAGAAGAGAACACAAATTAAAACGGTGAGCAGCTACTAATGTCCTCATGGGAGAATTTTACTCCAAAGAAGGCTCATTACGTAAAATTAAAACAAGATGAATGGGGTTGGAGGTATGAATACACTCTAGAAATTTGTCCTCTGAGGAATGATTTGGGCAACAAAGCAGCCTTACCCTGTTAAAGGACCTGGACAAATTGTTTCCTTTGTCCAGACTTGCACTTTATAGACTGAAGAACAGGCCAGGAAAAATAGGTCTTGCCTAAAATAACACTGGTAATAGCCAACTGGTTAATATTAAGATGAACTGAGGTGCTTCCCTTGGGCTTTTGATTGTCAGACAGTCCTGTCTTCTACATTAACCTGCTTTCTTAACTCACCCATGTCCAGTTGCTACTTGCCTGTTTTTGGATTCATTTCTCACAGACTCCAATTACCTAGTTTCCCCTCAATTGAGATGATGTATCATTTTGGAATATAAGTGAATTTCTAATAATGAATCATCACTGACTCAAACGTTGTCCATTCTAGGTCAGTTGCTTTGTTAAAGAGACTATTAAAAGAGCATAATTTCCATAACAGTGACTTTTGATAGGGGACAAGTCGGCTGTTTCTAACCATGCCTCAATCCCAGCTTCTACCCTAAGGAATAACTATTTGACTTCGTTTCTCTGATTTCTAGAAACAGTGCAGCATCATTAAGAAATCTGACCTGCCATAAAGAAAATGACCAAGAAGAGGAGAATCTAATGAACAGTGAGACTTTTGTCAATGAAGCGTATGATGAACAGGTATGCCTGTGAAATGTCTTTTCGGAAAACAGATAAGGAGGTCCAGTCACAGAATGCCCTTTCTGAAAAACCTTAAGCAGGTTAAAAATAGGCAGTGCTGAAGAGGTTTTTGTTATTGATGGATGATGCTATCACGTAGAGCAAATGAATGCTCAGTAACTTTTTTGTTTTCATATCCGTCTTTGGTTATTCAAACCAGAGTGAGACATACGTGAAATTGTAACCCAGAAATTCAGTTCTTGGGGAACTTCCAAAATGGATTCAATTCTATTGTGGGGTAGAGTGAGGTATAATAATGGTTAGTTGGAGTTACCCCTAAAATTTATGTCCCCCCTCAATCCCATGATCTCTGTATAGCTCAGCCATCTCTGTTTTTGTTTTGTTTAATGTGTAATCTCTAATTTCAAATCTCTCTTCCTACAGGAATTGTTAACCTCTTTACAAACTGACTAACCTGATAAAAAAAGGAGCTGAAACATCTCAATAAAAATTGTTTATATATTCCACTGTGTACTTTTTTAAACTTCTGTAATAGTTTGTGGTCAATGGTAACTTCATATTAAAACAACTGCTTTTCAGGAGTTCCTGTTGTGGCTCAGCAGTAACAAACCCAACTAGTATCCATGAGGATGCATGCGGGTTTGATCCCTGGCCCTGCTCAGTGGGTTATGGATCTGGCGTTGCTGTGAGCTGTGGTGTAGGTCGCAGACACGGCTCAAATCCTGTATTGCTGTGGCTGTGGTGTAGGCTGGCATCTGCAGCTCTGATTAGACCCCCTAGCCTGGGAACTTCCATGTGTCCAGGTGTGACCCTAAAAAAAACCAAAAATTAAAAAATTAAAAAATAAAGTAACTGCTTTTTAAATTTGAGGAAGCCATCTGGTTTTGTTAGTGAGTGTTGAAAAACTGAATTTTCAATAGGCAGGGTGAGATTTCAGTACAGTCTCCATGTAATTTAAGTGCTGGCTTATCCATAAAAGCTTTCTGTTCCCAGGATGTCTGGCTCAGTACTAGTTGGCAGTTCTGAATCTGAATCCAGAATCTAGGCTCTGGTACTAACTCTGAGCTACTTAAATCTCTCTGAACCTGTTTCCCCATTTTACAAAAAGGAATGCTCTCTTCTGAATCTTTGCCTTTTGGGGTAGAAAATGTTCAGGTGTTAGTTTTCTACCCTCCCTCTCTGACATGTTGGATTGCAAAGTTTAGTACTCACTTCTGAAGATTTATATAAACTGTTTTTCTTATGCTCTCATTGGATTCTAAAACTAAGCACAGGTAAATTGACTTTATAGGTTGCAGAAACTTAGAGAAATGATCCAAGACTTCATTCAAGTGGCTACCAGTGGGCAGAGTCATAGGTATGGACCAGAATTCATCTCGACCAGCTCATGCCTGCTGGGGAAACATGCAAACACTACTTGGATTCTAGAGCTTCTTTGATTGTTAATACCTCTGCAAGTCTTCCTGGATCACTACTCTGTTCACACTCACACAAGGAATCAAGGGCATTGAATCTGTGATGGGGCATAGGTATCAAAGCAGGAGTATGGTCTAAAGTTCAACAGCAGCAACCTTCGGCAAATCTCTTAATCATTAAACCATTACCCCAATGATAAAAGGGAGATTAACAGAACCTACATCAGGCCAACTGGGCATTGAATTAAAACACAAAAATGCCTGTACACTGCTTAGCTTCGTATCTGAGACAACATGAGTCCAAGTTGTAATAAACACAACTTGGAAGACCTCTTGCTTGAATCTTTTCCAGACTATTCATATTTAGTTTCTTGCAGAATGAATTTGTATAGGATGCCAAACAGAGAAGTCCTAGGCTTATTACCGGGGATGTAGTTATAAAACACACTGTGCTTTTCAGTCAACCATAAAAATTCCCAAGTATAGATCAACTTGACCTGAAGAACACGCTGGGGGCTCACTTTCCATGGGACTGGGAGACACGAGGAGCATCATTAAATTGCCTCTGGGGCCCAGCAGTATTTGAGAGCCCATCTCAGCACCACAGTATCTGAGACCTCTCTCATCCACAGGGTGAACCTCACATTTCTCTCACCGCCTCTCCCAAGAACCATCCTCCTTGCCAAGTCTGCCCTTGGCAAGGCTCTGCCTCTTATCTGTGCACAAGTGCATACAAATGACACAAAAGCATTCAGATCAAAAGCCCGCACGGATGTTGTAAAACAGACATGCTTAAGCTGCTGTCTTGGCTCCTTAGATCTATGACTCCACCAGACTTCTAGGGCTGGTGCTCTGGCTAGTTCAGCCTGCCTCCCCAGGTTCTGTGCTAGAGTGGTACTTCTGCCCTCCTGCTCTGAAGACCCATTTCCTGTTTGGATCCTAAAAATACCCCCTATTTCCCCTTTTTTCTTCCTGGGGACAAAAAGGGAGCTGGCTGTAGCCAAATCCGTCACATATGTGCTCCCCCACTTATATCTTTTCCCGTCTTTGGTCTCTTATGAACATGTGCCTAAGTATTATCCACACACCCCCTGCTGAGGCTAGTTTAATGTGTCCTGGTATACTTTGTTTATTCAAGAATTCACAAAACACATCTGAATGTTACTTTTTCATCAGAAAGGCTTAATTTTACAAAAGGATACTCAAGAGTTTATATTTAATTCCTAACCATCCCATCCCCTAAATTGGTTGTGAGATGTCAATTTCATAACTTTATCTGTTTGGAGCAATGGGCACAGTATGAAGCATAAGACCCTTCAAATGTGACAATCTCTACATTAGTTATTAATTTCTTAATTCTCTTAATTTCTCTATAGCTAGTAAATGGAGCAGTAAGCCTGTGGGAAGACATAAAATTTGGATTTCATTATAGTTACTCAACTTCTGTAACCTGGTGAATAGACTTGAGTTTCGGAAGAAAAAGGAGCTTTGGGAAAGTTAATTGTTCTATGCTTTGGGCTCCAAGAGTCCACAAGAAACAAGCTTTTGTGTCTATTGCTAGAAATTAAGAGTTAAATTAGCATTTTATACTTTGTCCCTCGGTATGCATGAGGGGTTGGTTCTATGAGCCTCTTGGATACCAAAATCCATAGATGCTCGAGGCCCTTTCAGCTGGTTCTCTGTACCTGCAGGTTCTGCATTGAAAATGTTCCATTCACATTTGGTTGAACTCTTTGGTTCATGCAGAAAGAGGACTGCGCTTACGCTCTTGAAAAAACAAATTAGAAGAGGGTTCATGGATGATGGGAGAGAGGTGTTAAGTTTCTACTAATTTAACTGCTGGGAGGCTTAGGAAATTCAGAGAAACCAAGAGCTAGAATATGGACTTGTTTATTGCATTCAAGGCCAGTTACTAATTTTATGAGTCAATCAGCTTTCCATCTTTCACTGTTCAAATTTCACGTTTCTTCTCTCAGCCTCATCTAGTTCTTAACCTTCATTCTCAGAATATTAGATTCAGGAAGGCCCTCTGATAACATATGATCCAGTCTTCCCAGTTATACTGTAGAAGAAACTGAAATCCAGCAAGGGCAGAGCCTAGGCTGTTATTAGGGAACATATTATTACCCAAGTTCTAGAAACACTGCAGTGACTTGTTCAGTTTTCTTCAGCCCTTGGTGAATGGCAGCAATCTGGGAGGCAACCACGATGGGGGGGTGGGGGGTGGCAGGGGCATCTGTCACACAGATGGCAGAGGTCTTTGGTTGGGTGTGGTAGAGTTGTACTTAAGTCTTAAGCCATTTTCTCCACTTGCCCCACTGGAAAATCAAGACCTCTAGTCAGTAGTGTCTCCCCTGTACCCCAAGACTTCTCCATATTTTCCTTTATTTGAGCAAAGTAAACATTGTTTTTCCCGTGTTCAGTTCTGCTTCCTAAATATTGCCCGGAGGAGGTCATGTTATTGTGTGTGGTGAAAAAAAAGCAGGACGGAGGGCAGACGCTGTTGGGAAGATGGGGTGAGAATTTCACACAAATTTTTACTTGAACTCTTGATTGAATTCCTTATTTTCCTCCCTTCCCACAGGGAGAAAGATCTCATTGGTAGTGCCTTGGGAATAGAGGGGGCATGGTTTGTGCTTGACTGATCTTTGTAAGCCAGTCATAATCCAATTCACAAAGTTGCTCCTGTGCTACTCCCCACCTGTGTTAGTGGCCTCCACCCCTGGGTTTTGGGCCACAAATTATTTTCCATGTACACGGTACACTTGTATAAGGTGAGGATGCACTTGGGTACAGAAACTGCATTTGGAGGCAACTTTAATGTATTAAATTACTAACAAGCTCCGAAGAAGTATTAGTACCCATGCTGAGACTGCAAAACTAAATGGAAGCCATCCATGACCCTACCTTCAGTTCAGAGGTAAAGTGAGAAAGTACATCAAGAAAAGTACACATTTGAACATTTAAATGATATGTTCAGATATGATACCTCTAAGCTGATGGGGCAAATTAGGGTATGTGTGTGGGAGAAAGTCAGAAGGGTGAAAAATCTAAGCCTTGGCCAAATCATGAATGGAATTTAAGCTCAGAGTGAGTGATAGGGAAGACCTAAGAGTTTTAAAGATATATCACAGCCCTTCATTTTAGGAAGGCCAGAGTAAAGATGTGGAATGAGTAGTGGGTATGTGGGGAGGGAGATCCTGTTTATTAACCTTTTCCAGCATCCTGCGGCCCTGAAGTTGAAATATCTTTCTCTGCCCGCTGCATTTGGGGCTGTCTATACACTGGCAAGACAGGATGCTTCTCACCAGCTATTCAGATATTAAGTTGTTTATATTTGACTGAAAACATTCTGTACAACAAAGTGAATCTGTTCCAGACTATTCCCCCCCCCAAAGATGCAATTAGCCCAATAAAGCGTGGCCCAGAAGATTTCCTGGAACTCCTTGTAACACCAGCTTCTTCCTGTCCTTATCACCCTGTGCTCTGTAGAGGAGCAAAACAATGGTACCAAGACCGCCATGCAAACCTGTTTTCATTAATATTTCTTTACTGGGAACTTGAAGTTTGCTGTTCTCTCTGATCCCCAGTTTTTCTTTCAGTTCGGCTCAAACCTCACCTCCTTCCTGACCACCTTACTTATAATATCACCCTTTTTTCCTCCACCCCTTGACCCTGGCTTATTATTCTTCATTTTTCCTTGTACATCTTTCTCATGCAAGAATATGAAAGTAACACAAAAGGCGAGGCCTGGAATGGATTTGCTTTCCAGGTATGTCCACAGATGGGCTGACCAAATAATAGCTGCTCCCAAACTTACTGGATGAACGATCTAGGCCATGAAGAGGTGAAGCATCTTTGACTGCACTTCTCAGAGCCTCAGCAAGGGACAGACAGCCCGTGCCAAAAACCTCACCCTTCTAAGTGAGGGTGTGCATCTAGATCAAAGCCAGATTGGCAAATGGGTGGAACAGAAGCTGCATTAATGCAGGGTCTGCTCTACTTTCACAGATTCCTCACTCTTTCAGACAGAACTTGGATAATCTGGGAAAGACTTTAGGAGTTCCCGCTGTGGCTCAATGGGATCAGCGCATCTCTGAAGCAATGGGACATAGGTTCCATCCCCAGCCAGGCACAGTGGGTTAAGGAACTGCCATTGCTGCAACAGCTACATAGGTCACAACTACAGCTCAGATGAGATCCCAGGCCTGCTGGCCTGGGAACCAAATATGCCATGGGGGAGCCAAAAGGAAAAAAAAAGGAAAAAAAAGGCTTCACCCATTAAATGCTGACATATACTATGTATGTCCTTAGGATTATTAAAAGCGAGTCATGATGGAACATCAGAAGTGTTCAGGACTTGAACCCAGAAGGCAGCACTATTTCACGGTAGTGACTCACTGCCCTGTAGTTGCTTGGCCAGTGGGTGTTAGATTCAGGGTCAGTGCTTGCCAGCAACAGCAATTCCTGAGACTCCAGCCTCTTCTAGCATCTGAGCCTGAAGTCCATTGTCAGATTTTGCTGCCATAGCAAAGAATGACCCTCAGGTCAAGCCCAGATCCTGGACCAATGCAGGAGTCTCTTTCCAGGCCACCTTGAATATTTTTATAGCAAATGGATGTTTGTACTTTTAAAAGAGAGTTTTTGGTTTTATTTCTGTGGATAGGGCAAAAAAAAAAATGGAGTTCTAACTCTTGGCAACAAATCTTAATCACCCAAGAGGAAATGTTTTGGATGTAAACCAGTAGAGAGTAACTGGGCAGGGAGAAGTGAAAACATACAAAGCATGAGTTTTGATTGTTTTTACCAAGGTGTCCCTAGAAACACTGGAATGATGATACAGGAAAGCTTTGGTAGATTCAGTATTTGCCAGAAACCCAGTGTCTTTATGTCATCTGCCAGGTCCAGACTTCTCAGGTGCCCAATTCCTGCCCTTTGAGGTGTCAGCTGAAAAAAGCAGGGTTGCCTTTTCTCCACTCCGGCTTGTTCCCTAGATCAAGTCCAGTCACTCATTTGGGTGGTAGCTCTCATGCTGCCAGTTGGGATTGAAATTTGAGTGAGGCACAGTCCTAAGGAGAGCCGTGAAGCCCCACTGGGGGTCTGTGAACCAGGAGCATAGTTAGGAAATCAGTTTCAGGCCTCACTCCATCCAGACCTGTTGAATCATAATTTGCATTTGAAAAACATCGCAAAGTGATACACCACCACATTCAAGTTTGGTTGCAAAAATAAGCAGGTGATTTCAGTACAAATTGGCAAGCAAAGTAAATCTGTATTACCCTTTCCACTGCTACAAGCAGTATGTGCTGTTTATTTAGTTCTACTATAGCTCTCTGTTATCAGTGCTCACTGAACTGAATGTTCCCTACCTCTGAATTGGCTACCAATAGCAGCTTTTAAAGTTAAGATTCAATTCAGATCAAGGCAACTTTAAATCAACCACTTGGAATTGGAGCCAGGCCTGATGAAGATTTAGTTCTGCTCATGGAACACATAGCTTCTTATCTGTGATTTTAGGCAGCACTTTTACAAGAGGAAAAGATTTCTAGTCTCACCTCATATGGAAACTGGTGCTTCTAGTTTTCTCAACAATAGGCTTGGCTTTGCACAGAAAACAGCTCGAATCCGAAAATAAAGCAATGGGGTATTGAAGTGGGGGCCCATTGGCTACTTTTAGTAAGCTTATGCTAAAAGGTGCAAAGATCTGAGGGCTAGATTTCAGAAACAGTGCATAGGCAGCCAGGAAATCGTTAATAATGAATGCTTAAACTCCTAAAGGTTGCACTGGAGACAAAAAAGCTTTTGTGAGTACAGTGAAACTCTTCCTTTCAAATTTTATTTATAAATAAGAGATATATACACATGTATGTTAGTCTAATGTGGTTAACAGGTTCCGTTTTACACCAAATATTTAATATATAGTCCTTTCTGTCCAAGGTGAGGTAGCCAAGAAATAGAGCAGTATAGCATTAGTCACTTCATTCTTCTGGATTCTAGAAGAGAAACTCTGGAGTGACCTCAACTTTCATACTAAAAAGAAGTGAAAAAAATAAATCCTATTTATGCATGAAGACATGTAAATGTGACTTAATCAGATTATTTCATTCCATAAAAGCCGCTAAGGATACTGGTATTTGCATAGCTCTACATTAAAGAGCCTTGTTCAAATACAGCCAGAAATATACCAGTCTCTTTGAGAGTTTGCATGAAAATAATTATACAGCAGAAAAAAAATTAATAATTCTATTGATACAAGGTTCATCAGCATTACAGAATGTTGTTGTTTCAAGGCGTTAAGTCAGTTATGAGGCTATTTGCTGATTTTGACATTCTGTTGTTAGTGTCCATGGTCAACACCAGGCAAGGTCACCCTTTCTATATCACCTTTAGCTAAAAGTATGAATAACCTGTCGCTCCATAAGAGGACCCTGATCCCTCTGGGGAGGAACACTAAATTCCATAAAAAGAAAACCAAACCCGACCTGAACTAATTGTCCAAGGAGTCGAGTTTTGCCACAGGAAAGGAGGGTCACTCTTCAAAACAGTTACTACTAGAATGTGTCCGGGGGTCCGACTCCAAGCCAGGTGCTTCCAGCAGAACGGTAACAGCTAAGTTCAGGTTTGGACCAGGTGGGGCGAGGCCTTCAGCCAGACACCTCCTGGCCAGGGCAGGCCTTGGCGTTGCCTACAAGTCAGAGTCGCAGGGCAGCGCGCTACCGCTGGGCCGGGTGCTGCGGGAGGACCCGCCATGGTCTGAGTCGGGGGCCTTCTCCCCGTCGAGTACGTCCACCGGGTTGCTGTAGGCCTTGGGCGGCGGCTGGGGCATCGGGAAGCCGGCCTTGTGCCGGCTGGTAGGGCCGAGCTGGGAGGGCCCCGGCCGGTGCTGGCCGTCGCTGTAGTTCTTGATGGCTGGCGTGAGCCAGTCGATGTAAACGGTGCTGATGCTGCTGCGGCGCGCGTTGCTGGGGGGCGCCTTGCGGCAGCTGCGACAGCGCTCTGCGCACCAAGGAGCAAAGCTGAGCGCCAGTGAGAAGCCGCCCAGTAGTAGCAGACAGCTGCCCAGGTAGCCCAGCACCAGGCTGTAGCCGACCTGCACGGTGATCGGGCTGGACGGGGCGGGAAGGACGGCGCGATCTGCCAAGAAGTGGTTGTACCAGGAGACTGGGATGAGGCTCAAAAGGCCCGCGGAGAAAAGCACGACGCCCGAGAGCCCAGCCAGAGCGAAGTGGGGCTCGTCCTGCCAGCAGCGTACGCCGAGAGTCGCCAGCAGCAGCCCCAGGGCAGTGACGGCCAGAGACGTAACCGTGAGTCCCCGTGCCACCCTCACGGGCTCGGCCGCGAAGTAGCCCAAGTCATCTGGCTGGCCGCACTGGCGTTCGCGGCTGCTCTGTTCACGGCACATGTCCCACAGTCCCTGGTACAGCACCACGTCCACCGGCTGGTTTAGAAAGCCCTTCACCAGCCGCCAGCCTGGCGTCAGCGTGCTCGTCAAGGTGAGCAGCAAACCGCAGGGCGCGAGCACCATGCCCAGCGTCATCACCACCGGCGTCCGCATCCTGGACGGCGCACCTGCTGCGTCCTCCTCCGCCGCCGCTGGCTTGAGTTGTCCAGTTCTCGCACACCTCCAGAGCAACGCGGACTCCGGCTCCGTGAAGTCCGCACGCGCGGCGCTGCCGCGCCCGGAGTCCTGCTTCTGGCTCTCCTCCCGCCGTTCTTTGTCTCTGACGCGGGGCCGTCCGCGCTCCGCCGCTTGTCCCTAGTTCGCTCCTCTGTCCAGTCAGTTTCGCCCTCTCTCACGCTCGGCCGCCTAATCGAAACCAGTTCGCGGGCGAGTCTGATCGAAACCGCGGCCCAAGGTGAGGGCACACAGAGGCGGTGGCTGCCGCGGCCAAACCCGTCCCGGTGGGAGGAGCGGGAGCGGCGAGCAGGAAGCGGTGTGCCCCCGGCCCCCGACGGAGCAAAGGTCGCCCCGCCCGATCTTCTGCGCGGCTAGGCCGGGCCCGGCCAGCCGAGGGCGGGGAAGGAAAAGGGCGGTACCTCCCAGAAGGTCTCACTCAGCCCCGGCGCTGAGCAAGTTACTACTTCTCAGCGGATCTCGGTGGCCAAAGTTTTTCTCCAGGCCCTGCCCGTCGACCCTACGCCTGTGTCCTGTCCTCCCTCCACCATCAGCGGGCATCCGATGGTCCCTCGAAACTTTCCCGTGTTAACTTGCAACCACTCGCGGCCGAGTGGGCGGAACCGGCCGAAATGCGCTGGGCAGGTGTGCACCAAGGGCCCATCTGGTCGAGAAGCCTGTTTCAGAGTTTTGCACTTGTGCATTTTGTTTAATTTGCTTAGTAAAGACTGCATACTTCGGATTAGCCTTAATGCAAGATCAAAGCGAGTGTAATTCTGGGATGAGGAGTTACAGAATCTTTTATTTTCCTTTTTCAACCTTTGGAAAGACTTTGAAACTGACAGAGAGGTGTTACTGGGTGTCCTGTCTAGCACACTTTTCAGGTTTGTCCGACTCTGTAAGGTACTGTGTCTTTCCCTGTCTTTGAGCTATAGAAAAGTTGTAGTCGCAAACGATTTTTGTCCATAGAAACGTAAATGAGTTTGTCAGTAGAATGTAAATGATTATTGCCCAGTGGGTACAGACCAGTTGGGCACTGATTTGTAAATTCACTTTAGCAAGCCTGTTAGCCTGTGCGTGTTCTTTGGTATCTTTTGAATTGGTTGTAACAGCATACTGGTTCCCTTAACAAGTTAAATAAAATATTGGACACGTGTTCATTATATTTGTGCGAAAATTATGATTTTACATTTTCCCTAAAATTATCCTTTAAGAGTATCTTCCTTATTTTCCGTTTTTCTTACAATGGAAGTATGTTATAATTTCTTAAAATTATTTCTAAAAGCCAAAGTTAAGCATTGCTTTAAAATAATTTTAAACATTCGAGAGTGGACAATACCAAAGATAGGCATCACTACCTTTGTTTTTAGAAAATTTTTAAAGAAAATTCTGGTAAAATACACACAAACAGAATTTACCATACTAACCATTTTAAAGTGTATAGTTCATTGAAATTGTCTGTTCATGTTTGCTACTATCACCATCATCCATCTCCAGAACTTTTTCATTTTCCCAAACTGAAACTCCACTCAGTTATCAATAACTCTCATTTTACCACCAGTCCTCCTACCCCCAGCCCCTGACAACCACCATGCTACTTTCTGTCTCTATGAATTTGAGTCCTCTAGATATTCCATCCAAGTGGAATCAGGCAGTATTTAGGGCTGACTTATTTCACTTAGCATCATCTCTTCAAACTTTATCCATGTTCATGTGTCAGATTTCTCTTCCTTTTTAGAGCCAAATAATATTCCACTGCAGGTATATATCCCATTTTGTTTATCCATTCATCCTTTGATATACACTATGCTTCCACCACCATGGAAGTAATCCTGCTGTGAACAAGGGTGTCCTAATATTTCTTGGAGTCCCCACTTTCAATTCTCCAGAAGTGGAATTGCTAGACCATTTGGTTACTGTATTTACAATTTCTTTGAAGAAATATTCTACTGTTTTCCACAGCAGCTGCATCATTTTACATTCCTGCCATCCGTACACAAGAGTTATAATTTCTCCAACTATCCCACCAACTCCTCACACCATAACCCAGGAAAACTGGATATTTTTCTAATTTTTTTTTTTGTCTTTTGTCATTTTAGGGCCGCACCCACGGCACGTGGAGGCTCCCAGGCTAGGGGTCTAATCAGAGGTACAGCTGCCAGAATACACCACAGCCACAGCAACGCTGGATCCGATCCGCGTCTGTAACCTACACCACAGCTCACGGCAATGCCAGATTCTTAACCCACAGAGCGAGGCCAGGGATCGAACCCACAACCTCATGATTCCTGGTCGGATTCGTTTCTGCTGAGCCATGACAGGAACTCCATTTTTCTAATTTTTTTCAAAGTATTGTGCTCCGTTTGGCTCCTAGACCTTGGTGTATGCTCTTTTCTTTTTCAAGAGCCCTGTCTGCCACTTCCTAAACCAGGGCATCCTTCAGATCTTTACTTACATGCCATTTTCTCTGGGAGGATTTTGAAATCCCACAGATGAATTTTTCCTATTGTATTTCCATACATGCCCTCTTCTATCATAACACTTGTCACAATTCCTTATTGCTTGAATCATCTAGTTGCCTAGGGCAGGGATAAATTCTCTGAGGGCAAGGATAGTTTATTCGGTTCTGCCCTGAAATCCATCTTGATGCCCAGCCCACAGCAGCCACTCAATAAATCCGTTTTATGTCTTTCACCCTCTATCCTTTCACGTACTACCCACGGAATTCTCTTACAGATGACTGGCTGGTCAAAATAAACTGTTAATGTATTTCAGTAAAGTTATTTGTTGTTTGAATGTTTGTTTTTAGCATAGTGTAGCTCCAATATTTACACCCCCCCCCCAAAAAAAGGTGTAGCCTGTGGTAATCAAAGAGGTGACTGCATTCAGTGTGGCATCTGACTCCAGACCTGAGCTCTCTGTTCCATGGGCCTCCCAGTTCATCACAAGGCTGAGTGAGAAACAAAGTATGAATCACAGTGAGGCAGGAATGAAAGATTGCTGAGATGAGTACCTATCCATGTAAGCTGATCCTCAGGCCCTATAATAGCTTTCTTTTCTCAAGAGAAGCCTACGGTAAAACAGTGCCCTTGGTTCCCAGATAAATAGGGGGTTCTCAATGACTAATTCTAAAGGGATTAATGCTGTTAGCCTACCCTGGCTGGTCTCCAATACCATCTAGTACCACAAAATCCCAGTCTTTTGCAGGGATTTTATCTTGGAAGGTACATTGCAAACTTTGGGGAGCAAAGATCAGTGTGCCGTTATGAGGTGTCCTCTGATTCTCTAAACCAGACCTTTATGTTTTACTCTCTCCGTAACGCCCTAAACACTGTTGTTAGTCTTCCAATGGCAAATCCAGGTCAGTAGGTTATGGAATAAAAATTAAACTATAAAAAAAAAATCAAACTAAGGTCATTCACTATTATTAATTAGCATTAAAACAGCCTGAATTGAAGAAGACCTTCTACATGGCATTAGCTTTTCTGTTGGCCTATAGCCTGACAACCATTATTCAAGCTTTGTGTGTCCAGTACAGAGAATAAATAGATAGTCATTGACATCCAGTTTAAAGCAGCCTCTGGTTAGTTCACTATCACATCACCCTAATTTATTTTCTATATAGAACTTATCACTACCAAATATTTTCTTATTATCTGTTTATATTGACCTATTGTTTCTCCCACTGCAATGTTAAGCTCCAAACGCTAGGGACCTTGCTGGCCTTGTCTATGATTATATTTCAGCACCTGGAATAGTGCCTAGTTCATATGAGGTACTCAATATTCTCTTTGTTAAATTAATGAAATAATTGTTTTTAAACTCCTACACAGTAAAATGAAGATAAAGCATTATTTTTTAAAACCATAGTAAAATACGCATAGTAAAAAATCATAGTAAAATAACATGAAATTTACCATCCTAAGCATTAAAATGTCCAGTTGTGTTAAGGGCATTCACATTGTTGAATCTCTATAAATCTTTTCATCTTGCAAAACTGAAATTCTCTACCCATTAAACAACTCTCCCTTCTCTCATCCTCCCCATCCCTGGTAACCACTTTTCTACTTTCTGCCTCTGAGACTTTGATTACCCTATGCCAATTATACAAGTGGAATTACACAATATTTGTCCTTTAGTAACTGACTTATTTCTTTTAGCACAGTGTCCTTAATGTCCATCCATGCGATTGCATGTGTCAGAATTTTCCTTCTTTTAAAAGCTGAATAATATTCCATTGTATGTATAGGTTACATTTTGTAATCATTTGTACATTGTGTATCTAATCATTCATTGGCTTGTTTTCACTTTTTGGCTAACTGTGGATAATTCTGCCATGGTAGTAAATCATTTTAAATTTATCCTATGCCATTTCTATATGGTGATTGGTCATCTAAAGCAAGAACATATTTGCCATCCTTCTGTACATGTCAGAAGGTACATGTACAAGATAGGTACATCCAGTGATATCACAGGATATCATGGCATTTAACAAGAAAAAAAAAAACCTTGCTTACTTTCGATCTTCTAGAAGTTTCTAGCCCTTCTTGGCCTAGCATCATGGCTGCCTCCTTTAGAAAAGGTGGAGACGCTTGGCAGGGGTGGGTCTCCTCCCAGGAATCAGCTGCCCTTGCATACATAGCCCTTGTCACTTCAACTCTGTCCATTTCTGTCGACTTCAGGGCAGAAAGATTTACCAAGCCATGGACTAGGTTCATCTAGGTCTTCGAGATAGTTTGCAGTTCAGATTGAGGATCATATTTTTTTTCATATTTACAGATGTTTTGTCTGTTTCTTTGTGTTGCCAAAATTCATGCTACGATGTCAACCAGGCAAACTCCTAAACAGAGAAACCAAGTACTGTCATGATAGTAATGCTTTCTAAATTAATGGAAAGATTCAATCCTGTTTCTATAAAAAGTCACACTAGGATGGAATAGGTAATTTCAAACTTCATCTGGAAAAATGGATTAAACACATTAAGAAACTTCTGAAATGAAAGTGCATCAATGAAAGAGTACGCACATGCCAAATGTTAAATGTAATACAAGGCCATAATAATTTAAACAGTATTAGCACTAGAATAGGAAGCTAGATCAATAAAACACAATTAAGGCCAAAAAAGTAGACCCTGGTTATGTACAAATTTGTAACATGATAAAGTGGGATTTCAACTTGTAGAGAAAGGTGTGAAAATTCAATGGTGCTGTTGCAAATGCTTAACTTTGGGAGAAGAAAAAAATGTAGTTCCCTCCATCACAAAAGATGTAAAAAGAAAAAGAAAGTCTAGGTGGCCTGCATAATAACATATAAAAAGGAATCCTAGGAGCTCTGGTCCTGGCTCAGCGGAAACGAATCTGACTAGGAACCATGAGGTCGTGGGTTCAATCCCTGTCCCGGCTCAGTGGGTTGAGGATCCAGCATTTCCATGAGCTTTGGTGTAGGTTGTAGATGCGGCTCGGATCTGGCGTTGCTGTGGCTGTGGCGCAGGCCGTTGGCTGAAGCTCCAATTAGACCCCTAGCCTGGGAACCTCCATATGCAGCAGGTACGGCCCTAAAAAGACAAAAAAATAAATAAATAAATAAAATAAAAATAAAAAGGAATTCTGAGAAAGTTAAAAGGAAGTTGAAGGGGAGATAGAATGTGGAAA
Organism: Catagonus wagneri; assembly: GCA_004024745.2. Classification (NCBI taxonomy): domain Eukaryota; kingdom Metazoa; phylum Chordata; class Mammalia; order Artiodactyla; family Tayassuidae; genus Catagonus; species Catagonus wagneri. The sequence goes on along the minus strand of PVHT021183523.1, from coordinate 12,019,686 downwards.
GGGTCTCTAAGCAAAATATCAAAGATGGTAATTACAGAGAAAAAGGTTGATAGACAACTCTATGGAACATATAAACCTTAACATTTTTTTATTTCACAAATAAACAAAATTTGCCTCAAAGTTAGGACGCATCTTTTTTTTGGTGGCAGAAAAGAGGTTAATGTTTTATATGTACCTGGCAAATCAATAAGAATACAATATCACAATCAAAAATGGGCAAAGAAAATGCACAATCACAGAAGAAAATAAACATCTAATAAGCATGTTCAAAGATGGTCAATTAAATGACCGTTTCATTCACATAAATGAAAAATAAAATGTGGGGGAACCATTTTTTCTTCTTTTAAATTGGAAAAGTTAAGGGGGAAAATGCTGCCAGTTTTGGCTAGAACTGGGGTAAAGTCACTAGTAGAGGTAGAGTAAATATTATGTTTCAGAAGTGATACTGAAGTTTGTTTTGAAAAGCCTTAAATGTGTGCCTTCTCTTTGATTTCTCAATTAATCTTCCAGCTATTTTCTCCAAGGAAATAAACAGAGTATGTGGAAAGACTTAGCTGTAAGGATATTCACTGTAATGCCCTTCATAATAAGCCAATTATAAAATAGTATTGCAACATGAAACCAATCAGTCTAAAAAAGTATGTGTGTGTGTGTGTGTGTGTATGTATGTGTGTATATATATATATATATATATATATATATATATATATATATATAAAAATATCAGAAGGAGGTATACCCAAATGTCAGCTGTTCTTGATGGGATTCACAACTGACCCTATTTTTTTTTTCTTTTTAGGGCCACACCCATGGCATATGGAGGTTCCCAGACTAAGGGTCGAATCGGAGCTGTAGCCGCCAGCCTACACCACAGCCACAGCAACATGGGATCCAAGCTGTGTCTGCAACCTACACCACAGCTCACGGCAATGCAGGATCCTTAACCCATTGAATGAGGCCAGGGATGGAACCTGCGTCCTCATGGATAATAGTCAGATTCATTCTCTGCTGAGCCACGACAGGAACTCCCTGATCTTTTATAAATTTTAAAAACTTCCCTTTCCTAGAATTCTTTTTTTTTTTTTTAACCTTATCTAGGGCTGCACCCGCGGCATGTGGAGGTTCCCAGGCTAGGGGTCTAACAGGAGCTGTAGCTTCCGGCCTTCGCCACAGCCACAGCAACGCGGGATCCGAGCCGTGTCTGCAACCTACACCACAGCTCACAGCAACGCCAGATCCTTAACCCACTGAGCAAGGCCAGGGATCTAACCCGCAACCTCATGGTTCCTAGTCGAATTCGTTAACCACTGAGCCACGATGGGAACTCCTCCTAGAATTCTTCAAATTGAAAAAGTTTACTTTTGAAAGTTCATGGCTAGTTAAGTTTCTCAATTTCTCTAACTTTGAAGTCAAGACCCCTATACTTATGCTACCAATGTTTCTTCCAAAATTGTGAGTGTACAGTCTTTTATGGCTATAATTAGGCCTGGTCTTATGTGAAAAGTTGAATTCTATTTTGATTTTAACATCAAATAATTTATAGAAATGTACATGCAATAAATAACATGTGCATATTCTGGAAAGAAAACTGGGTGGGTATTTTTATGTATTATTTTTCTATAATTCCAAGTATTTTTCCTGTTTATCCACGATATAGAAAGACTCTTTACCTAACAACAAACGGTAAGGGCAAAATTAACATACAAATTGGCCACAAGCCTCACAATTCACATTTGCCATTGACTTGGAACTTCAAGAATGTATTGGGAAATTATGTTGTAGACTAATAAGAGAGTAATTGTACACCCCATATCCTCATTTTTACATTTTTACATTGTTTCTTCTTTCAGAAGGTCACTTTTATTAATGCCATGTTCATAATTGCGGTGAGTACTGTATACTTACAAGTAGTAAAAAAAAAATGTATTTTCTCTTTTTCTTCCTGGAACTCTGAACACACTTTCCTGTGGTTGCCAAGCAGAGAGGACAATTCATGTTTATAATGTCATGCTAAGTGATTTCCAAATACCTGTGAGAAATGCACTGAATCTAGTAACACAGGCAAAGATCGTATACTCCTAGTCCATAAACTTCTTCAGTTTGGACGTTTAAATTAAAGGAGAAATTTTAGCTCAAAGATATCAAATAGAATTATAGTGGCTTTAAAGGAAACTACTGCCCCATCCCATAAGACTCAATTTTTTTTTTTTTGTCTTTTGTCTTTTTTAGGGCCGCACCCACAGCATATGGAAGTTCCCAAGCTAGGGGTCGAATCGGAGCTGTAGCCGCCGGCCTATGCCACAGCCTCAGCAACGCCAGTTCCGAGCCTCATCTGTGACCTACACCACAGCTCACGGCAACACCGGATCCTTAACCCACTGAGCAAGGCCAGGGTTCAAACCTGCGTCCTCTTGGATGTGCTAGTCAGATTTGTTTCCACTGAGCCATAACGGGAACTTCAGATTTAGTTATTTTGAATGAAGTAAAAGTGAATAAATTTAACAAGCACTTGTTTTGATGAAAGTTTCTTTGGGCTTGGGAATGAAAAAGGGGTATAAAAAAAGTCTCTTTCTTGCTTTTAGGCTGAGATAATCCCCTCACCTGGACATTTGTAGGATACACTTGTTCTCTGGCACCCCTTCCTGAGTAGGAAACAGTGTAGAATTATGCTGGAAAGACCTTTGTCCTGACTTGCTCCTGTGCACAGCTATGTTTCACATCAATAGACAGAGACAGTGAATTTCAATGAAACAACTAAAATACAAGAGATAGAGGAGTTATACATGGCTAACATCCAGGTGGAAATTTCACAAGCACATCTTATAGAAACATGCAGAAATCATATTATTCACTTTAATGGTTGGTATGTAATTTGTTTAGAAGTTAGAAAGCAAGGATTAGAAAACAGAGGCCTTTCTAAGCATGGGTTTTTGAGAAAGACATTTGCTCCTTGGTTCAGCATTCCTCTCCACCTCTGTCTTTAGAAGCAATTCAGAACCTGTTAAACTTGCAAAACTTGTCAGTGTGAAGCCTGATGCCACCAGTCAGGCATGTTATCAGTTCTTCAGTTCACTGGGATCAATAACAATGCATAATGTTTACAAACCAGCAGGCATACAGTTCCTGACCCAGTTAAGCATCAAAAAGACTTGTCCCAAGACTCAGCAATAGAGAAATGGGCAAACCCACCATGGTATATGCAAATAAGCAAACACTGGGGCTGGAAGGACCTTGAGAGCATAACTCTAAACTCTATTTTCCTGATGTGAATTCAGAGGTACAGAGAGAATTGCCTTTCAGAATGACAGAGTGAAGGTAACTGGCGCCAGTTTTGACTTAGAGCCGAACTTGTATGTGAACTGGCTTTTCCTTGCATGGCTTACTATTGGGTCAAGTCCAGCTCTCAGAAGCTTCACTTTTTCTTCAAGTTAAAATGGAACAGTTAGTTTCTACTCCACAGGATTGGTATAAGGATAAGTGAAAGAGCCTTTATAAAATAGGTAACCTGAACCCACTTAAAATAACATTTTATTAATATTAACAAAACTGGATCAATCTATATTTGAATGATATCAGCTTAAACCTCACTATACTCTTTATCTAGTATTTCTAAAATTTATAATGGTAATGGAACCTGGAAGTCTCAAGAGAGTAGCAGAGAGCAGTGAGTGCTCATATGGGTGAGGTGGTAGTCACTTGGAACACAAGGCAATATTTACTTTTTAATTAATGTTTTTTTCTTTTTAGGGACACACCTGATGCATATGGAAGTTCCCAGGCTAGGGGCTGAATCGGAGCTGCAGCTGCCAGCCTACGGCACAGTCACAGCAATGCGGGATCTGAGCCACATCTGTGACTTACGCCACAGCTCATGGCAACGCCATATCCTGAACCCACTGAGCAAGGCCAGGGATTGAATATCCTCATGCATACTAGTCAGGTTCTTAACCTGCTGAGCCATCATGGGAACTCCAATAAGGCAATATTTAGATATGTCTAGTTTTAGACATATTTAGATACGTCTGGTGTTTTGTAGCTACAAGACCTACAAGGTGGTGGCATTAGAACAAGTGTGTCCAGTCTGAAATCCAGGGTAGAGCTTGGACTATTAACAATAACCTGAACCCATAGCTCACACTACTTTTGTCATCGGACCTGAGGTATTCATTCTGTAAGTTAAATTCAAGTGTTGAAAACCCGGACACTTTTTCAAATTGAATTATATAAAAATCTTAGAAGTTGTTTCTGGCCGATTTTGGTACAAAAGTCTATGCTAACTAAAAAATATTTTTTCTCAGTCATTGGAAATTCTATGTAGTATTTCTGAAAGCAGAATGTTATACGTAGTTGGACAATTTGAATGCAAAATTCCAAATTGGAGTAACACAATTCAAATATAAATTCCAAATTGGAATAATACTTTATCAAGGGGATGCAAAATATAGCCAGTTTAATGAGGAAGATGGAATCAAAAGACACTGAACACCCTGGGGTTGGAACCTCTCTTTAAGAAACCAAGAAGGATGGCCTGTTGATACCCTTCTCTATTATCAGACCCCAGCCACATGGTATTTGTGGTTTTGATTTGAACATGCTTTAAATTTCGCGGACAATTGATCTCATTTGAGTACAATCCATGAACAATTCTGGTCCTGATGTTACTTGGCTGCTGGCCAAGTTACTTAGTTGCTCTGCTCTAAATAACAGATTTAATTAATTGAAAGACCTGTGCTCCGTGTTTTGCCTGGGGAACACCTCCAGATCCCAAGGGGAAGAGGCTGGTTTTAGATGATTAGTCAGCTGGGAGACTCCCTGGAGAAGTAATGACCTAGGATTCAGAATTTCTGAATCATTAGTCACATCACCTATGAAAAGTTACTTATTGCAGGTGCAATAAAACCTTCCTCATGCTTATCTATAAATGGTTAGGAGAGCAGGAAGTTTCTTGAGAGAAACCTATACAGTACATAAAGTTTGAGCTGCATGATAAAGCAGATGGAAGTAAAAGAGAGAGGACATTGGTAAGAAATGACATACTGGTGACAGACTCAACTAGTTTAAAATCCATCTGTAAAAGACTGGACAGTTCGGCAATCTGTTTTACGTTTACATATAATTAGACTGAATAATGACCAATCCTCACTACACAGCACAACCTTTCTTTCTTTCTACCTACCTACCTACCTACCTACCTACCTATCTACCTATCTACCTATCTTTTTAGGGCTGTACCCATGGCATATGGAAGTTCCCAGGTTAGGGGCTGAATGAGAGCTGCAGCTTCAGGCCTACAGCACACCTATTGAGTGAGGCCAGGGATGGAACCTGAACCCTCATGGATGCTAGCCGGGTTATTAACCCACTGGGCCACAAAGGAAACTCCTACTATCTTTCTCTTAAAGGCTAAAAGGACTGAATTAGTTGGCTTTTGCTACACGAACATTATACCAAAATTTCATGGCTTGAAACAATAACGTATTATTATTTTTATTATTATTATTATTATTATTATTATTAATTATTTTGAGTCTATGGCTGCTGCTGGTGTTGTTTGGGCTTAGTCACGTGACTGTGGTATCTGGCTGGGGGCTGGTCTCCACTGGGACAGCTGGGTTGCTTAACACAGCCTGGTAGCTTGCTTCACATGTGGCTTTAGGTTTCAGCAGCCAGAGCGGGCAACCCTGGAGTTCCCTCATAGAGCACTGGGTTAAGAACCAGTGTTGTCACTGTAGTGGTGCTGGTTGCTGCTGTGTTGGGGGGTTTGATCCCTGGCCCAGGAACTTCCACATGAGGTGGGTGTGGTCAAAAGAAAAAAGAAAGAGAAAGAGAAAGAGAGAGGGCAGCCCTTACGCCCAAGCAGTCATCGAGCCTCTGCTCACATTTACTAAGTTACATAGACAAGCTCAGAGTGAGTATGGGAGAGATTTTCCGGGATTTGGAGAGAGAGTGATGAGAGTAAATCTGGGTCATTATTGCCACCGTCTATCAGAGGTATGTTCAACCATCTTTCAGCAGGAATGTCAAAATATCTCAGGAATGTTTACAACCAAAGGGTAGAATTCAGCTAGATCACTTCTGTACAATACAGATATATATAGTTATGTGTGTATACATATATTCATATATGTAAAAATAATTTAAAACATTCTAGTAGCCTCATTAAAACAAAGTAAAAAGAAACAAGCAAAATTCCCTTTCATACCATACTGTATCGAATCCAGCATATCCGAAATAGTATTATTTCAGATATTCTCATTATAGAAATTCTGAATGAAGGATTTTATATATACATATTTTGTATTAAGCCTTCCAAATCTACTTTATATTTTGTTCTATGGCATACTTCATCTCAGACTTGGTCCATTCCAAGTGCTTAATAGCTTCATGTGGCTAGTCACTACTGTATTGGTCAACGCAGATGGAGATGTCAACGGATGGAACAAGCAGGAGAAGGGGAATTGGAAGACTAAGATTAATTGACGGTCTGTATGCAGGGTCGTCATCTCCCTTCCGGCCATGCACACACATCTGGCAGGGGAAGGTGGGGAGGGAGGCTTTGTATAAGAAACAGAGTGAATGCCCATAATTATCATCTATTATATTAATAAATCAAAGAAAACAAAGTCATACTACAAGATTCTTTTCTGTTAAAACTCTACATGAACTACTAGTTAAGACAAAAAGACAATGACAACAAAGAAATCTTTAGTGAAATAAAACAGAGAGAGAGATTTTCCTAGGTGGTAAAGAACATATGCCTAAAGCAGTAGCCAAAATTGTCAGTGGTGAAATAGCAGAAATATTCCTGACAAGTTCAGAACTAGTTTTCAAAAATGACCTGGAAGGGCTAATCAATGAAATGGATAAGAACTTAAATTTAAGGGTAGACACTCAAGTCTAGTTCTGAACTTGTCAGGAATGTTTCTGCTATTTCACCACCACTATATGATATCACTTATACCTAGAATCTAATATATGGCACAAGTGAACCTTTCCACAGAAAAGAATCTCATGGACTTGGAAAACAGACTTGTGGTTGCCAAGGTCGAGGGGGAGAGAGTGGGATGGACTGGGAGTCTGGGGTTAATAGATGCAAACTATTGTATTTGGAGTGGATAAGCAATGAGACCCTGTGATATGGCACAGGGAACCATATCTAGTCACTTATGATGGAGCATGATGAAGGATAATATGAGAACAAGAATGTATATGTATGTGTGACTGGGTCACCTTGCTGTACAGTAGAAATTGACAGAACACTGTAAACCAACTATAATGGAAAAAATAAAAATCATTTAAAAATAAATAAATTTAAGGGGAAATATTGGAAGGAAGAAGCAAAATAGAAAAAAAATGTTCATTCACAATAGCGGCAACAACACAATTAATAGGATTTCTATGATGTATGGAGAATTTAAAATGACTTCAAATTCTTTGCCACTCTTTCCATCAAGAGGTCTAAGAAAGTTCCCTCTCATGTTGATTGGGGTTGGCCACGTGACTCGCCTTGACTAACGAGACCTCTATGTGTAACTAAACAGAGACTTGAAACCACTTGTGTAATGGAGTCTGTCCAAGTAAGCCAGCCTAAGGGATGGATGGAGGATAAGAAGAAGCTCAGAAGAGAACCAAGGCACCCAGCTGACAGCTAGCACCAAGCCCTCTGACACGTGAGTGGGTCCATCTTAGACCTCCTGTCTCAGCCAGCTGAATGCTTTTGGATGAGTGAACCCAGACAAGACCAAAGGAAAAGGCGCTCATCAAACTGTAGAGAAATAATAAATAGTAAACCAGTAAGTCTTGGAGTGGCTTGTTGTGCAGGGATAGTTAATACAGAACACTGTCACTGAACCCTAGACTGGTAATTATTTTAGAAAGTATTGAATTGCATTTCCTTGTAACAAAGAGATATTAGAAACTAGGATTAGAAAGTTTAGATGAGAGGTGACATTGGCAGGCTTGGGTCCAGAAATCTAGTTTCCATCTATGCATTCATTTATTCATTCTTTCACCAAGCCTTCATTGAGTGCTTGCTGGTGCTCAATAAGCTGGTGAGAGAAACTGCTAGTGCTGGTGAGAGAAAGATGAAATTGGGTCCATCTAGAGGGCAGGATAGAATTATAAGTAAACAGTCATGATGTGGAAATATAGACACTATAAGAAAGGTATGTCCTGGGTGCTATTTCCGGGAACCCAGGATCAGGGTGGGAGAGTCACAGAGGTGACATTTGCACTGGGTCATAAGGGATTAGTACGATGTTGCGAGTCAGAGAAGGTTGGGAAAGTCAATCCAGGCAGAGACAGAGGGAGCAAAGATCCAGAACTGTCTAAGTGAAGCTTGGTCTAGGAAATAGGGGGCACTTTTCAGCCTGGTGACAAGAGGACTTGACATGGTTTGACCTTTGTCCTTTGAGGACCTAGTTCTTCCAATCCATTTTGGGTTGCTTTCCCCTACAGAATCCTAACCGCACATACCACTTCTTTTTGTAAGAAGTTTCAGCCAGGGTCTGTAAATTTAGAAGGACATGTCTTGTAATTACTTTCCTAGAGGGTTCAGAATTTATGCTTGGTCTCCTCTCAGCTCTTCTGCTGTCCTGCTTTTAATATAACATAAGTTTCACTGCTGATTAATTTTATTCTAATAGACAGGTGAGCATAATTCCCAGCACGATTTTTGGAGACAGTCTGCACTTGTAAAATGAACCGATTTATTTGCTTCTGGGCAGAAGATGAAAGGAGAGAACTTTTCTAATTCATACTATGGCTTCACCATGCCCCACTTTGTCCTCGAAACACGCCCTTTAACTTCTGTGCCTTGAATCTGAATGTCACTTACTGGAATTTGGCCCAGCACTCCTCATTGTGTAGTACGTAACTAGGGAAAGGCATTTTCTGAGAGTTTTAAAATTTCAACCTATAGTCTAGCTAATCTTTTTATCCCTGTTGATAAATAGAAAAAAAAATGTATCAAGCATTGTTTTTATTTTTACCAGCCCACATCCTCATTCAGAGGCTGTGCTGTTGACAATAATAAGGAATCCAGGTTCTTTTCTAAACATCTGAAAGTTCCTGGTGACTAGAAATGTGGCTCTTATTTTAAGCCCGGATTATCCTATTCCAGTGCTTAAAGTAAAATTGGATAGAATATCCAAGCTGTTTGGAAATAAAGAAGGCCGTAAAATTATCACGTCGCCTTATTTTGTGAGTTAAAAGTATGTACACATTGTCACATATGCTTCGTTCTTTTCAATTCAGTGGTTTTTCTTATTTAGCTTGCTTCCATGTTTGTCATTTAAAAAAGTATGTCCTTCTGTTTCTCTGATTTTCTTTTCTTTTTTTGGTTTTGTTTTGTTTTTTGGTTTGTTTGTTTGTCTTTTTAGGGCCACAACTGGGGCATATGGAGGTTCCCAGGTGAGGGGTCAAATTGGAGCTGCAGCCACTGGCCTACACCACAGCCACAGCAACACAGGATCTGAGATGCATCTGTGACGTACACCACAGCTCACGGCAAGGCTGGATCCTTAACCCACTGAGCAAGGCCAGGGATCAAACCTATGCCCTCATGGATACTAGTCAGATTCGTTTCCTCTGAGCCATGATGGGAACTCCTAGGAAGATATTTATCGTAAAGCTTCAGGTGACGTATTTTAGACTTGGACACAGAGAGTTATTCATCATTTTTTTCCCATAAAGAAAAACACTTTCTAAAAGACACTATTATTCGGAGAGTGGAATTTCAGATTATAGGTACAGTTAAAGATTTTGGTGAAAAAAAAAAAAAAAGGAGCTCCCATTATGGCACAGTGGTTAACGAATCCGACTAGGAACCATGAGGTTGTGGGTTCGATCACTGGCCTCGCTCAGCGGGTTAATGATCCGGCATTGCCATGAGCTGTGGTGTAGGTCACAGATGCGGCTCGGATCTGGCGTTGCTGTGGGTGTGGTGTAGGCAGGCAGCTGTAGCTCCAATTCGACCCCTAGCCTGGGAACCTCCATATGCCGCGTGTGCGGCCCTAAGATGACAAAAGACAAAAAAAAAAAAAAAAAGAAAAAGAAAAAAGAAAATAAAAAAATAAAGATTTTAGTGAATTTCACAACCATCCTACCTACTATAAAATTGAAATTATATATCTTCCATAAAGAAATGGCTACTATTTCTTGGGTACCTCCTGTGGCCCAGGCAAAGTGCAAAATACTTGGCTCATTTTATACCAACTCACTTTATCCCTTTGTACCAGGATGTGAAATGTGACTTTTCCTGTGTTCTCCATGTATTTGGCAGACGTTTCAAAGCTTGGGAACAATAGAAGCCAGACTATCTATGCAGAACCAGTTCTGCCACCATCAACCATCACCCACCTCCATGCCACATAAGAGAGAGTGAAAAAATCCACTAAGAATAACAGGGCAGAGAGAGTTTCTTTAGAGAATGCACTGCTATGCTGTGTGCTCCCCTTCTCCCTCCCCACAAGCTCCACATCCAAGCTGGACTCTGTGGAGAAGGAACAGAAGCCAGCTCCCTTTGTTCTTAACACTGTGTCCTTACACTTTGCTATAAAACTGATCTTTCCTGCCCTTGGATGGATTTCTGAGTCATAGCACTTTCTCCCTCTTTCAGATATTAAATAGTTCAATAAGTAAAAGAGCAATCACACACTTAACTCACAGCGTTTCCCCTCCTTGGGTCCATCCTGGATCAGGCTGGGAAGCCTGCTGTATAGCCAGGAGAGGATTAACACTGTTCTCTTTCCTCACTTGGCCTTTCCACTAAGTGCCCCCTATTTACTACGCTCCTTTGGGATTCAGGGAAGAGAGGGAGAGAAGCCAAGGGGCTGCAAATATTGGATCCGACTGGGACAGTTATAATCTGCCTGCTTGACTATGGCTGATGCTCAAATATGGGCTCATAACGTGGGCAGTTTCAGAGGGGTCTTGGAGCCCCTCACTGGGCACAGCCAAATATCATTCTTTGCTTGGTCCTTCTGACTTCTATCCATTCGGACGCTCTATAAGTCAGGATTGCGGCCGGCTGCCCTCTCCTTCCCAGGTGAACTTCTGGGGATATGGGGGTGGGGGAAGTCTTCCTTTCAACATAGATGAAGGTAGGTTCTCTCCCCAGGGCAACCTTCTGGCCCATGGAGCCATCACTTTAACGATGCCTTTCAAAATCTGTATTGGTTATACTCTGTTTAAAATTCCTATAAAATATGACTATATTCCCAGTGTTGTACAATATATCCTTGTAGCTTATTTATTTTATACGTAATAGTTTGCACCTCTTAATTCCCCACCCCTATCTTGCCCCTTCTGCCTTCACTTTCCCCACTGGTAACCACTAGTTTCTTCTCTGTATCTGTAGAGTCTATTTCTGTCTTGTTATATACATTCGTTTTATTTTTAGATTCCACATACATTGTATCTGTCTTTCTCTGACTTATTTCCCCAAACATAATACTCTCTAGGTCCATTCACGTTGGGCAGAATTTCATTCCTTTTAGGGCTGAGTAGTATTCCTTTATATATATGTACATATGCCGCCTCTTCTTAAAGCATGGATGTTTGGGTTGCTTCTGTATCTTGGCAATTGTAAATTTTGTTTGTTTGTCAACAGGGTTGAGGGAGAAGTAGCATCTGTGAGGTGGAACATTCTGGTATTTTGATACCCTGATTTGCCAGTTTTAGGCCTGAGGTTAACGAGAGACTGGCTAGGTGAGGGCAACCAGGAGAGGCAAGGTCAGAGGTCTCGTCTATGCATAGTGAGCTGGCTTGGGTAGATGATTGTTATGAATAAAAGGATGGCTGATGTAAGGGGAAGATGAACTAGTGGAGTGATGAGGGCTCCCTGCTACCTTGTTCACTGATCCCAACAAATGTAAAGTTTGGCAAGTGCTGGAAGAAAGCTGGAAAACCTTGTCAAAGTCCAGGATGGCGGAACTGCAACGTATTTCAGCTGATCTTTTGGTTCCACCTAATGGAATGAAGAGGTAATTCATTCTCTTAAAGTCCGGATGCTATGGTCATTTTTAGACCCAGTTATTATCAGCAAAAGGGATGGCGTTTGTGTGTGTGTGTGTGTGTGTGTGTGTGTGTGTGTGTGTGTGTGTGTGTGTTTATGTTTATACTTGTTATTAATCTAAATATACCTTGTATCAATAAGACTTTAATTAGGAGAACTTGAAAATGTGTCCCCCATGAGTGCCACAGGAAAGCAGAGGCACAGACTTGGCAGTAATTTCCTTAGGTTTCCCAGTAGGTTTTATTATTTGTGTTGTTAGAAATTAATCCCTAATACCTGTTTCCCAGAACACAGAACATCCAATACCTCATGTCTGACCACCCGCAGGGCAATAGGTGTTTATGTGGCACAACTGGAGGGTCCCGTGGTTCTACCTGCCTGGCCAGAGCCCTGAGGGATGCTCAGAGCTCCGAGTGCATTTTACACTATTCTCTTACGTTCTAAATTGTCTTCTTTGATGACATTTATCTTGGCCTCCTCTAGCCTTGCTTTGCACAGGCAAAAACTGCACAAAGGCCTTTTTTTCCCCCTTTAACAAAAACTTCTTTACTCAGTGCTATCCTTTCATTTGTCAGTGGGTGTCAGCAAATCTCAGGGTGTAAAATACACTGTCCCTAGATGTGGTCTTTTGTCACTAAATTGGGAACGGAGGAGGGGGATAAAAAAATGGACAGTGATTTACAAATAGTGTCTATATCAGAGTTTACTAGGGCTTCCTTAAGAGAGGTGGGGTGTCAGCCTTCAAAAGTTCCTTGACCTAGAGGTCTGCATGTCAGACAAGTCTTTCAGGGGCTCTGTCATTTTGGTTCCTAAATAGCTTATATTCTCCTTGCCAGAGCTTACTCATCTGTGAAAAATGAGAACAAAGCCCTACCTGCCTTTCAGGATGAAGTGCAATAGAGTGTGCGAGCTTTCTTTTTAAAGTTAGCTTAGCACACTCGAAAGTGGAGGTACTAGTAAAACATTTTCGGTGAGAAGCATCATTGCCTTCCCTCATTCCCTCTGTCAACACCAGACCAACTGATGCTAAAAACTTGATTGATATCTTCTGCACAGATAGAACTGGTGATCTGGGGGTAAGAGAAGGTGCAGAGACAGAACACTTCGGGTTTGCAGGGTGGTTCTTGGTGCCTCAGAGAGCAGGGTCTTCTGGAGCACTCCTGGGACCTGCCCTGAGTTGCAGTTACACGACATGCAGCTCATCCTTTGACACTCTCTTCCCAGGCGGACAAAGCAGGAGAACCGAGCAGCGATCTGTCCCTTCCAGCTGGCCTCTTAGCTGGGGGCTGGGGACTTCTTGTGAAGATGTCTTTCTCTATTGGTGTCTGAGTCAAGGGAGGGTTTATTAGTTTCTTGTTAACTACCATAACGCATGACCACAGAAATTTATTCTTTCACAGTTGGGAAGCTGGAAGTCTGAAATCTTTTCCATCTGGAAGCTCAGGGAGAATCCATTTGTTGTTTCTTCCTGATTCAACGGGTTTGTGGCAGAGTCTGAGATTCTGCATTTCTAACAGTCTCCCAGGCAATGTTGCTGGTCCATGGACCACACGTTGAGTAGCAGGTGTAAAGCACCTGAGATTTTGTTTTTGCTTTTTTTGCCAGAGATAATGGCATTACAATCAGTTCTCTTCTAATGCATATTCACTTCACAAATAACAAATTTATGCCCTGCTGCTCTGTCTCCTTGCCTCTCTGAATACACTGTAAGTTTTCTTTTCAATACTGATCATAGTATAATCTTTCTGAAGACATTTTATATGGCAATTAAACCCAGCACGTGTAGTACGAACAATGCACATAATCTTGCCGAAGTGATGACAACAGTAGCAGCTGTGAACAAGTCTTCACATGCAGGCAATGACAGCTAGGTCACGTTGATGCCTGGAGGCCAGTGATTGTAAGATACTTTGAATCATAAGTTGTATTCCAATTTCAGAGAGTTCAGAGATGTCAAAATGTGAAAGAAAATGCTCATCTGAGAATCAATGCAAAATGGAAATTAATTCATTCTTTCTGCTCTTTCCATTTCCCTCTTTCCTACTCATTTGCTCTTAACTTGAAAAAATTTCCATCAGGGGTTGATTTAACTTAATGACTGCTACCAACTGGCTTTGCTTTGGTGAGGTGAGTTCTCTACCCCAAACAGGCCCATCCAAGGCCCTACATAAGCGATCAGAGAAGCTCAACTCCGTGACCTTTTTTAAGGGTCTTTGTACTGGAGCTGACTCACTTTCCTCTTCCACCAGAAGCCTCTGCGATCTCCACGAGTCATTATTCCTTCTGGATACCTTCCTGGCATGAAGACACCTTCTGTCAGCTTATAAAACCAGGGTGCTGCCAGCAGGTTAGTATCACACTGAACTTAACACAAGGTAGGTGTTTAGAAAATGTCTGTTGAATGCTTTAGAGTGATAAGTCATGCCTGAACTTCCTGAGTTACCAAGGATGCATTTTATCTCAGGAGACTGTGGACTGAATTAGTGCTTCATGTCAGCTTCAGGTGGGGTTTGGGTGGCAATTTCTATTTGAGAGCAATTATGCTAGTAATTTTTCTCACAAATTGACATATTATCAACACTTGACCTAGAGTGAAATGTCATCAGAATGAGGGGACAGGATAAATAAACACATAGTTAATTCAATCACTAGATCCATATTTCCCTCAGATATTTTCCATGCGAAAATATTTGCGTTTCCAGAGATTAACAGGTGTGCCTAGAAATGATTCTGCCTATTGTGTGAAATAAACACACATTTCCACTTACCTTCCACTGAACTCAACTATAAAACTTGGACAGAATACATTTCAAATTGGTTTGGGAAATTCTGGGATAAACCAAGTTAAACAGGTTTCTTCACTGCATAAATCTGGATTGCCTATTTTTTTTTTTTAATATTAGGCAAACTATAATCTAATAGGTATATGAGGGGGGAAGAGGAATACTTCATACGATAAGTGAACCACCAGGTCATTATAATAGTCATGATTTCTATACATCTTCAAACCTGGGTCATCTCTATTTAATGTTATGTATCTCTAAAAGGGGTCCACTTGTATTTACTGTTTGGCAAAAAATTGGTTCTGATTTTTTCTCTTTCTCAAGAAACCTCCCAAAGGATAGGCTGCCTTGTTTCCATGTGTCCTATATTCTCCCATGTGCATTAGATCAATAAGACACTACATAGCTCACCTGGAAATCACACTTTTTTTGACACTTGTCACTTTTAGGGGAAAATAAACTCTGTGAACTTATAAAACCAATTTGCTGCTGGCAGGCTAGTATCGCACTGAGCTTAACACAAGGTAGGTAGTTAGAAAATGACTGTTGAATGAATGCCTTGGTGTGATAAGCCAAGCCTGATCAGTGATGCCAATGATCAGTGTTTCATCAGAACATTGTTTCTGGTGAAAGTCAGTTCATGGTGATGTTAACATGGCCTATTAGATAGGTGGCTATAAATGGTCACTTCTTCCAGTTTCTCACTATACCAGGCTTGCTGTGTTCCCTGTCGAGTGATTCATGTGGCAATAATTAATGCAATAATACAGTAAGATTAACTTTAATTCTCTAAAACTTAGTGAGCTTGATGGACCAAGAGGGCAAGGGAAATAAAAGTAACAAAGCAGTTTATAATTAAACAGAGACGAATAGCTACACTTAACATTGATGGAGTTGCTGTTGTGCAGATTGGTAACTTTGAGAAATTTCTCTAATACCATATGGGGTACTCAGAGGAAGGCAAATCAACAAAGAGCTTTGTTAGAAAATATATTGAGGAAAAAACTCAAAACTTTCAGGATAACATTTGCTCAGACATAGAGTGCCTAGACTTTGTTTTAAACACTGTACCAGGTAGGATTGAGCGTATTAGATTTTTGCAGTATAGCCAGTTATCACAAACACAGAGGCTGCCAAAATGAAGTATATATAGTGTGTAGTGTATAGTGTACAGCTCTAATTTATCACTGTCTTCCTGTGAGTGATAAAGAGATTTAATACAAAATCACATATACTTAGCATATTCAGTACTGTTTATTATTAATTTGTATAGTTCCATATTTTCATCTGGTATCATTTTCCTTCTGCCTGAAAGACTATTTAAAATTTCTTGGAGTAGGTTTGCTGGTGAATTCTTTCTGTATCTGTATGTCTAAAAACATCTTTCTTTTACCTTTGTTTTTAAAAGATATTTTTGCTGGTTGTAAAATTCTAGCTTGATGGTTTTTATTCTTTTAGTAGTTTAAGGACATTATCTTGCTGATATTGTCTTGGGTGAAAAATCTGCTTTCATCTTTAGCTTTGTGTCTCTTTTTTTCCATCTCATCTTTTCCTCTGGCTACTATAAAATTTCTGTCTATCACTGGTTTCATTAGTAATTTGATTAGGATAGGCCTTGATGTAATTCTCTTCATGCCTATTTTGCTTGGAAGTTTGTTGAGCTTCTTGGATCTGTGGGTTTACAGATTTGATTAAATTTGGAATATTTTCAGCCATTATATCTTCAAATATTTTTTTTTCCATGACCTCTCTCTCTCTCCTCTCCTTTGGACACATGAATCAGGCCATTTGATGTGATACCTTTAATTAAAGAAATTATTTTTCCTTTTTTTAGTTTTAGTTGGGTAGCTTCTAGTTTCTATCACCATGTTTTCAAGTTTACAAATTTTTCTTTTTTTTTTGCTTTTTAGGCCATACCTGCAGCATAATGGAGGTTCCCAGGCTAGGGGTCTAATTGGATCTAGAGCTGCTGGCCACAGCCACAGCCACAGCCACAGCAGGATCCTTAACCCACTGAGGGGGCCAGGGATTGAACCCAAAACCTCATGGTTCCCAGTCGGATTTGTTTCCAGTGCACCACAGTAGGACCTCCCCATTAGTTTGTTTCTCATTTCACATATTGCAGTTTTCATCTACAGATGTTCACTTTGGGTGTGTTTTTTTTTTTTTTAAACATTCATTATGTCTGTACTTAAGTTTTTCTTTTTGTCTTTTTGCCTTATCTAGGGCCGCACCCACAGCATATGGAGGTTCCCAGATTAGGGGTCTAACAGGAGCTGTAGCTGCCGGCCTTTGCCACAGCCACAGCAACACGGGATCCGAGCCACGTCTGCAACCTACACCACAGCTCACGGCAATGCCAGATCCTTAACCCACTGAGCAAGGCCAGGGATTGAACCCGCAACCTTGTGGTTCTTAGATTCGTTAACCACTGAGCCACGACGGGACCTCCGTCTGTACTTAACATTTTGAATATCTGGATTACAGTTATAATAACCATTTTAATGTCCTTGTGTGCTAATTCAGTTCTGATAGATTGACTCTTCTTCTCATCATGGGTTATGTTTTCCTTATACTTTGAATGCCCGGTAATCCTTGATCGGATGTCAGCCATTGTGATTATGACTTTCTTCAGATGCTGGATATTTTGTTTTCCTATAGGCATTCTTGAGTTTTGCTCAGAGATGCAATTAAGTTATTTGAAAGCAGTCTGAGCTCTTCAGGACTATTTCCTAATTTGTGAAGTGGCTCTGGTACAGTATTTGGTATGGGTCTTAATATTTCCCATTGCATGAGAATGAGGCACAGCATTCATAAGTATCCTGCCCAGTGTCCCCAAAAGTTTTTTTTTTTTTTTTTCTAGGCTGACTAGTGGGAACAGGCTACATTTTTGGCCCTTTGGGAACACTGAGCGCTTTTTATTTAATCCTATCCAATTTCTTTTCCCTCTGACATAGAGAAGTATCCTCACATACACATAATGATCAGAACTCTGCCTTGTACTCCAGGGGACCTACCTCTTCCACATCTCCAGGGCTCCCTCTCTGTTCAGCTGTCTCCTCTCTGGTACTCTGTTTGGTACTCCAGCTGCCTTGGTCTCCCAAGACTCTCCCTACTGATTATAATCCACCTGGTCCCCCCCTTCCTGTGCCATGGAGAGGAAACTCTCTCAAGACAATAAGCTGGGGCAAGAGCAGGGCTCATCTAATTTGTTTCCTGTTCTTCAGGGATCACTGTCCTCCACTGCCTGCTAACCAGTGTCTTGAAAATTGTCGTGTCATATATTTTGCTGTTTTTGTTTGTGCGTATGTTTGTTTCAGGCAATAGGCAAATCTGTCTCTGTTTCTCCATTTTAACCAGAAGCAAAATTCCTCAACCTGTGCATCTTTAACATGAATATTGAATGTTTTACATGATGTTTTACTGATGAGGAAAGTGAGACACTGAGAGGTGAAAGGTCAGAGAACCAGTCCCAAGCCCTAACCATGAGGCCACCTCTTGGTGGAAGGGCATGTACTATTCATGTCTTCACAAGAGATATTTTAGTGAAATCTTTCTAACAGAGCCAATACTTAACTCTAATTATATTTATAAATGCTAATAGGAGTTACAATCACAATTACGCTAATCTTTAGTGCCTACTGTTGCAAGCAATTATGGTCAATGAGCTCAATTTGTCACCTGGAATTTATTAAATCTAGCCCCTTAAATATACCTCTAACCGCTTCTAACATTTATGACTAAAACTGTTTACTTTAAAAACATCCTAATGAGATATAAAAGGCTTTCCATCTTTATTTTCCTTTGATAGAACAGAAAAGGAAAACATGCCTGAAGTCAGATTTTTGGCCTATCTATTAGATAACAAGGACCCTGTGAAGCTCTCTGAAGATATCTCAAAGAATGTTTTCTTAAGAAATATGTCAGGCTCCAGCTCAGAGCCGGCTAAGGAACTGTAGAGGCATTGAGTGTGTGAAACCTTATATCCTGCATGGCGGCAGCTGAGAGAGTTGGCAGCACAGGTAGTCGGTGGAAGACAATTAGGACAGCAAATTAAACTTACAGAAGATCTTTTTATATTTATGTTTCATATGTTTATTTGGACATCCATAAAATGCAGATATATTAAATGGATTTGGAACTAGCTTTCGGCAAGCTTCTGAAGTGTAAATTATTCTCCTTGGTAAAATGAGAGCTATAACTGTGAGGGTCTTGAAGGTACTTGCTTTTTTCCAAGAGTTTATGACACAGATCCCCAAGCCCAGAAACCGTGGGCTTTGCAGAACCCACCTTGTGGTACCTGGTAAGACCCACAACAGTCTTCCACCAGTATTCGATTTTCTCTCCCAGGGTCAGTGTTTACCTTTTCTCTGGCCCATTTCCTTAAGGCATGATTCCCCTGGCTAGTCTGATTAACGAATAACAGGAAGTTATCTTTTGTGTTAGGGCTGCACTGTGGGGTGCAAGCAGGAGATACATTGGATATTCACTGGGATGAGGGAAAATATAGTAGAATGCTTATTTATATTTACTTCTACTTCACCTTTTTAAATTTGTTTTATTTATCTTATATTTGCTTATACATATTTAGATTTGTTCCATAACATGCATAATGTACTAATTATAATAGTACATGTATGCAATTTAAATGTATATATACATGCAATAGTATATATAGCAGACTCCATAGAGAGGACCATATAGATATAGATATAGATACAGATATAGATATAGATATAGATATAGATATAGATATAGATAGTCCTAAACATTTCCTAATTGTGTAAATCTTCTCTTTAATGAGTATATTCTGTGAATTCCTCTCCTTAGGATTTTCCTTGGCCATGATCTTGGGACTTGTTGCTTTTCTCTTCCATTGGTTCATCTGTTTCCAGGATACCTTGTTTGTCATTTTCTGTGTGTATTTCTGGGGCTTCTGAGAGCTCCCAGTAGCTTGCTTTCAGCAAAGATTGAAAGATAAATCTCTAAAGGAAGGTAGATCTCTAAAGAGCTAGTATGTCTGAAAATACCTTTACAATTAATTACTAATTTGGCTGGATATAGAAATCACTCTCCCTCAGAAACTTGAAGGCATTGCTTCATTATCTTGTAATTTCCAGTTGCTATTGAGAAATTTTATGCCATTTTAGTTTGTGATTCTTTACATAAGACCTATTTTATTTTTATTTCCATATTGGAAACTTGCAAGATTTTCTCCACACCTTCCCCTATAAAGACTAACCATCATACTGACTCCTTTATTGTGAGCCTCTATTGTGTAGCTTTACTGTGAGCACTCTCTAGGTGGACTCTGAAAATGTACTTTTTTGTATCTGGCTTCTTTAATTCCACATCATGCTTATGAGAACCATCACAACATACAGTGATAATTATTCAGTTTCAATGAAGTAATTCTACTTTTATGCATCACAAATATTCATTTTGTACAACATCTATTTTTGCCTAATGGATCCAAAATATTGCCTTATGTCCCTGAGAATATTCATATTAATTAAATACTTTTTTGTCACCCCCAAATAGTCTGTTTCCTCCAAATTACTTTAAAATACTAGTTTAAGTCTTTGTATTTTTTAAAAAATTTTTTAAAATTTTTTGTCTTTTTAGGGCTGCACCCGAAGCATATGGAGATTCCCAGGCTAGGGGTCGAATTGGAGCTGTAGATGCCGGCCTTCACCACAACCCCAGCAACTTGGGATCCCAGCTGCGTCTGCAGCCTACACTACAGCTCTCGGCAATGCTGGATCCTTAACCCACTGAGCAAGTCAAGTGATCGAACCCACCGCTTCATGGATACTAGTCCGGTTCGTTAACCACTGAGGCAAGACGGGTACTCCCAGTCTTGTATTTTATTTGATATGAATTCCTCACATAGTCTGGCAAGCCTTGGCTTCATGCTCATATTTATGTATGAGGTGCTAAAAGGCTGATGGCTAGAGCTTGGTGACCATGGGTGGTCTTCGTTGTAGGGTGATCTGGCTGCACTGTTTCCTTGGGAGAGATGCCTAATGTAATACCTTCAGTTTTCCCTTCCCTCTCTTGACCTGGTCATATTGTTGTTATATTTATCAGAGAATAAACTTCTAAGCCAAAATCTAACCCTGACTCCCAGCATTTTGGGAGCCAACTGGGGGGAGAAGGTTGGAGCAGCTCAACATCCGTAAGTGACCCCACTTTCAGTATGGCTCCCACCTTCCATGGGCCTGGCATCTTCTATCCAAGACCTTCTGTTTTTCCCTGGCTAGAGAATACACCTCAGGTCTTCTCCTGGTGAGGGCAGGAGAATGTGCCTGTGTTTGGATTTGTAGAGGCCACCTGAGCGTTTAACTCTTTTTTCAACAAACTAACAACTGATTTTCTGTCTTTAGCTCCATCTTTCTCTTCACTTTGAGAAGTACCTGGTGCTACCATTTCTGAGTTTTTGGAGGGTTCTGCAAAGTAAGACAGGGTTTTCATAGTTGTGAACTTTCATTTACTCTCCGGCTTCCAAAAGTTTGTTGTTCTTATCTCCTTTCCCTCATCCCTTCGTCCTTTGCATTTAGGTGTGTGTGTGTGTGTGTGTGTATCTTTTTAGGGTTGCACCTGTGGCATATGGAGGTTTCCAGGCTAGGAGTCGAAGTGGAGCTGTAGCTGCCGGCCTATACCACAGCCACAGCAACACGGAATCCAAGCTGTGTCTGTGACCTACACCACAGCTCATGGCAACACTGGATCCTTAACCCACCTAGCACGGCTGGGGATCAAACCCACGTCATCACGGATACTAATGAGGTTCCTTACCACTGAGTCATGACAGGAACTCCTGAAAATTCTTGTACTATTACTTTGTGGGGCTTTAGAAAGACATGGCAGCGC
Organism: Catagonus wagneri; assembly: GCA_004024745.2. Lineage (NCBI taxonomy): Eukaryota > Metazoa > Chordata > Mammalia > Artiodactyla > Tayassuidae > Catagonus > Catagonus wagneri. The sequence continues at coordinate 11,998,014 of PVHT021183523.1, read as the reverse complement.
TCAATTTTCACTCAGAAGTCTTGTTTGATAATTTTTTGAACTCAACTGTCTAGCACCTTGGCTCTGAATAAGCTTCCAAGACCCAAAGAAGAAGTGATACTTGGGCCAACATTTACAACTGTTTACTTTTGTTAATGTTTATATACTTATTCACCCATTCCTCTAGATTAGCCTAATACATTTTGCTTCCTGTGCTTATAGGATAGGATTAACCTGCTAAGTTTTAAAAATATTTCCAAGGTATAATATTATTTGTTGAATTATCTCCTAGATTCCTTAGGAATCTACTACTGTGGGAGGAAATGTAGGAAAAAAAGGTTTTTTATGCAACTCCAAATCTACTCATTATACTGGTCATTTATAACAACATGGATGGAATTTTAGGGCATTATGCTGAGATAAGTCAGAGAGAAAGACAAATACTCTGTGATATCACTTATAAGTGAAATCTGAAAAAGCTGAACTCATAAAAACAGAGAATAGAACGGTGGTTACCAGGGCCTGGGAGGTGGGAAAACTGGGGAGATGTCATTTAAGGCTACAGATTTGCAACCAGTTGATAAATAAGTACTGGAGCTCTAATGCAGAGCAGAGAGATTATAGTCAACACTACTGTATTATCAACCTCAAAGTTAATAAGAGACTAGATGTTAATTGTTCCCACCACAAAAAAGAATGTTAATCATGCGACACTGTAGAGGTGTAGTTCATGCTACGGTGGTAGTCATTCTGTAACATCTAAGTGTATCGAATCAATATGTTGTATACCATAAACTTGAACCATGTTCTATGTCAACTGTATCTCAGTAATAACAAAATAACAGTAGGATGGAGAGAGATAATCTGGCATGCAGACAATAACTCTCTCCAGTTCTCCAGTACTGGGAATGGTCAATGAAATCAGTTGCCTTTTTTTTTTTTTTTTTTTCAAATCTAGATGGCCACAAATATGTGCAACTAAAGAATCATTCTAGCTGGGAGCACAAAAGGAATCCATCATCAGAGCCTTCCCAGGAGAACGTCATGAGGAAATGTGAGGGTTATGACTTGACCAAATACAGTTAGAAATTTCCAGACACATAAGATCCCTCTGTGTTCCTACAATCACCTTTTCTTTTCTTTTTTTTTGCTTTCTCAGGCCACACCTGAGGCATATGGAGGTTCCCAGGCAGGGGTCGAATGGGAGGTATAGCTGCTGGACTACGCCATGGCCACAGCAACGCGGGATCCCAGCCATGCTGCAGCCTACACCACAGTTCACAGCAACAGTGGATCCTTAACCCACTGAGCGAGGCCAGGGATCGAACCTGCATCCTCATGGATCCTAGTCGGGTTCGTTAACCGCTGACCCACGAAGGGAACTCCCTACAATCACCTTAACAAATGCAACAAGTCAGGGTTCCTATTTCCAAATGTTGGGAGCTGGCCATTTTTGCCTGGAATGTTGTCCCTTCGGGTGTGAAATCCTCCAGTCTTTTTACACAGCAAGCGATGTATTAGAACTTCAAAGGTTCTGACACCTTTTAGGGTCAACCAGACACTCTCGGCTGACACATTCCAGAGGACCAAAGTAAAGCTGCCCTTTTGCCTGAACACAACCAAGAGAACAATTCCTGGCAACCAAAGGCACAATGAAGGTGACCCAGCTCTCCTCTTCTCCTTAGAGAAAAAAAAGGAACTGAATCCGGGCCAGTTAATAATGCAGTCCACTGGTTTGTGCCCAAGACGTTGAATCCATGAGTAGCAGCCCTTTCTACAAGTTGATCTGTGCCCAGAGGAAACGCATAACCTCTCTCCCAGCTTGTCTTTTAAGGCTCAGTTACCTTGACATCACCTCTTTATACCAGCAGCTACACCCCAAATTAGTCTCCATTCACAAATTATCTCTGCTGCAGCCTCCCTGGGAAAACTTTAAACGCCTATTTAAGTAGAGGAGAGCCTCCTGCCAAGAAGTTGGCCTGGGAGAATGGCAGTAATTAAATGATGATAATATTTAAGATCCTGCAGGTATAACAAAGGCCCCTTTCTCTGTCTCAGGTGGGGACATGTTAACACCTTGCCTCTGTCTGGGAAAGGATGTAGGCAAATAGGAATGAAACCATTGTTGGTTTCGAAACCATTGTGAGAAAGAGGAACTGGAGGAGCGGCAGTAGGGGAGGGGAGGTTGACTTTGGGAGGCCTGGAGGAGAGACTGTTTCTAGGAGGGAGAGAAGTTTAATCTTAATATTCATCGGAGATGGGCCCTGTGGCATTTCAGCCTAAGATATATTAGAACAGGTGAGAGATGAAACCAAGCCCTGTTTTTCATTCAATGGTTGATTGTCTGCGGGAGGCAGAACAGGGAGAGAGGCCAGGCTGGAGAGGAAGGTAAAGGGCAGAAGATAAAGAATCTCCATCACCAGAAATGTTTCTTTGAGTGAGTCTCACACTGTATAGCTGGCTGGAGACCTGAGGACGCTAAAGCTGTCTGCTGAGCCTCACATCACCGTCTCACAGGGGTGGGAAGATGGAAATTTGAGCCCCATTAACCAGCCTCTCCCCGCTCCAGTTGTGTGATCTCCTGCACATCGCTAAACAGAAAACCTACATCCGGGAGGGAGAGCTGGCCCATCCCCCCGCCCGCCAGCGCGCTGACCTGCCGCCTGCCTACCCCGTGGGTCCGGAGCATGAGCGCTCGCACTGTTAGGGGCTCCATACGTGTCTCCTGGAGCAGCTAAATCACTTCAGCTAAAGCAATTTCATCTGCTCAGCCCACAAGGAAGATAAGTGAAAGCACGGCTCAGGGCCGGGGTTCCAAACGTGTGGGAGGGGGCCTGAGTTTCTCATTCATCTCTGCTGGAATTGGACAGAGTCCATCCAGGAGGCCTGAATCCCAGCTCCACCTACCCCCCATCCCCCTTCCCGTGGGATTTAACCCAGGCTAAGCAATCGGAACCTTAGAAGGCCAGGGTGCAAAGGCCAGGTCACTGTTGGCAGCCTTTGTCAAGATGCCCAGGGCTGGAGTTAGGAGGTGAAGGGGAGTGGGAGGAGGGGAGAGGAGAGGAATGTAGCCAGAGGGTCTTAATGTATCAAAGCAAGTCTGACCTGAGCTAGGTATCAGATCCAACACTGTTTACTTCTAAGTTGAACACAGAAAAAAGAAGCCGAGAAATTTCCCCTCAGGAGGACTAGAATAGGGCTGGAAAGGTTCAAGGAAAAGAACAAGACATGGCTTCTTCCTTATGCTTCTCTATTGCTTTTTGTTTTTTTTCTGTTTGTAAATATGACATACATTCATTATAGAAGAGCCTAAGAAAGGAAATTAAAATACTAGCAATACTAAATTAAAACTCAAGGTAAACACTATTAATCTTTTGGAGAATTTTATCATTTTTCCATAGTCTTACAGCCTGCCTTTTTCTTTTAATAATCATTTTTTGAGCATTTTCCAATGATATCACAAAATCTCCAAAAATATGTTTTTAAATCAGCTGATTCATAATTCATTGTATGATTAAATATAAGCGTTTTTTTAAAAAGAGTTTCATAATGTTAGCACTTGGGTTTTTTCTTTTTTAATTTTTCCTATTATAAAAGGAAAGCTCCAGGGAACATGCACACATTTGTATAATAGAATATTACAGACGATAGAATGTATGAATAGAATAGAATGAAACAGAATAATTTTCTAGAAGTGTGCTCATAAGAGTAGAATTAACAAATTAATTCTTGATATTTTTCTATACCCCGGCAGGCAGAAACTCTGTGGAGGGCAGTCTCAGCATCGCACATAGGGGGCTCCAATGTCTCAACTTTGCATCAGATGGCAGCTCATGTACCGAAGGTCTTCCCTGGCTCACTTGAGTGCAAAAGTGTGTGTGTGTGTGTGTGCGTGTGTGCGCGCGCACATGTGCACATGCTAGGAGGAGAGAGGGTGCACCTGAACTGCTGTACCCTTGTTTCAAGTGAACCCTTTAATTTCTCTGATCTCTGACCTGCCTGGTGCTGGAACAAATCTTCCTGGCAGCTGTGGTCATCTTCAGAGTGTATGATCCCACTGAGGGGGATTTACAGAGGGGACCTGGGATTGCTGAGGCTGGGGAAGGTGGGAAGTGCCAGGGCTTTCTCCATTTTCTCACACGTTTGGGAATAGGATCTCATTAGTTCCTTGGAGACTAAAAAGACCACATCTCCCTGTCCCTCCCTCACCGCTCCCCTCCCGCTGCTCCCTAAGGGACATTTGGATGAAACCTCACATGATTCCATTGTAGCCTTTGTAGGAAAAGACCACTAGAACATGAGGGATGGTTAGCCTGGAGGGTAGCTGCGGAAAGGCGGGGACAGAGGTTGGTACTGCTCCCTTAGCATGTCCAGGGGAGAGAGAGGCACCCTAACCTGTGTCCCCCAGAAAGCCTTGACTGTGGTGGGGTATCAGGCCTCCCCTGACTTCTCTCCAGCTCATTCGGTTTCTTTCTAATTTATGTTAGGATGCTAAGCTTCTGGGCCCTTGATAGAGAATGGGGCATTTTTGTCCCCGGGGAAGAAACACCCACCAGTAGAAATAAACAAATTGGCATTTTGATGTGCAAGCTTGAGTGTTAGGTGAGTCAGCCTTCTGGAATCTGTTTAAACCCAGGGTATCCTAGGTCTGAGGATCAGTCTCTGAGCATGGGAAAGGCAGTGAGCTAAGGCCACCTGCAAGAGTCCTGAGAATCAAGCCTTCTCATGGTGACCCCATAAACCACATCATGGTGTTTGGCCATCCGCCAATAGGGCCAAATGTCTTTCAAGGCCACGTGTGGTCTTTTGCTTACCTCTCCTTTGTTACTCAGAACTGAATTAGCAGTTCTCAGACTCCTGCTCTAATACTGATGGGTCCATATACACATAATCTATAGGCATATGCAAATTGCCCGCCCTTTTTTCTCCCTTCCATTATGGAACTTGAGTTATTGATAACCACATAGTTGATTCTGCCCTTAGATATATACACGTAAATACAAGACCAACTATATTGTTGCTCGTTGTCATGAATTGTGTCCCTTTTATCCCCAAATTTATATGCTGAGGTCCTCAACCCCAGTCCTCGGAATGTGACCTTATTTGGAAAGAGGGTCATTGCAGATGTAATTAATTAAGATGAGGTCATACTAGTGTATTGTGGGCCCCTAATTCAATATGACTGGTGTCCTTATCAAAAGAACGCCATGTGAAGAGATCAACACTCACACACACACACACACACACACACACACACACCATCCCGTGAAGACTGGAGTTATGTTGCCACAAGCCAAGAAACTACCAGAAGCCAGGGTAGAGGCCTGGAACAGATTCTTCTCCAGTGCCTTCAGAGGGAGCCCAGCCCTGCCAATACCTTGAACTTGGATTTATAGACTCCAGAACTCTAAGAGCACACATTTCTGTTGTTTAAGCTGCTCAGTTTGTGGTCTTTTATTATGGCAGCCCCAAGACACTGGTATACAGTCCTTCACCCAGGAGCTCAGAATTCTGCTAACCTTGGAAGAACTCTTGGCCTCTTCCCAACTCGGCTTTATACAGAAAGATAACCAGAGCCAGGCCTGGTGTATAGATGGGGAGACCATGTCCCAGAGAGGTGAAATGATTTATCTGAAAGACTCTTACACAAGTCTTTAAAAGAATGAAGCCAAGAAAAGTTAACTCTGCCAATGTGCTAATTGTATGCCAACTACTTATCTCGCATCCAATACTTCTGATCCACCTTAAGGCTGACCCTTAGGATGCCCTGTGCTCAGCGCTGGAGTGGCCACAAATGAGTCGCAGGTCAGGGGGTGCAGAAGAATAACATCAGGCCAAGTTTTGGTAGAATGTTGAAGGACTCATTTATGTAAGTAAAACCTGACAACAGAGAAGGGTGTCTACACTTAAGTATTTATTTTCATGCCATGAAATGCCAAAGAGGGCTTTGGATTTTTTAAAAAGTAAGTGTTTTTCACCATGAAGGTGGGACTTCCTGGGTTCCCAAATTCTTGTGTAGATATCTAGATCAGAATCAAATGTTAAGTGCCTAATCATAAGGGATTAAACATGTAAGACTCTACAAACAAGTTGCCAGGTAGGGAAGACCCAGCAGGGCTCTGGAGTCAAGAGATGCAGTTGGAATTCCAGCTCCACTCTCACGAGGCGGTCACTGTCAGGCACCGTACGTAAATGTTTCTGGGGCTCATCTGTAAATGGGAGGAACCAACCACACTAAGTTCCGGAGGCCCCCAACATAACGATGTATGTGGAAATGCTTTATAAAGGGCAAAGCCACTAAGTGGCATAAGCAGTTGGGTCTTAGGTATGGAAAGAGGACAGTGCACAATTTTAGGGCAGCACCTGGACTATCCTGGCATCGACTGCTGAGTTCGTGTTGATCCCTGAGGTGGATTTATGATTTGGAGAAGCCAACTGTGGAAACGGTTTGGGGAGAGCAAAAACTGAAGTTATTTGCAAAACAGTTGTGTTCATTTTTTTTCCCCTGGGAATAGAACCCATGGGTAGAGGGGTAGGTGACGACTCCGTTCTTCCTCCCAAAGCTTTCCTCTATCTTTTTTTAGAAAGAGTGTGCATGGCGGGCGCGGGGGGTGGGGGGCACTCAGGTAGACCAGTAGGGAGGAAAGGAGCTAGGGCACCTTGAAGGAAAAGCAAACAAGGCTTGAGACCTGTGTTTATCAAATCAAATCACCAGCAATTCCCTCTTCCAACCTTCTTGAACTTACTCAACCTCTGCCCTTCCCTCTAGAAGGCCCCCTCTTTATGACTCCTTTTTTTTTTTTTTTTTTTTTTTTTTGCTGTGACTGCAGCATGTGAAAGTTCCCAGGCCAGGGATCGAACTCAATCCACAACAGCAACCCAGGCCGCTGCAGTGACAGCACCAGATCCTTAACCCGCTGAGCCACATGGGAACTCCTTTTTGACTACTTTTTAATCCCCTGAAGCCTTTACCTTGTATTTTTCTGGGAGCAAAGGGAGGTGACAGTAGTTTCAGGTAACTGTATAGTGTCATTTGCCTCAGATGTAGCCCTCCCTTACTAAAGCTGGGTATTCTCCGTATTCCTGTAGGAGACAGTGGTGTCAGAGTGGTGCAGTGGGGCAGTCAGGCTGCCACGGCCCTATCCCACTTCCCCAGGAAGATGCGTAAGAGAGAACCTGAGCGCAAAGAGTTGATCTTGCCAAGTTGCAGGTGTTTGTCTGAAGGATGCAGGCTGGATGTGGAGTGAGTGGGGAGAGGAGGAGGGGAAGGAAGGTGAGAGGGCTGTGACTCACTCCGAAAGAACTGGGTTTCTCAGGGGCTGGGAAAGCAAACTCAAATGACCTCAGACTCAGCTAATAGAGAACACTGATTTCCTTTGTGCTGTACAGCCAAATGCATTTAGTTTCTCCTTAAAGGTTGCCAGCAAGAGTTTTTCAGTTCTTATATTAAAACCCCATTTTTAGGTCACCTGTAATATTTCCTTGCTGTCCCTTTGAGGAGCTGCACCCAGTGATGATGTCTCAACCCAGCAAGACATCTGATGGTTAATTATACTGCCAACATGCACTTCTTTCCTTTTTCAAAAAGTAGAGAGAAAAAGACAGCCATTCATTCCTTTAGAGCTATTTGATTGTTGTGTTTATAGAACTACTGTATGTATATCTATATATCTATATATATAAAACCCCATTTCTGGCAGTCTGCCTCTAGGTTACCTGTCCACCAACCACTCAGCCAAGCCCAAGGATGGTATTTATCAGTAGCGGGAAGGCAGCAGCTTAATAACCACAAAAAGAGCGAGAAGAAAGTGTCTTCTTTTTTGTTAGCTCTCATGGCTGTACTACATCATAATTATCATTTCATACTGCCTCTATTTGCCTTTAATCTGATTTTAAGTGACAATACTAAAGCAAATGATGCTTTAACTTTCATACGCCTTAATGTTAAAATGTATACAGAATTTTTGAACTGACAATTTTTAGGAACTAAAGAATATTTTATTATCTAAACCAGTATCATCATCGTATTTAGTCTCACAACAGGAAAATTTTGACATCCCTCTTCCATGGAAGCTGTCTAGGAAACACCTCTCAACAATATGAGAAATTCTCACGCCATGGGTGTTCTTCGCTTCCTGCTATTTTCTCACTCCTGTTCCCTCATGCCCCCACACTGATGAATATTCAGTCTGCATCCTTCGACCAGGATTTTTGAATAGGATGCTTCCTGTTTTTCCTATTAAAGATTAACTGTTGTCCGGGTAAAGGAGATTGTTTAGTAAGACATCGCAGCTGGGAATTCCTGTTTATTTTTCATTCTGACCCTGGTTCTTGGGACAAAATATATCCCACAGTTTCAAGTAATATCCAATGCTCTGTTAGTCCTGACTTTACATTGCAAATCTATATATATTTTAAAATCTGCTTACCTCTTTCATCTCACTGTGAGAAATTCAAAGACAGGGACTAGGTCTTTTTCATTTTTCTTTTCTAGTGCCCAACGTAGTGCCCCAAACAGAGCAGAAGCTCAGTAAAATTTGTTGAATGGATGAAAAGCCATAGTGATTATAAGTTCCAGAGAGAGGTGGTCATAGTCACCCATCACTGTCCTTAGGGTAGAAAAGGATAAAGAGAGATGAAGATTCATTTCTGCCCATTGTGTGCACTTTGTTGGCAAAGCAGTGATTACTTAGGCAGGCTGCAGCATGACCCAGTGGGTCCGGGAATTGGGTTTTATTCTTCAACAGGGGATTTTTCTCATTTCTCTCAAGTGCTTAGAAGCTGCTACAACTTCCCCTGGTTATAGCGGCTCCGTGGATCATGGATGCTGTTCCTTTGTTGTGTGCCTCAGAAGTCAGTCCCCAGGTATGTTTTGTGAATCCTTGGGGTTGTTACCTGGGCAAACTGAGATGTTCTAAAGGAATTAGTTCATAGGAAGGTGATGGTTTTGTCCCTTTACAGAGAATTATGAGCAAAAGCATGTCTGAAAGTGTGACACTACCGAAACTATTTAGAAATGGATATTTGCCATTTAAATGATATAGAGCCTTGATCTATGACTTGCACTGCTTGGGATTAACAGTGAAGAAATATCTGGGCAACCTTCACAGTTAAAGGAGATCCATGGGTTCCTCAAGACTTTATGGATGATGTTTTATATTTGCCACCTGGGGGAAGACATAGAAACACCTTGGTATTTCCTACATAATCTTTTTCCTTATGTTTATCATCACTTTTACTGTAGGTCTCCCCCCCTTTAGATCTGTATACTGGCATATTGAAGTGATTGCCTTCCAATCATGTTTTCCTCCACCCTATTTCTTTTTACTTCTTTTCTATTTAGAGGAGCCCTTTCAATATTTCTTTTAGAATGGGTTTAGTATTGCTGTACTCTTTGAGCTTTTGTTTGTCGAAGTTCTTTCTTTCTCCTTCTATTTTAAATGATATTCTTGCTGGGTAGAGTATTCTAGGCTGCAAATTTTTCCCTTTTAGAACTTTTTGTCTTTTCTAGGGCCGCATTCGCAGCATATGGAGGTTCCCAGGCTAGGGGTATAATCAGAGCTATAGCTGCCGGCCTACACCACAGCCACAGCAACACCAGATCCGAGCCGTGTCTACAAACTACATCACAGCTCACAGCAATGCTGGATCCTTAACCCACTGAGCAGGGTCAGGGATTTAACCCACAACCTCATGGCTCCTAGTTGGATTCATTAACCACTGAGCCATGACAGGAACTCCATCCCATTTAGAACTTTGAATGTATCTTGCCACTGTCTTCCAGCCTGTAATGTTTCTGTAGAGAAATCAGCTGATAACCTTATAGGGGTTCCCTTATAATTAATGCTTTGTCTTTCTCAGGCTGTCTTTAGAATCCTCTCTTTAAATTTTGCTGTTTTTATTATAATATGTCTTGGCATGGGCCTGTTTGGGTTCAACTTGTTTGGGGCCCTCTGTGCTTCCTGTATCTTGATAGCTGTTTTCTTCCGATTTGGAAAGTTTTTAGCCATAATTCCTTCAAATATATTTTCAACCCCCTTTTCTTTTTCTTCTCCTCTGTAATCCCTATTATGCGTAGATTGGCCCACTTTATATTATCCCATAGATCTCTTATATCGCCTTCATGGTTTTTCACCTGGTTTTCTGTCTGCTGTCCTGATTGGGTGATTTCCATTATTCTGTTTTCCAAGTCACTAATTTGTTCCTTTGCATTATTCATTCTGCTCTTTAGTGCCTTTAACTCAGTTTGTATCTCTGCAAATGAATTTTCTAATTTGTCTTGGTTCCTCCTATTTTCTAGTAGTTCCTTTCTAAAGTAATCTGCATTACTGTTCATATCCACTCTTAATTCCTTCATATTTGCTCTTAATTCCTTCAGTATTTTCACTGTCTCCTTTTTGAACTCAGTGTCTATTAGACCACAGAGGTCTGTTTCACTGCTTGCGCCTCAGGTGAATTCTCCTGTTCTTTTAACTGGGAATGGTTCCTGAGTGTCTTCATTTTGCTTATATATATTTTTTTATTCTGTGAATTTAGGGAAATCAACTAGTGTAGTCTTAGAGGGCTATTTCTATGCAAGAGCACCCTTTTGTATTTTGTGGGGGGTTACTCTTTATTTTTGGCATGGGGGTTTGGATATTTTCTGTCTCTTTCCTCAGTATGAGCAGGCTGTACTCCTTGATAGGGTGCTGAGTGTGTTTCTACGGAGAAGGAGGCAGTGGGCAGGGCTAGTAGTCAGTGCCTAGTTGCTGGACTCTTGAAAGTAACAAGGACCTGCAGGAAGGTAGCACAGGCTACTCCTAGTTGCAGGGCCCTGGGAAGTGGTAATGAGCCTTAGGCAGATTTAGACAGTGCCCAGAACATTTGGTAGCGGCAGTGGCAAGGTGTATGAATTTCCAGGGAAGTGAGAGTAACAATTAGGTGGTGTTCAGTCACAATGCCCTCCTCTGTAGTGCCCTCTGATGGGCCACAAGTGGTGCCTGTTCACGGATCCCTCAAGGTGGTGGGGCCACACCCTACTATGGTTTCTGAGGGACTTCTGTGGTTTGCCCCCGCCACCTGTAGATCATGCAAGTAGTGCCACATCATGCTTAGGCCCCTACTGTGCTTAGCCCACATAAGAGGTACCCAGTCTCCTAGAGCCCAAGCAAGTGGTGCCTCACCAGCCATAGCTTGTGCCAGAGGCACCCTACCCTCTGAATGTCTGCACATGCACAGGGAAAAAGATTTCTATGGTGGTCTGCTCCTCCTCTTCTCGCCCTCCCCACCAATGGCACCTTGCTTCTCCTGTAGGCCCAGACCTCCTCCGAGGTTCCCTCAGCTGTGGTGTTCCAATCCCTGGCACATGGCACACCACTCCCTAGCCCCTCAGACTGTCTCCACACAGCCAACCCTAGTCCTCTCCCTGGAACGAACCTCCAGAGCCTGGGTCTCCGTGCCCAGCTCCTGCCCATCTCAGGCTTTAGTGTCCAGGGTGATGGTGCAGATGGTCTATGTAGCTCTTGCTCTTCTTTGGCCTCCTCAGTCCAGCTGCTGCACTTTTCTCAGTGACTTTGAGGTCCCTCCATCTCAGCTGATCTCCCTGTCAGGTGGCTTCCCAGGGCGTGGGTTCCTTCCCTCTTTAATAGCTTCCTTTCGGGTGTGCTAGTCCTATACTGATTCCTTTTCTTTCTCTCTCTCTCTTTTTTCTTTTGTTCTACCCAGTTATGTGGGGGGTTTCTTGCCCTTTTTGGAGGTTTAAGGTCTGCCAGCATTCCGCAGATGTTTTGTGCAAATCATTCTATATTTAGATGTGGGTTTTTTTTTTTTTATGTGCTCGTGGGAGAAGGTGAGTGCCATGTCTTACTCCTCTGCCATCTTGATCCTTCCCTCCATACTCACTTAAAAGCTGCAAATGTACTTTATAAACATCATTTCATAAATCATTAAATCAAGCCTGGGAAATAGTAGATATGCCTAACATTTACTAACAGCTTTCAATAGCTTCCTCTCGCCTGAGGGATAAATTCTTCCACCACGTCCTCTGCTTCCACTCTGAGCACCTTCTCAAGCACTGACCTCCAGTTACACGAAACTTCTAGCCTCGTGTGTACTCTCCTGCCTTCAGCCCTTTGTGTCAACTGTTCCTTCTTCCAGGAATACTCCTCCCTCTTCTCTCTTCCCCACTCCTAGTCCTTCTTTAAGTTGAGAAAATTGCATTTCGCCTCCTGGAGACAGTTTCCCGATTCCTACACTAGGTTAGGTCCCCTTGTTCTTTGCTTCCTCACAGAGGGAGAAACTAAGAGCCCACAGTGCATACATTTTCAGAGTAATTACAACATTATAAAAGTTATTTTAGACATAAATGGAAAGTATTTGAGCTCAGGATTGTCCTCTTTGTGATCATCCATGTCCTTTATATTTATGTATTTGAAATGATGTCCTGTCAAAAACTGCCAAAATTGCATTTTAGAGGAACCAGGAAGGGTCTGTCAAACAGCTTCACTTGTAGTTTGGACAGTTTCTTTTTGTCATATTACCTGGGCTGTCCAAAGAAAAAGTAAATCACACCTTGGTTCTTGTCTTCTTCCTCTGGATAGTTGAATATATTGATAGTAGTAGGACCATAATTCAAATTCTATTATTGGGAATGTCTGAAGAGTATATGATATTTCTAATTATATTTGAACAGGCTTTTATTTAATATTACTTGAACTAAGTAGTTAATATCCAGAGGCTTAGAAGCCCTTGGGTTGTATAAGCTACGTGTGATAGTATTATTTAGATCACATTAGATATTTGTTATTCTTAATAGTATGCGGAGAAGCTGAATGGTCAAGAGAAAATTCTGAAGAAAACCATATGATACATAAATTAATATCTCTGTGGCTCAGTTGCCTCATCCATGCAATGGAAATGACAATGGCACCTACCTCATGAGATTATCATGGGAGTTAAATGAAATGCATATAAAGTGTTTAGGATCATATACTGTACAAGGTAAGCACTCAGTAAGTGCTACATATAAATAATATATATTATTACATAGCATATATTTATATACTAGTAGGTTCTTTATATTTCCTTATGATGGAGTTTAGCCATTTCCTTTCTCAAATTGATTATCTGCAGATTCCACAATAGTTATAGAAGTTATGGGACAGTGAGTTCTAGACTTTGATCCAGTTTTCCTTTTCTGTGGTACTAGGAAGCTAACCTAAACACTCTCGGGTCACAAAGGGCCCATGAGCTCCTCAAGGGTAAGAAGTATAGCTTCCTCATTTTGAACCCCTGCAGCCTGTAGCTCAGTGTGGTGCAAAACTGTCTCAGCCATTTGCCTCCATTATGGTGTCTTCGATCTCTTTTCCCATCAGTATTTGGATGTTCAGCTCTCTCCCCCATGGGGCCATCACCTGACTCATCTAATATCCTTATGCCAGCTGTGCCCATTGATAAATGTTTGTTGTGAGGAGAATGCAGATAACAAACATCCCCTGACAAAGTGAATAGATGAGAAAACAATTGCCTTATTTTCATCTCAATTAATTTTTCTTCATTTTACCTTCTTGGTGAAAAGTCTGAGGAGGACTGACCACAATTTTCTTAGCTAACAAACTAACTAACCAACTAACAAATCCCTCAGGATCTGCACAGGCATCCGGCTCCTATTTTAAGGGACAGCTTGAGAGCATTATTTTATTGATGAGTTGCTGGCTAACAAATGTATCAACCTGTTCTTTAAGATATGGCCACCACCAAATGGAGTTATAAAATGAAAGATATTTTAAAAATTCCATTAGGATTTCTCAAATAGATTGAACTGGAAATCTTTGGTTTTCATTGATTAGAGGTATGGGGACATATTTTTAAAGAATCTCTTGCATATAAAGGTAAAGAAAGGACCCTCACTGATACACATAAGTTTTATTATTTTCTATTCCTTCTTCAATAACACATACCCTGTAAAAAAACAAATAAGATTGGTACCCTTTTTTTTTTTTTTAACCAATTGCCCATCAAACGAGGCTTCTGCTTCTGAAGGAATAACTGTTTCGAAGCTCTTCATAGGCCCAAGTCTGAAGCCTCCACACCTCTTTCCCATCACCTATCTTCAACTATATTAATGTATCACAGGAGGACATTGCTCTGGAAGTAACACATTCTAATTCTCCTGTCATTTACTGTTTTGTGAAAAGAATCAAAGAGGAAGTAAATTTGGTCAGCTATTCATTCCTTAGCAGCCTGACTCTTGCAATTCCGTCTCAATTTCCCACCTGCCTATTGAAGAAACTGCACTTCAGTGGAGGATGCTTAAGAACACTCTTAAGAACTGATTAGAGGTTTTTTTCATAGTAGGAAAAAACTGAAGGAAGCATGGAGGGTTTGTAATCTTCCATGGGCAACGAGACTCTATTCCTTAAAAATCCCATTCTGTAAGGACTGTTAAAATCCATCCCATAGAAATACTTAACTTGAATACCACTATCTCTTTAGACAGTTAAGTTGTGACTGTTATAACTTATAATAGATAGCTGATTCCTTTGCTAAGCTCTGAGTTTGTCCAAACCCTAAAAACCATTATAATGAAGTTAATAGGAAGAAGGAGGTCCCTGAACTTAGTGTAGTTGGCAGTTCTGAAAACAACTCAGAGTTAGTAGCCGGATGTCCCTATGGTAAAATCTACACAAACAGGAGGCAAGAAAGCCTCTGGAATGCTTACCCCTCCTCCTTGAATTAATTATTTATGTTGAAGTCACTTCCTTAGAGCCATGTCCTTTTAAGAGGTATCATTGTAAGAATATTTTTATTATAGCATGTTTGGGGGCAGAAGGGCATTACAAATATATAAAGGTGCAATTAATTTGCCCCTAGCCTAAGTTGTGTTATATTTGTTATGTATACATGCTTAACTAAAAGTTAATGGACTCTGGTAATTTGAGGAGAGTTTATAATGTTGAAACAGAAGATTTGAGCCAACCTGCATTTAAATCACTTCTTTGAAAACTGCTTCACCCCTTACAAAATGCCTGATTTTGCTTCCTGGAAATATCCAATGGCTTGTGAAAATAGTTAACACAAATAAAGATTGTTGACCTAAAACAAACAGACTGCCAGCTATTTCTCCAGCAAAAAAATGGGTTTAATTGGCATCAACAAAAAATTGCAGTTCAGTGTTTGCAACCATAGTGAGCTATGTGCAAGACCTCATACACCAAAAGAGCTCTTTTAAAGAGTGGAAAAGAAAGTTGAGACGGCTGCAGTAAACAAAGAGTCTATTGGAAGAACTGAGAGTTCCAAGTAGAGTTGTTTTTCCGTGGTTGAGTTGTGACAGCCTCTCATTGGCTGAGCTCTTGCTCGGCAGGAAGAGGAAGTCTGTCTTTTTCTTTTTGGCTCAGCTATCCTCACAGGGCGTGGAAACTCCCCCTTCTGGCCTCCTGATCCTATTTTAACTGAGATTTCTGTTCATTAATTTTTACAAGGTCAAATCTTACAATTTCCTTCCTGGTAAAGACTCTTTGTTATCCGTCTTTATATTCCTATGCTTAAAAAGTTGCCTTGCATATGGTTATGCTCAGAATATGTACTGAATGAATGAATAACATAAAATTTAAATGAAATTGTTCTACTGTAACTGCCTGACATTAAGCTTTTGATTACCAAGGCATTCATTTCAAAAACCATCTCAAATAAACATATTTCCAGCACATTTACATGACACATTTACTATCAAGACATGTCAATAAGAAACCAGGTTGCCTCCACCTATGCAGGTTCCTTTTTAGAAAGCCCTAGGTTACCTGAAAACTGATCTCTTGAGTGATCCCACTTTCCCTACCCATACCTTCATTCCAGCTCTCAGCTCTAACTTCACCAACAGTGAACCCTCAAAATGCTAAATACCTAATCCTTGGACCCTAATGAAGACAGAGCTCCCTCCTGGTCTGCATTCTCTTGCCTGTGACCTCACTGTGTTGCCCTTGGGCATACCTGGTACCCTCCAGCACCTGTAAATAATACATCTTGTTCTTCAAAGTTCCCTGATGGTTGTTGCTATGGTACATTCTGCAATCATGATAAAAACCAATAGGGCTGGTCCAGCCATAACACTGGTTCAGGTAGGGGAAATGTCTGTAGAGGCTGCCGTAAGTAGTAGGGCTCAAGTGAGTATCTCAGGCATGCCTAACTAATAGCATCACTATTAACAGACTGAGACCGACACAACAATGAAATATGTTATCTTGTAACCTGACATAAATTAGGTACTCAGTAAAGGATACCTATGATTAGGATGATAAATAATATTTTATGGCCATGTATGACATTTCTCAAAAAATGTAGTTTATCCTTATAGACTGTATTTTTAAAAAGTTGTCAGTGGGTTAAGAATACAACTGCTGTGGTGCAGTGGGTTAAGAATCCAACTGCACACCCTCAGTCAACTCACAAAAAATAAAATGGCTTAAAAACTTAAATACAGACATGACACCATAAAACTCCTAGAAGAGAACATAGGCAAAACATTTTCTGACATAAACTGTACCAATGTTTTCTTGGGTCAGTTTCCCAATAAAAACAGAAGTAAACAAATGGGATCTAATCAAACTCACAAGATTTTGCATAGCAAATAGACCATTAAAAAAAACCGAGAAGACAAATTATGGAATGGGAGAAAATAGATGCAAATGATGCAACCAACCACGGCTTAATCTCCAAAATATACAAAGAACTCATACAATTCTACAACAAAAAAAGCCAAACAACCCAATCTAAAAATGAGCAGAAGACCTCTATAGACGTTTCTCCAAAGAAGACATATGGACGACCAAAGGTGCATAAAAAAATGCTAATTATTAGAGAAATTAAAATCAAAGCTATTATGAGGTATGACCTCACATGGGTCAGAATGGCCATCTTTAATAAGACTACAAATAACAAATGCTGGAGAGGGTATGGAAAAAAGGGGACCCTCCTACACTGTTGATGGGAATCTAAATTGGTACAACCACTATGGATAACAGTACAGAGATACCTCAGGAAACTGATTATAGAACTACCATATGATCCAATAATCCCACTCTTGGGCATATATCCAGACAAAACTGCAACTCAAAAATATATACGCACCCCTATGCTCATAGCAGCACTGTTCACAATAGGCAAGACATGGGAGCAACCTAAATGTCCTTCGACAGATGAATGGATTAAGATGTGGTACACATATACAAAAGAATACTACTCAGCCATAAAAAAGAATGAAATAATGCTATTTGTGGCATGGATACAACTAGAGGTTCTCATACTAAGTGAAGTAAGTCAGAAAGAGAAAGACAAATACCATATGATATCGCTTATATCTGAAATCTAATATATAGCACAAATGAACCTACCTATAAAACAGAAACAGATGGAAAGACATAGAGAACAGACTTGGGTTTGCAAAGGGGCGGGGGTGGGAAGTGGGATAAACTGGGGGTTTGGGGTTAGTAGATGCGAACTATTACATTTAGAATGGATAAGCAATGAAGTCCTACTGTACAGCACAGAGAGCTATATCCAGTTTCTTGGGATAGACCATGATGGAAGAAAATGTAAGACAGGAAATGTATATATATGCATCTCTGAGTCACTTAGCTGTACAGCAGAAATTGGCACAACACTGTAAATCAACTATACTTTAAATTAAAAAAAAATTAAAAAAAGCAATCTGGAGTTCCTGTTGTGGCTCAGTGGTAATGAACCCAATTAATATCCATGAGGACATGGGTTTGATCCCTGGCCTTGCTCAGTGGGTTAAGGATCCGATGTTGCTGTGAGCTCTGGTGTAGGTCACAGATGCGGCTTGGATCCTGCGTTACTGTGGCTGTGACATAGGCCTGCAGCTGCAGCTCCAATTTGACCCCTAACCTGGGAACTTCTATATGCTGCAGATGAGGGTCTTAAAAAAAAAAAAGAATCCAACTGCAGAGGCTCAGGACACTATGGAGATATGGGTTTGATTCCCAGCCTGGTGGAGTGAGTTAAAGGATCCAGTATTGCTGAAGTTCAGACTTGATCCCTGGCCTGAGAACTTCCATATGACAAGGATGTGGTCATAGAAAAATTTTTAAAAAGTTATCAAATATGAAGGCTTAAATATTCATTTGAATTTCTCTTATATGTTAGTCTTTAGAATATTCTCCTGAAATATATTTATGTAACTATGTAATTTACTATTTTATGTATATATGTAATTTATTATGTAATAAATTCAGATTTTATTATGAAAATGTTGTGTTAATTATAATAATTTATAAAATATAGGAAAAAATTGTGCCTAGCTTTATTATCCAGAGATAACATATCTATAGATAAATATTGTTTCAGCCCCTTCAGCAAGAGTCTTTTCTTTTTAACATAGTCGTGATTCATTCCTTGATTCATTTAGCAAATATTTATAAAATGCTTACTAGCTGCCAGGATTGTGCTTGCTATGTATACTATGATTATATAAATAATTTTGCATCCAATTTTCAGTTAATAGAAAAAACAAACATTTGCCAATGTTATTAAAAACATTTGTAAATATATAATTATGCTTTGTACATTTTCTGGTCAGAGACTTAGGTCCTTTTCAATATTATAATGCTGTATTAACATTTTGGATGTTTAGGATGCCTTGTTTAGGAAAGAATTCCAGGTCTTACTGGTAGGAAAGCTGTGAACAGTCTGAGACTTTTGATACATTTACCAACTTGCTTTCCAAAATGAGGTACAAATGAACTGAGTAGAGAGTCCATCGAGGTATAGAAATATAGGGAAAAAATACAAAAGCATATAGAAAACAAATTTTCCAAATATATAGAATATAGAAAAATATTGTAAAAAAAAGTACACCTCAATTTTAAAGTTTAAGTTTCAGAACAGTGACAAAACAGCTAGGAGGTGGCATGAAACCCAACTTCGTTTCTCAACTGCTTAGAATTCGTTTGAAGTTTCCAGCTTGTCGGAGGTTATGCCCATGCTCAGAAAGACCAGGAGGAGTCTGATTTAGGCGCCTTATTCCTAATCCATTGTCTCCTAAAAGCACAGAAACTTGGTAATTTAAACAAAGATGTCTCTATGGTATTCTAGAAGTTCCTAAAACTACCACAAAGCCGGGACAGATATAGCTGACTCTAGGCACCCCAGAGTTTCATGTAACAACTAAAGCCAAGATTTCTTTAAAGGCTTAGCATTCTTTGATGTTAAATATCCTTGTTGATTTTTAGATAGGAGGAGCTCTGGGCTGAAGCAAGCGGTGTAATATCATCTTGTATTGTCTTGTTTTGGAGGAAATTAGTCAGGAATTTGATTCATTTTCAGCCATGACATTCCAGGAAGCCTTTAAGCCAACTATAGGAAACTAATTCTTTCTGAAAGTAATTTTGGGCAAAAGAGACACAGACCTCTGAGACAGAAGATGCAGACATTGTAGGCATGTTTCAGTTACACTGCATTTTCTTTCCTTTCTTTCACCTACCCTGTGTCTTCTGTCTGATGTATGAAATACACATTTAGGAAATGTAGGTAACTTCAATCATATTTCAAGATTTTCCTTGCTAGTAGTAACTGCTCATAAAGTTCAAAATTTTGTTGTGAGTACAAAGTTAGTTTTTCCCTGTGTAGCTCTTGAAGCCCTTTCTCAAGGCGTTCACGTAAAGGCTGAGTGTTTAGCTAACTCCTATAAATGCAAATGCAAAGACATCATTTTTTCCCCTGGTTACAAGTCATAGAACCATATACACGAAATACATGAAAGGTCATGCTTTCAGTCTCCATATGACAACTGTTAATTGTATCCTGTTTCATAATCAGACTCTCTCATCCTCCACTGAGTTGGTGGCATTTAAGGAGAGTGGGAGGAGGCAGATCCTGGAAAGGAAAAAGCATGGAGATAGAAGCTTCTTCTATTGATCCGCTAGTGTGTGCCATTCATTTCACAAGAAAACCCAGATAAAAGAGTAAAAGGTAGATCACCAGCATGGGAGGAAACTGCATTAATGGTGGAGTAGTAGCATATTCATGGGTATGAAGGATGGTTCATCTCAACCTATAAGATATACAAACACTACTTACAAACAAAGACATATTATAATTAAGCACTATGAGCTTAAGACACCTATTTTCTTATCTAGTGTATTCACACACTCATTCAATAAATACTTACGAAGGGCCCATTATGTGCCAAAGTTCATATGTCAAAGGTTAATTCTTTCTTCTCGAGAGGATGTGACATATCACACAACCGTTTAACAAATCATAAAGCCAACCTAAACCCTTATAAATTATCTGAACTAGGAGTGACTTGGGTAAGTCAATATATGGGAAGCAACTACATCGGTATAGCAATCTATACAAGGTCACTGACCTCCGGGGAACAGATAAAGCCAACCCAAACCAGACAGAGTGCAAAGGAGTGAGGGTTAGGTAACATGCCAGGGACTTTGGAGGAGAAGCCATTAAAGATAGTTTAGAATAAAGATGGAAAGGGGACCACCTTTTCTCTTTAAATCAAACCAAGGTTTTGCCACCTTAGAAATGGATGGAGGAGCTTTTGGGAGAGGGAAGCTTGATCAAATCAGAGATTCAACTTTCCCTGGGGACTCTGCCTCTAGAAACCAGTCCTGCTGTTTAGGGTGACTTTCTCCTCCTACAGAATTATGGTTCAAGTATGGACATCTGACACAAGAGTCCCTATAGCATGGCTGAGACAAGGCTACTGTACTTCCACAAGACATTTCTAATTTCAAACACAGCTTCTCTCAACCTCTCCCTCCATCTACAGTAAAAAACATGGTAAGTGATGTTCACCAGGGCCATCTGGGTAAAATGCAATCATAAGTACATAGAAATGATATATAGTGAAACCAGTGTGACATGGTAAACTATAGTATCCCCAAGGAAAAACTTATTTTGCTTTTGAAAAGTAAAGTTTATTTTTTTCTGTTTTGAAAGTAGAACATGTTCATTATAACAAAGTTCAGGCAAATTTCAGGATTTCAGCAACAAAAATTATATTCCAAACCCACACACTTGACTCTTTTTCTCTTCCAAGTTCTCAATGAAATGGCAAAACCATGTAATTGTAGCAATTCTATAGATTACTGAACACTAGAGAAAGGGTCCTTCCTGTTGGGTGGGCTTCTGGCATTTCTGTACACTTTATAAGCAAAGGCTATGACTGCATTTGCTCTGGACTATCTTTTCCAGCATGTTTCTATAACAAACAGTCTTTTCAAGACAGAGATAATGTCTCCCTAAAGAACTAAGGTCAGGCATGCATACTGCCCATTATAGACGATTTGGATTTCCCAAGCTTGGGGTTCCTGTCCTGTAACTCAGTTCACTGCAGGTGAAGGAGACACCTGGCCCTCGTCATGTCACTCAGTGGGATCTGAGACTTGGAGGATTGGCGCTCTCCAAGGGCTAATGCTCTATCTACTGCTGTTGCTGTAATAAAGTTGTCTATGACCCAGGAGTCTCATGTCTTAGGTCAACATCCATAATCACAGGTTTACTTGCTAGTTTGCAAGTAGAGTAAAATCTCAACCCCCTTACATTTCTTGGCAGTTTTGTTGACATAGATGGGATGCCACCTGAGACAATGCTTTCTGGAAGAGGAAGGATGAGGGCCTTCAAGGGCTAATGAGTAAGATCTGCCCACTGGGAATGGCCATGGAAGTTCCTGCAACTGGCCCAACAGAGAGGATGGGAGGAAAATGGCAGGGGTTTCAATAATCAGAGATTGCCTGAGAAGGAGACATTCCCTTCATTCTGCTGGCTCACGAAGAAGAATCAGAAAGCCTCAGAAAAGTTCCAGACAAAAGGGACCATTGCTTGGTATACAAGCTATAGCTGGGGACTCAAAGCGTTGTAGAGAAGTTCTTATGTGTGCAATGGATGGGTAATGCCTGCGGTGTGGTGAGTAGGCCTTAGAGGACAACGTGGGGTTCCCTGTCTTCCAGAATGTGGTTGAGCATATGGAAACTGCAGTGGGGTCCAGGTGAGGAGGATGCAGAGCTGATGGAACATGAGGCCAGAAACTGTGGGGGGACCACAGAGGTCAGCAGCACCTGTCACGGCATGAGGATGCCCTTGACCAGGTGCATCCACCTGCACTGCAGAGGAGACAAGGCGCCAGGACAGCAGACAGACCCCTGGGAAACTCAGATCCCTCCCAGGGAAGAAGAAAGAAGAGGGAGAAGGACAAGCTTTAATATTCAACAGCCTGAGTTTAAATTTTGAATTGACTCTGTTTTAAATCAAAAGTGACACAGATACGGAGTTGAAATGGAGGCTCATGAGCTAAATTAGATTCCATTAGAGAAAAAGAGATAAATTTACATGTTTAAACACCTGAGGTGTAAGTTTTAACCTACTATATAAACACGTTCTGAATCCTTTTCCCACTGCCAGTTTTAGGACAATCTTTTGTTTCCTTTCTCTCTGGAATCTTCAGTCTCTCTACTCACTGCTCTGGTGATTCATTACTTTGCTCACCAAAAAAAAAAAAAAATCCTTTCCTTGACCTGTCATGCCCATTAAGCTATATCTGCATTTCTTACCTTTCCTACCTAAGTTTCCTAGAAACATTCCCACAGTCTTTACTTATTCTATTTCCATTCATTTCTAAATCCACTCTTATTTGACTTCAGTCACCATTTTTCTACTGCCTTTGAGTTTACAAAGTTCACAAAACTCACTGCTTCTTTTCAGTCCCTCCCCCATTCTTCCATCTCTCTGTGATATTTATCATTGTTGACCAAGCTCTCACTCTCCTTTTCCCCTTATAAAATTCTTTTAATTCTACTTTATCTCAAGTTAAAATTATCCTGATTCTAACTTTCTGCAGGCCCGTTAATTTATTCCAAACATGGAAAATCCCTTTGTGGTTTACTTATTCAAGTTGCACATTAGATTGAATTGGGCCTGTTTACTTTTAAAGGTAAAGAAACAAATTACTGTGGCAAAATCTAGCTGGTGACCCAGGTACACTGCCATCAAACTAAAGATCTAGTGTCTGGAACTCTTTCCATGCAGTGTGGAAAAGCACTAAATCACCCCAATGATTTGTGCTATTTGGCAGACACAGTCTGATTTATGTTGCATACATTTGCATAAATTAGTCTCACTTTCCTTCTTCCTGCTTAACTCTCTCAAAAGGAAGATCTCCCAGCCTTTAAAAAGATGGGAGCCAGAAGGCTGAGCTGTGGTCACCATCTGACATTAGGGAATATTGGCCTGTAATTAACCATGGTAATGACTGCAGGGGGATGAACTGAACTATTGACACAGAGAAGGCTAAACCCTTTTGCTCCACAGAGAGAATAAATTTTGAGATCTTAGCTTATTTTTGCAGGACTAGCACATATTGGGGGATGTTGAAAACTTAATCAACTGTAGACCTCCGCTCTCTGATTGGGAAAGGGCATTATACATAATGTTTCTGTCTGCTTTTTGCTTTTCTTTTTAACTACAGTTTATAGTCAAATAGAAACAAAAGCATATGCTCCCTGAAATGACTTCAGATGACGTTTTCTTGAAATACTGCTGGTGAAGCGTGAGGTTCCCCCATAGAAATGTGGCTTATCAAATCCAGGCACATGGGGTTAGGGGGCCAAACTGCTGCAAGGCACATCCCCTTGTTTCTATCCATCTCTGAGTATTTTGCAGTCAAATGCTCTATGATGGAGATATAGCACCCATTTCCGAGTATTTTGAAATAAGAAATTCTTTCCAGGCCATTTTGTGGTTTTTGCAAATCCCCAAATCAGCTCAAGTTGTGGTTTTTTCCTTTTGATAGTGAAAGACAAAGGACCTGTCAAAGAACTGGTACTGAGAGAAGGTTTTCAGTTTAAGAGATTCAATAGGTTCTTAAACCCGCTATTTCTAATTCACCACCTTCTCCTTCTCTTTTGGTTTTGTTTTGTTACAAGAAGTAGTCAGTGATAAAATCAGTTAGTTATCACCATGGGAAAAAAACACACAAAATATCAGTGATCTTGAAGAGGTAGTCATCATTGCTCTTGACTTTATGGGCCAGTCGGTCAGTTCTGTGGATCTCCAGTGGGCTCAATTACAATCTTTGGTCAGTGGGTAGGGTGGTTGGGGGCTGAATTAGCTAGGATGGCTTCAGTGACATGTGTGGCTATTGACTGGCTGTTGGCTGGCTATAGGCTGACTGTGGCCTAGGGCACCAAGGTGACGGAACCACTTGATTCTTACAATCAGGCAGGCAAAGCCAGTCTTGTTTTCACTGTGGCTGGATGGTATCTCAAGAATGAGAGCAGAAATGAGGCTCAGAACTTGCCTGACACCATCTTCACCTCATTCTATTGATCAAAGCCAATCACCAGGCCAGCCCAGACTCAGGGAATGGAAAAAAAGACTTCACCTCTTGATGAGAGGAGCCACCAAGTCACACTGAAAAGGGAGGTGGGGTGGATATAGGGAAGAGAAAAGGAAGTAAGGGAAATTTTTTAATTCATCTACTCTAGGGAAATTTCTTATAGATTATTATTTTTAAAAACCTTGCAGACAGACTTACCCAAGCACTTACACCAAAGGCTATGCTGAGATAAAGAAGATAAAGAATATGGTAACTACCAGAATCTGGCAACATGAGCAAGAAAAAAATCTTCACAGTATTTCAGAATATTGCATAAATGGTATTTCAGAATATTGCATAAACCTGACTGTGTTAAACCAAAGGGTCTTTCTGGAAGGAGTGAACATCACAGTGAACCTTTTGAAAATAAGCATCAGTGAAAGTTCCTTTACTTTAAATAGATCATCCTTTATACAGGCTAAATTTTGATAGTTTTTCTCATCAACACAGCCTTTTACATGAGAGGTAATCTAGAGCTTATCTAGTTAATAGTTTTTAAACCTGCTCAGTTCTGTGGGCCTGAGGTGTGCATAGAGGTGTCCCAGAGAGCCCCTCCTGTTGGGGGGAGGCACAGGACAAATAGGGAGAGAGAGACAGCATGTGAAGCCCTAGGGTGGCTTTGGGTCAGAGCTCTAGACCCTCCACATGAATCCAGTTCAGCCAGAGCAGCTCTGCCTTTTCCTATTTTGTATATTGGGCTTTGATATACAATTTCATTAAAGGTAGGTGTTTCCACAGCTTTTTAAAAGGTTAGAACTCAACAACAAAAAAACAGATAAACCAATAAAAATATAAGCAAAAGACTTGAATGGACATTTCTCCAAAGAAAATATACAGAGAGCCAATATGCATATGAAGAAATGCTCGACATTAGGGAAATGCAAATCAAAACCACAGTGAGATATCACTTCACACCTAGTAAGATGTCTATTTAAAACAAAACAAAACGGGAGTTCCCGTTGTGGCTCAGTGGTTAATGAACCCGACTAGTATCCATGAGGACTTGATTCTGATCCTTTGTCTCGCTCGGTGGGTTAAGGATCTGGCAAAGCGGTGTGCTGTGGTATAGGTCACAGACACGGCTTGGATCCCACGGTGCTGTGGCTGCAGTGTAGGTCAGCAGCTGCAGCTCTAATTCAACCCCTAGCCTGGGAACTTCCATATGTCACAGGTACAGCCCTAAAAAGACAAAAGACAAAAAATAAAATAAAATAATAAGTACTGGTAAGGACAGCGAGAAACTGGAACTTTGTGCATCATTGGGGAGAATGTAAAATTGTGCAACTGCCAAGGAAAACAGTATAGGGGTTCCCCAAAAAGTTAAAATTAGAATTACAATATGATCCAGCAATTCTATTTTTGGGTATTTAACCAAAAGAATTGAAAGGAAGGACTTGAAGAAATATTTGCACACCCAGGATCATAACAGCACCATTCACAGTGGCCAAGAAATGGAAGCAATCCAAACAGTCCATTGACAGATAACTAGATAAATAAAATATGGTGTATGTATATATTGGAACATTATGCAGTCTTAAAAAGGAATAAAACTTTGAAACATACTACAATATGGATGAACCTGAAGACACTATGAGTGAAATAAGGTAGTCACAAAAGGACAGATAATTCATGATCCTACTTAGATATATTTCATACAGCAGTCAAATTCATAGTGACAGAAAATAGAATGGTGGCTGCCAGAGGCTTCAAGAGGATGGGGAAGGAATGGGAGGTTACTATTTCATGGGTACAAAGTTTCAGCTTGGGGAGATGAAAAAGTTCTGGAGACAGTGGTGATAGTTGCACAACAATGTGAATATACTTAATATCATTGAACTTAAAATGGTTAAAATGGTAAATTTTGTTATATATATTTTAACATAATTTTAAAAAATGTTGGGAAGCCACTGAACAAATCTAACCTGTCATTTTACATTTGAGAAACACTTTGCTTTTTTCAGCCACCAATACAACTTGGAGACCTTTACACGTCAGTCCAGTAGCTCCGCCTAGGACTGTCTGAACAATTGTTGCTATCATGCAATACAGATGCACCACAATTTATCTAACTGGTTCCCAAATGATAGGCACTGAGCTTCAATCAGTTGCCATCATATCTATCATTTTACTCCCCCCCCCCAATTCTGGACTGAGTGCCTTCCAGGGGCACAGAATGCACCTCACTCTTTGTTCTCTCTCCAGAACACAGTGCTCCAACTTTGATATTTTTACTTATTAAAGAAATGAATGAATATAGGCAACATGTGGCCCCGGACATATAGGTTCTGGTCCAGATTCCCTACGAATGGGCTCTTTGACCTTGAACAAGTCCCATCACCTTTCCAGGCTTCGGTTTCCCTGCTGATGATGAGTGGATAAAATGAAAGTGCTTCCAGCTTTGACAGCCCATGATCCCAGTGTTAGATTGACCAGGATCTGACCCACTTTTCATCCTCAGGAACAGAGGAGACAGGGAAGAGTCCTTCTCCTGCTGTTGGGGAGAGCTCCCCTTACCTGGGCCACCACTGAGAGCTCATCTTGTTCAAAGCCTGACCATTTTCACCTGGGAGTGGGGACACGGAGCGTCAATGCTTTTGGCTCTGCAGTGGGACGGCAATCCTCCCATAAGGGACATCTGCCTGAGACTGATGGAGCAGTTTCACAAAATTAACTGCTATTTGCATAAAATGTCCCCATAATGCAGGGCACTGTGCCTTTTCTGCAAAGAAAAAAAGCGGCACTAACAAAAGGCCTCACAATGTTGGGAAAATGGATGTTAACATTTCTGCCTGACTGATAATCTCTGATGTTACCCTTGGGAAGCACCAGCTTTCAAAATGATTTATTTGTCAGGCTTTGGAGGTTTTTACTCCCATAATGGGCAGCAGAGGGAGGCTCGGTGCTAGAAGCCAACTTAGGAGAGGTTTATGTGTTTTCTGGGGATTTTATTTGTTTTTGATTTCTGGAGAGAAATTTTCACTTCAAACAAAGAAGGAACAGAAAGGGACAAAGAATCAGTGGGCCTGTTTTGTTTGGTTTGTTTTTCTATACATGACCTTTTTCTTTTTTCAGTGCCAAACTCTGCAATGAAATGTTTGGCCCTCAGGGGTTAAGCCGAGGGTGAGATTTTCCTGACTTTTCCTAGGATGTCTTGGGTTTTATATTTCTTTGGGGTACAGAAAACTTCTCAACATTATAAGGGAATTCACAGGAAGAGGTTGTGCCAAGGAGCCGGAGTAAAATCTGCTTTTGCTTTGTAGCACACAGCAGGCATTGTGAGTGAGAGAGATGCTGAAAGGCCAGAACCTCAGGACTCCTTTCCAAGGGAAGACGTGGGAGACTTCTATGTTCATCATCTGCTTTCCCTCTGCTCTTGCATTTGACCATCATCCCCACCTGGTTAAGGCCCCGTGTGCTTCTCTCTAATGCTCACGCGTGATATCGCTTTATTTTCACTTGCTGGTGGGAATAACATATACACTCTACTACATAAAATAGATAATTAACAAGAACCCACCGGTATAGAACAGGAACCCACTATATAGCACTACTAAATACTTTGTAATAAACTATAGGGGAAAAAAGAATGGACATTCTTACATGTGTAACTGACACTTTGCTGTACACCTGAAATTAATACAACATTATAAGTCAACCATACACCAATAAAAATTTTAAAAATCCCCCATTATTTTGAGAAAAATATTAAACCTAATGCCTGGAATTTGAATCCAGGGTTTAAATCAATACCTTTTAGCAGCAGTGTCCACTTGAAGTCTATCCTGGGTTCTTGGCATTGTACAGAGTCCTAGGTGTGCAGTTAAAGGTTCACTTGCTACTCAACAGATATGTGTTTAAGGCCAGCACTGAAGTGGCTCCAGAGTAGAACACATGGATTCTTCTCTCACTGGACTGGGAATATAAGAGAAATAAGAAACATCAATAATGTAAGATATTATCACAAGGCTGCTTTTGATTAAGTACCAAGTGAGTGGAAGAAATAGTAATAGATGCTAGTGTGATGTCTAAGAAAATCTGAATCAAGGGTAATTACAACTTCATGGCTATGTCAGTAGATTATCCTTGGATCTATAACCTCCAAAATGTGATGTCACCTAGTAGACAGCTCAGAGCTTGGACTTTAGTAACCACTGATAACACTCCCCAACCTTGAACTTGTCCCACACATGAAAGGTTACGCCAGTAGGAAAGGAAAATGACTAAGATGACCTTCATCAGAGTGATGCAGTGTGTAATTCATTAATTAAAGGAAAATTCTTTAAGGCCTCTTACACATTTCTTGTGAAGCAATTACTGCAGCCTCTCTTCTGATTTACCAAGGAACAGTATGTGGGGACAAGGCTTTGGCATAGAAAATATGATTAGAATCACTTTTGCAAGAAGTGTAATTACAGGGCGCTTTAAATTGACAGTGGCTGACAAGATTTCTACCAGCACATTAGAAAATCAATGGCAAACACAATTTTCAACATCAGGCAGTTGTGATGGCTCCTCCTTAAGTGACAGCCAGGAAGAAACGTGTGACTGCTTGTGGTTCACCTAATATTGGCTTCTGTATTTCTTCACAGCTAACAACGTGCTTTCTAACTTCCCCCTGCCAACTCTCTGCAGAGGAGATTAAATTTAATTTTCTTCATTATCAGTCCATCTTGACAGAGAATACAAATGTGACACTCTGAGGTCTTAAAAAAAAAGCCTTTTCGCCTAATCTTGCTGGAAAGGGGGTGATTTAGAACCATCCACATGAGTAAAGTGAAACCCAAAAGTAAAAGGGGCTTTCTCTGCTTCCCCTGCATTAGTTTCAGCACCTCCAAAATGGCCCAGGAGTGATAATTCGGAGAAGACAGTGGAAGACCGCCAAGCTTAGGCAATAAGGATGGTTTATGCGGATGGATATTCTGGCTTCTGCCCTCCTTGCCTTCCCTTTGGGTCTCCTGTTTTCTCCTCGAACCTTCGGGACCAGAAGGGTTGAGCTTCATACCTTTTTTTTTCCAATATGTTTTATTGTCCTCCTACCCTAGGGACACCCTGCCTATCCTAGGCATTCTCTACATCATGAATGAAAAGCAGGCAACTCTTAGAATCTATGTGTCTATACACAAGCTTGAACCCCAGATCAGATAAGAGAACAGCTGGCAGCCAGAAGCTCAGCAAAGCCAAACCACAGAGACACACTGCTTAGGACATGCCATTACTGACACTGGTCCCTGGATGTCCCAACACTGGGGCAGGAAACAAATTTCTGTTGCTTTCTTTCACTTGCTCCAACCTCTGAATCCTAGGATTTCTGGCCCCTTCCAAGACTCATTCATCAGCAGATTCCCACAGATATTCAGATGGCAGTCAGGCAAAAATGACGGTGCCTGCATTTAGAGCACTGTCAATGCTGTGGTTTCTGGCCACGCTTAAGCCCCAGGACGGCATTCGTCTTGAAGCTACTTGTTTCACGTCACATGCTCTTTGATTTGGGTTCCCATCAGTCCTAGCTCAGTGTTGCTCTGGCTAGTGTTCACTCATCAGGCAAGTGTATTTTTTATCTTCTGATCTTTAACTTCTCCTCCTGGGGCAAGTGGCGATGCTACTCATTCCTTTCATACTTTCTCTTTCCCTCCAGGGAGATGGATCCTGAAATCTTAAGCCCTTTCTGATTTCTGACCAGTCTGTGACATTTTCTTGATTCATTCATTTTTACTCAATGAAACTCAATTTGTTTTATTTCTTAGGGCTTCCCTTCATCAGCTGCGCCCAGGTTCCCTTGGTGGTAAGACTATGATTTTTTAAACTCACATTGGGGTGGCGTGGGAAGTTGGGGGCAGGGTCAGCTGGGTGGCTCTGGAAAAGCTCTAGTGGAAAAATCATCAGGGCTGCCTGGTGTACCTCTTGGAGAGAGTACATTGTTTTGTGTTTCGTAATTAGTGTAATCATGTGTTTTGTGCAATGCTTTACTGTTTAGAATTTCACATACATTCTTTTTGTTTTGTTTTTGCTTTTTTTTTTTAAGGGCCACACCTGTAGCACATGGGAATTCCCAGGCTAGAGGTTGAATTGGAGCTGCAGCTGCCGGTCTACACCACAGCAACAGCAATGCAGGATCTGAGCCACATCTGCGACCTACACTGCAGCTCACGGCAATGCTGGATCCTTAACCCACTGAACACAGGATCCAAGCTGTGTCTGGTCTGTGACCTACACTGCAGCTCACAGCAATGCTGGATCCTTAACCCACTGAGCAATGCTAGGAATCAAATCCACGTCCTCGTGGATAATAGTTGGATTCGTTAACTGCTGAGCCACAATGGGAACTCTGAATTTCACATACATTCTTATATGACAGTAACGACACTATGATGAGACCCTTATCTATTTTCTAACAGGATACACATATACAGGAAGTGTACACTATCAGGATTTAAATATTTTAAAAAAAGAAGGGAACTAGGAAAAACCCAATCTTACTGCACACTCTGTGCCTAGTCAGAGTGATCCTATCTGATTTCAGACCCACAGATAATTGGCTCTCTGTCTTTCCTAATGTTCTATGGCTGCAAAGAAAGATACTCTAGACATTTCTCCCCTCTGTTCTTGGCTAGCTGTCTTCAACCCAGTTTATTTATATTCATAAAATCTTGAAACAGAATGCCTCTGTCCCCTCAGTCACGTCAGTCTCTGCTCTTTTTGTGAGCTTCTGCTGAACTGTATGCAGTCTCACATTCCTGGCTTGCTTGGTATATGCCTGGTATTGGGCTAAGTGGCTTTACATGGAAGATCTCGCTGAGCCTGCACAACTCTCTGACACAGGTACCAAGGTCATGCAGATTTTACAGATGTGGAAACTGAGGATGTAAATAACTTAAGATCAATGGCTAAGAAAGGGGAGGAGCTAGAATTCAAACAGACATCTCTAAATAGGTAAGAGAGTAAACCCTAAGAGTTCTCATCAGAAGGAGAAAAAATTTCCCCTTTTCTTCTTCTCTTTTCTTTTTATTGTATCTACTTGACAAGATGGCTGTTACCTGAATCTAATGTAGTCACCATTTCACAATATATGTAAATCAAACCATCATGCTGTATTCTTTAAATTTATACAGTGAGGTATGTCATTGATTTCTCAGTAAAACTGGGGAAAAAAAACCCCACAAATAGCCATCTGTCTGACTCCTGTCTGAGTTCTTCATCTCTATATACCATTTGTCCAGAGGCTGGCTTCCCCCAGAGGCTTCCAGACTCTTAAGGACAAGTGCCATGACTTCTATATTTTGTACCTGACTAGGCCTGGGACATAAGAGGCCCTCAATAAATATTTGTTGAATGAATTGATGGATGAGTGAATGAGTAAGCTCCGGAGCATTTCTGAAAACATAATTTTCAGATATCAAGTGAATGTCATTGCTTGAGATGCTCAACGGGCTGAACAATATGTTAGCTCTGAACTGTGAACTCTCCTCCAGTTTCCTGAGAGATGAGGCTGTTTTCTCCAATCTGGGCGTGGTTGTTTCCCAATCAATGTCTTGTTTTTCTTCCTGTTGAGTGGGGACAAATGTACTAGCCACCTATATCATAAACACTATGAAAAAAATTGAGGGATCTTAGGAATAAAAAGTTGTAAACAGGGAGTTCCTGTTGTGGCTCAGAAGGTAACAAACCCAACTAGGATCCAGGAGATTGTGGGATCGATCCCTAGCCTCGGTCAGTGGGTTAAGAATCCAGGGCTGCCCTGAGCTGTGGTGTAGGTCACAGACTTGGCTCTGATCCTGTGTTGCTGTGGCTGTGGCCTAGAAGACTGGCAGCTGCAGCTCCAAATGATCCCTAGCCTGGGAACTTCCATATGTTGCAAGTGGGGCCCTAAAAAAAGCAAAACAGAAAGAAAAAGAAAAAAAAAGAGTAGCAAACAAACTAAAGGCATTTAAAATCTACATCACATATAGGTTGACTCGTAAAAAGGAGTTTTCTTTTTTTCTGCAAGCAGTTATAATAATCAGGGAGTCATTAGATACTCGAAAAGATGGATGGAAAACTGGAAAACGGTGATGTGAATATCACGTTTTATATTTCTTTAAACTCGTCCTCATCTCAGTTTTGCTTTTAAAATATCATGGTTTCAGTTGTTTTAGCTCACTTAAAGGAGCCAACTTCAGCGGGAAAAAAGGATTTTCTTTTTTTAATGGTTCTTCTATTTGAAATCCATGTCTCATGGTGCTATCAGCTCCCTGGGTACCTGGTAAGGGTTGTGATTATTTAATTACCTGGATGATTAGTTGAATTTTTGTCTTAACGTGCCTGCACTTTCTTGAGGGAAAAAAAAATCATTCATTTCTTCCAGCATGATTCAAAAAATAGGTCTGTAAGATACAGAAATAGAGGTAAAAAGCCTGAATGAATTTATAGTTCCAATTCAGAGAAATCAAAAAAATAACTTAATCCTCTAGCTCTCCTATAGATTTTTCCTCCACTGATGTTTGACCACTGTTTACAGAGAAAAAAAAACTTCTATTTGCAGCCAGGTTTATGATAATTATTTCCAGCCAATTTTCATGTTAATATTGAAGGTAAAGGAAAAACCTAGACTTAAACATCTGGCAGCATAGCTTGGAGCCAGATATACAGGGTTCTTCCTGACTTCTACATCCTCCTAGTGATTGATTCTCGCTGCATATATGAATGAATCACTTGGGTATCTTTAAACATTCTGGTCACACCCCCAGATATTCTGATTTAAATTTACTGATGTGTATATACCACATTTTCTTAATCCATTCATCTGTCGATGAACATTTAGGTTGTTTCCATGTCTCGGCTATTGTGAACAGTGCTGCAATGAACATAGGGGTGCATGTATCTTTTTTCAATGAAAGTTTTGCTGTACAGGAGAAACTGAAAGATCATTGTAAATCAACTTCAGTTAAAAAAAAAAAAGTCAAGTTACTGGTGTGTAATGTGGGAATCAAATATTTAAAAAGCTTCCCAGGAGATTGCAATGTAGAGCCGAGACTGAGAATCCCTGATATGAATTCCACGATAACATGGAACAATTGCTAATGAGGTAACGAAGAGGTGGGAGTTGTCACTGACCTAACTATTGAAAAAAAACCTGTGGAATAAGAATCAAGTGGAGTCTCTGTCCCAACCCACCCCATGCTGTCCATCCAGATCCTTCTATTTGAAGTTTGGTCTGGACCAGCAGCATCAGCGTCACTTGGAGGTTTGCTAGAAATGCAAAATCACAGCCGCCAACACAGACCTACTGGATCAGAATCTTCATTTCATCGTGATCCCCAAGTGATTCATCTGCACCTTGAAGTCTGAGAAGCCTGACTTCAATATCCACAGGGTGGAACATAATAAGGTGGGGAAATAACTCCTTTTGGCCTCATACAAAAATCGAGTGTAGCTCTCGTTTAGCTGGTACATCTTTATAATGACTCTTGATCCCCAGGGCTCTCCTAGACATTCTCTTGACCCCAGGGAAGTTTCTTTGAATGGTGCTTTTCCTACCACCCATCTTATTTTATTTGGAAAGGTGGTTGCAAACATGTTTGCTGGTGATGGTGGTTGGTCTGATTGGGCTCACCCCTTCCATACCTTATTTCTAACTATGTATTGCAGGTACTCACATAACTATTCTCTACACCTTGGTACTGAAACTAGGCAATCTTAGAACAAATAGGATAGACTCAACATAAGCAATGCATTTCATTAAGAGGAAAAACACATAGGAAATATAAATTCCAAAAATGATGGTAGATATTGAATCACATCTCCAGAGGAAATGACTAATATGATGAAAGGGGAAAAATATGTAACTTTCTGAACCTTCCTCCACTTTCAAAACTGAAAAAAAAAAATTAATCAAAAATCTGGGGTTCCCGTCGTGGCTCGGGGGTTAACGAATCCAACTAGGAACCATGAGGTTGCGGGTTCGATCCCTGGCCTGCCGGTTAAGGATCCGGCATTGCCGTAAGCTGTGGTGTAGGTTGCAGACACGGCTCAGATCCCGCGTTGCTGTGGCTGTGGTGTAGGCCAGTGGCTACAGCTCTGATTAGACCCCCTAGCCTGGAAAACCTCCACATGCCGCAGGTGTGGCCCTAGAAAAGGCAAAAAGACCAAAAAAAAAATTAATCAAACATCTAAGTCAGGCCCTTGCTTAACTGATAAAAGATAAAGGATGTGTATAGATCAATTTGAGGCAATTCAACACTCTATAATTCTAGCATGGCATTTGTCTAGTTACTGCCTGGATTCTGGTATAGAATTTGCTGATGGTCATATTACAAAAATAAATATATGTGATAATTATAATGTAAGCAGTGTAGGTTTATGATTGTTATATATAGAGTTGATATATTTTATAGCATCTACATATCTAATATTTATTGATGTGCTTATGTTGATAATACGTTTCTTATCCACACTTACTTTCATCATCTAAAGCCAAAAGTTCCTAATGCCAAAAAAGGCAATGGTAAATATTTTAAGCCAGAGGAGTCTTGCTCTGTCCTTATATGCTGGTCTTCATAGAAAACCATTCTGACTCCTCCTGGGCTCCAGAGTTACAGAGAGAACAGAAACAGAGTCCAGAGAACTAAGTGTTGCCTGGCAGGTGTCGCATGAGCAGACAGCGGGATCACAATGGGTCATCACCTGAATTGGCCAAGGACTGTCCAGGGACTGCAAGGCTTCATTCCAGAAGTGCTCTTTTCTCTAAATAGAGCTCCTATGAGTCAAAAAAGCACAGATGCAGCTCACTGATGGATAACTCAGAGCAAAGACGGCCCTAAAATGTAATCAATCAAGCATTTCTATCAGAATCAGCTCTATATTACAACAGATATCCTGGTAAATGGTAATAGTCCACAAATTATTATGAAAGAAATTGGTGCCTTTAAAAAAAATTATAAAACTTGTAAGGAAATTTAGAAATAACATATGTCCACCCTGTGTGTCATTTTACACCAAGGCTGATTCTAAACACACCATCAATTCAAAAGTGGGATAGGGCAGAAGAGAAAAACTCTAAATTACATGTTGAAATTGATTAAAAGCCAGACTGATCAAATGTAATACTGATTAGAACAAATTTATTGAAAAATGCTAAAAAAAAATTTAAAGCATGCTTTAGAATTAAGCACCAAATAAGCTTTAAATGTGATGGATCACTGCTTAACTTATATCTGGACCCAGTAGAAAGCTCACTCTGAATCATTTTAATAGGGTCAGAATCTTTTGGAAACCTTTTTTCCCCAACTGTTACTTTATTTATATTAATGTTGACTTTGGTATTATGGAGCTTTAGAGAATAAAAATCCTGTGACTCTCAACTTCAAGAGAGATGGTATGACTTGCATCGGATTGTATATGACACTTTGAGATGGAAGGAGGAATTCTATTCAGAGGCTACAATTGTCCTATCTTCATTTAAAAAATAATAATAGCCAATATTTATTGAGCCCTTATCATGTGGCCAGCACAAGCATCCTCTATTTAATCCACACAATAAACCAATGAGTTAGGTTCTATTATTTTTTTCTCTTAACAGCCCAATAAATGAGGCTCAGAGAGGTTAATTAAATCACCTAAATACATTTACAAGGCCACAAGTGAAAACAAATGCATAAACTAAAACCAATTCCTTGTTTTCCGACCATCCTGGCCGACTTGGTTATGTTCTTGTGTATCTCGAATTCCCTGCCTCATATTGCCAGTCTCATGACAACCAAGGCTCATTCCACTTTCCTAAACTAGGCAATATCTGTCTTTTCATAGCACTCTGTACTCTAAAGTAATGGTAATTAAAATTAATCTAGAAGTTCCAGTTTCATTAGTGATAATTAGTTTTATTTCATAATTAAACTTAGGATGCAAACTCTTTGGACAATTAACTTTTTTCGAGCCTAAAATAGCAGGTATTTTAAAACACTAATTTCTACACAGTTGGTCCTACTTTCCCCAGGACATAGTACACATCTTGCGAGCCTTGGATCAAGCCAAGTTTTTGAGAAGATATGTTCGACTTAGATTTCTAGAGATTGATTTTTTTCCCCCCTCAACTCATAGGTCAATTGACAGGGAAACAGATCAATTATAGCTTAACACTAAATTGCCCTCATTATATTAAGAGAATAAAATGATGGCATCAGATTATATAAACAAGAGGATGTATTGGGATTAAATTCTTGTGGACATTGTCTAGTCCCAGCATAGAGAGGAAGGAGTGGATCACGATCCAATCAACCCACACAGATGCAGAAAGGAGTATGATTCTCTCGAACATAAGTCAAGACCAAGCCACATGAATAAGTGCTAAACTTGGCTTCTCACCTGAGAACAACAGCAGTGTGGTGATGAAGGCTGATGAAAAAATGTAACATAAGAGAAGCATATATTAATCAGATATTTTCATTGAGACCCTAGGACTTCTGCCTTGAAGGCAATATGATCATGTTAAGAGTGATTTCCTCCATGATCACTTTTTTTGTTTGCTCATATTTATTGAAGTAAATAAATTAACTTCAGTAAATAACTTTAGGAAATTTTCGGTTTCCTTAGAAAATCACTAGAAGCCTCATTTCCTCTTAAAAGCAAGTCCAGAGATCCAGATTGCATATTAAAAGTTATTTTAAAATCGCAGGTACTGACATCATTATCTGCATTTGAACTGGGCCTAAAATTGTCAAGGAAATAAGTATGGCTATGAAGGATAAAGTAACAGAACCACCAAACACATTTCATTCATGGACTTGGGATGACAAGTAGGGCAGAACAGAAGGACAGTCATTTTCTGCCTTGTTCTGCTCCCCCCCCCCTTTTTTTTGATGGTATTCAATTAGCTGAACATTTCTATAAATAGAGGGAGTGGCACTATTTTAGGAAATACAATAGAAATGAACATAAAAACAATAGGGGACAGGTGCCAGATGGGGACATTAGGCAGTCCTGTGTGTCTTCCATCAACTACTCATGAAGGTCCAGGATCCCAAGGACACATCTAACAGTAATAGTCACATGGTTTATGGCCAATGAGGAGCTATCCTGGAGAAATAACTGTCTTCAAGAAATTGCCAACACCTAAGTATAAATTAAATATAATCCTGACCAAGCGGTCCCTGTCATTACTCATTGTGTAACATCACGCCCATGACCTCCAGGCTGCATTAAACTCCAGGAAACATTTCTGGCTCTGTTCCAAAGGCCTTGTGTCTGGACCAGGAGACTGTGGAAGATGATCAGACTCTGCCCAGAGGACTGGGGCAGGTCTGGTGTTCCCCACCCCTCAACCCCACACACAACCTGTGGCCACTTTAAGCCCCAGGATTTGAGGTTTTTCCACGAGCTCTGGATCTGAAGATACCTAAGTCATTGGACTGGTTCTTCATACTGTCTCTGTGCTGCCAGTTTACCAGGAGTGTAAACTCAGAGAACACCTCAGAGAGAATTTGCTGTGGAAATGAGACTCAGCAGGTTGCTTGAAGAACCAGAATCTGAAGAATCTCCAGTTAACACGGTGGAATCATAATATTGGCTGCTTCTAGGTAGTATTCCACCCACAGCATTAGCTTGCAAAGAGTGTTTGCAGATCATTTTCAGAGACCTTCAAGAATCCATAATTAACACATTGTGGCAAGATCACAAGGTTTATATCAAGGACAAAATGGTGCCAAATCCCAACCCAGGAATTTTCCATCTTAAGTGAACACTGAGTGTGTTCATGTTATTTTCTTTTAATTAAACAGAAACAGACTCAAAGAGGGGGAAGGTGGGAGTGGCAAAATAGGTGAAGGGAATGCAAAGGTACAAATTACTAGGTATAAAATAAATGGACTACCAGGATGTAATGTACAGCACAGGGAATATAGTCAATATTTTATAACAACTTTGTATGGAGTATAATCCATAAAAACATTGAATTACCATGTTGTACACCTGAAACTAGTATAAAAAGTCAACTATACGTCATTTTAAAAGAAAACCATTTCCTAGTCAGAACTGTTGCCTGGGCTCCTCCTTAAACATGCTCCTAGCTCTGAGTTTTCACATAATGACATTGTCCACCAAAATAAAATTGAGTCAGCTGTGATTTCAGTTCAAGACCTGAATTCTGGTTCTCACCTAAACCTCAGGCTCAGACTGTCACTCCACTTGGCACGTGGCTATTTGTCCTGACCCCTGACACATGATATTATTTTTGTGTGCTCTATTCTTAAGCTAGCTTTGATGTTTGGCTGCTGCCACACCTGGCAGGGTCCTAGGGAAGATTTTCACTGGGTTCCACTCTATAGATGGTGCAAGATGAAGCACAAGTTCATACTGCATAATTTGGAATGCTTAGTCTATGATTAATAACATTCTATTGTGCCCCCCTTCAGATGCTGGCACAGGCTGTCTAACTATATTCTTCGCCCATTGTCAGTGAGGGCTGGGTGTTAGTCAGTAAAGTGGACAGAATTCCTGGGACCAAGGACTGGACTAGACTGTCCTTAGTGAAGGGAAGGTGTTCTCAGAAACCCAGAAGTGAGTAAAGCAGGGACACTTTGCAAATGTGCTAAATCCTAAGTAGCCGAACATCATTAGACGTGGCATCCACTCCAAGGTCAGAGGTGATGTTTCAGAGCCAGTAAAGTAGGACCAGACAATGGCAAAGTCCAGTTTTAGGAATAAAAATAGAAACACACATTAAGTGTTTTAGGAAAATACTTAGTCTGAAAACATCCAAAATGGTAGTTGTGAGCTGAATGATTAAAATAAAAAAAGAGTTCTAGATAGTTCCTCTATCTGCATCCCTGTAATCATGATCCTATGAAAAGCTTGTATTTTTTTTTTCTGCTTATCTGCTTTCTGTGCTGAACATCAAGATGAGAAAAAAAAAAAAGTTTGAAGATCAGATTGCCTGGATTTGAATTTCAACCCTGCCATTCACCAGCTGCCTGCCTTGGGCAAGGTTACCTGACTGTCTTACTTTCCTGGAGTAAGAGCACCCACCTCATAGGAATGGTGTCAAGATTCAACGAGACACTTTGTGACAAGTCTCCATCACAGTGAGAGCTATTATTCTCTTTGGATATTTCTTATCTCTACTTTTGAATTTCTGTCTTGGATTCACCCTAGCAATCTTTCCTCCTTTATATTAGTGAAATAATTTATGTAAAATATCTAGCATACTTCTACATAAATGTCAGTAGTTTAATATTATTATTAATATTATGGCATGGTTCACCTAGGATCACCCATGAGTTATGGACAAAGCTAGATTAGAAAGCAGATCTCAGACTAGAGCATTTGGAGTGAATAAGCAATACATCATGCTGTTTTAGCACAGTGATATCTAGTCACTTTTGATGGAACATGATGAAGGATAATGTGAGAAAAAGAATATATATATATATGGCTGAGTCACTTCTATGTATAGCAGAAATTGACAAAGCATTGTAAATCAACTGTAATACAAAACAAAAATCTTTAAAAAAATAAATTTGAAAAAAAGAAAGCAAGCAGATCTCTGTGATTCAGTCTAAAGAAGGTTCCATTTAAAGATGGCATCAAAATGCCATCTACCTTTACTTCATGGAGTAGTTCCTCTTCATATTAATTTTATTTATTTATTTATTTATTGATGCTTTTTTAGGGCCGCACCTGAAGCATGTGGAAGTTCCCAGGCTAGGGGTTGAATTGGAGCTACAGCTGTCGGCCTGTGCCACAGCAACGTGGGATCCAAGTTGTGTCTGCAACTTACACCACAGTTCAAGGCAACACTAGATCCCCAACCCACTGAGCGAGGCCAGGGATCGAACCCACATCCTCATGGATACTAGTCAGATTCATTTCTGCTGCGCCACAAATGGGAAATCCCATATTGATTTTAGGAAGTGTTTAAAAGCAATTCTCAAGGAAACCTCTGTGCACTATGGAAAACAGTATGGGGGCTTCTCAAAAAATTAAAAACAGAACTACAACATGATCCAGTAATTCCACTTCTGAGAATATGTTTGAAGGAAACAAAAACACTGTGTCAAAGAGATCTCTGTACCCCCAAGTTCGTAGCAGCATTACTTGTAATAGCTAAGTCATGGGAATGACCTAAGTGTCCATCAACAGAGGAATGGATAAAAAAAGTTGTGAGACACACACACACACACACACACACACACACACACACACACACAGACAATGCAATTATATTCAGCCATAAAAAAGAGGAATCTCTGCCATTTGCAATAACATGGATATGTGCGTGAACTTTGAGGGCATTATGCTAGGTGAAATAAGCCAGACAGTTGAGAAGGACAAATACTGTATGAGCTCATTTATATGTCAAATCTGAAAAACAAACAAACAATAAATCATAAAATTGGGGGTGAAGAAACTGGATAAAGGTGGTCAAAAAGAACAAATTTCCAGTTACAAGATAAATACCGGGAGTATAATGTATAACATGATGACTGTGGTTAATACTGCTGAGTGGTATAGCTAAAGTTGTTAAGAGAGTAAATCCTAAGAGTTCTCATCATAAGAAAAAAAAATTCTTTTTCTTTGATTTTGTGTCTATATGAGATAATGGATAGAACTAACCTTACTGTGGTAATCATTTCATGATACATATAAGTCAAGTCATTATGCTGTACACCTTAAGACGGGGTGGGGATGTGAAAGATGTGACTGTAGGAGGGTAGCATGAGGGGGATGTTTGTGTGACGCAATAGTTTTGCATCTTCATTGTGAAGGTGGTTATAAGAATGTACACTTGTGATGAAACGGTGGCATAGAACTCCCAATGCCCACAGTAGCAATGTCATTTTCTGGTTTTGATATTGCACTGCAGTTACATAAGATGCAACCACTGGGAGAAGATGTGTAAACAGCACAGAGGATATCTTGGTACTCTGTTTGCAACTTCCTGTGAGATAGTATTTTTAATAGGTTAATTTCTCATAAGGGACTGGATCAAGAATAGGCAATATATTTATACATATCTATAATAAAGACACAAATTCCAATTTTAAAAGGGAGGCAAATGCTTAAACATACTTTATAAAAGAAGATCTGTGAAAGATCAGTAATACATAAAAAGGTATTTAATATCATTAGTCATTAGGGAAACTGAAGTTAAAACTATAATGAGATTCTACTTCACACACACTTAAAAGGCAAAAATTAAAAATTGATAACACCAAATATTGGCTAAGATGTGGAAAAACTTATATGTCATACATCGTTGGTAAGTGACATTCACTTTGAAAAACTATTTGCCAGATTCTCTTAAAAAAGCAACAGCTTTACTAGGAGGAAGGAAGAATTTCTCCTCGCTCTGTAACAGTCCGGCCAATGAGAAATGTCACAGCTCAACCAATGAGAAGCCATCACCACTCCGAACTCCTACTTTCCTCCAATAAACTTTCATTTAGATCAGCCCTACCCAAATCTCCCCCTTTTCCTATAAAAGTAGGCTCCTTTTCTTTGCTGTAGATTGCATATCCTGCTGAAATTCTTTCCTGTTCCCAAGTAAACCTATTTTGCCATTAAAACAATTGGGCCATTTTATTAGTTTTAGGTTATTTTTATATATCCAGGAAAAATGAAAGCTATGCCTTTAAACAGACCTTACAAGAATGTTTATAGTAGCTTGATATGTAATCTTCCCAAAATGGAAACAACACACATGTCTATCCATAATGAAATATACTCAGCCATAAAAAAGCTTGAATACACAACAATATGGATAAATCTAAAACATTATGTTGGGTGAAATAAGACAAACACAAACGTGTACAAAGGTCCATTTATATGAAAATCATTTATATTTCAAGCTCTGAAAAAATGTATCTATGATGACAGAAATCAGAACAGTGGTTGCCAATTTATGTGTGGGGGAGGGGGGTTGACAGGATCACAGTATGAGAGAACTGTCTGGGGTCACACAAATATTTTCTATCTTGATTGGATTGTTGCTTATACAGATGGATAT
Source organism: Catagonus wagneri (assembly GCA_004024745.2). Lineage (NCBI taxonomy): Eukaryota > Metazoa > Chordata > Mammalia > Artiodactyla > Tayassuidae > Catagonus > Catagonus wagneri. Next base: position 11,955,676 of record PVHT021183523.1, on the reverse strand, counting down.
GTTTGAGAACTACTGAACTACTGAACTGGCATTCCCTCATGGCTCAGTGGGTTAAGTATCAGCCTTGTCACCACTGTGGTTCTGGTTTACAGCTGTGGTGTGGGTTCAGTCCCTGGCCTGGGAAATTCTGTATGCCACAGGCACAGCCAAAAAAAAAAAAAAAAAAAAAAAAAAATCCTACTCAATTGGACACTTAAGTGCTGTATTTTAATTTTAATTGGATATAAACTTTAACTTAAAAAAGATGTGGGATGAAGCCCTAAACCTGGGCAGTCCCAGGGAAACGGAGACACAAGGTCACCAAGTCTGGGGGCTTCGGGTAGAGACTGGGAAACTGACACAATAGTCCGCACTTCATAGGAGAAACAGTGAAAAAATCAGCTGACCATTGAACAGAAACTAGCCTCTTCCCGGATGCCCAAGGTCTGGGCAGAGAGACAGTATGAGAGGGTAATTCTAAAGCAGGAGATGTTCATACACAGACCTGCACTGACTTGGGTCTGCCCAGGAGGCTATTTTCTCTGCTGTAATTGCAAAAACAAGAGGTCCCTGAATGCCTGACCATCTGCTACCCTTCTTGTAGCAGGGAATAGGAAGGAGTATGGGGAGGACAAATTTTCTCTGTAATATTGGCACCGGCCTTGATTTTCTGGATCAGAGACTTTGGAAAGGGCTTGTCTATAATCTGAAGCATCCTGTTTGCTACCCTGTTCTCTGCTTGCATTCTCACTTTAAGGAGTCTATTTTCCAAGTTAGATTTCCACCCATCGGATTTGTTTTCGTAAAAGATTCTGAATCAGTGACTTCTTTAACACGCTTTGATAACCTAATCTCTAGTCTGCATTTCACTTTTTTCATCAATTAAAGGATCCTTGGAGCTGAACTGAGAGAAAAGCTCTCTGGAGAGCCTCAAACCTGGCTCGTAGATGGAAAAGATATTTGGGAACTACCGATTGCAAATACTCGTTCCAGTTTCCCTCCCTACAAAGATAAAGCTTTACGGGTATTTAAACACTGAATAGACAGAAAAAGAGAAAAGCAAAGCAATCAGCTGTCTCAGAACTCTGTTTCTTTTTATGCAGTCTTGCTCAGCTTGCTGCCCTTGGCTGCTTTTTATAGTTTTGATACTCCAGGGTCAAGGTTGATGGTTATACCACCCTCTCAGCGTCTCAGGCTGGACGCCTTGGAATCATTTTGGTTCTTCATTCTTCCTTGTCCTCCACATACCATATGATGCTGCCTCTCCCGGGCTCTCACACCCATCCACTCTTGTGCCCAGTAACACCTCCCTTGTTCAGACCTTTATTTTTTCTCACCTAAAATATTACACTGACCTTAGCCGACCTTCCTGCCTCCATCCCATCTATCTTGTATATTTATGTCCAATTATTTCACCTAAAGTATGGCTCAAATCACTGCGTTCTCATGCTCAAAAATCTTCAGTGGTTCACTGTTGCTTATGGCATTAGGAGCAAACTTTACTCTGAATCTTCTTTCCAGTTTCTTCTTTGATTAATCTCCCCTGCTTACTCCGTGGCCTGACTACTGCCATGCTAGTTGAACTCTGAACCTCGGCCAATAATATTCCCTTTTTTTGGAGAACTAATCATTTCTGTTCACTAAATCCTTCAATACCCATTCCAATGCTAATGCTTTCAAGAAGCTCTCCTTTGGTTTCCAATGAAATGGCTCCTCTTTCTCCTGAAAGCTGCCTTAGTACATTAAAAATATATATACTTTCTGTTTGATACTATGATGAATCCCTATTCTTATCTTATTCCCACTATTCAACTGTGAACTTCTTGAAGGACAAAGCCAAGTTTTACTTATCTTTTTAGGCCTTTATATGTTTTGGACTTGATTTTGATTTAGCCCATCACGGTTATTAAATAAATATTTGTTGAATCCAATTCCAACTATTTGAAAATGGTACTCATACTATTTTAGGTTACAGTTGGTCACTAGAGTTCAGCCTGGGAGATTTTAAAGTCTCAGCTGTCCTCTTTCAGATCACTGGGCTCTACCTTCAGCTTGTATAACACATGAAAATTGAGGAGAAAGACCACGAGACAAGGCCAAAGTTCTTTAATATTCTTCAGACCATTATACTCCTGTCATGCCTCAGTTAAAGCGATGTTGTACTTCCCTAGGGAATAGAATATAGACACTAAGAGAACTGGGCACTTTAGAAATCAGGAGGAGAGCCAGGTTCGCAGAAGGCTGCTGGCAGGGCAGGGCGCAGAGGAGTAAGTTTCTGTAAGATGGACTCCAGAGCAGTCCTGCTTCGGTGGCTTGAATAGACCTATCAAAACCTCCTTATCCCACTTTGAAGTATTGATCTTTTTTTTTTTTTTTTTCTGGTGAACTTTCCATAAAATGTTACTTTTACTGTGTGTTAATATTTGATAGTTGTTCTTGTCCAAAGTCAGGCTGTCTAGGCTTTATTGAGGGAACAAAGGAAAGGGCATTTTTGTCTAAGTTTGAACTTTGGTGTTTAATAGAAGAAGAGCTGGGTTTTATGATAGTGGGAGGCATCAAAATTCTTAAGGGAAAAAACTGAGTTCTGTAGGCAGAGGGGTAGGGAGACTCGAGGCTGCCTTTACATCTCCCTCTGTTTACTTGATTTCCTTTTGGAGTTCTTCTCTTATGATGCAATGGTGTGCTTCAGGACTATTTTAAACAAGAAAGCTGGTTCCTCGCCAACAGCCTCAATAAATATTCACTGATTGATTGCTGATAAACACCCTTGACTATTCCAAATGGATTGGCTCTGCTTGAAGCGAGAGCCATATGGAACTTCCATCCAAGATGACTACTGGCTCTCCTGCAGCCCGGAAACGATCCTAAATCACAGTTGTTCTTTTTGTTTTGATAAACCAACATCTTTGAAGCCCATGCCCTGGCTTCCTTGACTGCACATTAAACACTTCATTTAAATGTGAGGGAATTCTAAACCTGACAAGAAAGCCTGTGTTATTTCTCATGTTTCCACAGAGCTCCAAGGGAGCATCTTTCCTTTGTCTACCATCGTCCGGTTTTCCCACTCTGCTTGGCTTCCTCTCCTTCCACCGTGAGGAGCAGATTCCGAGGTGGGAGGACGCTTAAACTAGGATGTCCACTGGAGACTCTGAGGAGCAGGGAATTTTACTGTATCCTCAGCAGGAAACTAGAGTCCCAGGGAGGACAGCAGGAGGAGGACCCGGGCCAGAGGGACTACCTCTCCTCACTCTTTTCGGACAGGGCTGGAGGTTGTAGCCTTGCAGTTTCAAGACCCAAGTCTGGGCTCTCATTAGAACCGTGGTGCTGGAACAACTTGTTTTGAGACAAGATTTGTCGTGCTTCCTTGGGAAGAAGCCAGGGAGGAGGAATCACCTTCAGCTGGGTTTCTTTTTTCTGATTTTGGATTGTAATGAGCTTCTGGAAACTAACCACATAGTAAAAAGGCTAGGAGATATTGATAAACATTTAAAAAATAAAACCCATCATGCAGAGATAGATGCCATATTTATATTTGCTTGAGGAAAATATAGAGATGGATTTACATTTATATGTTTATAAATACCATATATATATATATATATATCCATCTCTACATTTTCCCCAAGCAAATATACACACACATGTATTTTTAACATAGATTCACACTAATTTCTCTGCCATCTGGGTTTTGTTTTGGTTTCGTTTTCTTTTCTTTTTTTTTTTAAACACTAGAATAGTTATTCCCTGTCAATAAATACAGATACACTGAAACACTTGCAATGACTTCTTTGATTTTAGGGGTGGTTTATATTAGGTATGTGTCATGGTTTCAGTACTGGATGGGAACAAAGTTGCCATCATTAATATTAATTATTTTGCCCGATTTTAGGTTGAAATTAGAACTGAGGTTTCCTTGGGTGACATATTTATATTAATATTTTAGACAAAGAGTTCTCACTTTTGGCCTAAAATGTTTTTTTCTTTCTTTTTGGCTTTTTAGGGCAGCACCTGCGGATTATGGAAGTTCCCAGGCGAGGGGTCTAAACAGAGCTACAGCCACCTGCTTACAACATAGCCAAGGCAAAGCCAGATCCAAGCTGCATCTGCGACCTACATCACAGTTCATGGCAATGCCAGATCTTTAGCCCACTGAGCAAGGCCCAGGATCGAACCCGCAACCTCATGGTTCCTAGTCAGATTTGTTTTCACTGAACCATGACGGGAACTCCTGGTCTAAAATATTTCTTAATGTAACCCAGATATCAGTCCATAGCCCTTGCAACCACTTTGCCACTCATGAATTTAGGTCAAGCTGGACTCTAACTCTTTTCCTCAGGTTGGAGCAGTTCAGGGTCCCTCCACCCCACAACTTCAATACCTTCCTTTTGATTTTCCCTGTTTCTATTTCTGAGCCAATGGATTCTTCCTGGTGCCACCTTGAGTGAAATCTGGACCTAAAGCTGAACATAGGCCCTTTTCTCTATTTCCTGAAGGCACTGTGTTGTATTCCCTCTCTGTTTTCTTTTGTTTAACTGAAGATCTGAAGTGTTGTTGAGAATCCCTTCGTGCACCATACAGCCGCCTCACAAGCCCATCGCCAACACTTCCCAAAGCCCATTCACCAGATGAACCACCTTCCCTGCTCATGTTGACCCTGGCACAACTGCTGAGACCCTGTCCTCACCTCCCACCCTTCTTCCACTTGGGGAGCCATGCTATGCAGTCAGGCTATCTAATGAGTTCCCAGCATTCTGGAAGAAAACAGCACAGACATATAAATATCCTTACTCATTTGGGTTGAGTGGAATGGAATTGGCTACATTTCGATATAGTGTTCAAATAGACTTAGTCGCTTAACAGACGCATGAGCTCTTGGAGCAAGAAACAGCTCCGAAGGATGTGTTCAGCTCCCTCACTTTGCAGTGTGAGAAACTGGGGTCTCCGGGGCCAGTATTCGCAGCGTCATTCAGATGCTTAGCACCAGAGCCTTGCCCAGAATTCCTGGTTCCTGTCTTCTGATCCCACAGCTTCGCATTGTTAGGGGGAAAAAAAAAATCATGAGCCCTTTGCCCACTACAGAGAGAGTAGGAAGACCCCTCATTCTCTTCTGGGGTCAAAAGCATCCAGGACTAGAAGACAGATGGAAGAGAGGGTTTAAAAAAAGGCAAAAATAAAAGAAGATGAGTTTTTAAACACCAGAGAAAGGCGTAAACTATTAGCATTCAGACCAAGAAGTCTAACAGTGTTGCTGTGATTTTTCTTCTGAATATCTCATAAATCTGCCTAAGCTTTTGTGACCAGAAAGACGACCCTAATTTGGGTGACCTTAGCCTAGCCTGGGATTCAAGATTCTAAAAATTTGTTCCAGGAGTCGCCCTCTGACTTTTTGTACAATCCTTGGGAATTACCTTAACCTTTTTGTGACCTGACCCTCTCTGTAAAAGAAGATAAAATTACTTGCCTTAGTATAATGCTTAAAAAAAAAAAATCTATGCGATTCCCAGAGGGAAGCTGTGTTCTTTTGTCTAGAGGGAAAAAATAATACTTTGCCCCTACAGCAATGTTTAGAAAATTATCTGAGATAAACAGTGCAATTAAGTTTATTTGCATGTGTGTGTGGTACTTCTCAGTTGAACGGTATGTATTTGGCCCAAGAATGCTTTTACCTTTAACTTAATTTCTGGAATGTTATAGATCATGTCACACAGGAAAACTTCCCCTAGAGAAGGAAATTTGAAATAACAGACAAATTTAAGCATGTCCTTTGCAACAGTTTTGAAATGTGCCTGGAACTTCTCTCTATGCTGTGTGTGTCTCACAGGTCTTCTGGCTATTGGTAGCTAGTCCCAAGAAAGTTGGGTGTCATTAGCTTATTTACAAGTCACAACGCAAATACCTATAACTCCCAGTTCAACTTCTCACTTCTGATCTCTCCAGGTTTTTTTGTTTGTTAGAGTGCTAACTGCCTGTTGGATCTTCATTTGAGTATTCCACAGTCAGCTCCACTACAGTATGTCCTGAATGGGGCTCATTATTACTTTCCTTCTCCCCATACCTGGTCACCCTCTGCATCAGTTATTCAGCCAAGCCTGACATTGATTCCAGATCACTCAGCATTTTCAATCAATCAGAAAATCTTATCAATGTCTCTAAAGTCTGTCTCCTCTTCCTTCCCACATCACTGTCCTCGTTAAGTCCTTTATTGTCTCTTATTTGAATGATCGCTAGTCATTGATCCAAGTATTTGCTAAAGATATATTGTTGGCTGGGCACTGTTCTAGGACTTGGGATACAATTAGCAAACAAAACACACAAAGATCCTGACCCTTGGAGAGTTTATATTCTAATGGTGGTGGTGGTGGGGAATATAAAAAGTGGATAATTACATTGTAAATCTAAAAAATAGTAATTTTTATTACTATTTAGAGCAGGGGTACTGGGAAAAATTTGGGGGGGGAGAGGCTGCAGCGCACCATTTTAAATAAAGTGATTGGGGTGAGTGTCTTTGAGAAGATAATATTTGAGCAAAGATGTGATGGATGTAGTTACCTGGGGGAAGAATTCCAGGCAGGGGGAGTTCCAGACCCTAATATGGGAGTGTGGCTGGTATGCTCAAGACAGAGCAAGAAAATTAGCCTAACTAGAGTGGAGGAAATGAGGGAAGATGGTCAGAAAAGAGGGCAGAGCTCATTACATGAAGTTCAGCCTTTTCTGAATAGGGTCAGGAGTCACTGCTAGGTTTTGAGCAGAGGAATGATGAAATCTGATACATGTTTTAAAAGGACGGTTCCTCAGAAGAAACTTAGGGAAACCAGGATAGTAATGAAGGCCAGGGAAGAGGCTGTAGCAATAATGCGGGTAAGAGATGGGGGTTGCTAGCAATGGAGGTGATGAGAAAAAGATCCTGGAATACTTTGAAAGCAAAGCCAATGAAATTTCTGGGAGGTCTACAAGGACTACTGGGCTATGGTGAGAGAAGAATAGTAGTCAGGCAAAGGGAAATAAGAGACCTGAGTGGTTTACCTGCCTCTGGGTGCTCCCTGTCCAGGACTCCTTCCTTGAAGTCCATCCTCCTGCCAGAGTAACCTTTCTAAATTGCAAACCTGATCCTATCACTCCTCACTGAATACTTCTGGCAGCTCCCTGGTACCTACATCCCCTTCGTTTACTATAGGAGACCTTTTGTGATATGACCCTGCCTGAATTTCCAGCCATTCTGTCTTATTATCCTATTCCATACCACCTCGGGGCACCTACACTCACCACGCCGGGTGGTGATTCTGGGACTTAGATACTGCTGTTTCTTATTTTCTGACTCTGATTCTGAAACTACCCTCTCCACTGATTGTCCTAATCGATAGGAACTCAATTTCTAGTTCAACCGCAAACATCACCTCGTCTAGAATGTATGCTGAGTGCCCTCCTGCGGGGACCCACAGTTTCCTGGGCACATCTCCTTGTAATGCTCATCACCTCATGCTGAAATGTGTCTGCCTCTTTTGTAACTGAGTACCTCTCCTTCTCTGAAAATACTTAACACATTATCAGACACATAAAGCAACAAGGGTTCCTTAAATATTTACTGCTCTTATTTGAAAGTTCAAAGGCTGGGTTGGCATAAACCAAATTCTTCCCCAGTCAATAGGTCTCCTGGCCATATCTCAGGAGAGAGCATTGCCTTGCATCACTGAAAACCAGAAATGGTCACATACCTAATGACTTTCTCTCTCTCTTACTTCCATTTCTTTTTGCTTCACCTCAGCCAGCCTGGGCTTAAGTGATCCCACCAGCCTCCTGGATGTTCTGTGATGAGTCATACACGTTTTACAGTATTTCTCTCCTGAACGTAAGAAAACAAAGGCACAAATGGCATTTTCTCTGAGCAGTGCTGGTGACTGCCCTGAGCAGGGTTAGGACACTGTAGTGAAAATCACAGCCCAAGGGGCACAGGCAGCAGAGGCACATCTCATTGTGGCTGATGGAGGCTCAGGTTGCCTTTGTGGACAAAGTCTGAGAGAAGCAGATGGGACCATTTCGTAAGCTTTCTTTTCAAAGAAAATCAGGAGCAGAATAAAAAGAGGTTTTGGACACAAATGTTAAATGGAACAGAGCAGATGTAGGAAGCATCAAGCTGGGCCTTTTGGGAGGGAAAGAAATGAAATAGAACCCAAACAAGGCGTCGTTCTCCCCCCCACCCCCGCACTGGAATAAAGACACCCATGCTGCTTTACACTGTCTGTGCAGCTCTCACTCCAGGGGTCTGGGATTCCAGCCAGGTGCATGGGGCCACAGCCTGGGTGCTAAATAGTGCCAAGACCATTTGCTGAAAGACAATGGTGCCCTAGCCTGTTTCCCAGACACCCAGTAGAAGTGCCTGGGAGCGTGGAGCCTTCGAGTGGCTACATCAGTGACAGCTTGGCAACCTCACGTTCTCCAGGAGGATGGAAAGGTTGGGGGGATAGAGGTGGGGGGTGTTGGCAAGGGCGGCATGTTTGGGGCTTTGAAAAATCTCAGATGCCCCGTGATTCTCTAAGTCTTTGGTAAATTACTTTTTATTAGCTTTGTTAAGCCTCTGTGGCCTGGAATTGTCTGCTCAAAACTCAGCCATCTGCTCCCCTCTTGTCTGTAATTCTGACCACACACATTAAAAAAAGAGTTTCATTTGAGCAAAAGATGATTCTTCCTTTTAAAAAAAAATAGTGAAGGGGAATGCAGAGGGGGAAATGAATGAGGACTGAAATTTGCAGAGAGAGATAGACAAAAAGGCAACTATTTCTGAAACAAAACCAATCCTGACACAAAGGACAGTATTAATTTCTTGGAGATTGGAGTTAGGATAATTAGCCCATCGAGCATTTGTTGGACAGTAAATAAATATGTGCTAAACTGCTTTTAAAGGCAAGGGACCAGCCTAGATGCTGTGAAAGAAAAAGAGGCTTTTCAGGAAGAGTCACTGCACTCAAAAGAAGAATAAAAACAAATGGCGATTTAAAAAAAAAAAATCAGGTCAAGAAATGTTGCAAGACAGATGCACAGTACAGGCTAGAAGTTCTGTGTTTGCTTGTATAAGGGTGCAAGAGCTGTGAGCCGAAAAGTTTCAAGGAAGAGAAAGGGAATTTCAGGAGACAGAAAAGACTCGTGGACGCACTGGGTTCATCTTCCTGCCCAGACAGAAATCCTTTCCGCAGCATACAACTTCTTTTATAACATTTTTGATGACAGGCATTCATCACCTCACTAATCAACCCATTTTGTTTGAGGATATTCTTTGTTCTAGAAATTTCTCTCTTCAACATAGAACTGAGATCTAGCTTTCTTTTTTCCTTATAGACAAAAGAGTTTCATCCAACCCCTCTTGACTGGAAGATTATCAGCAGCAGCCTCAACATCCTTTCCTCTCCAGATCAACCATCCTTCCCTTTTCCCCACATGACTCAGGATCCAGCCACCCTCTGGCTGCACTTTCTACCCAGGGAAGAATTCTGCCAAAGGCGGTGCCCAGCTCAGGACCCAAAACTCCAGATATGGTTGGGTCAAAGATCTTGCAACCATAATTTATCATTTTCTGAACATGACTCACCTATTCAAACAGCTTAATACTGTCTTAGACTTTCAGCTACCACACTGTACTGCAGCTAAGTAGAAAACTTGTGATCCAGCAAAAGATCCTTTTGTCTTCTTCACCTAAGCATGCCGCTAAGCCAAGTGTCCACTGCTTGAGCTGAAAGTCAAGGATGGGTGATTGGGAAAGGAAGAGAAGGCATTCTGGTTGAGGGGAGAAACTCAGATAAGAGTGTTTAGGGAACACCGAGTGGCTATCAGACATAAAAATTGATTTTGATGCTACAGAAAATAAAGCAGTTTTATACCAGCGTGGATATTGTGCCAAATACAGAATGGAGAACAAAGCCATGGAAATTAAGTATACATTAAAATTTCCTTTCATATTTCTGTGGCAATCTGGACTATCTATACTTAGAAAGTTTAGCTATCCATTTGTTTGAAATGATTCAATACATTCTTATCATCATCTATCCAAATTAGCTTTAAATATATTAAATAACAGATGTTACAGAAGGAGTTCCCAACATGGCTCAGTGGTTAACAAACCTGACTAGTAGCCAGGAGGACGTGGGTTCGATTCCTGGCCTTGCTCAGTGCATTAAGGATCCAGAGCTGTTGTGAGCTCTGGTGTAGGCCGCAGATGCGGCTTGGATCCCACATTGCTGTGGCTGTAATGTAGACCAGCAACTACAACTCCAGTTCGACACCTAGCCCGGGAACCTCCAAATGCCGCGGGTGCTGCCCTAAAAACAGACAAAAGACAAAAAAAAAACCCTAGATGTTACAGAAATAAAAAAATATTCTATTAAGTGAATATCATACATATATGAAAAAAAGACAGCTTTTTAACTATGGGGAAAATCTTCCTATAAAAAGATATAAGACTCAACTACATTATTTTAAATGCCCTATACAACAGAAGGCACTAGCTTAAGTATTAAATGATACAATCTCCTTTATTTACCAGGATGGATAATAGATTTTGGCTCATGAGAAGGTTGGGCTATAAAAAGAGAGGATGACTCTTAGGAGAAAAAAAAAAAAACATAATTCTATAAAGTATTATGAATATATAAATTATTTTTTTAAACTTTCCAGAATGCAAGTCTTTTTCTGTGCTACTAGAAATATATATACATATATGTAAATATAAATATGTGATGTCTATATATATAGCTCTAGCATATAAATCATATATACACATGTGTATATATATATATAACTATATATATAACAGAAAATACAGGAGGTCGGAGACCTCCAAGCCTTCTATATCCTATTATATTTACATATAATACCCACATTCTCTAAATCTCAACCAAGTATTTCTTACAGGAAAGCTGTCACTTGTCCCAGAGCAGCTGATGAACTTGGGAGAGTCTTGGAAGCAGAGAAAAGAACAAGATAGAAAAGACGGTGTGACAGGTTTTTTGAGAAGTGGAAGGGAGCATTCCAAGAATGTGATAGATGTTCTGAAAAAGGTTACTGAGTTAATTAGTGATTGGATGAACAAGTGAACAAAGGGCCAGCAGTTGAAGGGTTTTTTAAGCTTTTGTCCTAAGAGGATGAGGCCTTGAGAAAAACCTGCCGTCACAGGCTCAATCCTATAGGCATGTGACAAGATGGACAATTTGCCTCCTTTTACTGTCTGATTCACTTAATTTTCTTTCCAGCGCCCACCTGTGACAATGTATTCTGTGCTCACAGAAGCCTCATATTGAAAATGACCCTAATTTCAAACACAGAGGCAACCGCTCCTGAAACTTATAAATTGAATGGAATCTAATCAAGTAAATAAATAGTGTCTCGTAGTATCTTGTTATAACTCTGTCCTTGGGGAGGTGGGGGGACTTGACTACTTTGCTGACTTATTTTGATCACTTTTACAGAAAAGAAAGTCCTTCAGTCACGTAAGAGCCCTAGTGTAATTTCAATAATGTAAGGTGTCTAGTCTGATAAGAACCTGAAATTGGAGTTACTGTTAAACCTTGCCCTACCCCCCCCCTCCCCCAGCTGGGACCTACTGTGAGTCACCTGGCCGCTGCATTGTGGCATCAAGAAAAGGCTCTCATTCAATTTTTTTCCTGCCTGGGGACAATCTCCCCACCCACCCCTGCCCCAGCTTGCCAACCAGGATCTAGGAGGGAAGGGCTACTGGTCTAAGAAGGCTCATCCTCTTTGGATCTTGTAGATATTTGATGGGTTATCTGAAGATTCTCCTGCTTTGTACCTCTGCTTGCAGTTCCTGAAGTTCTGATAATGATGCTTCATCAGCTGGCTCCTCTTGTTCAGCTCTTTTTTTCTTTCTTTTTTTTTTCTTGGTCCAGACCGTGCAGAATCTCTCTGTTGGTCTACTCCTCCTTCAGGTAGGCCTCTACCCAGCTGTTAAATGGATCAAGGACAATTTCTTCTTCCCAGGATCCTCTTCTGTTCTATAGGAGATATGCATTCTCTGTCCAAGCTCTGGAGGTTCAGGGCAATCCCAAGTCTGCAGTGACTCTTCACCAAGTGCCCGACAGCTCACCCGTACATCTCCCTGACTTCTAGATTTCCTGGGCGGGCAGACATCCTATCGTTTTGCCCTCCAGCCACGGAGAACACATTTCAAGCTCGCAAAACAAACCCATTAAAACAACTCTCACTTGTCTCCTTTAGATGCGAGTCAGCAATAAATTACTCTTTCTGACAAACCCTCCTCACATATTCTTTCCTATCTCTCGATCTTTCTATACCCCGGACCTGTGGGAAGAGCCTTTAGGTGAGAAGCCTAAGACTTGTCTAACCAGTTCTCAGCTATTTCCTTTGCAAAATGATGCTTGCCTGTCTCACAGGTCCTTTCGGTACTGGTTACTTTTCTGAGTGCCTTGGTCAAATATTTTAATTTAACATGTTTCTACACTATTGATTGAATGTTACTTGTTGTCCCAGGTTCATGGCTCTGATTCTCTGGCTAACAGAAGATCTCATGGGAGGAACTGGGTTATTAACCTTATTAAGAATGTACAAAAAGCCACAGGACTAGGATTTTGGAAAGATTCACCTGACTAGTTTTCTTTGGTAGCCAGTCTCCGAAACGGCCTCCTACGGTCCCTGCCTCCTAGTAATCACACCTTTGAACTCACACCTTTGAACTCACACCTTTGTATTCACACCTTTGTGGTTTGTGTGACCAACAGAATATAGAGAAGGGCTGGAATGTTATTTCTAAGATTAGTTTCTAAAACACTTGGGCTCCTGTCTTGCTTGCTCTTGTTCTCATGTAGATAGATACTCAGGTTGATACTTCCTCTGGGAGGAACTATGTTTTGAGCAGCCCCATCAAAGTTCTCACATAGAAAGGAAGCCTCTTGCCAAGAGCTGTGGGAGTGAACTTGAAAAATGGATCCTCCCACCTCAGTCAAGCTTTCAAAATGGTTCCTAAAGCCCTGGTTGCCATCTTGACTGCAACTCAATGAAAGCTGCTGAACCAGAACCACCCAGCTGAGAATCTTGACCCTCAGGAACTATGAAATGTAATGTCTGCTGTTTTAAATCTGAGAGTGATTTGCTATGCAGCAATAGATGACTACTGTAATGTCTCAGCAGTTGGACTAACGGTTTTGTACATTTGCAAAATATTTTCACACTGAGTATTACATTTACCAACATAACTAAATCCTTCTTCATATTCTAAAGTCCATCATAAAAATACAGTGAAAATTAGAGATTCCTTTATTTTGTCAAAATAATTATTAGAGGAATTTTTTGAAAAGCAGACTAATGAAGTACACTTAATATATGATTTAGTCTAGAAAATCAACTTCCAGACAATTTAAAAAAAATTTGTATTGCATAAACAAGATAAATCTATAAAATAATTTAGAGATTCAGACAAGATTCGAAGTGTTGTCTGAATTGTTATGTCTGTTCTGGGCAACTCTGCAGCATAACACTTCCAAGCATATGACAGTTATTTCTTGTTTAACCATCTCTAGAAAAGGAAATGGGTCCAAGGTGAAGAGCTTTGAGGAAAAGAAGTAGCATTTTCCCATCTTTGCAGTCGCAAAGCCCTTAATAGGTAACTAAAGTATATCATATTCAAAATGTTCTTTGCTCTTCTTAATTTTCATTATGTTCTCCTGAGAAAAAGTGAGGTGAACAACCATTTAACATCTGAGAAAACCCAGGCAGAGACTTTCCAGACATGGTATAATGAAGGTGGGAAGGAAAAAAGATGGCTGACTAGACCTCACTCAACAAGCCAACTGGTGGGTTTTGTTCTGAACACAAGCCCTGAAACTTTGATAATATCACTGACTCTCCATTATTATAAACATTTTTCATATTTTATCAATACTAATGTGGCTGGAAATATCAATCTTAAAAAAAATGTGTGAGGCAGTGGGGGCTGAATTTGAATACACTGTTCATCAGTAGCAAAGAGACACATACTAGGCACCTAGAACATTCTTCCACACTTCCTGCCACTTATCTGCTTATCTGCTTTCAGAATGAACATCCTTCCTCCAGGAAGTGTTCCCTGACTGCCCTAGACTGGGTCACATACCTTCTCTACGTGTTCTTTTGGACTGGATGCCTCCATGGTCAGAGAAAATTCTCACACTGTGTTACACATTGGTTATTTCTCTTCTTGCAGGACTCAAATCACCAAGACAGGAACTAAGTCTGCATAGTTCATTTCTGTACAGCAGGGACCTACAATGGTGGCTAGTGCATAGTAGATCTTTAATAAGCTTTTGCTCAAAAATAAGAAGTTGCAAGGAAATACCACCAGGTAAACTGATACCCCTGAGGTGGATGAGAAATCACCTCGTTGCTTCCATATATACTGCCAATCAAGCTATCCCAGAAGTCATGGAATAGAAAGGCTCACAACCAAATTATGATGCAAAAATCACATGGTTTCTAGGATAAATTTAAAACAAACAGAAGCAAGGGGAAAGAGATGAGTTGTTTAACAGGCTTAGGGTAAAGTGCGAAGAGAATGGACCAAACCACCTGAATCCCAGTTACATAATATTCCACGGTTCTCTCCCTCCCTCCTGCTCCCCCTCTTCATCCCAACCCCTCCTTCTGTGATACAAAATCTTCTCCTGATGACTGAGTTTAGGTTTGAGGAAAAGGGACCAACAGAGGGAGATACCTGGGGCCAACCCATATCCATTATCTCAGGCTGATGCAGAACAATTATACCTGGCCGCAACTGGAACTCACCAATGATCTGCTGAGTGGTCCTGGCTTTTGTCTGCACATTCTGGACAGTGGATATATGGAACCAGAACGGGTGTCACCAATGACTGGACAGTGACCTCATAAGTATTGATCGTCTAATGTGCCTCATGTGCATTTAGAAGTTCATGAATATTGGTGCTTTTTGGGCATCTCCATTCAGCATGAAAAGCTTGACTTCATCTGTGTCTAACCTGTCTCATAGGAATTTATTCTCTCATTTCTGGAGGCCAGAAGTTTGAAATCAAGGTTTTCGCAGGATTAGTCCCCTTTGTGGGTTCTGAGGGAGAAGCAGTTCCAGCTCCTCTCCTGGATTCTCGTGGTTGCTGGCCATCCTTGGTGTTGCTTGGCCGGTAGGTGCATCAGTCTAGCCTCTGCCTGTCTGCACATGGCCTTCCTCTCTGCCTTGTGTTTCACAGGACCTATTATCAGGATACCAGCTGTTGGATTTCGGGCTGACCCTAATCTAGTATGACCACATCTTGACTAATTACATCTGCAAATACCCTGGTCCCAAACAAGATCACATTCGCTGGTACCAGGCGAATATGAGTTTTGAGGGCAGGCATGATTCAATCCAGGACAACACCTAACACATTTTGTGAGATTTATCCGTCACTGGATATCCTCACATAATATAATAAACACACTTTCTACCTGGAGACAAAGCAAATCTATTATACACAGTGATCCTACTTCCTTCACTTGAAAGCATCTCCTGGCTGCAACCAATCAGCTGCTGATTCCTGATGCAGAAGAACAAGCTCAGGGCTATTTCTTTTTCCTCTTTGAGGCCCCCCTCCCAGGGGTTCCCCTGTAGCTGGCGGTCAGCATGCCCTGCTCTGTAGCTTGGGGCTCACCTTTACACATGTCAGTCTGTGGTGGCCCTAGGAGCCACCCTGTGGCGGGGCCTCTGCCTGTGGATCTTGCTGTAGTGAGGGTACAACCCTGCAGCTGGGGAGCCTGTTCATGTCCCAGCTTTTCAGAGCTCACGGCACCCATGGGACACGCCAGGTACTCCCAGGGCCCAAGCTATTCCCGGTCAAGGCCCAGATAGGAGCGAAGGGTCTCTCAAGGGAAGCAGAGAAAAATTTCCCTATGTAATAATTTACCTGTGGAAAGTAAATACACAGCAACCAACTGGTCATTTGCCAGAGTCTACTAAAACTGGAATAAAGAAAAGAGCTTATTTCTAGCTGTCGGAAAGGACGGCTAAATAATTCTGCAGAAATAAGTGCTGAATCACATAAAACAATCAGAAAAGCCCTCTCACATGTCATCACTCATGCCTATGACAACAACGTACTAGGTATACCCTTCCCCAGTAGCACTGATTGTGTTAACCGCCGAGACGACATGCTCCTTGAGATTGGCCATACTTCCTACTTATCTTTACTTAACAGCATGTTTGGTGTTTGTAGAGCATCAGTAACTTCTTGTTGAGTAACTGACCAACCGCATTAATTAACGAAATTTTCAGACTTGGTTAATGAACCTATCTGATCATCTACATAGTTTACCCAAATGAGGGGCTGCCCTTCTCATGAATGTTAAGTGTTCATTTTTTGTTTTCTCCTATCTAGTGATGGATATGGTCTTGCTTCACTTACTTTCCCCATAACCTCGAGGTGACCCTGAGTGAGACCTTACCTGTCTGGCACTTTATCTGGTCAAAATTCCTTGCATGGTTATCATTCCTATCTCTCTCATCTCACAGTCGGATCAACTGACAGGGTAGGTATTTAATCCCCAAAATCAATCTCTCCAAATTCTAATTACTTGACTTCACTGGGTCTGACTTCCTTCCAGTTCTACATTACAAGCCTTTGTAACAGAACCTCAACTCCCCTGCTGCCCAGGGGAGCGTTTCATGGATTAAGAGGTGCATGTGTCTTAATCCTGATGGGGTCCTGTACGTGTTTATGAGTATAGACTCACGGTCATTCGGAATCAAGCAAAAGAGAGTTGTAAACTTGACATATTTCCATGGAAAATACGTTGACACAGTGCCTGCCCTTTCAGCATATTGAGGGATAATTATGGGAAGAAATGCAATGCCCAGTAATTCCTATTTAACCACCACAGTATGTAATTCGAGGCCAGGCCCAGCGTATCAGTGAAAGGAAAGTACCTGAGTGGCAGAAACATCAAAGGGAAAGCAGGCTGACAAGGGACATCTCCCAAATGTGAAATGTAGGCCATCAGCTTAAAAGGTCCAAATATACCACCTGAGTGCACAGCAAATAGAGTCAGGCTTTCCCTTAGACTGAAGTTTCTGCCCCGCCAACAGTTAGGTCTTATGGGAAGCAAATTAACTCTTTTGGTCTTTTAATGTAACCTAAATACACCTGTGACCATCAGTGGCACTGTCATTGGCATAGCCAGAGGTAAAGAAAGTATGTGCCACCGTGGGCATTGCTCAGCTGTCTGGGTGATGTTTAAAGTGAGTATGACCCAGGTATTAGGCACTGGACTAAATTCTCTACGTGTAATCTCTCATCAACTACCTCTAACAATGCCATGATGTAGATCACTACATTTTTTTTCAGATGAAGAAACTGAGACTTTAAGAAGGTATTCTCAAAATCATAAGAGTTATGAAGCAGCAAAGGTAGGATTTAAAACCAGGCCCCTGTAACAGCAGATCCCGAGAACCAGATGATTTAAGGAAAAGGGATTCTCCCAGCTCCGACCTACGGGGCCTCAACAACAGTGACTGATCCTGCCCTACACCTGTAACTTCAGAAGCACTCTTCAATCTTACTTTAAACTCTTCCAAAGAGCGAAAACTGGTATTGTCACATATTTGTTTTTAACCTTGTCAGAAATACTTATTGAACACATGAAAGTATATTTTCAAAGAGTCAAAAGCATGACATTCATACAAACATAGGATACATACGTGTCAGAAATATATTTAACGACACAAACGAACGTACCTACGAAACAGAACAGACTCACAGTCACAGAGAACAGGCTTGTGATTGTCAAGGGGAAGGAGGGAGGGGAGGGGAGGATTGGGAGTTCAGGACTAGCAGATGCAAATTATTATATATAGGATGGGTAAACAACAAGGCCCTATTGTATAGCACAGGGAACTATATTTAATATCTTATGATGAGCCATAATGGAAAAGAATATGAAAAGAATATACATATATGTATTACTGAACCACTTTGCTGTGCAGCAGAAATTAGCATAGCAATATAAATCAACTGTACTTCAGTAAAATTTTTCAAAAATGTGTTTAACTTATTGAGGGAACTGGCATGATTGTATACCTGGTTCCAAAAGCATTTTGAAGAACTGAATACTTATAGGCATTTCAAAAAACAGGACATCTAGAATAAAGTGTCTAGGTTAGAAACAAAAGTGGTTCATGTTCTACAGAGCAATCAAATCATGACCTTGAAATTATCTTTTCTACCAACTAGAAATCTATAAAGTAACATGTAACCTCACACCAGTGTCTGGCTGTGTTTGAATAATTAATGTCAAAATCAAACACAGGTACATTTTGTTATATCAGTGGGTTCTCAAACTTCGCTGCAGGTTAGAATCACTTGGAGAGATTTTAAAAATCCTCATGCTAAAGTCCCACTTGTGTTAGCTCCTTATTATAACAAATTACTGCAAACACAGTGGCTTAAAGCAGCCCAGCTTTTTTCTCTTACAGTTCTGAAGGTCTGAAGTCTAAAACACATTTGCAGGGTTGTGTTCCTCCTGGAGGTGCTAGGGGAGAATCCATTCCTTGCCTTTCCCACCTGCATTCCTTGGCTTGTGGCTCCTTCTTCCTACAAAGCCAGCAGCATGGTACTTCTCTGACCTCTACTTCCATCTTCTCTCTCTGACACTGATCCTCCTGCCTCTCTTTTTTAGGGTCATTATAATGATATTCGGCTCCCCTGGATCATCCAGGACAATCTTTCCATCTCAGGATTTTTAACCTAATTATTTCCACAAGATCTCTTTTATCACATAAGGTAACAAATTCATAGCTTCTGAGGACTGAATTGAGGACACTTCTGAGGGACCATTATTCAGCCCACTACATCACCCCATACCACTAAAATAAAATCTGCAGGAATAAAGAGCCAGGCAACTGTATCTGAAGATCCCCAGGCATTTCCAATGTGAAGCAAAGTTTAAAACTCACTGCCCTAAATAATTAAAGGATCTTTGGATGAAGCTGTTAAAGAGTGCCCCAGTGTGATATTTAGAGGGCATATTCTTAATTTTGCTTTATTTCTAAATTTGGGATAATTTTCCTTAACAAAGTAAAAAAAAATCATCAAACAATTCTCAAATGAACAAAGCTCTTCTTTGACTCATATCTGCATTCATTTTTGTTTTGTCTGAGTCTGAACTGGATACTGCTGTCATGATTTCATAAACTGGGTGAGTCACTGTCACCTTTCAGCCTCCTGCAAAACGGAGCACATGTAACTCCTTTCTGTTGGAATGACAGTGAAGGAAGGTGTAAGCTAAGTGCTCAAAACGCCATCTGTAAATAGGATGGCTGCACATGCCCACTGTTGGTTCCTGGAGGGTGAGCCAGTGTCAGGTTTCCACAGCCAAGAAGCATGCTCTGTGGATCACAAAGCCTGAAGCTTGTAAATGCTGTTCAAATAACTAAAATGAAAATAACATCCGTGCTCACACACACTCATCCAGCCTTCAGTTATGCCTAATGGCTGAAAGCAAATACGGGAACTGTGAAAGCATTTAATAGCACAAACCCGGGAACCTTGGTAAAGCTCCAAAAACATAAAATCTCTTGCAGTAAACCTATCATCAGTCTGAGTTTACTGCATTTCACCCAGTGCTGATCCCAGAGCCTCGGGGCAAACTTTTCACAAGAAGAAGAAACTGGTGCTGATTTTCGACACAAACATCTGAGTTCATTATAGTATTTCTTGTCTTTTGATTGAAACTACAGAATACTCCTAAAGTTTGCAACAAACTGCACGATCTACCTGGAGACTCTGAGAGGTATGAAGAATGCTTCTCAGGCTTATGGAAGGGGAGTTTAGACTCTTAGGGTTCACCTTCTAGGTATTTTGGAAAAAAAGGAATTCTAGAATAAGATTCCTAGAGTAGGTACAAAACTGGTTTATGTCCTACAGGACAATAAAATCATGACCTTGAGGTTATCTTCTCTATCAAACAGAAAGTAACATGTAACTGCCCCACTGCAAGTGATATCCCCACTTCTGGACTCTTCTCTCTGTTCTGTTCCTGTGGGCAAACCTTGCTCTCTTTAGATATTAAGACACAACCTGGTTGGAGTTCCCATCGTGGCTCAGTGTAAATGAATCTGACTAGCATCCATGAGAACACAGGTTCCATCCCTGGCCTGGCTCAGTGGGTTAAGGATCTGGCATTGCCATGAGCTGTGGTGGAGGTTACAGATGCAGCTTGGATCTGGTGTTGCTCTGCCTTTGGTGTAGGTCAGCGACTACAGCTCTAATTCAACCCCTAGCCTGGGAACCTCCAAATGCTGCAAGGTGCAGCCCTAAAAAGACAAAAAAAAAAAAAAAAAAAAAAAAAAAAAAAGAGAGAGAGAGACAACCTGGTTGACAAGATCATCAGTTCCGTTACCAGACAGACAGATCATCACAACTGGAATGAACCATGGGTCAGGTTTCCAAATCTCCTTCAAAGAGGAGAACCAATTTTTTAAGTGAAATCCTTTACTAATCTCTAAGTGACAAAATGGAAACTTATCTGAACAGTTGGCACAGTTATACTTCTTAGAAAAGGTCAGACTTGATCCTAACTATCTGCCAAGTCCATATTTTTATTTATTTATTTATTTGGGCCACACCTGAGGCATACGAAAGTTCCCAGGCTAGGGGTCGAATCAGAGCTGCAGCTGCTGGCCTACACCACAGTCACAGCAATGCCAGATCCTTAACTCACTGAGCAAGGCCAGGGACTGAATCCACAACCTCATGGATACTATTTGGGTTCTTAACCCACTGAGCCATGATGAGCAGTCCCTGCCAGCTCCACATTTTTAATTCACCCACTTGCTAAAACTTGTCACTCCCTATTCAATATTTGCAGTGTTTTTTCAGTTTTTCCCAGACACCTGCAGAAGGATAAAAAATCAGTTCCCCTCATGTACATGTTCCCAGCTGAGATGCAGCAAGGCAATGTTCTGTTTTCTTCCTTAGGCTCTCATATGGTCAACGAGTATACTTTTGGGGTCTATTTAGCAGCATTTTTTTTTTTTTTGCATTTGTGCTTTTTGTTGGTAATTTTGCTGTTTAAAATAGCCCCTATAAGCATAATACTCTAATGCTGTCTATTGCTCCTAAGCACAGAAGGCTGTGACACGCCTTATAAAGAAAATAAGTGTGTTTGTTAGATACGCTTCATCCTGGCGAGAGTTATGGTACCTTGGGCTACGAGTTCAGTTGTTAAATGAATCACTCATGTATCAATGATGTCTCTTAAATAAGGTTGTCTTTAAATAGAAACTCACATAAAACAAAGTTACGTATCGACTGGTTAACAAAAACGTTGTGACCAGAGCCTCGTGGAAACCCAACCCTGTACCTCCCCCAGTGCTGTACAGGTTCCGCATCCCCTAATTCAGTGTTTGCTGTGACTTGATAGCTCACAACAACCGTGAATAACAAGAATCAAATGTATCTTGGGAAAAAATATCTGGGTAATGGCTTAGGTTAGGTGGTGAAACTCAAGCGGCCTGAGCAGAATTTTGTTGGTTCCTATAAAAACAGAAGAGATGAAGGAAGGAGGAGAGGGGAGGGGAAAGGAGGGAGGGGAAGAAGAGGGGAGCCATTGCGAGGAAGGGACTTATTTAGCTCTGGTTCAGTAAAGGGCCAAGAGAGTAGGCCCCAGCCACTAGGAGGCATCAATAGTTTCAGAGAACAGGACCCTCTAATGCAGACTTCTTTTTTCCTTGCCACAAAAGTCCCTCTCCTTGTGGCTGCCAGCTTGCTCTCAAAGTCTGTTGTGCTCACATGTGCTTCTCATGGCTGAGGCTTTTGGGTTTTGTTTTATTTTTGTTCCCTGTGGAAATGAGAGATGTGGCTTAGTTTCCTGTGTCCAGCAAAGAGATGCAGAGCTTTGTAAGGAGGCGGGATCTAACTTGGTGGAAAGAACCACAATGCTCTCAGCCCTCCAGGGAGCATCTTGGGAAGAACTTCGCAGAGGTTGAGGCTTTGGAATTGAAAACTCTTTGCCCAGGCAATTCTACCTGGCTCCCGAAGGGATCAGGGGGGCCAGGGGACATCTGAAACACCCAGTGGTGCTGTTCCGTGTGAAGCAGAGCAGCGAGCAGAGTCCCGTCTAAAAGCCCGTCCCCTCATCACCCCTGCAGAACAGAGTATACAGAGCATGGCCCTAAAATATAGCAGACTAACAAGCGCAGCTCTTTCTTGGACATGTGCCTGGTACATTCCCTGAATATGGGTTTAGCCTATTCATCTATTCTTACTTGGCTCACGAAAGAAGATCACAGAATTGTGCTCAGAGCTCAGCCAGAGAACCCAGGACTGGACTGGGGTGGGAGAAGCTGGGGCTCCCTGTGGATAAGTGCAGCTGTATATTTGGTAGCAAGATAGCTGAACCCTTCACTTGTCTTCCTGCTTCCCTGTGGAATTCTGCTGATAGTCAGCTCCCCACTGACCTGGCTTCTTTCCTGGAGGATGGAGCTTTTAATCAAATTAAACCAGCCTCCTGAACATTCCACAAAGCTCGAGCAGGCAGTAATTTCCCCTGACTCTATGCATGAGCCAGAAGTGTTCCTGCCACCTGAGCCCTCAGATCTCTCAGTGACAGGCTGGGGAAGAAGGAAGTGCTGAGAAGGGGGTATTGCTCAGCGGACACAGGCTTCCTCCAGACCCTCCCCAGTGGAGAAGGAGGCAGAGAAACAGAGAGAGGTGACAGCTGCTTCATGGCACCCGTTCCATCAAGAGCTAAGGATTCGCAGAGCGGACCTTAACGCTCCTGCTCACCGGGATTCTTTGCTCTTGCTCTGGGATCCGGGATCCGGGATCCAGTGACCTGGAATTTCCTTGTTCTGCTTCCTGAGCCCAGACTGTTTGCTGGCCGTAATTATACCTTCGCATCACAAATAGCTTTCCATTCCCTTTATCTCATGGTTCTTCCTCCCCCAATTTTTTTAAGGCTAATACTTATTTTCTCCTTTGGGGCTTATGGAGAAACCAATCAGTGGTCATAAAGCTCTGTGACAAGGAAACTTACTTGCACTGCATACATGTACTGGCTGTAGATGGTAACAGATTTTTAAAAAGATTATTATTCACAGTGTGGTGGTAAGATGCCAGGTACTGTAAGTCATTCTACAGATTTTTGAGGAAGTTAAAGTGCTGGTGTTTTTAAAGAGATTAGACAGTCAACTATTTGGTCAGTTCTGTAAAATATCTAATAGATCATATGCTTTACTCAGAAGACTAACTCATGCAAAATAATCTGACTGGAAGACCTGAATGAAGACTGGATGAGATGTGGGTTCTTAATATCTATGTGCGGTCTACTTAAAAGATTTTACAGTCTTTAAAAGCATGACTCTTTCCTCTTCTATCTCTACCCCATCCAGCTGCATGCATGTGGGATGGGAGTACAGTTGGCAAGTGAGATTTAGGACAAGTTCTGTAGCCCCACAGCCTGATGACAGGTGCAGTCAGCTTCTCCTCTGTAGGGAAACAGAGGTTGGGAGGCCAGGCTCAGTGGGGCCAGGGGCACAGACCCTCAGCCCATCATCCTGGTCTGAAGGAGACCCAGTTTTCATGGATGTCAACTCCCATCCAGTTGAGTAGGTACCAGACAAGGTAGATGAAGGCCCCTGTGGGATTCTTCACCATCTTCTGTCAAACACACTTTGTTTTTATCAGAACTTCTTATTTAACAAAGGTTCAATAAGCACAAACTGTGGCCAAGCTCTGTGTGGTCCAGAGTGGCCTGTCCGTTCCTGGATCAGGCTGGTTGGCTGCTGGCCTGCGTATCTACAGGGCCAGGTTCACTGGACAGAGCGGTGGTTTTTGGTATCTGGGTCTGAAGCAAAACCACATCTTCCTGGACTCAGTCGTGACACCAGAGCTGATTCCTCACAAGGAAGAATAAATCCTCCTCCTTCCCTTCTCTGTGACTCATCTGGGACACAGTCCTTGGATCATCCCCTTTATTCAACTTCAGGTCACTTTCCATCACGAAGGCCATTTCCAGCCTCCCTGCTACCCACCTCCAGGGCAGCCTACACTCCTCTGTCAGATTCCTCTTCCCGAACTGTGGCTTTGATCAGCGTTCCTCCCCTGCTCTAAAAGCTTCAAGTGGTTCCCACTGCCTACAGGGCAAAGGCTACACTCCTCAGCCTGTCATTATAGCCCCCAACAGTATGGCCTTAGTCCACCTTCTTCAAACCTGTCTCCTACGTCTTTCCTAAAGGAACCTTCCTCTTCTGTCAGTTCTCTGTAGGATGCCCAGAGCAGCCTCGCACACCCTTTCCCCCGTGTCTTTGTTTATAAATGGCTCCTCCAATACTGGGATGCCTCCCACACTCCACGCTCTCTGCCATAAAAATTCTTCAGGAACTAGTTCTCTTTCCAACTAATTCTTAATTAACTCAGCCCACAGTGACATCTTTCATTGTTTTGACTTCACTAGGTCTGTCATATGCATTCATTTGGTCTCCTGGTTCTTTCCAAACTTATCCCATCGATAAGAAATTGGTGAGTAGGTGCTGGAAACTGTAAAGTCATGACAATGCAAAGTTCTGGGGGCTGTTGCCCTTCTCCTTTTTAAAGAACGGGCATGATCTGGAGCAGGGAGTGGAGGAGGAATAGGAAAGTTCTCAAGGGAAGAAATACCTGACATTTATCCTAAGACAAAGGAGGTTTCCTAATCAACAAGCCTGCCTTATTTAATAAACGGAATTCTTCACTGTTTGCAGTCAAATATGATTTCTTTTCTAATGCAAAGGGTCTAATATTACCTCCTCTGTATATAAAAGCTGACGCCATTGTCCTCCTCTCAGCCCCTCTGGGAGAGTGCTTCTGCCCTGTATTCTCAGCAGTGGTCATTAATCTCATGGAGCCATTTGCATAAGTTTATCCAGGTGCCCCCGGTAGGGTCCTATTTTTACATCATGGCCAGCCAACATCCAGACACTGTGCTACGGAACATGAACCAGACTGACGACGGCTCATTCCTGACTCAAGCCATGACCTTGGCTTCATCAATATACCAGCTTATATAAATGAGTCAGGCAGCCACAGAGCACTGGGCATTGATATAGGATAAAGCCTTTATATATTATGAAGAGAGATTCTGTTCTTCCTAACACCAAGACATGAGAAAGCCTCTTGAGTTGAATTCCAAGAAGCTGCCAGCTATGATAAAAGGGTCCCTTGACTACGAATTTGAATGCCTGCTCTCTGAACCTCTATTAATTCTTGACATGACTGGGAAAAGCATTTTGTTCTTAGGTTGTTTCCTCATCAGTAACTGGTTTTTTTTTTTTTTCTTCTGATAATCTCTTGGCCCTCTTTATGCTCTAGAATTCTACATATCTGAAGCATCTTTGTGCCCAAGACTGGACTAAATGACCTTCAATGTTGTAACCCCTGAGATTGCTATAATCACTACTACAGAAAGAAGAACATGCATTTATGAAAATCTGTACCAACAGTTTCATAGTTTTGGAATTGCGCTCAAAGTTTTTCTCGCTTAAAATTTTATGCTTGTTTGTTTAATTTGAAATGTAAAATTGTTGGCTCTATAAGTATCAATCAAGAGTCTTAATTATAAGCCACAGAAATTGTCTGATTAATTTAATATGAAAAGGAATCCATTGGAAGATTCTTTGAGATCTGAGAGATTCAGCTCTGGGAACTGAGAATTAGGAGGACAAAAGGGGCGTGTAATGAGACTGATCTGTCATTAATGTTTTTGTTTTTGTGGGGTTTTTTGTTTTTTTGTTTTAGCTTTTTAGGGCCATACCGGCAGCATATGGAGGTTCCCAGCCTAGAGGTCTAATTGAAGCTGCAGCTTCCAGCCACAGCCACAGAAACGTCAGATCCGAGCTGCGTCTGTGACCTACACCACAGCTCTCGGCAACAGTGGATCCTTAAGCCACTGAGCAAGGCCAGGGATCGAACCTGCAACCTCATGGTTCCTAGTCGGATTTCTTTCCACTATACCACAATGGGAACTCCTGCTTTTGATGTTTGATCACTGCAGATCCTCACCCTTCTTACTTATTTGCTCTACATCTGGCAGCCAATTTAAGCAGCTCCGTGGGTGTTCTACGCCTCTGCCGGCAGCCAGAAATCTCAAATAACGTAGCTCCTAGCCCAATGCATGGCCCCAACCCACTCTACTCCCTACCCACGATAGAACCTCATCTTGGTTGCCTTCTCATCAAACCCAGAATAGGCCATTCCCTTTCTGGGAATCCTCAACTTATTAGAAATACTAAATATGTTTATTCAGACTCATTAATGCATATATTCTGGCATCTCTCTTGACATACAAATAAATTCTTAAATGAGCAGTTATGCTCACTTTTGGATGGACTGATAAAAACAGGGTAGAAATGAGGGAGACTGAACAGTTGGACTAGAGCCCAGGTGAAGCTGACCACAGACCGCTGCCCCTGCCTGATTCTTGTTGCTGCCACAACTTTTGGGAATAATTTGCAAACACCCTGGGTCTTTGTGTCATGGCCCTAAGATTCAAGGAGAATTACATTGTCTGAGCCTAGGCACACTCCATCCTGGCTGCCAGGGGCAGGAGGAAGATCTCTTTTGCTTCTTTAGTTAAGAACACAGCAGATTTTAAAGCTGCTGGGGGAAAAGCAGTGAGACGATTCATAATAGGCTTCCAATGCAATATTCAAAGATGTAAGGGTTTCAATTTTGAGACTTCACAGTTCTTTAAAAACAAAACAAAGCAAAAAAGCAAATCTTCAGTGTTCATAGTTTTATAAAGCTATTAAAATTTGAGATAAAATTCACATAACACAAAGTTCATCTTTTAACCATTTTAAAGTATACAATTTTGTGGGGTTTGGTATATTCACAGTGTTGTACAACCATCACTACTATCTAAATCCGGGACATTGCATCACCTCAAAAAAAAAAAAAATCCTTTACTTACCAAGCAGTCCCATCTCCTGGCAACCACTAATCTCCCCTCTGTCTCTATGGATTTGCTGACTCTGAACACTTCGGATAAGTGGACTTAAAAAATACGTGGTCTGTACTGACTGGCTTCTTTCACTTACCAATATTTTTAAGGTCCCACATGTTGTAGTATGTGTCAGTACTTAATCCCTTTTTATGTCTGAATAATATTTCATTGTATGGATATGCCATATTTTGTTTATCCATTCATTAGTTGATAGACCTTTGAGTTGGTTCAACTTTGGGATTATTATGTATATCCATATTCGTGATGAGTTTTTATGTGAACACTTTTTCAGTTTTCTTAAATATATGCTGAGGAATGGAATTGCTGGCTCTTATGGTAAATTCATGTTTAACTTTCCAAGCAACTGCCAAACTTTTCCACAGTGGTTGTACCATTTTATATTTCTACCAACACTGTACGAGGTTTCTGATTTCTCTATATCCTTGCCAATACCTGTTATTGTCTGGGTTTTTGATTATAGCCATTCTGGTGGGTATAAAGTGATATCTCACTGTGACTTTGATTTACACTTCCCTGACAATTAACGTTATTGAATATCTTTTCATATGCTTATTGGCCATTTATGTATCTTCTTTGAAAAAAATGACCATTCAAATCCTTTGCCTATTTATTTATTTATTTACTTATTTATTTATTGTCGTTTTAGGGCTGCACCGAGACATACAGAAGTTCCTAGCTAGGGGTCGAATCGGAGCTGTAGGTTCTGGCCTACACCACAGCCTCAGCAATGCAGGATCCGAGCTGAGTCTGCAATGTACACCACAGCTCATGGCAACGCCAGATCCTTAACCCACTGAGCAAGGCCAGGGATCAAACCTGCCTCCTCATGGATACTAGTCAGGTTTGTAACCTGCTGAGCCGCAATGGGAACTCCCTAACCCATCTTTTCATCAGTTACAATTGATAAGATAAAAAGTAAGTTAACAAGTGACTTAACATTTGGAGTTTGCCATTAAGTATTTTTAGTATGATGACTAAATATTTCCATAGCTAACAGCCACATGGAATTCAAAACCTGATTAATACTTTAAAGATTTATTTAGTATTAACAGAGACTTTTGACTTTTGGCTGATGCATAGGGTTGTGTTAAAACATGTAAACCTATCCCAGCCTTCATTTCATAATTGCTGAATCTAATTATATTGCTTTCTTTTTTTTTTTTTTTTGTCTTTTTGCCTTTTCTAGGGCCGCACGCATGGCATATGGAGGTTCCCAGGCTAGGGGTCCAATCGGTGCTGTAGCCACCAGCCTATGCCATAGCCACAGCAATGCGGGATCCGAGCCGCGTCTGCAACCTATACCCCAACTCACGGCAATGCCGGATCCTTAACTCACTGAGCAAGGCCAGGGATCGAACCCACAACTTCATGGTTCCTAGTCGGATTCGTTAACCACTGAGCCGTGACGGAAACTCCCCGAATCTAATTATATTTTTGTGTAGGCCATTTATTTTAAAAAATAATTTACAGAGTTTCCTGGACATTTGAGGAAACATCTATGCTCGTTCCCTCTGTTTCTTGGGGGCTGCATCCCCCTTTCAGTGGCAACAGTGTGAATTCAAGGTCTAAAGTCATATTCTGTGAAACCTTGTTCTAGTCTTTCAGGAAGCCCTCAATATTTGTGGATGCTCATGTATTTTAGGGTTTCCTTCGACAATTATATTCATAGCCCTTTCTCTATTTTTCCACAGCCTTTTGGCTCAAGTTGAAGACTTAGGATTTACCTGAAGACAGAATTCACCCTGGAGTTAGCGTTTCTCATCTCTAGAGCGAAATCACCTTCTGGCCGGTAGGTATCCGTGAGAAACTTTTACAATCATAGAGCTAATAATTCTTAGACAAAACCCTGAGAAACTGCACAAACATTTCAGTTTGACCGTTTGCCTTTCCAGTCACCTCAAGGTATGAAATAGTGAGAGGTACTTCCATGCACCATGTGCTGAAAACTCCTAAGGGTCATTTTTAGTTGATGCCTTTACCAGCTATGTTTTTATTTTTCAAGCCTCAAAGTAGTGTGGGCTGCCTCCACATCACTTAGCATTTCCAGTGGTAGCATAGTTCACAGACCATTATGCACCCACCAGCTTGGGCAAGTCTCCAGTTACCCCACCCTAAGGCTTAGCTTAGATAATCTTTGAAGTTCTTGAATTGAAGCCACAATTTCTATCCTTGTTTTAATTATCACAATCTCCCAATAAGAATCTCACGGGCTCCATGATAGAAGGGCCCCAGGGCCATTGACAGAAATGCGCTGTGTTCCCTCTTCACGAATGCCAAAGGCACGTTCTCTTTTGTTTTTCCAGAACAGTTCTGATTCTGAGATCCTATTAGATGCCACCTGCTCTAAGCTCTGTCTTTATAGTCTGCAAAGAAGCCTTCTATTTTGGGTTGGATTGCCAGAAATACAACTAGTGTGGAAAATTGCTTTCATGAGCCATTCACCAGGGAAATGTCTAGGTGTAAAATGACTGAGTGTTTCTGTATAAATATGTATGAGTCGAATTTACCAGAGTGCTTAGTGATTAGGAAGATGGCCCTTAGCTAAACTGTACCTCCTACTACAGCATGCAACGGCAGGAGGTTAGTTCACCTTTATTTTAAAACCAGGTTAAATGAAGGTCTAGAAATGGACAAAAGAGACGAGAATTCCTGGAAGAATTAAAAGGCAACGTATAGTTTGTCTAACCCAATTCTTTCATTTTACAGATGAAGGAAACAAGATTCAGAGGTCACGTGCCTTGTCAGAGATCACTACCACATTTCAAAGATAAGATTTGAACCCATATGCCCTGCCTTCTGAAATGATATCCACTCTATGCCATCACGCCCCTGCCAAAAAGTGGATAGAAGACTTATAAGAAGATGAAAACTAGGAGTTCCCACTGTAGCTCAGCGGTAATGAACCTGACTAGCATCCATGAGGACGCTGGTTCGATCCTTGGACTCACTCACTGGGTTAAGGATCCACCATTGCCATGAGCTGTGATGTTGCAGATGTGGCTCAGATCCTGCGTCGCTGTGGCTGTGGCGAAGGCCAGCAGCTGCAGCTCTGATTTGACCCCTGGCCTGGGAACTTCCATGTGTTGCAGGTGCCTTCCTAAAAATTAAAAACCAACAAACCAACCAAACAAAAAATGAAGATGAAAACCACATCAGTCAGAATTACTGATTTGAAGTAATGGGAAAATATGTGATTGGCCAGGAGATAAATGAATTCATTCACAGTACCCCCTGATTTCCTCAAGGATAAAAGAGAGGTGGAAAAAATGTGGATTTCAATTATGTATGAAGACCAGATGGTACTTTTTTTAGCTCAAATGTGTCCCTTAACATTTGCTGGTGCTGAGTAAGCAGGCGCCATGTCTGAAATGAAAGGCATTCCATGAAAAAGCATGACCACCGATAATTAAGATAATGGAACATTTTTGTCTACCAATTTGAAGTTCAAGGATTTCCGAACCATTAAAAAAATGAAAGAAGCCCAACATAATTTGTCTTAACATCTCTCAATACACTGTGGTATCAGAGGAATCCACTCACTTCCACTGCTGCTTAGGCTTTTTAAAACATTATTAGTGGCAAACTTTAATTTTAAAAATTGTCAGCAATATACATTGTCATCAGGATTCCACAGGAAGAAGCACCACTGACAGGATTCTTCTCCAACTTCCTGCATCTCTGCAAAATCACATGTAATTTTCTAAAAACTCTGATAGTCTGTGCCCTGAATTGCAAAATGTCATATTTGAACTTGACTAATCACTGTCCCTGGGTGATAATCCGCTGAACCCACGGTGGCAGGAGTTAATGAGGCATCTTGGCAGGGACACATGTATGTGGTTTGGGGGAGTGAATTTTTATCCAATGTTAAATAACCCTTTGGTACCAACAGGACTCTGTATGTCCTACTGATAGTGTTTCTTTTTTCTCTTTGTAATGCTATAGAACATTCTCAGTGTCGTTTATAACAAAGAGAGATGCAGAAAATGGCTCACGCAAGCTCCATAATGTTTAAATCATGGCAATAAAACTTGACAGATGGAAAGGTCAGAAGTTTGTCCTGGCTATTACTACAGCCATCCAGGTGCTTTCTTCCCAGAATAAAGCTTCCCTCATTAATATTTCTTTGGGTTTCAACAGACTTAACATTTCAGAGTGACCTGAGCCTGGGGCAACTCTTCCTTTCCTCATCTTTGTCCTCATCCTTAAGTACTACAACTTTAAAGGATCTTGTTTCCAAGTCACATCACAGTTATTTTTATTGGTCATTGATCTGCTGCAGGGCCCTGCAGACAGTGCTCACAAAGTGTTTGTTACCAATTTTTAGTTTTGGTTCTCCCGTTTATTACTGGCCTGATATGAGGTAGGTCATTTTATGCCTCTGGGCTTCTCAATGGAAAAGTGAGAGGATTGGATTAGATTATCTCTAAATTCTCAAGTAGTCTCTGATGTGCTGTACGTTTCTATTATAATTCTAAGTTACAGGTAGCTCTTTTAAGGGGATTTTTTTCCATGGGGGTGGGAGGAGGAAAATACAATTCATTGCAAAAAAAAAATAATAACAATAATAAAGCAAAATGACAAAAGCCATGGAGGAGATCTGAATTTGGAAGGGAACAAAATGGAATTTTCTATCAGTCAGCTTTTGGAAGAGGTATTTGGAGATGTTCCAAGAAGACTCGGAGCTGCCAACAGCACACAATGCAAGCAGCTGCCTTCTCGGTTGAAGGCCTGTCTCTGTCCCCCTTTCTCTTTCCTCTTTCCTTGCTTTCCTCCCCAGTTTAAACAGGTAAAAGGTGGTGACAGGAAGTAGAAGGACAGTAATAAACTGGGACGGGAGAGGCTCCAATGAAGCATGGTGGGAGTAATGCCACCCACCCCAGCCCCTGCTCCCCAGTTCTATGCAGAGAGACAAATACCATGAACAAAAGGTCCTGGCCCTCAGAGCTATTTCAGGACTTTGGCAGCTGACCCATAGGAAGGGTGGTCTGGTTTCCACAGATTCCACACAGCAGACAATCACGTATAAATATTTCATATGGTTCCTGTCTGTGTCAAGAGTCATTGCCTTGGTGACAGTTTGATTGGGTGCTCTATCTAATGTACGCAGGTAAGAAAAAGAGAGCTGATGCGTCTTTGTCCTTTATCACAGAGGAGCCCCACCTAATCTCTCTCACATCCCCGCCTCAAACATCCAAGCCAGCTGAACAAATCCATCCCAACTCCTACATGACCTGCCCAAACAACATAAAACAGAACACCTGAGTCCGTGTCAAAAAATAAAGTGTTCCATGACACCTCTCTTACCCCACTTTGTAAGTTCAACACATGTTCACATTAAGAGAGGAGCTCTCTTTCCCTCTCGAGGTACTGGAAACATCAAATGGGATTCCTAGTAGCATACACATTTTAATAAAA
The DNA here is from genome assembly GCA_004024745.2 of Catagonus wagneri. Taxonomy (NCBI): domain Eukaryota; kingdom Metazoa; phylum Chordata; class Mammalia; order Artiodactyla; family Tayassuidae; genus Catagonus; species Catagonus wagneri. Next base: position 11,923,282 of record PVHT021183523.1, on the reverse strand, counting down.
TGTTATGAAATAAATCATCTAGGTATCCCATGTATTTTTACCTATAACTGCTTATAAAATGCAACATAGTACCTAAAATTCCGATATGGCTCTAGAAAGAGGAAAATCAGGAACATTTGACTTAATTGGTGGCAGAATGATTTGATTGTAAATGAAAAGAAGTTCCTGTCCAAACGATAAATTAGAAATTGCAATAGCTCACTGAAGGTTGTCAGTCCTCATTCTTTTTTTTTTTTTTTGATTCCAGCAATGTATTTTAAAAATCATATACTGTGACCAAATGAGGTATATTCTAGGCATGCAGTGCATGTCCAGTATTCTGTCTGTTTGTTTTTTGGTTGTGCCCGTATCATGTGTAAGTTCCTGGCCAGGGATCAAACCTGTGCCACAGCAGTGACCCAAGCCACAGCAGTGACAATGCTGGATCCTTACTCCACTGAGCCACCATGGAACTCCCATCTTCAGTACATTCTGAAAACAACCAATGTGTTTTCCCCTTATTGACAGGCTACAGAAGAAAAATCACATGATTATATCAGCTCTACAGGAAAACCATTTGATAAAATTTAACAGCAATTCTTTCAGAAAAAAATCTCTTAGAATTGATAGGTTGGAGGATGGAGACAGGCCCCGCAGACTCCCGAAATGTGGCTGTTGACCTTGGAGACCTGCTGTGTACACGCTTTCCCGGAATGTGGGTGCTCAAGTTGGGCAGCAAGAAACAACCGCCAGCAAAGATTAACCACCTTCAAGGATTAACTGCCTTCTGTCACGGGACTCGACCCCTCACCCCTCCCTTGACCTTCCCCTCCTTCTTCTTCATTGTTTCTGCCTCAAGGTCCCTCCATGAACTCCAGCCACAGATTCCCACCACAGATCTTTTATAAGCCCAGCAACTACTCACATTCAGGGCCGGCACCACCTTGAGCTCAGCCTGTCCCCCTCTGATGCCTTAATAAATCTCTCTTGCTTTACCAGCTTGGCCTTGCGGCGGCTCCTCCCTCAGCAAACCTAACATTTGGCGCTGAAACCTGGAAGGGAATGGCGAGGGAACGGGTAGCCAGCCAGCTATGCCCAAAACTCCTGGGTTTACAAACCAGAGAGCAGCAGGCAGGGGCAGTTCATCCTGGATTAACCTGTGGATCCCACCCAGGGTTGGGCCTCTGATCGAGGCATCTCCTCGCCAACCCTCTGGAGCCCAGCCAGGGAGGAGCGCCGACCCAGGAACTTGGCCTTTCCATTACCGACTCCGCATCCAACACCAGCCTCCTGATTCTCAGGTGAGAAACTGCCACCTTTCTGGGTCTTCTGTCAGCATGGCCACGGGGCCCCAGTACCTCCGATCTGGGGATGCCCACATCAGATTGCAACCTCTCTGCTTGGGTCCACTACTCAGACCTCGGGGATGCCCAGGCTGAGCAGTGGCACTCCCAAAGGTGGTCCCTTACGTACCCTCCATCCCCTCTTAGTCCTCTGTTTTCTTCTCATCATGAGGAACACTTCCTCCACTCCTCTGGGAACACGCCTCTTGGCTGCCTCTTACAAACTTTAGATGCTCTTGAACTAAGAAGAGACATTAGGTCCAAGCATTTTAAATTTGTAATACTGCTTGGACGCAATACAGATTGGATGACAGCTCTCAATGGCCTAAAAACTGCACTTTTGATTTTAACATTTGGCGTGACCTCGATAACTTTTGTGGCTGTAATGGCAAGCGGTCCCTCAGTCCTCATTCTTTCTCTGCAGATGTTTAAGGAATAGTCACCCACCCACTTCTTTGCCTGTAAGCAAGAGTCATTCTGCTGGAATCTACGGATTAGGAGCTACGTTGTCCTCCCCATAATAGGCAGCGTGGTTGACCACAGCAGGACCATGTGAACACACACCGAGTCTGCACCTGGAGGAAAGTGCTTAATTTTCCATATAGAAAAAAGAAAAAAAGATGGCTTCCCAGAAACTTCTGCATGCTGTGAACCCAGCCAAAAAAAAAGAAAAGCTAAATTGCACATTTGGATCCAAATGAATGGTCGGCTTGTTCTCTGTCACTGCCTCTTTGACTCTATCTCTCTCCTCTCTCTTCAAATCAGAATAACTGCAGCTAAGAGTTTTGTGAACTTCCCAGGCTCCTTCAGGGCCATGGCCTGGCACAAATACCAGTGGAGGTGATGCTGGAAATAGTTAAAGTTGACACACAAGCCTCAACCAATCAGAACAGACTTGTACGAGGATCCTGTCCAATCAGAATGGAAGTCAATCATGAGCAAAGTGTTATGAATAAATCTTGATCTTCTGCTCCTGGTTCTTCGTGTTAGAAATCTCTGTGATGAGGTCTTGACAGATTCTGCTTTCCTCTAACGCTAGGTTTGCACTGTATTTGCGATTTAACAACCTTGTAAGTAGACTTACTGCCTCATTAAAAAGAGATGCACACCAATCAGAAAGTTGGTTGTGAATTTTCCTTACCCCGCTGCCCGCTCCAACCCTACCCCGTCTCTGAGGCCTCCAGTCTTCAAGAAAGTCTATTGAGGGGTCGCTTTAACTAGATCTTCCATATACATATTTCCTACAAACAAAAGAATCCAACTTCATCAGTGCCCATCTTAACAAACTCCTCCCAAGTGAGCATATAACCAAAGGACTCCAGGATGCTCTAGCCACTTGCTATAATCGGATTCCCTCTTGAAAAGAGGGTCCTGTTGCCTTTAACTATCCCCTTCTCAGTGTAAATTCTGTATAAGAACTGCACAGAAGTGTAGAACTCATCTGCCAAACCATGGTACCAGGTAGAATGTGTTATGAGAGGTGCTGTGGTGTTTCTGCTCTACAGGGACTCTTTCTCTGCATGGTCCCTGATGCCTGCTGGAAGGAGAGCCTGGAGGGTAACTTTTCTCTTTTATAACTGCAACTAGTGGGGAAGCTTCGAGGCAACCCCTGTGATTTGGGTGCTTCAAGCAATGAAGGTCACTATTAGTTTCTCTCTCTCTCTCTCTGTAGCATAATTATAAAATGCAAACTTATTAGTAATGTTTATGTTATCTTTTTTCTTATCGGTTCACTTTTGAAAATAAATACAGTTTGTGCCCTCCGCATCTCATTCACAAACAGCCTGCAACTGATTACATTTATGATCTGAGTTAAATGAAATGTCTCACTACATGGTTTATTTGATAACCTTGCTGTACTCTGCAAACTCAGTCAACCACAGCTAACTCCTACCTAAGAACAGCTTCCCTGAAGTACTGATTGCTCTGCATATACTGCATACATAGTTTGACTCTATTCAGTTGCATGGACACGCACACACACACACTCATTTGTGCCAATCTAATCTTCACATGGCTTTTAAAATCTGACCTTGCCACTCACTCTTTGTGTGAAATTACAGTCATATTTATTTTATTTGGTATTGGAGCCAAGGATTGTGATATTTTTACTATAAGGCTGGAAGAAAGAGGTATTTGATAATAGAAAATGAAATTATACTCTTAAAGCTCACTTGATAACTAAATTTAAAACGATATCCTAAAGGTCAGAGCAATTTTTATTTTGGAGACTTAAAATAACAACCAGTTAAGCTTCAAAAACATTTAGCTAACCTATAAAAACAGCTTTAAAAAAAAGCATAAAAGTAGTTATGTGAAATTTCCATTATATTTTATATAATCTTTACTTTTTTTTTTAAAGGGCTGCACTTGCATATGGAAGTTTCCAGGCCAGGGGTCAACTGGAGCTGCAACTACTGGTCTACACCACAGCCATGGCAACACCAGATCTGAGCCCCATGTGCAACTTATGCCACAGCTTGCGGCAACTCCAGATCCTTAAGCCATTGAACGAGGCCAGGGACTGAACCTACATCCTCACAGAGACAACATTGGGTCCTTAACCCACTGCGACACAACAAGAACTCCTATACAGTATTTGTTTATAAATGTATTGATGACCACTTTGTAAAGGAATCTCCTAGACTTGCTGACTGAGCTGTCTTGGCGGGGAGGGAGAAATAAGGGAGAAGGAAGGACATAATGTGAGTCTCAACATTTGCCCACAGCATGCAAACATTCCAGGGCCAGAGATCCAACCTATGGCACAGGAGTGACCCGAGCCACAGCAGTGACAACCCTGTATCCTTAATCACTAGGCCACCAGGGAACTCTGAATCCCAAGCTTTTAAGTCTGCTCGAATGTCACTGGCAAAAGACAAACCCAGAATTCATGTAATTTTAGTAAGGAAAATCTATGAGTGTGGTGTAAACATACTGAATTTCAAGTAATGGGATAAAAGGAAAAGTCTTAAAGGCAAGTAGAATTGCGTGTTATATCTGGCATCAGATATTTGCTAGATATGAAGTACTGATAAGTCATTTCTTTTGATTGGCCTCTGCACACACTGGCGTCTGGAGTGTGCCTACCTCAAGCCCCTAGAGGAGGGCAGACACCACACAGGCACCCACTTCCATGCACGTGCACACACACACACTTCTGTTCTGAACACCGAAGAGTTATTATACTGACTACGCTTGGTTCTGTCACCGTTCAAAAGAGCATGGCACAGTATTTTATGACATTCCCAGCAATTTGAGAATTCTTCATGGCTTCCATGAGGCCATTAGAAGTCATTCCACTGCCCTCTGTAACCTCTAGTTGTTTCCACCTTTCAGGGTGTCTTTGAAGCTTCCTTGGCCTGGTTTATTTTTAGGTTCCCATACTGGAATCCGTTGATGCCTGAGCTTGACCAAACTCTATTTTAAAAGTCCCTGCACTGTAAACTTTGACCTGATTGGAGTGGGGAGCAGTGTGGCCGAGGAAGCTCCTCCGAGGTCAGCACTGAGAAGGAATGCCTGGGGGTGGGGAGGTAGGCGAAGGGGCTGTCTTACAAAAGGCCTTGAAGAGGGTGACACATCCGCACTGGCAGCGCTTAGAGCAATTTCTAATTACTCTGACACATGCAAAAATGTCCTCCCTTGACTGTGCTTGTGAGATAACAGAATTATCTACTAAAGTCAAAGAGAGGCACAGCTTCAGAGCAGAGAAGGCACTGCCGACATCTGCGACCTGACGAATCTGAGGTAGAAAGGCTTTTCAGGATAGCTCTGGGAACCCTTGGAAGCCTGCAAAGAGGCTTCTATTCTTTTCTTAATCTAGCCAAATTGCAAGGAGTCTTCTTTTGTGACTTCTCAACAATCAAATGAATACACCCAGATCTGCTGTTCTCAAGGCTGGAGTACTGTCATTATCTTTTTTTAGTGCCATTTGGGTTAAACATTTCCTCTCCTTCACTGTTATTGGCACATGGGAATTTTAACTTTCTCCCTGCCCCTCATTTAATAAACGTGTATCAGGAGTAACAGGAATAAATGAGAAGTAGAGGCTCTCAAAGGATAGATTTAAGAACTTTTATGGTTCCTATCAATTAAGAAGGGCTTTCTTCATATCTTGATTTGGGTAGTACATTTTCACTGGGGTCAAAAGGAATAAGAAAAATTTTAATTATAAAACACAATCAGGAATCTTTCTCTCTCCTTTTCCCCTCCCTTTCATTCTGGAACAATTCAGTCCTATAGCCATTAGGGGGGTGTCCATATGCAGAGGAGAAAGGGCCATGGTAGACTTCAATCGATTAAGACTTGGACTCTGTTGACCTTGGCCCCAATTCTATGTTAAATTCTGTTCTATTCACCCTCATTTATGAATATGCATGAACCCTTAGCTTAAAACTTCCCTAATTTTGCTGTTTGGGGAGACACTGCTTTGGGGAAGATCCCACATGTCCTTCTTATTTGCTACAAGTGATAATAAATCCTTACTTTTCCCAATCTTTGCTTATTTGCGTCTATTTGCTCAAAATCCAAGAGGCAAGCCCAGTTTTGGGAAATATTTCCTCATCTCTAAAATGGGGATAGTATTTGCCTCATTATGTGGTTGAAGTCAAACTGGACTCTGCAGTAGGCTTCTGAGATCACTGCATTTAAAATATCAAAACCCTTCCCCATCCTGGTCCCTTTCTTGATTTTATTTTTCATCGTTGCACTTATCATCTTCTAACATACTATATAGTTGACTTATTCATTTTGTTCACTAATGATCTAAATCTCTCTCCACTAAGATCTAAATTCCACGAGGAAAGGAAAGGATGTAATTTGAGAAGAGGAAATCTCTTGGAACCAAGCCTGGGGGAATTCTGCTGGGATCCTGAGTCTGGGGCCTCTAGCCTGCCTGTGGGCGATTGGGGTCACACTGGGTTGGAGGCCCTGAGGAGCAGGAAACAGCCTGGACACATTCAGGAAGGACCTCATCCAGTTCTTCCAGAATAAAGATTCTCCAAGTAGAGTCCCTGGACATCCCCTCAAGATCCCCAAGGCCATTTCAGTGGGTTTACAATGTCTAATCTATTGTAATAATACTAGGTTTTATTTGCTTTTTTACTGTATTAACATTTGCACTGACAGGGCAAAAGCAACAGTGGATAAAACTGCTAGTGCTTTAATATGAATCAAGATGGTTCAACAAACTGAACTAGTGGTTATTTTCACTAGTAAAACTATAAGGAAGTAAAATTTCAGTTTCACTTAAGAATGTCCTTGATAGGAGTTCGGCTCAGCGGAAACGAATCTGACTAGCATCCATGATGACGCACGTTCCATCCCTGGCCTCGCTCAGTGGGTTAAGGATCTGGCGTTGCCGTGAGCTGTGGTGTAGGTTGCAGACGTGGGTCAGATCTGGCGTTGCTGTGGCTGTGGCGTAGGCTGGCAGCTACAGCTCAGATTGGACCCCTAACTTGGGAATCTCCATATGCTGTGGTGGGGACCTAAAATAAAAAAGATTTTAAAAAATGTCCTTGGTAAAGCCATAAAAACCATTAATTTTAAAGACTTGACTCTGCAGCACATGTATTTTTAAAATGCTGTGTGACTCAGTAGGCAGCACATGTAAAGGAGCACATCTGCTGCTGCTGAGTTACCTGAGGGTGATGGTTTTGAGGAGAAGCATCTGTGTGATGGAGTTGTGAGCTGAGTTAGATGCTTTTTCGTGGAATATCAATTTTTTACTTGAAAAAAATGACTGGCAAATGATGGCTATTCAGACTTGGCTATCTGAGACATTCTCAAGAAATGAAAGAAGTGAAACTGTCACTTCAAAAAAAAAAAAAAACTCACAGAGTTTACTGCCAGTGAAAAAATGTGACCTTTCAAATGAAAATTTAATTTTGGAAAACTTGAAGCTGACAACTTGAGCGTTACAGCATCTCAATTCTTAACAACTTTCCTGAGGAGATCAGACTTGATATTAATTACTGTTACTTTTAGGCCATGGGGAATGGCGTGTGCTGCCACTAGAAAGTCAGTAAACTAGTATTTTCAAATGACCAAAGCACTACAAAATCACTCATGGGTAAGACAGTCATTCAAAGTGCAAGAGAAACTTTAAGAAGATTTCAAAATATTTTAAAAAGAGATTAAAAAGAAATTTTAATGTAACAGAATATGGAATCTTCATTGATATAGTTTCAGAGTCCACAGTGCAACATTCATTGAGAAAAATCATTTTTCATGAAAACATCTGTTAACAGGTTATGGCTTCACTATTTTAATGGAATAAATATGTATTTTTAAAAGCTCCTGTTCTAATTTCTAATATGAGAAATATTAATATATATTTATATATAACTCACATAAACAAAAGCATTTCTGGGTCCTCAATAACTTTTTTCTTGGCTTTTTTTTAGGGTCATACCCGTGGCCTATGGAGGTTCCCAGGCTAGAGGCTGAATCGGAGCTACAGCTGCCAGCCTGTGCTACAGCCACAGCAATGCCAGATCCGAGCCGCATCTGCAACCTACACCACAGCTCATGGCAATGCCGGATCCTTAACCCACTGAGCAAGGCCAGGGATTGAACCCACGACCTCATGGTTCCTAGTCGGATTTGTTTTTGCTGCACCACGACAGGAACTCCTCAATAATTTTTAAGAATGTAAATGAGTCCTGAGATCATACTGTTTGAAACTGCTGTTCCAGAAGATGTAGAACATGGCAGGAGAGAAAGAGCATGACCTTTTTAACACATTGCTGTTTTTTGATTCCGGAATTTCCACTTACTAGCTGTTGATTTTTGCCCGGTTATTTAAACTCTCTAATCCTCAGCTTCATCATGTGTTGAAGTGGGGAGGAGAATACTTACTTTCCATTTTCTTAAGATAAGGCTTTATGAGGAAATGCTTGAGAAGACTCCTGAAATGTAGTGAGCAATTTAAAAAGGCTGGACTCCTTTCTTCTTTTTCTTCCTTAGACCCAAATAGAAAGAAGTGTCAAGGTCACTCAGGGAGTATTTTTTGCACACTTCCACAGACCTGGGTCTTTAAGAATAGTTGGCTCTGCTAAGAGTGAGCCAAAGGCTACCAAATTAGAAAATAAAAACAAACGTACAAAAAATTCACAGAGGAGCCCAAACCATGGATGGTCTTGAGATCAGCCAAGTTAATCTGCCCCTAACCTGGTCTTTCCAGTCTCAGCCTATCTTTTTTTTTTTTAGGACCATAGGTGAGGCATATGGAAGTTCCCAGGCTAGGGGTCAATCAAATTGGCCACCCTACGCCACAGCCACAGCAACACCAGATCCGAGCCACGTCTGCAATCTACATAACAGCTCTGGATCCTTAACCCACTGAGTAGGGCCAGGGATTGAACCAGCATCCTCATGAACACTAGCTGGGTGGTTTGTTTCTGCTAAGCCACAACCGGAACTCCACCAGCCTATCTTCTGATTGGGACGGCTTATTCTTGAGCTTCTGTCTCAAACTGACTAGGTCATCAAGCCCCAGATTGTCTTCTGGATATGACCCTTGATCTGATCACTCCAACTTGCAGCAGCTTTGTCCACAGGTCCCCACTATGCTTGACCTGTCAGTACTAGAACATCTCATTCCTGCTGGAACCCAGTCTAGCACCACTCTAAACGGGACCCTCTCCTGAAAGCCCCCCAGGCTGAGAGTGCAACCCTCCACTGTTCGGTCTTTTGTCTCAAAATAAAGTATTAGTGCTGAGGAAGCAGGACAGTTACTCTATCTTTGCATCTGCTCATTCATAGGCACATAAGCAAGAGGCTTCCAGGCAAGGCTTCAGCCTCCATTCAGAAAATCAGTCCATCAAGATCCTATCACGAATGGGATCACATGTACAACTGTACCTTGTAGAAAGCCTGATCATCTGGTGAGGATGTTCTAGCTCCTCTTTGCTCCCTGGGGAACAGGATGATCTCCGTTTACATAATCCCGAGGAATGCTCAAGTGCATTAGCTTTTAAACTCTGGGTCAGGGTTTCCTGAAAAATTTTTTCCATAGCTGCAAGGCTAGTCTGGATTCCAGACTTTTTATGTCTCATCGAATGGAGTACATCACCACCCTGGTAATATTTTAAGGTGTCTGCCTATTCACTATGGAAGTAAATGATTTTAATCTGCAAAATGCAGGGGGCATGAGCACAGGAACAGAAGAAATGATGGAGAAGAGTGAGAAGTTGTGGAATAGGGAGGGAAAGAAAAGGCCAGAGGGAAGGATAGCTATTAACCCAGAGTAAGAAACATAGTCAAGAACTGCATCCAGCTTTTAAAGTGTCACTCTGTTGGTGAATTTTGGGCTCTCCCAAATTTACTACCACCTAGAAGCTCTTAGTAATGCAAGTTTAAGCCTGCCCTTTTTTGCATTGTGGCAAATTTGACAATTTCCAGTGAAAGGATGCCTCTGAGTCAAGAAGCAAACTTTCTTTTTTAAAAAATGATTTTAATTTTTTCCATTATAGTTGGTTTACAGTGTTCTGTCAAATTTCTGCTGTACAGCAAAGTGGATCCAGTCACACATACATATACACATTCTTTTTCTCACATTATCCTCCATCATACATCATCACAAGTGACTAGATTATAGTTCCCAGTGCTATACAGCAGGATCTCATTGCTTATCCACTCCAAATGCAACAGTTTGCATCTATTAACCCCAGGGTCCTGATCCATCCCATTCCCTCCCCGAGAAGCAAACTTTCTAGCCACAAACTTTTACCATGATCTGCCATCAACTCCCATGATCATTTGCTTTCTTGTGCCTTAGTTGTTTCCTCTATGAAACTGGAGTAATGTTTAACCTACCCTCTGCAGTCAACCCTGCTGGTCACTGTCATCAAACAGCACCATCTGCCATTTTGAGGTTAAAGGCTTTGGGGGTTTAGACAGTTTAGAAAACTGTGTTGTTCAGTCTCAGCGTCAGAAATTGTCAGGGCCCAGACAGGATGCCAAGTCTTATCCCTGCCTCCTACACAGGTTGGTAGCTTCGGTGGGAGGCCACAGTGGATCCACTTTTTGTACACTCAACATGTACATTCCTACCTTTTCAGTCTAGCATAAGAAATTGACTTATCTTAGATATTCCAGAGGTAAAGCTCATGGTCAGTTGCCTTTGAGAATCCATGGATAAACCACAGGAATCTTGAAAACTCACTACTGCTTCTTCTCCCTTGTTGGTGCCAGATGCCAGGTAATGTATTAGATTGCCTTTTCGAGAGAAACAGGCGGTAAACTCCCTAAACAGCACTATGATTCACCCCTACTAGTTGAGCAATGTAGAAACAGGAAAGAACCAGGGTGGTGATTTCAAAGTATTTGAATTAAAATTCTGGTTCTGCTACTTACTTGCCATGTGGCTTTGGGCAAATTGCTTAATTTCTGTATCTCAGTTTCTCATTATGGGACTGAGGCTATCTTCCTCACAGAGGAATCAGTAATTTATGCCTATTCTTAGCAATATTCTTAGTATTAACAATAGTAATAGCTGCAACAACACCTTGATGTAGCCACTGTCATTGTGTGACATTAGCAATCTATACCAAAGTCAAGAGCTTCTGCTAACACTGCAGTATTACTCTCTCCACAGAGTAAAAGTCCAGGGAAATGTAGCTACTCTTACCTTTATCACTGGAGGCTTTCCATCGAGCTTGTGTTCCACTCCCAGGCCAGGTACCACCTACCCAGATGTTATTCAGCATAACAGATGGCAAGGGTTGTAATTAACGTGCCCATATACAATCAGGATTAGATTCCCAAGAGATATAATGCAAGACATAGCTACCAAATATCTGCATTTTATCCTGGCTAAGATTTTGTCCTAAAACTTTGCTGGTTTTTCTAAACCTCTGAGTTGGGCTGGACACCACCTCGAGGCCCTTTTCCCCCTCCTCCTCTGTGCTTAAGGCCAGAGTCAATCCAAACTCCAGTTGTCATTCCTTAGACGTCATGCCTTCTCTTAGTCATCCAGAGAAAAGGCACATGCAAATACCCTTGAACAGGAACAGCAAAGAGAAGAAATTATGAGACCGTCATGGAAATTTAAATACTGAGTGAGTTATGGATGATGTTAAGGAATTACTGTTAATTTGGAGGGAGATTATGAAAGTGGTATTGTGTTCACTTAGTTTTAAAGAATTCTCATCCGTTAGTAATGCTTATTGCGATAAGGTTAAAATGATGTGATATTGAGGTTTCTTCAAAATAAACCTGAGAGTGGGGAGGATATGGTTGATGTGAGTAAAATTTTCTAGTAGTTACTTTAATTTTGCATGTCTGAAATTTTCCATATTACAAAATTAATAAGGTTAACATACAAAAGTCAATTGCTTTCCTATATACCAGCAATGAATAAGTGGAATTTGAAATTAAGAACACAATACCATTTATATTAGCACCCCCAAAGATGAAATACTTAAGTAAATTCTAACAAAATATGTACAAGACCTATACGAGGAAAACTATAAAACCCTGATGAACAATATCAAAGAAGAACTAAATAAATGAGGTATTCCACATTCATGTATAGTAAGGCTCAATATAGTCAAGATATTAGTTCTTTCCAACTTGATAGCTTCAATGCAATCCCAATCAAAATCTCAGCAAGTAACTGCAGATACTGACAAACTGATTCTAAACTTTATTCGGAAAAGGCCAAAAAATCTGGAGTAATCAACACAATATTGAAGGAGAGGAACAAAGTTGGAGAACAGACACCATCTGATTTCAAGGCTTACTATAAAGCTACAATAATCAAGATAGAGCGCTATTGGTGAAAGCGTAGACAAACAGATCAGTGGAACAGAATAGAGAGCCCAGAAATTGACCCACATAAACTGTAGTCAACTGATCTTTGACAAAGGAAAAGAGGGAATATAATGTAGCAAAGGTAGTCTCTTCAACAAGTAGTGCCAGAACGGCTGGATATTCACATATCAAAAAAAAAAAAAAAACCCTAAAAACAAATGAATCCAGACACAGGCCTCACACCTACTCATTACAAAAATCAACTCAAAATGGATCCAACATTAAAATGCAAAACACAAAACTATAAGCCACAAGGCAACGCAACCTAGATGAGGTTAGGTTTGGTGATTAATTTTTAGATATAGCACCAAGTCCACAATTCTTGAAAGAAATAATAAAAAAATTTGACTTTATTAGTATTAAAAACATGCTCTGAGAAAGATAATGTCAAGAGAATGAGAAAACAAGGTACTGACTGAGAGAAAATATTTGCAAAAATGCAGCTGTTTTTGGACTGTTATCAAAAATACATACAAAAAAAAAAAAACCTGTTGAAATTCAACAATATGAAAACAAACCACCTGATTAAAAAATGGGCCAAAGACTTTACCGACACCTCACCAGAGAACACATACAGATTGCAAATAAGCATCATATGTCATCAGAGAAATGCAAATTAAAACAACAGTGACAGACTGTTAGAAAGGCCAAAATCTGGAATGCTGTCCCTGGAACACTGACAACATCAAATGCTGGCAAGGGGCGGGAGGAATGCTCACTCATTGCTAGTGGGAATGCAAAATGGTATGGCCTCGTTGGAAGACAGCTGGATGGTTTCTTCTTCTTTTTTTGTTTTCATTTTTTAAAGTTTTATTGAAGTGCAGTTCATTTACAATGCTGTGATAATTTCTGCCGTACAGCAGTTTGACAGTTTCTTAGAAAACAAATACTCCTACCATATGGTCCAGCAGTGGCACACTTTGCCTCCTTGGTTTTTACCTAAAGGAGCTGAACATTTATGTCCACTCAAAAACCTGCACATGGATGTTTATAACAGCTTTACTCATAACTTCCAGAATTTGGAAGCAACCAAGATGCCCTTCAAGTGGTGAATGAATAAATAAACTGTGGTACATCCAGAAATGAAGTATTATTTTATTATATGATGCTAAAAAGAAATGAGCTATCAAGTCATGAAAAAAAAGTAGAAGAAGTGAAAGAAGCCAATCTGAATAGACTACATACTGCATGATTCCGACTATATGATATTCTGGAAAAAGCAAAACTATGGAGACAGTATAAAGATCAGTAATTGCCAGGGGGCGAGGGTGGTGCGACATGAAAAGGCAGAGCACAGAAGATTTTTAGGGCAGTGAAAATACCGTGTGACAGCAAAATGAGGAACACGTGTGGTCGTACATTTGTGCAGAGTCACAGAATGTACAACATCAAGAGTGACTCATAACATGAACTATGAACACTGGGTAATTATAATGTAACAAATGTAGCACTCTGGTGGAGATGTTCATATGGGAGGGGCAACATACATGTGGAGGAAGGGGCTATATGGGAAATATCCATACCTTCCTCTTAATGTTGCTGTGAATCTTAAACTACTCTAAAAATATAAAGTCTTAATTTTAAAAAATAAGTTAATAAGTGAAAAATAGCCGTATGGATTTATTTTGCTGTTATAGGAATGCTAAATATTTATTGTAAAACTTTTTCAAACATTTTAGTATGAAAAATGACAAAAATACCTTGAAAACTTACAGAGATAAACACTATGAACTCATGTTTTTCCTGTTAAAAGGGCACAACTGCTGAGTTGACAGGCCATTCTTTTCCAAGCTTAGCTTTCAGAATTCATAGAACTGGGAGAGGGAGAGATGCTTGTAACGAGCAATGAGGACAATTTGTTGTCCAGTTACTTGAGAATAGACTAAAAATTATACAGTTAACCTTGTTCAATGGGAAATTAACCCAGTTGTAGTTTTCCAAAGTAGGATATTTTGGTTTTATTTCGTTGGGAGGAAAGAGTTAGCATTTCATTCACACAGGAGGGTGTGGGGGAGAGGAAAACTACTGTATTTATCAATTTGAATAAAAACCAGGCCAATGTAGATAAGTCATAGTTATGAGGCCAGAAATAAGCAACTGTTATCTTAAAAGTCCAACTTCAAAAATCTCTTGGAATGCACAGAAAATGTTAGCAGAAATTAAATATCAACATCGGGGGCCTGTTATGTTAAGCCCTTAGGATTAGCAAATATTTAATTAGTTCCTGAAGAGCCTCATATTTCTTTCTAAACTGTAACACAAACAAAAGTGAGAACTAGTTCAAGTTCAACAGAGATTTGGATTATTTTCAGATTACACCTGTCTGGATAAATTAAGCTATTTAATTTCATGTTCTTTGAATAAACAGAATCAAAGACTTTGATCAAAGGATAGGATGGCATTTAAGGGGTAGCTGAGAGACCTAAAAAAGGGAGAGAGGACATATACCAAGAGCATATTAACTTCTTATAATCTGTCCCCAGCTCATTTTAAAATTTGTGTACTAATCACGTTGCATATAAAATGAGTTTACTATCTTTTACAGTTTGGCTAAAGCAAAAGGGAAAGCTAGGATTTTTCCTCTTCCTCTTCATTCTTTTTCTACTCTCCCCACGTCCCAATGGCTTATTCCTTTTTTTGATCATTAGAGAACAGAATCTATTTTTATTAGGTTTTAAAATATACTTCCTACCTGATCTCTGGATAATTTTTTTTTTTTTTTTTTGCCCATGTTGAGTGGGGAAACACAAGGCTTTGTTCCCCTACCTTAATAAGTCAGAAAAATTATCTGAACTTAAAACTAGATAAAAGAGGAGGAGTTCCCGTCATGCCTCAGTAGAAATGAATCTGACTGGTGTCCATGAGAATGCAGGTTTGACCCCTGGCTTTGCTCAGTGGATTAAGGATCTAGCATTGCTGTGAGCTGTGGTGTAGGTCGCAGAGGTGGCTCAGATCCTATGTTGCTGTGGCTGAGGCGTACGCTGGCAGCTGTAGCTCCGATTCAACCCCTAGCCTGGAACTTCCATAAGCTGCCAGTGTGGCCCGAAAAAGATAGAGATAGATAGATAGATAGATAGATAGATAGATAGATAGATAAAGAAAAAAGAGAATAATTAATTAAAGAGAGTAGAATTAAAAAAAAATTTTTTTTTTCCCTATTCCAGTCCTAGGATTGGCTTTCTATTGATTGATCTAATCTATATCTTTGTAAGGACAAAGATCAACTTGTAAATTTTTCTTGAGTGGAGATGTAAATAATTTCTTTCTGGTGGAATAGATAACCCCAAACATTACATTTTAAGTTGAACTAAACATTAACCAGCTTTATATCTAACCCAGCAATTTATTAAATCAGCTATGTATACACAGCTTTCCAAATGCCCTTTGGACCGGTTTTAATTTCTTACTGGTTCAATAAGTTGAATAAAATCAGTAAGTCAATAAGTTGAATAAAATCTTTCACACATTTTTATTTTTGAAGTTGTATAAAAGTCATGTTTAACCCTTTTGAAAACTACACATTGACTGGGTGATTGTACTCTCTAAACAAAATTTGGCAACTGTTTTACCTTGTTTTTGATGCCTTAAATTTTAACACTGATTTTCAATGATGATTCAAAGGTATTTAAGATGCTCTGAAATATGCCACAAGTTAACATTTTTGTTTCTTACATAACAGCATGTCACATTCACGCTAGCACCTAGGAGAGAATAAGCATTCTCAGGTAGACTACTAGTAACTATACCTTTTTTTTTTTTTAACCTAGTCATGCTACCTTTCAAACACACATAAAGGAGGATAATGATATTTGCTAAAATGATCATTGGAATTTGCTGCAGTGATCAAGAGCATCGGTTCTGGAGTCCAATCCAGCTATACTATTTAGTAGTCATTAAGACCCTGAACAAAGGCCTCTTTACTTTTATTAGTAAAATGGGTCCAGTAATTATACTGTCTCATTGGGTTATTGCAAATATGAGGGGAGATCATGCCTAAAATGCCTAGAACAATACTTAGCATATAATAAGCACTCAATACTGTTAACTATTATTATTATCATACCCAATAGTGGAGTTATCTTGAAGCCAGCTTCTGGTTACTAGAAATCATTTTACATATAATGGTTCTGTGGGAGAACTCAGTCGCCACCCAGAAAGATGCTTATTGTTCACATTGCTTGAAGCAAGAGCCTCTGATGTCACAGACTCTGGCCAGAAATAGGCCTCCTGTCTGTTTCATGGATAGGCTTTGAATCTTTGCCAGGACTTTCAGAAAAACAGAAAACGGATTTGTAGCATTTGTGAAACTAAGGCCTTATCTGAGTTCCCAGGGCTAGTTTGTTGCATGGAAATGAGCTGTTTGTCACTTTTATTTCCTTTGATGTAGCCTCCAAAGATCTGGTTCAGGGCATTGCTGTTTCCACATGTTAAAACTTGGTAAGGATTCTCTAGCGTCTTTGTTTTCTTTGTAACTCAGCATGACATTCTTGGTTTTACCACCATTTCCAAGCATTGCACTGTCATTCCATCTTAGTGGGAAGAACAGTGAGCCTGGCAACACATTCTGAAAGCTATAAACTTTGAAAATGATTTTATCGGGCAAATGAATGGTCTTCTTGTCTCTTGGGGAGCTTTTTTTTGGGTTTGTTTGTATCATCTGATTTGTATATCTGTTTGGTAACCAGATAAGCTCTAACAAAGAATCACAAACCCTCTCCATTTAGGATTGTGAGATTCAGGTATGAGAGTGAAAGTAAGTTTTATCAAAAAAAAAAAAAAGTTGTGCTCAGATCATGGAAGAGAAATCTCACTGAACCTAAATGTTTACTCTTTATTATTATTAATTCTTTGGTTTCCTAAGACCATTTCATTTTAGTAAAAAATTATTTTTCAGCAAGTAGAAACAAAAAATTGAAATTAACAAAATTGCATTTACTTATTCTTAAAAATCTTTTAACGTATTCTGATAGATGAAATATATTTAAATACCCTTGATTCTTAAACCTTTACTCCAAAAATTTCCACAAATGATGAAAGGTCCTTACATGATAGAAATGTTTTCTTTTTCATTTATTAATATAACCAGTAATTATATTTTCTTCCAAATAAAAGTTTGATTTAAAAATTTAATATAATATCGTTAGGAAAAACATTCCAATGTTCATCCCAGTTACTAACTGTTCCCCTCCCACCGGGAGCCCCCATCAAAGGGATGCCAGAAAATGCCTTAACTCCTCCTTTAGCACCCATGTGGAGGTAAATATGAGACAGCAGACTGTAGAAAGCACAGGAATAAGTCTCATATCTGAATTTTCACTTAGAGGAAGAAAAAAATCCACCAAGAAAAGTGGGAGTATCCTGTGTAAAAATCAGATATCCTGTGATGACCACATCCCCGCAATGACAAACACTCCTGCACGCACAGTATCACCATTTCAGACTAGCTCATCTTATACATTGCAGACTTTGGATTGGGGGCTGCTGCGCCTTCAGATTCTGCCCTCAGTCTTTTGTCACTTGGCCCAGCAGCATCAGTAGCTAGATCATTCTGCAAAATGATCAACATGCTTCATGTCTGGACCCCCAGAAAGGCTTTGTAATTTTTTAAACCTGTTTTGACTTCAAAGCAACATCTCAAGCTAGCTTGTTCTTATCAGCCTTGAACTAATTCATCTCAAAGGCATTTGTTTCACACCCAAATAATCGTAGACTTTTAAAACTGTTCTGTGTTGTCACCTGTATGATTTTTTAATGCCAATCTTACCTTGGGAATGAAACTCACAGTTTTATTATTTTGTCTTTGTTGAAACACTTTATCACAATCCCAGGAGCGCATTTGAGCAAAAAGGAGAGACAGTTTTTGCTAGGTTAGTGCTACAAAGGATACACGGTGACTTCTCCTCCATCTAGAATGGAAGTCCATGCCACGAGCACTGGGTATTGAACCATCAACCTCCAAATTGTGAAATAATGCCTCTTTTTTTCAGATGGTAAAATATTTTGAAAAATTAACTGATTTTTGCTTCCTGGCATTGGACTTTCCTTCTTACTCTTGGCCCATTCCTGTGTAGTCAGCTTGGCATTTTTGCACATGCCACCTCAAGACATGACAGGGCAGAGAACAGAGAAAAGACAAGTCACATGAGGGTTTTGGAGTCACCACAGCCCAGTCCTTCAAGGAGCCAGAAAGGACAGGTGTGCACAAGCAATGGATTTGGAAGAATATCTGTAGAGGGAGCACCTCAGGCTGGTAACTGGACGGGCACTCCCTGGGCTGCAGGAAGGTGGGGGAGTTGGAGCAGATGGAGTGAGAGCTCAGGTGCTTTTTCACTCCTGGTGCTCTGCCATTGGCCAACTGAGGCTCCCATAGGTGGTTGTAAGGGGCAAGGATGAAAATCTCAGAAGGGTTTGGGATGACACTGGAAATTAGAGAAGACCTATGGACTTTCCTGGGTAGAACCCTTGAGAGGAGGCAAGTCCAATAGCCAGAGCGGCTCACCAGGCTCCCAGCATGGAGGTGGAGTAAACGTGAAGGACCGGACAGCGGTGACTCAGTACTAACCCACGGGTACCGTGACCAAGCCCAGATGAGATGACAGGGGAGGTTGAAGACCTGTCACAGCAAGACCCGCCACGGCCCAGGACTTGGCAGTTCACAGTTGCCATAGAAGACAAGCCCTACTCCAGGAAATGGAGGGAATGCTGAATTTATGGTCTTTTTTTTTTTTTTTCTGATAGCCCAGCAGAATGAAATCTTTAAAAGTTACATGGAGTTCTAGAAAATAAATATACTTCTTGAACATTGAGATGGTAGATGGATCTCTGTGATGGGCCCAGTTATATTTTCATTCCTTCCTTTTTATGTACGTACTCACTGCCTTCAATGGTACTGCCTTCCCTCCCTCGAGTACCAAATACGTTTATAGTCTTTCTTGTTGAAATATGATGTCAGAAAAAGAACTGGAAGATCCTTAACACCAAGATATAAGTGAATGATGAAATTTAAAGTATTACCCAGAGATATTCGCACTTTGGCAAGGATTCAAAATTTAGATCTCAAGAGAAAAACCCATAATTGTGGAATGCCGGGTTTCCATTAAATGATGAGAAGATGGTTTCCTGGGAGGATCTATCTCCTCCCAGGATTCCAAGGTCACCCTGAAGCTTGCCTCTCACAGATGGGAGAAACTACACATTTAATCATTCTGAGTTAAATTCTTCTTAGAAAGCAGGAGGAGCAGGGATTCTTGACTTTTTTTTTTTTCATTACTACTCTCCCTAAGGAGCTATTTTAGACATTTTTTTCCTAATTTCCTCCATGAAAAACTGTTCATACCACAGAAACATTATTAAGAGCTATTCTTAGTATACTATATGTATACCTATGCTTTAGACATAAAAGGACTAAGAGTTTTTGCTCCTTTCAAATCAATTTTTGCTCTTTTGGAGGACATAAAGGTTCACGGAAAATTCATGTTAAAGAGTCAGTGCAAGACTAGGCCATAGAACTAGAAACATAAAAATGAAACAGGCCTATTACCCTTCCCACCACCCCCACCTCCACCCTCATTCCCCAGGCTACACAGAAGAAAGGAGAACTTTCTCATGCTGTGAGTGCTCACTGCCTCAGGAGGTGCAATGAATATATTCCTGAGAAGTTGAGAAAGACCTGGGTTTTATTCTTTGAACTTGTTAAAAATTAATTTTCTGTGTTCAAGTCTGGGCCAATGGAATTTGAAGCACCTCCCTGAAGTGTTCCTATAAAGGGTGAGCCAACCCAAATCCTTTTAAAATGGCATCCTCTGGCCTTGTTGAACCCTTCCAACAATTGCCTTTTGTGACAGCAGCATGACAGGGTACTTTGTTTGATGGGCGTTCATAATGAGCTGTGTATACACATGCTGTAATTATAAGAAGCATAATAATATCTCATGTTTACATTGCTCGCTTTCATCTTGTGAATCCCAAGGCATTTAACACATTATATCATTATTAATAAAATAGATAAATACGTTAATGAAAGCATTCTTCTTTCCAAATGTATGTTCTATATAATAGACTTCAAAAGTCTATTACTATGCAAGAATGTGAGCAATCTAGTTAGCACTTGTAAAAGAGCTGAACTTTCCCATAGCCAATCTGGTACTGCACTGGAACAACCTAACTTGCTCTCACAGTTAGATCTCACACTTTCATCTCTTTCCATCTGGTGGTGGCCAAGTCCAGCAGTGGTGAGTTCATTAATTCAGGTTCATTCATTCCTGCATTCATTCATTCAACGTCTGTCACAGATGTGCTTCTTATACCAATGACTGTGGAAGGGACTGGTTTTCTTTGGCAAGTAGAGAGATGGCAAGTCAGGGATGATCTTAAGGCAAAGAAGCTGCAGGGCATGGAAAATGTGAAGTTTCCTTCCTGGCACTCACTTTTGGGTGTGACAGTAACTTTAAACACATACCCACACATGCCTGAAGCTTCAAGTTCTTGTGTCTCTGTTCAGTTAAACCAAAGCCACAGCGTGTTCTCATCCTGCTCAACACTCCAGAGAATCCTGCAGCCCCCTGACAAAAATAGGCATCTGCTCAGAGTGCCAGCAATCACACAGGCAGCTGCTTCTCCTCTGAGAGTCATCTGTTGCTCTCACAGAAGAAGAGGTGGCCTGAATTGTCTGGCAGCCCCTAGTTAAGCTCTAGTCTGTCTTTCCAGGGATGTGTACTGGCTTGTTTTGTCCATACTGGCTAGTCTCACTCAGCTGATTCTGGGCATGTCCAACGAGTTGCAGGTGATAGGCTGGTGCTGGTGTTGTCTCTGCAAGCAGCATATGCCTGGAAACATGAGCAATGACTGGCTGCCTCTGCAGTGGGGTTGGTGCTAGAAGACTTCTGGAACCAGAAGTGTATCTCCTACAAACCTGCAAATGCCTGAAGTCTGCCATAAAGGACTCTGCTAGGTCTTCAAGAAGGGCCTTGCTGGGGGTCAGAGAGGTTTCATGCAATGGAGGGAGAACATCTTGTGAGCAAAGCAAAATCTGCCAATACTTTTGTTGGGGTGAGTTCTGCCAGTCTCACTGGTCCCTGGGGAATTCTTTCTGGCAGCAATCATGTATGCAGTGGCCAGGTGCTTGCTCACCTGGATGAGACCAGCAGATAATGTTTAGGCTGCCTCAGGATGTGCTGGCTTTGCATAAGAAACCAGGAGAAGATGGCCAACAAGCACATGAAAAAATGCTCAACATCGCTGATTATTAGAGAAATGCAAGTCAAAACTACTATGAGATACCACCTCACACCTGTCAGAATGGCCATCATTAATAAATCCACAAATAACAAATGTTGGAGAGGGTGTGGAGAAAAGGGAAACCTCCTGCACTGTTGGTGATAATGTGAGTTGGTACAACCACTATGGAAAACAGTATGGAGGTACCTCAGAAAACCAAATATAGAACTACCCAGAAATCCCACTCTTGGGCATATATCCAGACAAAACATTCCCTGAAAAAGACACTTGTACATGTATGTTCATTGCAGCACTATTCATAATAGCCAAGATATGGAAACAACTTAAATGTCCATCGACAGATAAATGGATTAAGAAGATGTCATTATATATACACAATGGGATACTACTCAGCCATAAAAAGAACAAAATAATGCCACTTGCAGCAATGTGGATGGAACTAGAGACTCTCGCACTAAGTGAAGTAAGTCAGAAAGAGAAAGACAAATACCATATGATATCACTGATATCTGGAATCTAATATATGGCATAAACAAACATTTCCACAGAAGATAAACTCATGAACTTGGGGAACAGACTTATGGTTGCCAAGGGGGGGGGGTAGGGAGTGGGATGGACTGGGAATCTGGGATTAATAGATGCAAACTATTGCCTTTGGAATGGATAAGCAATGAGATTCTGCTGTATAGCACTGGGAACTGTATCTAGTCCCTTGTGATGGAGCATGATGGAGGATAATGCGAGAAAAAGAATGTATATATATGTGTGACTGGGTCACTTTGCTGTGTAGTAGAAATTGACAGAACACTAGACTAATATAATGGAAAAAATAAAAATCATTATTAAAAAATGTATGTAAATTCAAACAAAAAAGAAACTAGGAGAAAGTGTACTCTGTTCTTTCTTTAAGAAACATTTTGTCCTGGTGGAAGCATGTCTCTAAAACCTTAACATTACTGGCTTTTGGGGGGACGATGGGAATTTTAGCTTCCCTGAGAGTTAGAAATGACTTGAGAAGATAGCATATTACCGCTCTCAAACAATAGACTGGATAAATAAGGGCATTTCTTGCTCTTAAATCTTAGGTAGTGTGGTTGCCTGAATCCTATTTACAAACCCTTGCTCTAGGGATACTAAGAGCAGGGTCACTGTCATGGGCATTCAACGTGTAGAGTCACACAGGGCCCAGTGCTCAGAAAGGCCTTACAAATGGTTTAATATTCTGCAGTCACCATCTTGAAATTCTTAGTTTTTGAACAAGACGCCTCACATTTTTATTTTGCACTGGGCCCCACAAATTATGTAACTGTTCTTCCCTGAGAGCATGCACCTGAGATGTTCTTTCTTCTGAGAAGTCTTTTCTGGGCCTCCAAGAGAGAGGCCGCTACTCCTTTGGGCCCATTAGAGACCCGAGTTTTCCCTCTACTGAGACTTTTCAGACCACTGGCCAGTCCTCTAATTAGACTGTCAGTCCTCTGAGGCTTTCCTTCCTTTCCATTTCCAATGTTCAGTATAGTTCCTGGCATTATGCACAAAGCAGATGTTCAGTAAATATTTCTGGAAGGAATCGCAGCATTCTGAATGTACGTGTATTTCTAATAAGTGCTAATGTAATTATAAATACATTTATGAATTTAACAGATATTTATAAAACTTTACCATGCATTAAGCTCTGGGGAGGTAACTGAAATAGTAGAAAGCACAATAAACAAGGCCCCTGACATGGAACTTTCTCTCAGATGTGGAGACAGGCTGTTAATAAGAATCTGAAAAATATACAACTACAAATTGTGTTGGTTTCTTTTAACTAAAGCAAAACAAAACAGGGTAGAGTCAAAGAGAACAGTGGCTTCTCTCCAAGGAGCTGGTGGCTAAGTAAGACCTGGGTGAGGGGGTTATGGCACCTCCAGCAGCCAGAGAGTCCAGAGAGGGCACAATCTGTGATGAGACCCTGAGGTTAGAGAGAACTCACATACCCTGATTCAGGAATAGAAAGAAAGCCTCTGTGCGCCAGCTTGTTGGGCAAGGGGCATACTGGCCAGAGATGAGACAGAAGAGACAGGCAGGTCCCAGATCCTACAGGATCTTGTGGAAATTTGGATTTTACTCAAAATGCAATGAGGTGCCTTTGAAGAACTTTATGTTACAGTAGCTTAACCCAATTGGTCTTTTCAGAATGATTTCTTCGGCTGCATAGAGTAAATAAATTGGATGTGAATTAATAATAATTACAACAATAATGATGGATGTAGGGAGACTAAGAGGGGGTTATTGCACTAATATAGGGAAAGATAATAACAGTTTGGGCTAGGTGGCAGGGGAGGAAAGAAGAGGGAGGTTTGTGAGATATTTTGGACGGATAATTTGGTTATTGATGCAAAGGTGGAGTGAGGGTTTGGGAGATGTTCTAAATGACATCCGGTTTCAGGCTGGAATAACTGCATGGATGAAGAGCTGTTTGTTGAGATGCTTAACATGGAGAAAAGAACATATCTGAAGTCAGAGTACGAATCAGGAGTTCTTTTGGGTTTGAGTAGTTGGAGGACAGAAGAGTAGCAGAGTTCCAGGGGTGCTATTAATAGTTTTCCGGTACGACAGGCATAAACTGAGAGATCTGATCCCTCCACGTGTACAGGGCTGTTTCTCCCAGAGCCAGAATAAGTCTGGGAACCAGAGGAGTGGAGCAGGAATGACCCACTTCAAATACTCCACCTCTATTCTTGGTAACTATGCCCTTCTTCTCAAAGAAGGAAAGGCTCCCAGGAGGTTCCACTGGATGTAGAGTGGACACGGCCACCTGCTCCTGTTGTTTGCTGCTAAGAAACCAGACAAAGACAGTGAACAGTGGTCTGGCAGTAGCCATCTCAAGAAGGAAATCGTGAGCTCTCCTTCCTGCTCTGCAGAAAAGTGGCTGTAAGGGGGAAGTCACCTCCACTTGGACTGGCCACCAGAGGAAGTGGTGTCTGCAGAGTTCGTGGAGGGAGTCTGGTTTTTGAGGAAGCCAAAAGCTGAAAGGCAAGTTCAGTGATGTGACTGAAGATATCACAGAGCTTCCTGGACTTCAGGGGGCACATGGAAAGGTTTGGAAGGGAGGGCCGTGATGGTGTTTGGATTCAGAATGGGAGACAGTGTGGGCATGAAGGCTGAGCTGATGATGACTGCAGGGATGGTGGACTTGGATTTATAGTTGTGATTAAATTAAAGAGGCACATGAAGCATGATGTCCTTGAGGAGATGGATGGGCAGGTAGTGTTCCCAAACATGTCAGTGAGTGGTATAGACAGAGATTTCAGAATCTCCCTGTGCCAGGGCAGTGGTAAGAGTTGGAATGAAGGACCAACAGCCTTGGGATGGGGTGAGTCTTAAGCCCATGTGAACTTATCTTGGGGAATTATGACCCATCTGGATTTATATTTCTAATATCAGGAAACCACAGATGGAATAATATTCTGGGATTAGCTGGGGTTGATCCATGATATGTTATTTGTGTCACTTGATAACCTCTGCCCCAGTCTCCCATATAAACTAGAAACTCATGACAATGGCTTGGATGCGAGTTGCTGTCTCCGCCCTGGGTGGACACCGAGCCTGTCTATCTTGTGTTCTTATAAGTTGTTGTTGGCAAGGAAGTGATCCTATTGTCCTCCTTTTAAAATGACCTTTCTATATTAAAGGCTATGTGGTGAACTGTGGACAATATCATGCAGTTACAACTTCTTTTTGGTATAGGAGCTTGGAGAGAGAACAGAACATAGATTCACTTCCAAGTAGATAAAAATGGTCCCTCCATTGCTCCTTCTCTTTTTCTTTCTTTTATTCCTTCCAATGGCCAACATGTCCTTTGACGATACTTGGTAGCCTGGATGGATGAGAGATTCATTCACACACACCCCCATTTTATCTCTCCATCATACAGTTTAATTTGTCAGGATGTTGTGCATTTGGAAATATGGAAACTGTTCTTCCTATGAGATCATAAAAAGTGGGAGGAGGGAGCTAAATATTAAAAAGAGGTCCCACTTTGATTGTTTAGAAAAATAACAGTGGAATGGTTTCCACTTATGTTTGACACAATTATTATGCTAGGCACTGGAATTACAATAATAAGCCAGATAAACCTGCCCCTCCAAGAGTTTACAGTAGTGTTGGATAAAAGTATGCATTAGGACAGTTACTCATAGAGGGAAGTCCTGGGGCTCTGGCAGCTCCCAGATAAGACACCTAGCCTAGCCTTTAGGATCCAAAGCAATAACATCAGAACTGAGTTCCACATGTTGAATAGATGCTGATTAGGGAAGGGTGGGAGGAAGAAGAGACCATCCCAGCAGAAGAAATGATGTGTGTAAAAGCCTGGGAAAGGGAGCCAGAATGGGTTTTTGGGGAGCAGGATTAGTCCCTTAAGTCTGGGATGTCAGTAGAGTGAGGATGCAGGAGAGAAAGGAATTTGGAGGAGGAAACCAGATCCTGTAGACCTGATGGGTGGATGTGATGTGACTTAAGTGAACTGGGAAGCCACTCAAGCATGCGACATGGTCAGGTGACAAGCAAAGGGAATAGAGAGACACAGCCCAGACAGAGACAGACCCCTGAGAGGCTGTTTCCATGATCTGGGACCCTGGCCTTCAAAATTTCAGCCATGCAGCCCTGTCTAAAAGTTTTTGAGCATGGATACCAAAATATAACTATTTATTTATAAGTGACAGAGGCAAGTCTATATTTTAACCATATAAAATGACATTATGGATATTTCAAATATATGTGTTATATACTTAAGTATATGTTATATACATCTTGAACATCTATAATAAATGCTATTTTAGATGATGAAAATGAAATATACAAAAAGAGAAGTTCAAATCCTTCCCGCTCCCCCTGCAGTGAGTTCTCTATGGCATCCTATATTCCTGTGGCACACTCTGGAGACCACAGGCTGAGGCCAGTCTGAGCCCGAGATCCTAACATTCTGACACCAGGGCTGCTGTAGAACTTGGGACTGTGCTGCTGTCCTTCTGGGCCCAGGCGGTTCTGATGCACACCCAGGACCATGATTTGGGAGCATTTAAATTCTATTCTCCAAGGATTCTAATGTGAATGTTTCCATTCCTTGGGAACAGTCAACACCGAAGCTACTTTCAGCATTGAGAAGGTTTAAACAGTACCATCTCTTACCAAAGCAAAGACGATTTTCACAAAATTTTACTTTTCTCTTAAAAATAACATTTTTATGTTACTGATTAAAACAAAATTGGGGAGGACCACAGAGAGTATTTCTTCTTAGCTTAATGGAATTTCTAAAAAGTCTTGACAATTTTGACTTGGTCTGCTTGGCTATTGATGGCAGAAAGCTTGTGTTCTTTTAACTTAAATCTTTTGAGGATGAAGGTGGTGGTGGATGGGACAGGGGCAAAGCTGTGCCAACATGGTGATGTCGACAGCCTCTCTGAGGGTTCTAGCACTACCCAGGGGGATACATGTTTTAAGAAACCATGTTAACACACAGATACTGCTGCTAGGATAGTTCCCCAGAAAGTAACTCTCAGAGCAGAACACCTCGAAGAAGTCAGCAAATCAATATATATGAAGCAACTCACGAGGGCACCGAGGGCGCAGAGCTATTCTCTCCTTGAACTTGACCTTCTTGCTTCTCTGTCAAAGCGGGCTTCTCCTGCTCCCACTGCATATATTCACGGTCTTACTCTGACGCCAAGACAAAAGTTAACTCCTCAAGCAGGAATGCTAGGACAGGAGGTCCGGGTGACAAAGGGTTCACTGTGACTTTTGCTCATTTGGGGAAATCATTTGGAGACTTTATCCTTCCACAAGACAGATGCTCTTCCCCCAACCAAATCTCTAATGCTAACAGATGAATATTTATGAGGAAATGTAACTAGGGCATCTGTGAAGGCACATTTCCATATCTAAATATTTATTGGGACAGAGGGATGTGGTGGAAACAGCAGAGTGAAAGGAACAATGAAATATTACAGGCATTATAATTTTTAAAAAATCACTCTTCCTGGTTGTGTTATATATCAGCAACTTTCAGGTCTTGACTTTTTAGAGGTTTTTATAGAGACACATGGGGCATTTCTATGTTTGAGATGTATGTGCTAGAAATGCAGGAAGTCATAGATGATGTTATGTGAGGCGTGGGTGCACTAAAGTCATCACGTACAGGGAGAAAGTGAAGATTAAGCCACACGACAACTCCACAAATGCAGCCAAGGAGATAAAAAAATGAGAAGGTTCTAAAACTTAGCCATAAAATAATCATTCATCTTGAAAATGAAAGAGTGGTTTCTCTAGATGAATACTGCATTTCTTTTGTCTCCTTCTCATTAACATATTTCTATTCTGTTTACCCCAAGAAAAATAAACTTTGAAAAATGATTTTCGCAGATCATTTACTCTCTTTTTCACTCTTTGGGCTTTTTTTTTTTCTTTTTAAAAAGATTAGAAACAATAGTGAACACTAGGAATCAAAGTTACTTTTTTTTTCTTTTGGTCAGACAGATAAAGGGTTAAGCTAATGGTCCTCATCACTTGGGCTGTGAAGGCTCCACGGGGCCTGAGAGAGTGAGGATGGAGAACAGTGGCTTTATCCAGAAGGAGGTTCCAACTGGGGCCAGAGTAAGTCTGGGCAAGACTGATGTGCTGGTAGGAGATGCCTGCATGGAATTAATTTATTTAATGGACACTGAGAAGTCACCTCAAACCTTCATCTGAAGGGAAAAGAAGATCAGGCCCTCACGATGAGTCCACTTCATCCTCAATAAAGATTTATTTATCTTTGTATCCTTATCATTGTACTTTTCTCAGAGCTGGGGATACAGTAGTAGACAAGGTCCTTATGTCTATGGGGCTCACACCCTATGGGGGAAGGTAGGTTATAGATCCTCACGTAAATATGTGGAATGTCAGAAAGCGGTAAGTGCTAAGGTGAAAGTGGAGTTAGCCAGAGGAAAAGGGAGAGAGGTCTGAAAGGAGTTAGGGTGCACCCTCTCCTCTGGGTGAGGAACCCAGCCTGGCATCTACATTCAGAGATGCAGAGGATGCAGGGGAAGAAGAGGATGCACAAAATGCAGAGGATGCTGAGGATGCACAAGGTGCAGGGGACGCAGAGGATGGCCACCATGCCTGAATCTCCAGGGGCAAAGCTTCCTGATCTTGGCAGGAGGCTGTAGGAAAGAGCTAGACATCCTCTCACTGCTTCTCTTTTGGATAAGTCCACAGTATAATGCAGAGGCTGAGAGAGTCCAGGAGAAGCTATAGATTATGGCATTGCAACACAAAATGAACTACTTCCCATTATCTTGGCTAAGTCATAATGTAGAATGCCTATTCCCTTATTTGAGTTTATTCAGTAAATACAAACATTTACTTAACAGCTCCTATGCACCAGTTTTTAAAAAAGAGAACATGATGCTTTTCTAAATGAACTAAGTGCAGACTTAAAAATATTATATTTACAGACTGATTGCCATTAGAGCAAATGCTAAAGAAGTACAAGCACCTATGGACAATTTGTTACTCATAGTAACAAATTACAGTTCTTAACCTGTTAAAAATCATTGTTTAATCCAATCCTGGTCACACTCAGGCCCAAAGTAAAACTACTTTACTGACTGTCTTTGACTTCCTCTCAGCTCAAAAATCTTTCTTGGGAGTCTTCCAGATTTTAGCATTTTGGTCAGAGCATTTTGTTTTCAGCAACACCAGCATTATCAGAGAGTTTGTTAAAAATGGAGGTCTCAGGCCTATTCAGAGCACATTTTTTTTTTAATTTTTATGTTTTGGCCATGAATGTGGCCTGCAGAAATTCCTGGGCCACAGACCAAACCCAAGCCACAGCAGTAACCTGATCCACTGCAGTGACAATGCAGACTCCTTAACCCACTGAGCCACCAGGGAACTCCCCCAGAACACATTTTAACAAGGTCTCTGAGTAATTTGCACACACCATAAAATTTAAGGCGCACCAATATAGCCACTGTCTAGTCCTGCTCTAACAGGAAAGCCTCTCTCTAATCTTGCAAGGAAGGTCGTATCTGTCCCTTTGAACTTCCTGTTGAAAGACCGCACCACCTCTATTACTGGAGATCCCAGTTCTGCTCAAGTCCATCTCTCCGTCCTGTCCTAGCGGCTCAGAGCTCTTCACGGCAAGCCCTGCCCCCGATCTGAGTGTCAACACACACCTGTCAACTCTAGATTCCTCATACCCAACAAAGAGTTGGGTAGAAGGAGGCTAACCTCAATGCTCGGATCACAATGGTGGAACTATCGTGACAATGAGCAGACTCCTTATGTTATAAGGTCCTACCTCCCGCCTTTTCCTTCCCTCCTGACTCAAATCCCTAGAAGCTCGTGTATCCCATGTCCCTCGCATCTGCTTCGTTGGGGGCTCCTTGGCATGCCCTTTTGGACTCTAGCCCCTGTCTACCTCCCTGAATTGCTGTAGAGTGAAGGTTTAGGGGCTTTGGCTCATTTACAAATGCAATCATGGCAGAGTAACAGTGCCGAAGCAATCAGGCTGATGTTACTGCTGAAGACCCCTTCCAGAAATCTGCTAATCTCATGATCTTGAATCCTTGCCAGGAAGCCCCCCAGCCAGCTCCCTTCTCCCCATTCCTCCTCCTTGCTGCCCAAGGCTATTGGTATACTCAGCATCAATAGTCCCTGTGCTAATAATAATAAAAAAGACTAAACTAAGAAGAGGCATATTATAGACATAGGCTCACACACATTAGCTGGCATATTGCCAGCTTCCTTCCCTTGGTCAGCTGAGATCATTTTTTCCTCTCCTATCGGGCATTCCACCTCACTGTATTCACAGATTATCTGTTCATCCATTGAAATGTTTTTCTTCCTAGCAACCTGATGAGGCTTCCAAAAATTGTTCATATATTTAAAGAGAAAAAAACAAAGAAACTAAGCTTTCCAATCCAAAGACTGTGATTTAAAAAAAAAAAAAAAGAGGTTTAAAGGGACTACACATTTCCCACTCCCTAAATATTTTAAAGTGCTTAAGCAGATATAAAATTATTTCCTCAGTCTCTCTAATAGGATCCTCCTTGAGTTATGGGATGTAGTTGGGGTAGGGAACACATCATATTTACAGTGAATACCAGGCAGGGATCCACGAGAAAAAATAATGATGTATCTTGCAGGGGACACATAAAATGGTTATTTCAACATGGCTATGTACTTAAGTGGTATAAAATTGGCATGATAACTAGTCCTTCGCCCATGGAAGCCAGGTAGGCTTTAGTCTTGGAGTCAAATCTCTTCCCATGTGGAGTTTAAGCTACTGAGTGTCCATTGACAAGGGTGTCTGGGGTCTGGCTGGCTATTTTGTGCAAATGTAAATAAAAATTTTATAGTATGTTTTATAGATCATGTTATTCTTAAAAAAAATGGCGGGAGTTCCCGTTGTGGCTCAGCAGTTAATGAATCTGACTAGCATCCATGATGACGCAGGTTTGATCCCTGGCCTTGCTCAGTGGGTTAAGGATCCGAAGTTGCCGTGAGCTATGGTGTAGATTGCAGACACAGCTTGGATCCTGTGTTGCTGTGGCTGTAGTGTAGGCCGGTAGATACAGCTCCAATTAGACACCAAGCCTGGGAACCTCCATATGCCATGGACATGGCCCTAAAAAACAAAAAAAGAAAAAAGAAAAAGAAAAAATGGCAACATTCCTATGGCACACTAATGTCACCTGGAGGTAATTTGGAATCCAAATAAGACTTCTTCCAGTGAAGATGACCAGCTGTAGGTCTCTAGCCACCCAGACAAGCTTGGTCACCTGACTAAGGGGGGCTCACTATCTCAGGTAGCACTCAAATGCTACCAAGTGCCACCTATGAGCAATTCCTACCCCCTGCCGCTGATTACTGTACTCAGTGCTATCTCTCCATCCAGCTTTCACATACTGTGCAATTCCTCTGGCTTCTCCCTTCCTTCTCTCCCCATGGCCATTGCTTATTTCTGGTTATTGGAAGATCTCAGAGTAACAAAGTTGTTGCTGCCACTGAAGGCTGGAATATGCCCACAGATGATGACCAGGCATGTGCTTGGAAGGCAGCCAGTGGCAACACCTGCTGTTCAAGGGACAGGACAAGTTCTTATTAGGAAGCTCAGCAGTAATAGCCTCCTCTGAGGCCACACACAAGTTAGAGTCTATTGTAGTCATTGTCACCTTGCTCAAAATTTTGGGGTGATGAGGGTATTTCCCAGCCCTGCCATTTTAGTTTGGTGGATACTTCCAGGACAAACATATTTTCTGAAACTGAGAGTGGTCTTGGAATTCCCTCCATTGTATATGAGACGTGTGTACAGTCATCTGGCTGCATGGTCTGGAAATATTACCATTCATCCAAAGAAGTGAAAATTCTAAAAAAAAAAAAAAAAACAAAAACTAATTATCTTTAGCTTCAAAGAAACAGATTTCCAATACCCCTAAAATTCTGGGAGTATGTCTGTTGCTTTTCTATGCATTTAGCAATAAAGCAGCATTTGGCATTTCTCAAACTTTAAAGCTATATGTACCTGTTTCAAAGAAAATACAGTTTTCAAGAATTCCAAAGAATGCTTGGACCTTGCTTTGATAGATACTGACTTGAAAAACTAGTCTATTTCATGAAAATATCTTTTAGTTGCAATTATTGCTGCAAAAGGGATATAATTTATTTCTACCTTATACTATGAAAAATTTCAGTTATACACAAAAGGATAGAGATAGAGGTGTTATGAGCATGCCTTATATACACCCATCATCCAGCTTCAACAATCATCAATTCATGGCCAGTCTTGTTTCTACCCTTCATTTATTGCCCATATTTTATTTTGAAGCCAAGCTCCAGACACCACGTCATTTCATTTGGAAATATTTCAACATGTAGTTCTAAAAGGGAAGGGCTATTCTTTAACAAAACTAAATCACAACTCCACTATTACATTTAATTCCTATATATAATCAATATCAAGTCTATGTGGTGATTTTCAAGTGTCTCATGAATGTTTCATTGTAATTGGTTTATTCAAATGAGGATCCAACTTTTTATCTGTATAACTAGTAAATAAGGTGTTTAAAATTATCACTATTTAAAAAGATTTAATTTGGGGATCACTCTCTAATGAGTGAACCAAAATATGGGTGAACCAAAGTTTGAGGATTACTAGCAGGGAGGTTAAATGTGGGCTTAGGAAATTACCAGATCTGAGTTTGAATCCTGACTTTGGACTCCACTCTTTCCTAGCTGGATGATCTTAAGTCACTTACAAGGGATCAGCCCCTTTTATAAAATGAGGTTAAGACAGACTTTAACTCTCATAGGGTCACCAGATAAAACACAGGATGCCCCATTAAATTCGAATTTCAGAAAAACAAATAACTGTTCAGTGTAAGTAAGTCCCATGCAAATTCCAAATTTAATGGAGTTCTGTGGTTTTATTTGCTATCCTGCTGTTCTACTTTCATGGTTATTCAGAGGATTCCATGAGATAACACATAAAAAGCTTAGCACAGGGCCTGACATCCACCATAACTGCATGATTGATACCAGCAGCTCAGCCAAGTCTATCCCGAGAGAGAAAAGGGAGGAGGGACTGGCCCTCCTGTTGGACCTCCATCTGCTCTCTGCTTTGTTTGGGTACCATTCCCCAGATGGAAGATAACAATCTTCGACTAGCTATAAGTTTGAGCTACAGCAGGTAGTTACCTCCCGCAGGTTTCCAGGTCTAGCTGAAGAATTAAACAGTGTTTGGGCAGCCTTTGTTTCTGATAACAAAGATATTTCTGGCTTCTTAGAAACTGAGAGCCCTGGCAGCTCTGGTCCTGCACTCCCACCTGGCACCAGTCAGGGGAGCTGAGTAGCAGCTGCTCCCTTTCACTGGGCATGCACTTGCCAGCTTGCCACCTGGCCCGTCCACAGACTTCTATCACCTGTCTGGACCTCGTGAGGATCTGAATTGACACCCCTATGGCTCCCCTGCAGCCCTCTCCCTATACTGGCTCTTTGGCTCCAGAAAATACTGGACCTGAAGTGGGGCGGGGCCTGGGGACAAGATTTAGTGGGGAGGGAAGGAGGATGGACGATTCCAAAGCTGCCATCTATTGGCCCCAATTCAAGAAACTGTGAATTGAGTTCAGTCATGGTGCAAGATGAAAGGGGGAAAAAGCCTAACTACAAACGAAAGTGAAAACAAACACAAAAGGTGAAGAGCAGTATGGGTGTGAGTTTAGTCACAGGGGAAAAAAAAAAAGGCAGGGCGGCTACACAGTAACTATTATAGTGACTATTAATGGCTGTTATAAACAACCGTCCGTCCCCCCCCCCACGTGGATTAGAGTCTCCACAAATTCCTCAGGAGTTTCTGAGGAATTCTAACCTAACTGCATGACCTAACAGGAATTCTAACCTAACAGAGCATGGCTCCTTTTCCTCCCGGTCCACACGACGTTCTTTCTACCGATGGTCAAAATGGTACTGGAATTGGGTTTGGGACCTGAAGGGCAGCAGATGGGACTTCAGGACCGCTGATGCTTTGCATCTCTGTTTCCTTCCAAGTGCACCCTGCAGAGTTCACAGAGAGTGACTGTGAGGCCCAGGAAGGACCTTGACCTCTTCACAGAGGGCTCTGAGGTGTAACTAAGGGTCCTTTGCCCCTCTTTTCTCCCCTACCCTTCAATGATATTTAGAAACAGCTGGAGGGCAAAGGAATGACAGAGAGAGGAATGAAGAATCATTTTGTACCTGAAAGCAGCTTCTGGGATACCCTCTTTCCCCAAAACGGGCATGCAATTGTTGGAAAGCAGAAAATCTGAAAAGGGGAATTTTGCCATATAAGACTCACCTTGAGAAATAAAAAAATTAAAAAAAAAAGGGATTTTGCTTTCTGGGGAGAACAAAGCAGCTTGATATGGAAAAAAGGAAGGACTTTGCTTTCTGGGGAGAACAAAGAGCTTAACCGGAACCTGCCAGAAGAACCTGCTCCACTGGTTCTACATCAGAGCCCCTAGGAAGCAGAAGGGCCCTGGTCCTCAAGTTCCCCAGGCTGAGACCGTCCCTCCAAAGATGAGGATGTAACTTCCTCATCTGCAGGCGGCTGGTTTTAGAAGAAGCACAGAGATTACAGTGAAGATTATGGTACTTCCTGCTCTTGAACAGGAACCTGGGCTGCCTCTGCTTATTCAACTGGTGATTATGAGTGAATATAATATTATCTACATTTATGTGGATATCTCGAGTCTATGTATCTTCTGAACTTTCTTATTAAATACTGGAGTCTGTTAATATTGCATTTAGGCTTTTGCGTCTTTATTTATATATGAGTTTGGCATAATATTTCCTCATGCTTTCTTTGCTAAGTTTTGCCCTCAGAATTATGCCAACATTATAAAATGAATTGGTAGATATTGCACACTTATCTAAGCTCTGGAACAGTTTATACAATATTGAAGGTATCATTTCTTGAAAGTTTGGTAGAATGCATTTGTCAAAATTCCAAATCTAGTAGCCTTCATTACGAATGTGTCTCTGACTGCCCTTTTCAGGTTTTGTGTGTGTGTGCGCGTGTGTGCGCACACGCACACGCGCACGTGTGGGGTGGGGAGGATGTATTTTCTTATGGCAGATGTATTTCTTAAGTCAAATTTCGATCAATTTTATCTTCACAGAAAATCATCTTCTTCACTTATATTTTCTATTATATTTAAAACAAAGTCATAAAATGCATTCTTTCATAAGTTTGAGATCCATCTCCTGAGTTCCATTCTTTCACAGTTCTAATTTTGCTTGTGTATGTGTTTCCACCTTGTTCTTGACCAGAGTTGCCAAAAGTATGCCTGTTTTGTCAAGTAGTACATTTTACTTTTGTTCATAAATTTCACTACTTTTTCATATTTTATAACGTTTTACTTAGTTGATTTTTTTTTCACTTCTTAGGATTTACTTTGTCATTTTAACTCCAAGCACAAGTTATTTTATTTTCCATCTTTCTCTTTTTTTTTTCTTTCTTTTTTTTTGGCTGCACCTGCGGCATGCAGAAATTCCCAGGCTGAGGATTGAACCTGAGCTCCAGCAGGGACTTGAGCTGCTGTAGTGACAAGGCTGGACCATTAACCCACTACACAACAAGAGAACTCCCACTTAGTTTATTTTCAATCTTTCCTATTGAATTAGACTTTTCCCCTACCCATTCCTACTTAGTATTTCTATTTTGAGTAGAACAGACCCACTCCTTGTTCAAAGTGATCACAGTGGAGTTAGTCTGAGGACTTTTGCCTCTTGGCAAAGAGGCTCTCTTTTTCTTGGGGTTGGTGAACTGAGAATGTATAAGCCAGGTCCTCCTGGTGACCATTATTTTGCAGTTATGTGGGGAGAGTTTACCCAAGAATAAAGGTGAAACTGAAGAAACAGGAATTCATGATATTTTTTGAGCACTTGGATCTAACCATCTCTGAAGTCAACCCTGGATTCTTTAATTACAAACCAATATGTTTTTCTATTTGTTTAAACCAATTTAGTTGACTTTCGGTCTTCTTTAAATTAAGGGATCCTACCCTATCTTTCAATAAAGGCATTGAATTCTACATATTTTCCTTTGAGCATTACTTATATGTTGCATTTTTGATAAACTTTTCTTCTTGTAGATCATTTCTGACTAGCTAGTAATTTCTTTTCTTTTCTTTCTTTTTTTTGACTATGTCCAGGGCATGTGGAAGTTCCAGGGCCAGGGATTAAACCTGCACTACTATAGTGACAATGCCAGATCCTTAACCCACTGTGCCACAAGAGAATTCTGATTTAAAATTTTCCTTTAACTTGAAAGAATTTAGAGTTTTAAAACTCTGGTTGGATTGTTTTTAGATTTTTTTTTCTTTCTGTTTCCTTGATGTTGATTTTATTGTGTTGTAGTCAGAGAGTGTGGTCTAATGTTTACTTGATTAGGAATTTAAGAATTTGTCAAGATTTTCTTTGTGTTTTAGGAATGTTCCATGAATGCTTAAAAAGTATACATATATACTTTATATCTACATACATATAATTTAGGAGTTTTGTGTAAATATTTTTTAACCAGTCATATATGCATACTGGATTATGTTTACTAATTATGTCATTTGAATCCTATGTATTTGTATTTATTTGACTATTTTAGTAGGAAATATTTTTAAATCCCCCTTTAGCATCATGAATTTCATTTTTCTTTTACTTGTACCAGTTATGTAACTCAACAATTTTTTGACTCCATTAGGATTTATGTTATAATTTCCTGGATAATTACACCTCTTCAAAATATGAAATATAACCCTCTTTGTTTCTTTTGATCCTTTTTTTTTTTTTGCTTTGAATTCTATTTTGTCTGCTATAATGTTGCCACACTTGAGGTTTTTGTTACCATCTGTTTTGTGAATCTTTTTCAAAGAATTTTTTTTCAAAGACTTCTTTCTGTGTCATGTTTGATTCTCCTGTAAGCAGCACAAAGCTGAATTATCTTGGTTTTGTTTCTTACCCAGTCTGAGAGTATTTAGCTGGTGAATGTAATCCACTTACTTTATGGTAATTGCTGATATAGTTAATTTCTGAGAGTAGAAATAAAACCTAACCGATTGGTGTTACAGCTCCACTGAGGGAAATACACCTGTACTGTTTTTAGATGAAGTCCTCCTCTTTCTTCTTTCTATTCCCTTCCTTAAGATAGATGTTATCATGTTATCATTTTTGGAGATGTTCCCTAAGCCTTTTAATTTCTTTTTCCCACTTTTTTTCATCTTTTTGTTCTTTTGAATTGTTTTCTCAGACAACCTCTTAGCTCCATTCTCTAGTGTTGTTTTTAGGCTTTGTCTTTTACTATCAGTTCATCTATTGAAATCGCCCTTTCAACAGTCATGATTTTTATTTTCAGTGCCCCTGATGACTGTTCATATAACCTGATTTTGTTTTAGGGACACGTAATCTCTGTGTTCCCTCTGAAGATATTATTCATAATAACATTTATTTAAACACCTGCATCTCTTGCCTTATCACCTCTTATTCTCATTTATTTTAGTTTTTTCACTTATAAGTTTTGGTGTCTCTCTCAGGTCACTTATTAACGTGTTAGGAAACTCTCTGGAGTGGGCTCACATTTGTAATTGAGACTGTCTCTTGCCTATTTGTGAGTACTATGCCTTTTTTTTTTTTTTTTTTAACAAGGCTTGTGTCCGGTGATACAGGGGAGAGGCAGAGTGTATTCTCAAGATGCTGTGTTGATGATAACTGTGGGCCTGGACATCCCACATTCCACCAGCTATGAGCTGCTTCCTGGGGCCAAAGTGCTCTCTTTCGCTGCTTCTACACTGGACTGAAGGAAAGTTGCCCCACATGTCCTGTGGTGCTATCCCAGTCTCTCATTGTACTGTCTGCTGCATCCCCTGGGAGCAGGGACCACCCCAGAGCTGTGCCCACCAGGGACAACAGACCTCTTCTCTCTGTCTCTAGTCTACCTTTATTTTAGTTTATTACAAATATCAAAAATTTTAATACAGAGTTAATATTTAATATTCTTCTGGATCAGAATCCTTTACAACCTCCTGCTCATTCCTGGAATCATTTAAAAGAACTGAGTCCTTTCCTAACGTGTTTCAGAAAGGCTCAAATTTTTATTGCATCCATTAAAATATTTACACCTTGAATTTGCCTAAGGTTGTCTCCTTAAAAAGCAGAGGGAAAAAAAAAACATTTTCCAATTTAGAATGAGATGTTTCTCAGAATTACACTGCACATTTCAGTGTATTCCGCAGGGTTTATAATTAATAGTCAAAGCAGCACCTGCTCTAAATCTTAATTGCTTTCTTCCCCCTGAAAACTCACGCTGGAGGTGTTGCTGAATTGATTTGTACCACATAATACGCTGCAGACCCAGCTTTGGCAAGCACAATACAAAAAGCTGAACACGGTGTTGAAATTTTTCCCAAGAAAAAGCTTAATTATAACGGTGGCAAGCATTCAAGTTAAGTACCTGCTAATGAACATGATGGTGGTAAGTACTATTATTTACCATTTGATGTCACACATATTTTTGGATACCCAGAGACATCAAAGAGGTGGCATAATTTATCTGGTAACAACAGAAACATTCTAGAATCCAGTAACCCAGTTTAGCATAAATTGTCTTTTACGTTCAACCTCACTGTCCCTTTAAGGGTGTCCCTCTCAGGAAAGGAGTCTTAGGCTCTGAGTCCACCTATTCTATCTAGTCACAGCAGTTCCTGTGGGTACATCTCCCACCTTCCCTGGACCTCGACTTTCTTATCCCACAAAAAGGCTTCAGACTCACGCAAGGCAAAGCACAGCTGCTGCCACAAGTGGAGTTGGCACTGGCTTTGAGACTATGAATAATTCACTTCAGAAAATGTATATGGCAATGCCACTTTTATAAATTAAAATGTTTCCAAAATAATTTTTATTATTTTTCCTTCTAAACAAGAAATATGTGTTTATTTCAGAAAAAAATATAAAAAGGACAAAGAAACAAAGGAAGAAAATTTACTGCACTGCTTAATCCATTGCATTTTAACTGTCCCAGGGGAACATAAAAATTACAAAAAGTATAAAGATGTTTTTTTTTAATGTGTATGCTGGATTTCTTAGCTTGATTTTTTTTCATGTAAGAAATTAAAATAGTACTCGGGAGCATTCCCTGATATATACTGATCCATTTGTGCAGTCAACATTTCTAGAACTTTCCTGTTAGGACAATGCCTTATCCCTACTGCTGTGTGTGTTACATCTTGAATCAGTGCAGCTCTTTCTGTACATAACTGCAACTGTTATTTGTTTTTTTTTTGAGGGGGGAGCAAGTTGTTGATGCTTTTGTTTTTAAACAGACCGAATCTAACAATACATTAAAAGGATCATACACCATGATCAAGTGGGATTTATCCCAAAGATACAAGGATTTTTCAATACGCACTAATCTATCAGTGCAATACACCACATCAACAAATTGCAAGTTCAACTTTGTACTGTGGGGCAGGAGGCCCATTGTCCTATGACTGACTCATCATCTACCCAGATGATGGATGCTATCATGGTCAAGTGCAGACCATGGACACCAGTCCAATACCAGACTGAGCTTTCCTGCCATCATACTGTAAATCCATTCTCCAAAGGCAGCATTTTAAAAACATGGTTTACTTTTGGATCTAATTTTATCACTTTCCCCCCTGAAGGAGCTGAAAGCGTCCCTTAGCAAAAAGGGTCACTCTGATCATGTATCTCATTAAACTCCTAAGAGCTTGCTGTAAAATTTAAAAGTGCAGAGGCCATTTCTCATCTCATGTCTTATTATAACTGTTGTTCTGACATTCCCTATCTGGAGTAGAACAAGGAAGCCCATTATTAGTATGCCCTGAAGGAACTATCATCACAAAAGGAAGTCAGGCTTATTAATTCAGTCACAGTCTGCAGATTCCCAATTCAGCTTCTTGTGTTAATGAAACATTCGTAGTAGGTGACAGAAGCTGTTGAAATTCACTGTCATATTTATGGTTTACCAGAGCCTTTTCTTCTGAGATTTCTAACAAAGTGACAGGGATTTCCCAGCAGTCTAGTACTTTATTTCTCTGGGTTTACTTGAGATGTCAATAAATGCAAGATGTGAAGGGGGAAAATGTGTGTTTTTACAAAGAGCATTTATCTGATGCTTCAAAAATATCTTCTATTGCATGAAAAGATAGTTATGCCTGGCGTTGTCTTATTATTCATAAGTATATCATTTTAACATATGTTGATTAGTGCAAACGAATAATGCTAAAACACAAATTACCCTCACAAGTTATGAAATATATTCACAGTGTACATGTAGGTACATATATTACCAACATATATGTATTTTCTGTAATTATTTTAGGTCTGTGCATAGATACATATTGGAAGCCATTTTATTTGCTCTGTGTTATTCACAAAACATACACAGAGGAAAAGATATCTGTGTTTATAATTTACAACAAATTTTAGACAATTTCAGCCCTGGAATATTATTTTTTATTGCTTACCTGTTATTATATCACATCAGGAGGATTAACGTACTGTTGGAAGTAACTTTATAAAACATTAGGAACTCTGTGGCCATTTGAATTTACCTAGAGTGGTTTGTAAGGGCTTAATCAATTATTTATGGAAGGCCTATCTAGCATTGTGCTAGTAAAATAAGACACAGTCTCTAGGTTTTAAGGAGATTATACTTCTGTAGAGGAACAGTATGTTTTTAAAACGGGGGGAGGGGCAATAGAGGGTTTCATGTGCTGAGGAGAGATCGAGGTGGGGCCACAAAGGTGAGAGGGGCTTAGTCTAAGTGAAGGTGCAAAAGGGAGCTTGACTCTCAGGTTGTGCCCATGGGTGCATCTCCCAAGTGGTCACACAAGATGACATTCTGATCTGCAATCCCAAGAGCAACACATACGTAGAACCTACTTAGTAGTGACTCCAGGAGTAAAATGAGTGAAGTGAGTTCCAGCTACTGCCTCAGCTCTCTTCCTATCATTGCATCTCTCCCTAAAAACCTTCCAGCTGTGACTGACTCGTGTTCACTTATTCCACATCAAAAGTCACAAATAAAATTGACAACATTTCTTATAGAGTTAAGCTCTGCCTTGTTATCATTCTGGTATTGAAATGATAGGAATCACCAGTTTCCAGTTGGAAGCTGGAGGTAACTTTCCTTCCTTGGGTGGGTTAAAAAAAAAAAAGGGATGACATAAAGATTCTATCTGCCCATTAGATTTTCTCAGAAATCTGTTTTTCTCAGTAGAGTGTGATTCAATGTGTTAGAGTAGCCGTTCTTAGTTGGGGGTGGCTTTGTCTCTAAAATAATATTTGGTAGCTCTGGGGATACTTTGGGTTGTCATGGGCAGGGGGAGGTGCTACTTGAGTGAGAGGCCAGGGGTGCTAATAAGCATTCAACAGAGTTATCCAACCCAATACGTCAGTAGTGTCGAGGCTGAGGACTCCTGTGTTAGAGGACACTATGATTTGTATAAAGCAGTGACTAGAGGGAAAAACTGGAATGATGGTCTGAGTGGAATGAGTGACTATTTTTCTATAAGTTCATCTTTTGGCTGAGAAAGCTTAAGGCATGTCCACTTCTAGATACCTCTAGCAAAATCTGTGGAAGGAGGCAGCAAGAACTTTCTGACCCGTCTGAAATGGGAATCACTGAATTTCTACTCTGTGGGCAATTCCTTCCCCTTCTAATCTGCTCACCATCTACACACACACACACCCTCTCTCCCAACCTAGTGTGTCTTCTACTCTTTCTTATCTGCGCATTTCCCACCCCAAGTTACATATTGGTTCTTAAATGCTGTTTTATATCATCAAGAAATCCCATCCACAAGATATGCAACTCTAGAGTGTGCAAACTAATTTCATACAGCTGAATACTTCTTTAAAGAATTTTGATGGCATAAGCTGATAACAGCTATGCACCTTTTTTTTTTTTCCCTGGCATTCACAGAGAGACATGTATTTCAAAAGGTTGCCTCTTCTTTCCAAGATATCATTAGAGGAAAAATAAGGCAATTTACCCTTTGAAGTCCTTTTATTTAAGAAAGAAAAGAAAAAGAGGAGGGGTGGTGAGGGTGAGAGAAAGAATGAAAAATAGAACTTTCCTCAAAGGAAATATTCTAGACAGATGACTTGATTTAGAGCTCTTACATGCACTTAACTTTTTAACAGTCTGAATAACTCAGCAAATTTGAAACAAAGAAGGTTGTTTTTTTTTAAAAAAAGGCATCCCATGGCTGGGACTGTGGGTAATGAAATTTCCTTTGAACAATATGATCACTGTGTGTGCTGTTGCGGATGATGACCAGAACATGCACACAAAAATCTTTGTTCTGCTGATGCTATTCTAATTTTAGAACCAGATTAAACCTTTTGCTCTTGCCACTGTGGAATTTTGCTTCCCATGGAAACAGCCACCCTTTCCTTAGAAGTGGGCAGAAGACACTACTTCAAACAGTTAGAGATATCCTGAGGTGGAAGTGGCAATGTTGTGGCACGTGCCTGGCACAACTGCTGGTCCCCACTCCCCCTTCCTTTCCCATGGCCAACAAGAGAAAGGAGTAACCAAGGCCACTTTCTGGTCGAGGCCAAACAAGGCCTCTGAATCCTTACATGGCATTTCCTTCTCTTTTTTTCCTGCCTTTTCAGGGAATATGGAACTTTCCAGGCTAGGGGTTGAATCAGAGCAGTAGCTGCTGGCCTACACAGGATCTGAGCTATGTATGGGACCTACACCACAGGTCATGGCAATGCCAGATCCTTAACCCACTGAGCAAGGCCAAGGATCAAACCTGTGTACTCACGAATACCAGTTGGGTTCGTAACCTACTGAGCCACAATGGAAACGCCATGACATTCCTTTCTGTGTAAATTCCCGAACGGGTTTCTCTGTAGAGCAGAATTCTTGGTCAGAAGTTTCACAGTTTCCTCTTTTCACCTGTACACACACAGCCTCACACACTGCTGTTATGAAATGCAACCAACAAAATCCACTACTCTTGCTGGACCAAAAGTACCTGTAACTCCTGAATGATAAAGTGAGCTGTCCCTCTAGGTAATATTCACATATTATTATTAATGTAAATATTAACCTACATTATTATTAATAATGAAGGCTTCAGAACGAATACCTGGTGCAAGTAGATGCTCATTAAGTGTTAGGTATTACTGTTATTAATGTTATTATTGTTAATAGACCATCAATGTCCTTGAAGAGCGTTGATTTGTTAAAAGAGGGTTTTGGTAGCATCATTGCTGAAGATGT
This sequence comes from Catagonus wagneri, assembly GCA_004024745.2. NCBI lineage: Eukaryota > Metazoa > Chordata > Mammalia > Artiodactyla > Tayassuidae > Catagonus > Catagonus wagneri. Next base: position 11,880,097 of record PVHT021183523.1, on the reverse strand, counting down.
GATTCATGATATTAGGAAGCACACTCCTAATTTTGAGGGTAATTTGGGGTAATTTTGGTTTTTGGTGCTGGATTTCATGATGATAGGCCCTTCTGAGGAACAGTCTGCTCCCTTTCTGTTCAGGGAATACTTGACAGGTCTTTGCACAATCTTTTCCTGACAAACATTCTCTTCTGATCCTTGGAGTTGTCCAAGCTCGTTTCTGTACTCTGTGCCTATTCACATTCAGGAGAAAGAGCAGAAAGAATCGGAAGAGACCTAAATCTCACCTTTACTTCCACACAATACACTCCAATTTCCTTTTACTTTTAAATGTCTTCTTGTTACCATTACGGAATCGTTCCAACTATTGGGAAGCTAACTGAACAAATATATCTAAACTCTCTGGCAGTTTCAAAGGCTTGTAAACCATGGCCAGAGACCTCCTGGCAAGGTGTCACTTTGTTTGTCCTATGCCTTCACCTTTCTCAGTGCAGTCACCCTTGCTCCTGGATGCATGGCTGTTGATTAATCCCTAGGAGCACAGTCTGCCTGGTAGAGTACTTATCTGGACTACCGGCAACAGCAGTTTTCATCATTGGGGCAAGTGTCTATGTGGTCAGCTGTGCACAGGTACTGGATGTGGGGGATGCTCAAAAGGCTTGTTTGGTTTATTAATGACTGAGGTTCTGCAAAAGGAAAGCTTAGAACAATTCAAACACAAATGATGCTGGCTATGTGGATGTGGGAAGCCACCTTAGGCAATGGGTTTCTCTGGTACTTTCCTGAGAGTACATTTCAATGGGGAACACGGAGGTGAAGGATGAGGACAGAGCTCAGCTGGGGGAAGGGGATGTCAGGTGGATGTGTATCTGTCTTCTATAGTAATTGTCCTAGAACCAGCCCTACTCACAAGAAGAAAGGCAACAGATGCTGTTTCCATCTCAGAAATGGGTTAGTATGATTAAGTGAGCATCTCAAGACTATAAAATGCAGTCATAGCACAGCCCAAAGTTTTACAACTAAAATTCTCTTATCCCTTTTTCTATTACACATACCAAGAAGAGGAATAAAAGGCAGCATTTCTTTTCATTAAACTTCAAATATCATTCAGTTTTAATAAAATTTAAATTCAAGTTTCATTTAGTTTATAAAACTGGAAGAGACTTTGATAGACCATACGGCTCATTCTCCTGCCTCTGAAAATAATAATAGCTAACATGTATAAGCACTTACTTTAGCCTAAAGATTATTCTAGATGCATAACATATATTGGCATATTTAATTTTCACAGCTGCCCCATGGGCTAGACATTATTAATTATCTCCATTTTACAGATGAGGAAACAGTCATAGAGTTTAAGTAACTTGTCCAAGGTTTTATAGCTAATAGGCGACAAAGCCAGGATTTGAATCTACATAGGTTGGTTCAAATCCATGTTTAATCTCTTCAATAAAATACCTCTGTAGATAATAGCTAAGTAAAACAATTTGGGGGAAAAAAGGGTTTCTAGTTACTGATTAATGATCTGATGCCTGGGATTGCTTCAAAATAGTTATGAAGCTGAGGACAAGAGTGGGTGGGGACAGAAAACAAGTTGATGACTTGACCCTGGCCTCTATCCACTAGATGCAAACAACAAACACACACACACACACACACACACTCTCTCTCTCTCTCTCTCTCTCTCTCTCATTCACTCACCATCTTGGAACACTGTCAATTCCCAGAGGGTGGCAAAGGCAAAATCATCCTGAGCTGAACATCTCAGCTCTAGAACAATGCAACTCTACCAGGCCTCAAGGAATTCCTGTAGACCAAGTTTCAAGGAAAACGAGCATTTCTAGCTTAAAAGATTTTTCACAAATACCGCAAGGAAAGAATCTACCATGATAGCCAGATTCCATAGCCATTTCAGATGTTGGAATAATCAGACACTATAAAATAACTATACTTTTTATATCTGAAGAAATAAATGAGAGACTTGAAAATATGAACAAGGAATATTCTTTACAGTTTCTTATTCTGTTAAGAAAAAGTATAATATTTTGTTCTATAAAGGTGACCAATAAAATATGGGAAAAAAAGATTGATGACAAAATCGGATGAGGAGTATGTAGGATTTTGTTTTATTATTCTTTTTACTTTTTAAAAATTTTCAGCTCTACTGAGGTATAATTGATATATGAATTTAAAATTGAAATTGTAAAATATTTAAAGTATACATTATAGTGATTTGATATATGTATACATTGTGAAAGATCCCCCCCCACCTACTTAATTAACATACCTATCACCTCACATATTTATCTTTGTGTATGAAGGTGCATTGAAGTTCTATTCTCTTAGCAAATTTAATTATGCAATATGGTGTTATCAGCAATAGTCACCATATTTTATGTTAGAGCTTCAGAACTTATTCATCTTATAGCTGAAAGTTTGTGCCTGTTTACCAACCTCTCCCTGTTTCCCTCACCCACCAGTCACTTTTCTACTTTGTTTCTATGAGTTTGATTGTTTTTTAAGATTCTACACATAAATGAGACCATTTGTGTCTTTCTGTGTCTGGCTTATTTCACTTAGTATAATAGCCTCAAGGTCCATCCATGGTTTTGCAAATGGCAGGATTTCCTTCTTCCTCATAGTCAAATAATAGTCCATTGTATAAATAAGCCACATCTTTATCAGTTCATCTGTTGATGGACACTGAGGTTTTTTTTTTTTTTTTCTGTATCTTGGCTACTATAAACAATGCTGCAATGAATATGGGAGTGCAGATGTTTCTTCAATACTCTGATTTTATTTCTTTTGAATAAATACCAGAAGTGAGATTCCTGGATCATATGGTAGTTCTGCTTTTGATTTTTTGAGGAACCTCCATACTGTTTTCCATTGTGACTGAATTATTTTGCATTCCCACAAGACAATGTATTTCATTGTCTTGGAACATTTACTTTTAGTAACTACTTCCTCTGACTTATTCTCATAGCTTTCCATGGCCATTTGAGTCTGTTCTTTATCCAGTCCATGACAATGAGAAAATGCGCCCATGATCTCTCATTCACCCATTCTATAAATATTTTTTGAGGAACTAGTAGGACACTGAAGAAGAGAGAATGTCCCTCTTCTTTCATAGAATTGATATTTTACTGGGCAAAACAGATTGTAGACAAAGAAATACGCACGAATAGGAATAGATAATACATGTTATGACTGAGAATTTTTGTGAAGGTGACTTCACAAAGAATAACAGAGGAATTATCTATCCAGCCAATTAGATGATCAAGAAAGATCTCCCAGAGGAGGTAACATTTAAGCTGAGATCTAAAACCAAAAGGCAGCCAGCCATCAAAGGTTAGCAGGAAGAACATTCCAGGGGGAAAGGCCAGGCAATACAAAAGCTCAAAGGCAGAGCAAGCGTGGTGGCTGCTCTGAAAACCAGAAAGATGGCTGTTATGACTGGAGTTTAGGGGGCAAAAGAGACTGAGGTTCAAGATGAAAGTGGAAAGAAGACAAATGGACGCAGAGAACAATTCAAGGCAGACTTTGAAATCCAGGGTAGGATGCTTGACTTTTATTCCAGGTGTGTGAGAAAAGCAGGAACGTTGTGTGACCTGGCCTAAGATTTGGAACTATGCTCTACTGCCATAGGAGAAGGATCATGGGGCAGACCCATCTGGGAGCTCTGGCATCAGTCTTGACCAGTGAATGCGAGAATTTAGGGCAGGGCTGCAGCAGTGACATGATGAAATGGGATCAGATCCAGGATATTTGGGGAGCAGAGCTGACAAATTTTGCTGCTGGCCTGGATGGCAAGAAAAAGGGAACAAGTTTGGGATTTGGAACTTGAACAACGGACTGTATGGAGTGGCTATTTTCAGAAATGGGAAGACCAAAAGGAAACCAAACTTTTTTGGCATTTGAGTGGGAGGAGGGAGTGGGCGTGGGATTCATCTGCATGGCCCCAAGTGGTTAATACTGAGTAACTAGCAACAGTTTTGTCATCAAACGTGGGTAGCAGCTTCTTTCATTGACATTATATTTAGATGCATAAAGAAAACGATCACCTTCGCAATAGCCTTTCTGAACATGACCAAGACTAAAACTGCTTCTTAACTAATCAGACGTTTGGTTGGGTTTTCTTTTCTTTGTACAGCCTATGTGCAACAAAGCCCTAAATAAATGTCCTTTTACGATAGCAATGATGATAACTCACATAAGGCAGGCTCACTTTTCCCTTCCAGATCACACAAGAATAATTGTGCAATTACCGGTTTAACAGCTATTTCCATCACTGGAATGTATACTCCTCAGAGGCAGGGGCCTTGTGTGGCACAAAGTGAATGTTGAATAAATATTTGTTAAACAAATAAATGCATAAAACCTTAAAGAATCTTTGATAGAGGTATTCTGGTTTTGACTATTTTAAAAAGTTTTTTAAAATAAGGGAGCACAGAGAATTCCACTTCCAGGGATGTGAAGTAGATGTCTCTTCCCTAGCCTGCTTGCTCAATTCAACTAAAAAAAGCATAGGAAGATTCTGAAGGTGGGGAAAGGAAGGCAGAGAAGCCAGGGGGACCTCAGGACCTAAATAACAGCACAGTAGTGAGGTATCCCACTTGTTTTCTGTCTTCATGTATCTTAGACTAAGAGCTGAAGATGCCAATAACCCAGAAATGCCCAAGAGTATAGACCGAAAAAAAAAAAAAAATCAACAAAAGCCTTCTCTCTCTAGCCAAAGGACCAGGAAAGGAGAAACCTTGCAAAACGGAAAACTTGTGTACAGTAACCTCTCTTTCCAGCCAAACAGGTCAGAAAAAAACTGGTTGCCATGTCCACCCATGCCAATGTACTTGAGTGGGGAGTCTGGATTTCCACCCATGCAAGGCTGTCACAAGGCACCCCAACACTCCCTTTGGAAGTAGTGTCAGAAAAAGCCAAATAGGGAGCTTGCAATGAGGCTCCCCTGTGGCATCAGGTGGAGACCACGAAAGAGCCTCCTCTCTCACCCACAGTAATGAGGCATCTATCATCTTTCTGTCTGGGGTGGTGTCAAGGAAGCCGAGATGTGAAATCAGGACTTTCAAGATCTGCCAACAGTAATGATGCCACCCCTCCCTCAGAGGCAGTGAGGACCACAAGGCAGCTGGAATCCTACTCCCAGACAGCAATAAGAGGACCCCCATGGAAGATGAGTGGAGAGCCTGGACATCTACCTGCACCCAATTTGAACAGTCCTTACACTATCAAGTAAATTGAATCCATAATTTTAAAAACTTCCAAAAAAGAAATTCCAAGGTCCTCACAGCATCACATGGAGAATATTATCAAATGTTCAGAGAATTAACATCAGTTCTATACAAGCTCTTCTAGAAAATGGAAGAGAAATGAACATGTCGTGATTCACTGTATGAAGTTACTATTACCCTGATACCAAAATCATACAAAGATAGTACCAAAAAAAAAAAAAAAAACAGAAAACAAATCCCACAGACCAATATCCCTCATAACTATATATTAAAAAGTCCTTAACAAAATAATAAAAATAATTCAGCAAAATATAAAAAGAATTATGCAGTATGACCAAGGGGAGTTTATTCTAAGGATGCAAGGCTGGTTCGCTATTTGAAAACCAAACAATATAATATACTATATTAGCAAATTAAAGAAGAAAAATCACATTTAGTATATTAATCAGTGAAGAAAAAAAGTTTCACATAATTAAACATCCATTCATGATTTAAAAAAAACTTTCAGAAAAAAGAACAATACAGAGAAACATTTTTTTTTGTTTGTTTTTAGGGCACAACTTTGGCATATGGAAGAACCCAGGCTAGGGGTCAAATCAGAGCTGTAGCTGCTGGCCTACACCGCAGCCACAGCAATGCCAGATCTAAGCCATGTCTATGATTTACACCAGAGATCATGGCAACAACAAATCCTTAACTCACTGAGCAAAGCCAGAGATTAAACCTGCGTCTTCATGGATGCTAGTCACATTTGTTTCTGCTGAGCCACGACGAGAACTCCCCAGAGTAACATCTTCAACCTGATAAAGATTATCTACAAAGGCTGCAGCTAACATTATACTTCATGGTGAAAACCTGAACATTTTTCTTCTAAGATCAGGAACAAGGCAAAGACGTCTGGTCACCATCCTAATTCAACATAGTGCTAGAAGTTCTAACCAATTAAATAAGTAAAAAGAAGAAAAAGGAAATAAAAGGCACTACAAATTGGAAAAGAAAGAATAAAATTATTCATTTTTTTGCAAATAACATAATTTTTTTTTGTCTTTTTGCCTTATCTAAGGCTACACCCATGGCATATGGAGGTCCCCTGGCGAGGGGTCTAACAGGAGCTGTAGCTGCTGGCCTTCGCCACAGCCACAGCAACGCGGGATCTGAGTCACATCTGCAACCTACACCATAGCTCACGGCAACACCAGATCCTTAACCCACTGAGCAAGGCCAGGGATCGAACTCACAACCTCATGGTTCTTAGTCGGATTCGTTAACCACTGAGCCACGATGGGAACTCCTGCAAATAACATAATTTTCTGTGTAGAAAATCCCAGGAATTGCCAAAATCTCTTAGAATTACTATAAGTGAGTTCTACAATGACACCGTATATGAGATAAGTATACACAAGTTAATTGTATTTCCACATGCTAGCAATAAACACATAGACAATGAAATCTGAAATGCAATACATTTGAATTCTCTTAAAAATAATTAAATACTTAGTTCAAATCTAGCAAAACATGTATGTATAAGACTGGAAAGCTGAGTACTAACCATACTGGTGGAAGAAGTCAAAGATATAAACAAATAGGGAGATATACTATGTTCATAGACTGGAAGACTCAAAATGTCCATTCTCCTCAAGTTGATCAAAATCCCAGCAAAGAAATTTTTTGGTAGATATAGACAAAATCATTCTAAAATTTATATGACAAAATGAAGGAACTAGAATAGCTAAAACAATTTCAAAAAAGAAAATAAAGTGGTAAGAATCAATCTACCAAATTTCAAGACTTATGATATAGTTACAGTGATTGAGTCTGTGTGGTATTGGCAGAGGGATAGATACAGAGATCAATGCAACAGATTAGATGTTAGGGGCCAAACTGTATCCCTCCCAAAATTCATATGTTGAAGTCCTCTATTCAGAGTTCTCCAGAGAGATACAAATGATAGGCTGTGTGTGTATGTGTTTTTATATATATATAAAGGCTCATGTAATTATTGAGGGCAACACGTTCCACAATCTGCCATCTGCAAGCTGGAAAACCAGGAAAGCTGGCATTATAATTCAAGTCCAAAGGCCAGAGATTTATTATAAAAAATTGACTCATAGAATCATGGGGTCTGAGAAATCTCAAGATCTTCAGTTGGTAACCTGGATACCTATGAAAGCTGAGGATATAGTTCTAGTCCAGGTTTGAAAGCCTAAGAACCAGGAACGTCAATGCTGTAATTCTAGTCCAAATGCCAGCAAGCTCAAGAACTAGAGAGAGGCAATGTCCAAGTTCAAGTCTGAAGACAGGAAGACTGATGTTCCAGCTTAAGCAGCCAGACAGGAGGACTTCCCTTCTACTTACAAATACATCTGCCTTTGGTTCTACTCAGACCTTCAAGTGGTTGGAGGGGGAGTTCCTGTGTGGCTCCGTGGAAACAAATCTGACTAGCATCCATGAGGATGCAGGTTCAATCCCTGGCCTTGCTCGGTGAGTTAAGGATCTGGCATTGCCATGAGCTGTGGTATAGGCTGCAGTCCTGGCTTGGATCCTGCCTTGCTGTGGTGTAGGCTGGCGGCTACAGCTCCAATTTGACCCCTCGCCTGGGAACCTCCATATGCCGTGGGTGTTGCGGCCCAAAAAGACAAAAAAAAAGTGGTTGGTGAGGTCTTTCTAAAAAAAAAAAAGAAAAAAAAAGTGGTTTGAGGGGCCTCCCTGTATTAGGAAAGATGATCTGCCTTACTCAGTTTACCACTCAAACGTTAATCTCACCCAAGAACACCCCCAGAGACCCACCAAAAAAAAAAAAAATGTTTGACCAAACATCCAGCATCCTGTGGCCCCAACAATTTGACATATAAAATTTACCATTATAAGTCCTAATCCCTAGTACCTCAGAATGGGACTGTATTTAGAGATAGGGCTTTTACAGAGGTAAATAAGTTAAAATGAGGTCATTAGGATGGGTTCTAATCCAGTATGACTGATGGACACAGAGAGAGACCCTGTGAAGATGCAGGTCACGTTACAGAGAAAGAGATCTCAGGAGAAACCAATCCAGCTGACACACTGATCTTAGATGTCTAGCCTCCAAAACTGTGAGAAAATAGATTTCTGTTGTGTAAGCCACCCAGTCTGCGGTATTTCATTATGGCAGCCTTAGCAATTGCATACAGTAGAGAACCCAGGAATAGACCCACACAGATATGTCCAACTGACTTGTCATGGAAGTGCAAAGGAAATTCAAATGGTTCTGGCAATTAGACATCAAAAGGCGCAATATAAACCTCAAAGCTGACGGCTTCCACAAAAATTAACTCAAAATGAACCACAGTCCTAAATGTAAAACTATGAAATTTTTATAAAAAAAATAGAAGAAAGTCTTCTGGTTCTAGGACTAGGTAAAGGATTCTTAGACTTAACAGCAAAAGCACCATCTCTACAAAGAAAAATTGATAATTTGGACTTCATCAAAATTCAAAACAGAAAATTGACTCAACACTGTAAACCAACTATAACGGAAAAAATAAAAATCATTTTCAAAAAATTCAAAACTTTGTCCTGTGAAAGTCCTTATTAAGAGGTGAAAAGACAAGCTACTGACTGGGAGAAAATATTTCCAAGCCACATAGCTGACAAAGGACTCATGTCTAGACCAAAGAAAGTACATTTTTTTTTTTGTCTTTTTGCCTTTATCTAGAGCCGCATCTGCGGCATATGGAGGTTCCCAGGCTAGGGGTCTAACAGGAGCTATAGCTGCCGGCCTTCGCCACAGCCACAGCAACGTGGGATCTGAGCCGTGTCTGCAACCTACACCACAGCTCACAGCAACGCCGGATCCTTAACACACTGAGCAAGGCCAGGGATCGAACCCGCAACCTCATGGTTTTTAGTCGGATTCATTAATCACTGAGCCACGATGGGAACTCCCCAAAGAAAGTACTCTTAAAACTAATCATGAAGAAGAAGAACAACCAAAAAAATCCAATTAGAAAGTAGGCAAAATAGGAGTTCCCGTCGTGGCGCAGCAGAAACAAATCTGACAAGGAACCGTGAGGTTCTGGGTTCGATCCCTGGCCTTGCGCAGCGGGTTAAGGATCCGGCATTGCCAGGAGCTGTGGTACGGGTTGCAGACTTGGCTTGGATCCCACATTGATGTGGCTGTGGCGTAGGCCAGCAGCTGTAGCTCCATTGGACCCCTAGCCTGGGAACCTCCATATGCCACAGGTACAGCTCTAAAAAAAAAAAAGGGGGGGGGGAAGGAAAAGAAAACAGGCAAAATAGTGAACAGACATTTCTCCAAAGAGAATATACAGATAGTAGATAAGCACATGACATTCATCAGTACAAGCAATTTGGGAGATGCAAATTAAAACTTCAGTGAGATACCACTTCACACCTATCAGAATGGTTGAAATAAAAAAAAAAAAATAGTGACAGGAGTTCTCTGGTGGCTCAGAGGGTTAAGGATCTTGTGTTGTCACTGCTGTGGCTTGTGCTTAATCCCTAGCCCAGTAACTTCCACATGTCTTGGGTGAGGCCAAAACAAAACAATAGTGACAACATAAAATACTGACAAGGATGTGAAGAAACTAGATGGCTCATACATTGCTGATAGGAATGTAGAATGGTCCAGCTATTTGGGAAAACAGTTTGGCTGTTTCATAAAAATGTAAACATGCAATTACCATACGATCCAGCAATTATACTCCTGGGTATTTATCCCAGAGTTACAAAGATTTGTGTTCACATGAAAGCCTATAAGCGGATTTTTTTTATAGCTGTTTTATTATAAATCAAAAACAGGAAACACTCAGATGTCTTTCAACAGGTAAATGCTTAAACACACTACAATACACTCACACTATAGACTAAGACACAGCAATAAAAAAGAATGAAATACTGATCCAGGCAACAGCCTGTATGATGAATCTCCAGAGGATCATGTTCAGTGAAAAAGTAACCAAAAGGTCGCTTACAGTATGATTCCATTTCATAATTCCTGAAGTGGCAAAATTAAAAAAATGGAAAACAGATTAGCGGTTCCCAGGAAGAAAACAGATGATGGCGTGGGAGAAAAGTGAGTATGGCTATGAGGGATGCTTGGGGTGATGGAAGGTTGGAGATATTTCATATCTTGCCTGTATCAGTGTCAATATCCAGGTTGTAACACTGTACTACAGTTTGCAAGATATTATCATCAGGAGGAACTAGGGAATAGAAATGTGGGATGTTTCTGTATTATTTATTACAATGGTATGTGACTCTATAATTATTTTAAAATAAGTCTAATTTTAAAAAAATGAATTCTAAATATTTTTAAAACCACAACATGCAAAATGAGAGTAGAGAGCCTGAGGGCTGGAAAGGCTTTTAGTGATTTTCTTCTAGTCAGAAATACCATACACCAGACAAAATTCATTTAATCATTTTAATTTAAATTAATAGTTTCACTTATAAACATGTTAGGAAATGTGATTATATAAGAAAATTCATTCAGAGACTGTTTAGTCCAGGCTGCATCTACTCATGACTTGCAAAATGTTGTCCAGAGCTTCTAGTCCTGAAAAAAAAAAGGGGGGGGGGCTAATATAGCCCTCTGTGGCTGTGAAGGAGCTTTCAGTTTGAGCTGAGGTCTAGCTGTATTTAACAAAGAAGCGGACTGGTAGAAAGCGAGGTGCTCTTCTTTGGTGAAATCTTCTCGTATTTTATAAGAGATTTACTTTGAGGAGAACACTAGCTTCCTTGTTTGGGAATGAGGACATATACCCTTCTAGTTTCTAACATGAGGACTGACAGATGGTAAATCTTAAATCAATGTTGATTTGGTGCTGGCGGTTCTTGCTTTACCTACTATGCTTATTTATTGCCTTTTCAACATCAGAAAGTTGCCGCAGGCCACTGAATGGAGAGATGACAGGTCAGAGGACCCATCAAACAAGCATGGGTGATGGAGCTCCTCCCAGTTAAAAAGGTCAGAGACACTGCACAGTCCTTTCTGGATTCCTTTGCCTGTTAGTGAAGCCATCTACCAAGAAATCCACCAAACAAACCCCTAGAGTGTTTTATTTCTAAAGACCTCCGCTTCTCACAGGTACTTTCTACCATAATATTCTGGATTCGGAATGTGGGCCCTTCCCACTCTGATGTGCTGGATGTCTTTGATGATAATGACTTAACCATCTCATGACGTTCTTTATCCACATTTCTCCTGAATTCTGTTGCCAGCATAGGAAACTGGAGGCAATTAAATCAGAGCACTGGAAGCTGGAAGGGAGACCGAGAAGGCACGTAACTACCTTCCTCGATTCTCAGGTAGAACGCAGGCAACCAGAGATCTCTGTTATCCGGGCGGCAGCAGAATGCAAATTTCCACACTCCAAACTGCTATTTCCTTCACGTCCATTTCCCTCTCCACGCATGACATCTCATTTCAGGAGAAGAAAGGCTGCGCTATGTTTTCATCTTTGGCTTGTGTGAGAAATATTAGATCATAAGTCCCTGGAAGGTAAAAATTTTCCTTTTTATACATTCTGTGTACCATCTAGCTTGATGCTGTGTGTCGCCATTTAATACGCTCAATTTTTGAACTGATGATTTTAGCACTCACCCCTTCCTTCTTGACATGAGTGCTGGTAAGTTTTCCTGAGGCTGAGGGCCTGTGTGGCATTTGCACCACTCCAAAGGGAGTGGTTTCGTGGAGAGAATTCTTTGTTGGGATTGCCAAGCTGTCGTCAGACGAGCCCCCGCCTGTGCTCTGGGCAGGTCTGCATTCACACCATCTCCTAAACCAGGAGCCATTGCATCTCCTCTCTGGCATGGTCCTCAAAAACAAACTGCAGTAGAAAGGCATTCTTCTGGTTACTGTCCACTTTTAAACAGATTGATTCAGGTCTCAACCTACTTGCAAAGAAAAAGTCACACACGTCCACATTTTACAAAGTGCTAAGGAAATAATTTAAATCATATTTCTATCTGGGCATCCAAATGAGAACCTTTCAGGTATTTCTGACATCTGCTGATACATTTGCTAATTATCTACTTTTGTTTGAGTCCTTTTTAATTCCCTCAAAGCTATCAAATCAGGTAACTTCCTCGAGACTCTGAAACATATTATCATCCAGGTGTGCAGAGCACCTGAGTTTGAAAGGAGGTCACTGTCCTCATGAGAACAAATGTGAGAATAGTTCCTGAAGCAAAACCCCATACTGCTTTCCAAGTATCAGGAATAAAAGGGTAAGAAACCTTAAGACGATTCATAGTAATTGGTGTTAGATTCTGAGAGGCCAGCTATAGCTGTGGCTATCAGAGGGCTGAGTATCTCTAGCTGGGAGTTTAAATTGACAGAGACATGGGGTAACGCAAATTTGAAATGGTAATTATGCTTATGATTGCAACATGGCCAGCCCTGCTACACAATGGTAGCCCCAAACGCAAGAGAACAAATCCCTTAGCCTAAGAAAAACATTACAATCAGGAGCAGCTCACTGGTTGGGGAATATGGTCCTCTTTCATAAATCCCATCTTCATCCCCGAACCCCGGTCAGTCACCCAAGCACTATGTGTGCTTCTTGCCCTGGGAAACCGGTCAAGGGAGAGACGGCAGTAAGCATCCGTTGTCTTCTACCTCCTAAGTGAGCCAGGGTCATCAGCCTTCTTTTTCTACATGAGAAGCAACCTGTTACATCTTTTAATCTCTAAAGCTATTGTTGCTAAAGAGAGAAGTACAGTCGTCTTTTGATGGCTACAGCAGATTGGTTCCAGGATCCACTGAGGATACCAAACTCCCTGGATGTTCAGGCCCCATGGTGGGCCTCAGAGGTTCTACATCTACAGATCCAAGCAACCACGGATTGTTAGTACTGTATTTACTATTGGAGAAAAAAAAAATCTGCTTATAACTGGATATATACAGTTCAAGCCATTGTTGTCCAACAGTCAACTATACGTGTAAGGAGAAGAGCTCTAGCCTGAACTGCAGTTCAGAATTTACGGTCACAAATGATGGCAAGATGTTCCTTCACCCATGCATCTCCCAAGCTCCTGGATAGTGGATGAGCTGATGCCATGGAAGATGAAGTCACTGAATTGGTGCTTGGGCAGAAAAATCTCACAGAAGAGGGACTGCCCCTTGCCAAGGCTCTGTGACCATTGAGTTGCCTGGAACCTTGGATGTTAGCTGGTTTAACAGTTAGATCCTTTGATGTGGTAAATAACTGTTTCTTTGAAGTAATCATAGTGCATTCCATTTTTTAAGAGGAACACAGCAGAAGACACGGCAAGTCCACACTCATCCCTTCTTACCAGAGGTAACATTAAACTGGTGAATGTTTCTGCAGCCCCTCCAGCTATTACTCCTTTGACTTCTGCACAGGACTAAACAAGTGGGAACAAAATCCCAAAAGAAAATTGGTGCACACACAGATCTTGCCTTCTATAGTAAGTCAGAAAGAAGAGAAATGGAGTAGAATTATGCAAAAGCAGTCATTATTTTTTTCTATAGATCTATTTTTTGTTGAACTACAGTTTATTAAGGGCATGGTATATAAATCACAAGCATATAAGTGGATTTTGACAAATGCACACACTGATATAACAATCATTGATTTAGTCACTATTTTTAAGTGATCAGGTTTCTAAAAGTAACATTAACAAGGTGATCCAGTTTCTCCATTGACTTAAGTAAACTCGTAATTTCTTTTCTTTTTAAGACCAGATCTTAGGGAAGCTGATAAACAGAGAAGGTTAACAATTTGCTTATCCCTAAGCCAAAGTGTTTAATGAGTTTGAGCTAGGCTAAGAATTCCCTCTTCAGAAAGAAATAAGATTTCTAGGTAGGCTGATTTTGTTTAACTTATGGAAATCTTGGGGAAATTCATTTAAAAATACTCTTTAATTTTTAAATGAGTTTCCCTTTTTTTTTTTTTTTTGTCTTTTTGCCTTATCTAGGGCCGCACCCGCGGTATATGGAGGTTCCCAGGCTAGGGGTCTAACAGGAGCTGTAGCTGCCAGCCTTCGCCGCAGCCACAGCAATGCGGGATCTGAGCCGCGTCTGCAACCTACACCACAGCCCACGGCAACGCCAGATCCTTAACCCACTGAGCAAGGCCAGGGATCGAACCCGCAACCTCGTGGTTCCTAGTCAGATTTGTTAAC